>OX451735.1:544119385-545319385 GCA_948472305.1 Vicia faba
TTCCTTGCTATCCATCAGGCTTTGGATGCCTGATTTCAGCAGCGGACAACCGGTAGGGATAACAGCACATAGGAGACAACCCTTGCTACAACCCGAAAATAAACCGGCTAGTAGTAAGTTCCTCTTAACAGTCAACAGAGGGGTAGCAACATCATTCACTGAAACAGCATACAACTCTTCCTCAATGGCATTTACTCTATGTTGGGGCATAGGAGCAGTTACAACATTCGGCCTCTCAGGCGCTTCAAACTGAATTTCCTTCGCGTCGATAAGATCTTGCACTTTGTTTCTCGAGGCCCAGCAATCATCAGTAGTATGCCCGGGGCTATCAGAATGATAAGCACAACGGGCATTTGGGTTATACTTAGGAGATGCAGTATTCATGACTTTAGGGGCTTCTTTGATGGTCACCAAGTTGGTTGATAACAGTTGGGGTAAAATTTGTGACAAGGTCATACTCAACCGAGTATACTGTCTCTTGGGCCTTTCACCTCTTTGTTGATTGTACTGCTGAGAAGCAGCAACAGGTTTGGAAATGACCAAAGCATTGACGGCTTAGCGACTTTCTGGCTTGACTTGTCTTCTAGGACCATAGACGACACTTGCTTCTTTCTTAAAAGGCCTCTTCTCGGTACTTGCAGCAACACCCTTCTGAATCTTTCCTGACTTGATGCCAGCTTCTATTCTTTCGCCTGTTAAGATCAAATCGGTAAACCCCGCGGAAGAGTTACCAATCAGATGATTGAAAAATGGCCCAGATAGGGTCCCTAGAAACATATCAACAAGTTCACGATCGGTTAAAGGAGGCTGCACCCTGCAGCCAAATCCCTCCATTTTTGTGCGTATTCTTTGAATCCTTCGCCTGTTCCTAACGACATACCCTGAAGTTGGGTACGAGTAGGGGCAAGGTCAGAATTGTATTGGTATTGTTGTAGAAAGCGGTGGCCAAATCTTCCCAATTTCGAACGCTGGTTCCCTCTAGCTGATAAAACCACTCCAATTGAGCTCCAGAAAGGCTGTCTTGAAAGAAATGAATCCAAAGGTTTTTATCTGCCGTATAGGGCTGGATCTTTCTCACGTAGGACCTAAGATGCATTTTTGGACAGGACAGCCCATCATACCTTACAAACACTGGTACTTTGAATTTTGGGGGAATCACGATCCCAACAACCAAACCCAAGTCTTCAAAATCCAAACCCGGTACTCTTTGTAGCTTCATGGCGGCCAACCTGTCTTCTAGCCCTTTGTATTTATCATCACCTGGAGGGTATTGTTGATCAGTATAATCTCCATCCTCTTCGGCCTCTTCTTCTTCCGCATCAGACTCAGAAGGTACCGCAGCTCCGCCTCCTTTGCTGGTTCCTTCATCAGAAGTAGGAGGAAATTCAAGCACTCTCCGAGCTTCTTCGTCAAATCTTCTCCCCAAAGTAGCCACCCCGAGTCTCTTTTTCTTCTTTTCACTGGGTCTTTGTTCCCTAATTGAGTCTTGATATCCTCCTGACCCTTAGCCAAGGTCATCAGGAGTTGCTGGAACTGTGCATTTTGAGCTTGTAGGTCTTTGACTGTTTGCTCGAGATCCATCCTACTGAAATAAACAGCAGACAGATAAGGAAACCTGGAATGAGACCTGCTTATGCACATGATGAATGGTATGCTTATGTATGCAATGCATTCAAGGATTTAGGACATTCAAAATTGTTTCAGACAAAGAAGAACGCACGTCATATTAATAAGAAGAAATTTGTTAGTACATAAATGCCCCATGGGCCAAATATTACAAAATAAACTTCTTAAGGCAAAAAGACATTGCGCATCCTTTTTGGTGCGATGTAGGTGTTGAGGGCCTCTTGCTCATGGATTCGGCGGGTAAGCTCTAGAACCTTCTTCTCACTGGCGTAGAAGCTAGCTTCAAAAGTATTTCGTTCTTCCTTGAGCTGAATCCAACTTTTCTGCATTTCCTCCCACGATGTAGGCATGTCTGGATGTAGGATGGTGTAGGGAACCTCTCCTTCCTTGACGGGCTCTTTAATCACAGGGAGAACATGAGGATAAGGCATCATCATACTTTGGGCTCGGGCTCGTACCCACTTGAGATAAGGCTCAAGAGGGATGGAGTTCTTGTGTCCCAGAGTCTTGCTATCAACCTTGTTGAGTTTTCCCCAAGCTCTGATGAATCTTTGGCGAAGTCCTTGCGCATCGTTGTCGAAGTCAAAAACTAGGTCAGGAATCAACATGTCATGAGGGCCATCCCTCCGTGCATATCCAAATTGTCTCAAAGCTAGGCAAGGGTTGTAGGTGATACCTCCTCTAATTCCAAGTAAAGGAACATTAGGAAATTCTCCGCAACGATCGACGATGATGACATTTTCTCTGGACCGAGAACACCAATGTACATCAGAGTGAGTAAGAGTCATCAACTGTTAGGACCACCTTGAGCCTTGGTCATTCTTCAGGACAGATTGTGGAAGGTGCGAAATAAACCACCTTGCAAGGAGAGGAGTACAACACATGAGAACACCCCTCTTTCTCATTGTTCGTGTGTAAAATGAGTGAAGGATGTCCCCAAGCAATGTTGGTATTGGATTTCTGGACAAGAAGATTTTGACGGTGTTGACATCTACCAATTGGTCAGGATTTGGGAACAAGACCAACCCATAGATAAGGAGTGCCACAATTTCTTCAAAGGCTTGTAGGTCCAATGAGTTCCAACATTCTTGTGCCTTCTCAAACAAGAATTTTGCTAAGAATCCCTTGACGCCGCTTCTGGTTTCCCAATGCCCCTTGATGTCGGATGGTTGTAGATGTAATGCTCGAGCAACATCTTCTGGCTTTGGTTCCTTTTCCGTACCGTTGAAGGGTAGTTGATTAAGGATAGGAATTCTCAGGAGTTGAGAAAACTCCTCCAAAGTGGGCACCAACTGGTAATCGGGGAAAGTGAAACAGTGGTGAAGAGGGTCAAAGAACTGGAATAGCACTTTCATCATGTCTTCTTCAATGTTGGTGTTGACTAGGCTGAGCAGTCTACCATGTCTTTCACTGAAGGATGAATTTTCCGGAATTCTCGAGGTGAGCTCCTTGAGTTGAGGAGAGATTCTTACAAGGTTGACTTGAATGGTGTTTCTGCGAGGAATTTCCATGACCTACAAAACAAGAACAAAGATGAAGATCCAAACCCTTGAAATGGTTAGTAAATGCATATGATGTTTATGATGTTTATGATGTTTATGATGTATGCACAAAACATATGTACAAGCAAATCACACAAAACCCTAGTTTCAGGCTTGCATGGGGTTTCATAGGTAAGTACCCTCTTGAGTGTAGTTGGCTAAAAACCTGTCCTATAAATAGTAACCGGGTTCTAAGGAGCTCAATATCATTGGATTGTTTTCAATGTTCATTGTTTTGGTTTAGCCACTTAACTAGCGACCAAAATATTCCAAGAAAACAACCCTCAATGAGTGTAGTATCGAGTATCTACCAACTTCGGACTGCACCAAAGCCGGTCATCTCACTACCCCTAATAAAAGGCCAAGATGGTCAAGTAAGGTTCTAGGTCATTAGTGCTTAGTGACATCACTCAGCGGCCCCGTACTCTCCTTGATTGAACTCAAGGGTTACCGGTACTCAGAAATATGTCGCACTAATATAGCTATTGCTTCGACCGTGTCGGTATACCCCGCACAGTTTCCACAACGTATTGCTATCTATGAATGTTTCCCAAAAATCCGGGTATAGGATTGCAAACCCAAACAATAGAGCCAAGATATACAACAAACAATTCAAACAATTAGTCATGCAAGAGGGTGATCTAAGCCCTAAGGTTACTCCACTTTTAAAAACATTCCCCAGCAGAGTCGCCAGTTCTATGATACGGTGGGAGAACTGACTATGGTTTTGTGTTTGTTTTCGCAAATGTTTCGGTTGAGCAAGAGTCGCCACCGACTTTTTATTTTATCCTAAGGAAAGGTTTAAAAAGCACAGCAAAAACCTTTGAGATTTTTCTTGGGTTCGGGGAGTAGATTATAGAAAGGGAAGGTATTAGCACCCTTTCTATCCATGGTTATCCATGGGCTCTTAGTTACTTGCTTAGATCAACTTGCCTTAATTTTCAATTGTTTGAAATGGTGCTTGTGTGTGTGTGGGTTTGAAAATTGTTTTGAAAAGAGGCCATGGTGGCAACCTTTGTAATGATCCATGTTGGGATGTGTACAAAGATGTATGTCTTTTCAAAGGTTTTCATTTGTTTTTGAAAGTTGTTTTGAAAGTATTGTGAAGTGTGGTTTTTGAAATAGGCAAGTGTGTTGTTTTGCAAGTTTGATTCAAGTAACTAAGAGGTTATCTACTCCTAAATTTCTCAAAGTTTGCTATGTTTTAACCCTTTTAATAAGTTTGTTCCACCATTGTATTTGGTGGACAATCTCATGTTAGGATGTGAAAGGGACGGGCGCGGGTCATCGTTTAGACCATAATTTCAATGGTGCCAAGTATCTTTGGGCATTTTCTTTAAGGGACTTGATCATTTGTTTGGGCAATATTTTGAAAGCGTCATCGAGGGACTATGATCATTTGATTTGTTTGTTTTGCCCAAAGAGACCTAACATGCAATATGGCCCATTTATTTGAAGGCAACAAAGTGGAATACCCTAGGGGGGTGCAAGTGTGATATGTGTTGTCCATTTTTCATGCTTTGATTATCTTGAGATTAGGTCAAACTATTTTGTTCTTTTTATTTGCATACAAACCCTAATTCTAGCATGGTATATTTAGCAAGTGTTTAAAGTGCGAAAAGTAAAATTCCTACACTATTACAACACAATATGGAAAGGGGGGTACAAATGTTCAAATGGGGGGGGGGGGGGGGGGGGGGGGGGGATATTTAGACAAAGGAATTAAACCTAGCTATTACATCATTTTTGGCATATTTACAAATAATTAATTGTGTAAATAAAATGGAAAATAAAATAAAGATGCAAAAATGCAAAAAGGTTTTTATGTATATAAAAAAAAGGTATTATTTATGTCAAATAAATAAAAATAAAAAAAAATATTATTTTGGAATATTTTCATATTTAGGGTAAAACCCTAATTTTCATTAAGTAACATATATATTATTTAATTTAATACAAGTATTTGTTTATTATGTATAAAAATAAAATAAAATAAAATAAATTTACAAAAAGTATTTTTATATTAAATATTAATAAAATAAAATAAAATAAAAAGTGTATGTATTTTGCATTTTTAACCCTAAGTATATATATATATATATATATATATATATATATATATATATATATATATATATATATATATATATATTATATATATATATATATATATATATATATATATATATATATATATATATATATATATATATATATATATATATATATATATATATATATATATATATATATATATATATATATATATATATATATATATATATATATATATATATATATATATATATATATATATATATATATATATATATATATAATATATATATATATATATATATATATATATATATATATATATATATATATATATATATATATATATATATATATATATATATATATTTATTGTTTATTAAATAAGTACTATATATATAAAAATAATAATATTTAATATTTATATAAAAAAAGTATATTTTGTATAAAATATTTTCAAAAGAAAAATGAAACAAAAATCAGAAATAAAGTATATTTGCACTATTTTTTAGTTTTCTAAATAATAGTATATGTATTTATATTTATGTATAAATGTCCATATAAACAAATAAATGCCTAAAAAATAGAAAAATGGTGTAAAAATGTTTTTTTATGTTTTTAATATCATTAGGAAAAATAAATAAACCAAAATGAAAAAAGAAAAATCAAGAAATCAATAAAATACACAAATTGGGCTCAGGGGGTGTGAAATTAGAAATGTGGTGTGAAAAGTAACTCAGAAGCAAGCCCAGCCCAGATAACCCTTCTTCAACCTCCAGCCAAAAACGTTCACAAAAAACGCGCGCCTGTGACCAAGTTCAAACATCCTGATTCCTTGATCTTTTGCACAAACTTCCAACATAAGAAATGTTAAGCATTGAATCACGATTCTAAATATATAAAAAACTCATCCTAACTCTCAGAAATGAGAGAGAATTTTGACATTCCCAAATCCTGACCTAAGTTTTCTGCCATGTTCAGACTCAAAATTCTTACAGCATACATAACATAAATGAAATCTAATTACATGGGCATGTTCAGGGCTATGAATGTGACATATTCTCTTCACAAACCTAAAGCTAACAATGCCTAATAAGAGAGATACGAATCCATGAACTTACCTGTTCAGTTGAAGTTCTATCTAGCAATGGAGAAGCTTTCAGTGCAAGGTGATGATTGGTATAGCTTCCTTGATGTCCAGGGATGCTAATCCAAGCTTTACTTTGTCTTGAAACCTTTTGAATCGTGCTAGAGCTCTTCACCTGTAAATCAGAAAAGTGAAAATGGCCAAAAGGGTTAGAGGAGTTACAGGTTGCTTCTAATGCTTTGGATAGTTTGGATTGATGGTAGGGAAGGTGTCTGAAGTGGTTTGGGCAAGAATGCTTGAAAGGATTGAGAGTTGGAACTCAATCTGCAGAGGTAGCTCTGTTTTTGCAGTTTGAGAGTGATTTTGACAATGGGGAGGTGTTGATGGTCTTAGGGTCGTGCTTCAGCTTGGTTAGGATGTTTGGAATGTGTCTACAATATTTGCTTAAGGTCACCAATGCTGAGATGAAAGTTCTGTTGTGATATGTGATGTTTCTTAACACTTAAGCAAGAAAAGCCAAGTTGTGTTCTAGACATGTAGAGGGCCCCTAATCATGCTGCAAAACTCCTCCTTGATCAGTGTGTTATGCTCATAATCTTGTGCCAATTAGATTGTATCTGTACTTGCTTGGATTTTCAATTTGACATAAAGCTTGCTTTTGCAAAAATGGATAAAGTACTTTATCTATTTTGGGATTAATCCACTATGCAATGCTAGAACACAAAGACATGGTCTTGGCACAATGAATATGCATTAAATTTATGAGTGTAATTGAGATAAAAGGCCTGTAATCAAGTTGTTCAAGCTGAGATTGAAATGCATAGTGCTATGAACATGTAACTTGGCCTAATCAAAAGTGAGTTTTTGCCATATTGCAAAATTCGATTCTCCCTAACCATGAGGTTGTTTGAGAAGTTCTTGGACATTTTGGAAAGCTTGGAATGTGTACTATAATCCATCTTTGAAATGCAAAGTGAAATTCCAAGTGGAAGTGTATGGAAAATGGCCTTGAAGTTAGGTAGAAAACCTTGCCAAAATAGGTTAAAATTTCACTAAGTTAAGAATGGTTTAGTACCCTTATTCCAAAAATTGTAACTTGAGATACAAGCCTCATTTGGGAAAACTTTGTGAATCAAAGTTGTAGATTATGCAACAAGCTACAACTTTCATGTTTTGACTTTTGTTTGAATCCAAATGAATCTTGGTGAGAAAGTGGGGCAAAGTTGGGAAAAAATTAGGGTTTTTCATAACTTAGAAAAATTCTAAGTTATGAAAAATTCTCATTTCAAACCCTAATTTGCAAATTTTGATTTCTTGGAGAACAAGTTTCATGATTTGGCATGTTTTGATGAAAAATGAATCTTGACCCTTGATTTTGACCAAAAAGTCAAAGTTTGACTTTTCAGTATACAGTCAAAATTGGTCAATTGACTGGGAAATTCAACTGTCAATCTTGTGTACTTGGGATCTTTTGAACTTGTTGAACATGTCAAGATAATTCCATGGGGTCCTTGAGTCCATATGTGAGCTTGGTTTGCCATTGGTTGGGTCAAACAGTCAAAAATTGTCTTTGTGCAGTCAAAACCCTAAAAATGACCATTTTGCCCTTTTGGTGATCTGATCAAATTTCTTGTGGAATTGTGATCCAAACTTGATCAAATGGTCCATGTGAGTTCATAATGTTGATGTCGGTCAATTTTTATGAGATTTGACTGTCAATTGGTCACAGTTGACTTTTCCCCAATACAGCTGATTTCTAGGTCAACTGTCCAATTGACTGGGCAAAACTTGGAATCAAAACTTGAAACTTGATATGGATAAACTTGGGAGTCCAATATGAAGCAAGAAAGTCATCTTAGGAATTTTAGGTCAAAATATCTTTGTGCAAACACAAACCCTAATTTGGGTCAACATTGCAAGGAGAAGTCTTGAATAGGGGAAACCCTAACTGGATCTTGAGCTTCAAGGGTCTTGTGATGAGAAAATGTTGAGGAAATGGGAGGGCAAATTTTGGGGTACAACAGCCTCTGACCTCTTTCTCTGTCTTAGGAACTGGCATCTCTTGAATGGCTTTAACCTTGGCAGGGTCCACTTGAATACCCTTATCACTTACAACAAAGCCTAGCAATTTTCCAGATCTTACCCCGAAGGTGCACTTGTTCGGGTTCAACCTCAGCTTGTACAACTTCAGACGGTCAAACAGTTTCTGCAGATGATCCAGGTGTTCCTCCTCAGTTTGGGACCTTGCAATCATGTCGTCGACATACACTTCTATCTCATGATGGATCATGTCATGAAATAAAGCAACCATGGCACGTTGGTAGGTTGCCCCAACATTTTTTAGTCCAAAAGGCATGACCTTGTAGCAGAAGGTGCCCCACTGAGTAACAAAGGTAGTCTTTTCCATGTCTTTAAGAGCCATCTTGATTTGATTATACCCTGAAAAACCATCCATGAAGGAGAACACCTTGTGCTGAGCAGTGTTGTCAACAAGGACATCAATGTGAGGTAGAGGGAAGTCATCCTTGGGGCTGGCCCTGTTCAGATCCCTGTAGTCAACACACATCCTGACCTTACCATCTTTCTTTGGTACCGGCACCACATTAGCAACCCACTGAGGGTAAGAGGTCACTGCAAGAAACCCGGCGTCGAATTGCTTCATAACCTCAGCTTTGATCTTCTCAGACATCTCTGGACGCATACGGCGGACCTTTTGCTTAACCGGAGGGCAGTCTTCCTTGGTAGGCAAGTGATGGACCATAATGTCAGTATCTAACCCAGGCATGTCTTCGTAGGACCAGGCAAAGATCTCCATGTAATCATGTAACATCTGAGTCAACCGTTGCTTCACGCTGAGCTCTAGGTTGGCACCAATCTTGACCTCTTTTCTGTCTATATCTATACCCAGATTTATCGTCTCCACCGGCTCTTCATGTGGTTGAATTGCAAGCTCGCCAGGCACTTCGCAATCATCTTCACCTTCGTCTTCGGCTAAGTTGATCGGATTTTCGAAGTCATAACTGGCAGTAGCAGAGTCGTTACCAGTGAGATCCAGAGTGGATTGAAACCTGTATGGGTGAGTGTGTGTAAATACAGCTGTTTTGCAATATATAAAGAAAGGAAAGAAAGAAAAGGAGCATAAGATTTGAAGTGCGAGAAAACGTCCAAGGTCTTTATTCATGATATATGAAATGACAATTAATATGCCCTCACAAATGAAGCCACGGTGCCCCGGGTAAGACACCGGGCCATAGAGTTTTAATTCATTGTTTATTACAAATAAAAAAAACAAAGGAGTTTATTACTGTGTAATAAAAGTAACAGGAGTATAATCTTTAGCAGTCCAATTGGTCAATCCACCATCAGTCGTCAGGTAAATCCAGCTATCGAACTCTGACTCTTCCACTTCGTCTTCATCCCCAACAGCATTCACTCCAGGATTGGTAATGAGCACAGGAGGTCTTCTGGTCCTTGCCTTGCGCACAGCCCTTTGAGCCTCTGCAGTAAAACCCAGTCCAAACTTGTCAGTTTTAAGAGTGAAATCAGGGAGCCTGCCCCAGTTAGCATGTTCACCTTTCTCGATTACAGCCCGGGCATCCTTCAGGGAAGCCATCTTCAAAGGAACATCCCCTTCAACCACCGTTTCTGCCGCTGCCAATGTTGGAGGTACCTCTTCAAAATGCTGAAAGGGGGTTTCAATAAACTCCCCGTCCATCTCAATATATCGGAAGGAATTCAAGTGACTAACCATATACTCCTCCTCTCCCTGCACAGTGACAATCTTCCCTCTGACAGGGTACTTGAGCTTCTGGTGTAGGGTAGAGGTTACTGCCCCGGCTTTGTGAATCCAAGGTCGACCCAGTAAACAGGAATAAGATGGACGAATATCCATCACATAGAAAGTTGAGTCGAATACTTGGGAACCCACACGAATAGGAATGTCTACCTCTCCATGAACCATCCTTTTAGAACCGTCAAAGGCTCTGACAATGATGTTGCTAGGTTTCATCTCCAGGCCCTCACAATCCAACCGGTCTAAGGCCTTCTTGGGTAACACATTCAGGGAAGAACCAGTTTCCACCAACACGTGTGCAAGAGTAGTGCCCCTGCATTCAATAGAGACATGCAGGGCATCATTGTGGTTCTTTCTCTTAGCAGTAAGGTCGGCATCCGAGAAACCCAAACCATTGTCAGTTGTCAAATTGGCTACGCAATCAGTAAACTGGTCTGCAGATGTCTCCTGTGGCACATGGGCCGTCTTTAGAAATGAAATCAGGGCCTTAGCATGGGCCTCTGAGCACAGAAGCAAGGAGAGCATAGAGATCTTGGAGGGGGTATGCCCCAGCTGCTCAACAACATTAAAATCGCTCTTCTTGATTATTTTGAGAATTTCCTCCATTTCTTGCTGGGAGGCTTCAACATTCACAGACTTTGGTGCCTCCATCCGAGCAGGCTCATCTTCAATCCCTTTGCCCCGAGCATTAGATGACTCGGCAGCAGGGGAAGCAACTTGATTAGAAATGGGAACAGGTGCACTTGCAGGTGTTATAATGAGAGGTCTTCGAATAGCTGGTGGTGCAATGTCAGGCGAGAAGAGCTTGCCACTGCGGGTAACTTTGGCTGGACCAGTGATATTGCTGATGCTGGTGCCAGTGTTGAACTCTTGCTTTATACCATGTACATATACATCTGCCCCATAGTGCCATGGGACAGCCTTATCAGATTCATAGGGGAGAGGCCCCGGAACAGTAATCACAATGGGTGCGACAATCATGATTTTAACCGGCTTCCTTGGGAGAGCCTTGATCGGATTATTGAAAATGGTAACAACAGATACTTCTTCCACCGAAACAAACGGAACAGCGGTCTTCTTGAACAGAATCTCTTTGATGTCCATCAGGCTTTGGATGCCCAACTTCAGCAAAGGACAACCAGAAAGGGAAACAACACAGAAAAGGCAACCTTCACTACAACCCGGAAATAAACCGGCCAGCAGTAGGTTCCTCTTAACAGTCATCAGAGGAGTAGCTACATCATTCACGGAAACGGCATACACATCTTCATCAACGGCATACACATCTTCATCAACGGCATTCACTCCATGCTGGGGCATAGGAGCAGTCATCACATTTGGCCTCTCAGGCGCCTCAAATTGTATCTCTTTCGCCTCAATAAGGTCTTGCACCTTATTCCTCAAGGCCCAACAGTCATCAGTGGAATGCCCCGGGCTATCGGAGTGATAAGCACAGCGGGCATTCGGATTATACTTGGGAGAGGCAGTATTCACAACCTTCGGGGCCTCTCTGACAGTCACCAAGTTGGTGGATAGCAACTGCGGAAAGATTTGCGACAAGGTCATACTTAGCCGAGTAAATTCTCTTCTGGGTCTTTCAGCCCTTTGTGGATTGGTTTGCCGAGGAGCGGCAGCAGGCTTAGCAATAACCACCGCGTTGATAGAATGGCGGCGCTCTGGTTTATCTTGTCTTCTAGGCCCATATACAGCATTGGCCTCCTTCTTAAAGGGTTTCTTCTCAGAACTTGAAGATGCACCCTTCTGAATTTTACCGGACTTCATTCCAGCCTCTATCCTCTCCCCAGTCAGAATAAGATCAGTGAATCCTGCAGACGAGTTACCGATAAGATGATTGAAAAACGGCTCGGAGAGGGTCCCCAAGAACATATCTACCAGCTCACGGTCAGTTAACGGAGGCTGCACCCTGCCAGCCAGATCCCTCCACTTCTGTGCATACTCCTTAAAACCTTCGCTTGATCCTAGCGACATACCCTGGAGTTGGGTACGTGTAGGAGCAAGGTCGGCATTATATTGACACTGCTTATAAAAAGCAGTAGCCAACTCCTCCCAGTTACGAACCTTGGTCCCATCCAGCTGATAGAACCATTCGAGATGAGTCCCTGAAAGACTCTCCTGGAAGAAGTGGATCCACAAATTCTTATCCACAGTGTACGGCTGAATCTTCCGCACATAAGATCTGAGGTGTAGCTTGGGACAAGACGCCCCGTCATACTTGGTGAAAGATGGTGCTTTAAACTTGTGAGAAATGATCACACCAGTAGATAAGACCAAGTCTCCGAAATCCAGCCCAAGCACTTGTTGGATCTCCATTGCATTCAGTCTGTCTTCCAGCTGCTTATACCGGTCTTCAGCAGGAGGATATTGTTCCTCATTAAAGTCAGTCTCGTTGTCAGAGACTACCGGACTAGGACCTTTTCCCCCTTGGGGACTTCTCTTGCCTAAAGAAGAACCAGCTTCCTCATTCTGCAGTGTGTTACCAAACCTTTGGCCCGTGTTGAAAAGGATGGTTCTCTTCTTCTTCTTCTCCTTCTTCAGGAGTAAAGCCTTCAGCTCTTCTTGGCCTTGAGCCAAACCCATGATCAGCTCCTGAAATTGCGCGTTCTGCGCCTGAAGGGCCTTGATAGACATCTCGGTTGATGATGAGTCAGGGTTCATGATGCTGAAATAAACAGCGAAGAACAGTAAGCAACCTGAAAAGAAGAATACCTGCTATGCACATGATGAATGGAATGCGTATGATTTATGTTTTCAAAGACAATCGGGAACCAACTTTGTAAACAAAAAGGAACACACTTCATTAGATTCAACTTTGAAACTTAAATTGTTCAACAGATTGCCATTAGGCGTTACATAAAAGGGAAATACTGAAAAGGGAAATAAAACTGTAAAAGAATATCCAGAGCTCCTTATTGATCCCAGGGTCTCCTCTTCTCAGTACGGATGTAGTCATTCAGAGCTCGCTCATTCTCCAACTGCTTTGTCAGCTTCTGGATCTTCAATTCCTGCTCGTTGAACTTTTCCCGGTAAGAATCCCGTTCTTCTTTCAGTTGCGACCAAGACCTCTTTAATGTCTCATAATCAGTAGGTATCTGAGGAGGGAGGACAGGTGGTGGAACCCCATCTTTGTCAGGATACTCAAGAATGACGGGTCTGACAGCTTCTTATGGCATACCTAACTTCTGAGCACGGATACGAACCCATTTGTAGTAGGCTTCCATAGGTAGGGAAGTCTTTGGCCCCAACTCTTGTGGGTCAGCTTTATGAACTCTGTCCCAAGCCTTGATGAACCTACGACGCAGCTCGTCACTATCCACCTGAAACTCAAAACTGATGTGAGGCACCAACATCTTATGAGGCCCTGTTCTTCTGGCTCTTCCAAACTGACGGAGCGCTAGACACGAATTGTAAGATATTCCTCCTTGAGTACCAATCAAAGGAACATTAGGGTATTCTCCGCAACGATCGATAACAGCTATCTCATCCAAACCTCTGAAAACCCAAATGATGTCCTTATCAGTGAGAGACATTAGCCTATGAGCCCAACCTCTTCCTTCTTGGTTCTTCAGCACGAACTTAGGGAGGTGCGAAATAAACCACCTCACCAACAAAGGAATACAACACCACAGAGTTCCTCGTCTTCGGGCAGTACGAGCATAAAGTTGTTGCAGGATGTCACCCAAGAGAGTGGGCACAGGATTCTGAGACATGAAGATCCTTATGGCAGTGACATTGATGAAGTTGTCAGGATTAGGAAATAAGACTAGCCCATAGATTAAGAGAGCCAAGATGTCTTCATATGCCCTAAAGTCCAAGTCATTCCAGAAACTGTTAGCTTTACCAATAAGAAACTTGGCCAGGAAACCCTTAACTCCGCTTCTAGTCACCCAGTTGTCCATTACTTCTTGATGGGTCAAGGGAAGAGCTGCAGCAACCTCCTCAAGCCTGAGAGTCTTTTGCCAACCAGTGAAGGGAGTCTGATCCAAGATAGGGATACCAAGCAAATCAGAGAACTCTTCTAGGGTAGGGACCAACTGGAAGTCTTGAAAGGTGAAGCACTGGTACAGAGGGTCATAGAACTGGGTCAGGACACTCATCAACTGTTGATCCCGCTTTGCAATGACTAAACTGAGAAGAGAACCATGCCTCTGGATGAAGGAGGTGGTATTTGGAATCCTGCTAACCAACTCTTCAAGCAACTCAGGTGGGTGAACAAAGTTGAACCGGATAGTATTCCTTCGCATAGGCATCATGATGTCCTGCAAAACAGAGCAAAGGTGAAACCCTCTTATCTTTGAAATGGTCAGTCCTTATGCAGGATGCATGCAATGCTCATGATGTTATGATGTTATGATAAAGAACACCACAAATATTTACAAAGGCAAACATGGTAAGGCACACAAGTCACACAAGACAAGCCCTTAAAGTTTAGGCCAGCATGAGGTCTAGGTATTACCCTCTTTCAGTTTGTTGGTTCATACCTGTCCTATCAAGAGTAACCGGGTTCTTAGAGGATCCCAATATCATTGACTACCCTCAATCGGTCATAACTCCAGCATCGCAATCTTTTCTTGCAGCCATAACCATCACGAGAGTTTAGCCTCAATGGGCATAGCATACTGCTACTGTTTTAATGGCCAAGTTGTGTCATTTAAGGTTCTAAGGTCTGTTGGTGCTTAATGACTCCTCAGAAGACCCATATTCTCCTCGTTGCAACACAAGGGATATCGGTACAGACCAAGGTGCCACACCAACGTAGCCACTGCTTCACCCTTGTCGGTCTATGCCGGACAGGTCCCTCACAGCTTATGCTACCTAAACAGGGTATCCCCAGATCCGGGTTAGGATCTATGTAACTTCGATGCAACCTACAATTTAAAGCAAACAAGTCAAAACAATTGAAAACACAGTTATGAACTATCCTAAGGTACACCTCACTTTATAAAGATAGTCCCCAGCAGAGTCGCCAGTTCTGTGATCGGTGGATCTGGAACCGACTGTTTAACGCTGGTTCGCAAAATGTCGCGGAAGCAAGAGTCGCCACCGTCTTTTATTTTCTCCAACATGTAAAGGACAAAAGCACAGAAAAATTCCTTATAGAGATTGCTCTCGGTTTGGGAGGTAGATTTATAGAAAGGGAAGGTGTTAGCACCCTTTCTATCAATGGTTATCCATGGGCTCTTAGATACTTGCTCACTTGTGTTTTCAAAATGTTTGTTTGCTTTTCAGAGTGGGTTTGAAAAAGTTTCGTTTAAAATTTCAGTTCGACTCTTGTATCAGTCCTCAAGAGTGTTTGAAAAGTTGTTTTTGAAAGCTTTTTGCAAAGTGTCGGTGTGAAAAGAAGTTTTTGATTTGTTTTGAATTAGAGCAAGTATCTACGAGTCATCTACCTACCCTAAGGAATTAGTCTGTGTAAATGTCTTTAAGATAGTGACATCCCACCATTGAGAGGTAGGTAGCACCATCGTTGGAGGTGTTCGGGTCAATTCGAGGGTTCGGAACAGTGTGGTCACCAGAGCAATAGGAAGACACCTTAGAAGCTACCCCGATGCCATGTTCATGGACATGAGGACTTACTAAAACATCCTCTACTCGACGACCACGTTTCGAGGGGCAAGGCAACAGTGAGACGTACCCTAGGGGTGGTGTGTGAATTGTGTGTCATTTTCAATTATGTTTATCTTGTCATGCATTGGTGATCTACGCTTTGTTTTTATTTTTGGCCATTCATTCTTTCATGCAAATTATTAGCAGTTAAAAGGTGCGGGAAGATAAAAGTCCTACGCTATTACAAAGGCGCGGGTCTACATCGCCAAATTAAACCAAGACCCGATTTGAATAAATAAAATGCAGAAAGTAAATATCTAATTAATCTATTACAAGGCTTTGGGGCAAGTACATAAATTTCACAACGAAAAAATAAAATAAACGCGCGAAGAGAAAATTAAATTCGAAGGTGCGAGGGCGTTGGACCCTTTGAGGAAGTCAAATTGAAAATATTAAATTAACTAAATTAAATAAAGGAAAGGACTTGTTTTTTTATGTTTTTTTGTATTTATGAAATTAAAGAGAATAAAGAAAATTAATATTGAAAGAAACCTAATTCTAAATGGCTTTTAATTATTAAAAAAAAGAATGTTTAAGTTGTAACCTAATTTAACCCTAATTAATTAAATGGCATATTTATTTACAAAAATAATTAATAATTAAATATGGTGAAAAAGGAAAAAGAATAAAAGTATAAAAACCCTAATTTCTACCTTTTTTAGTTTATTAAAAAAATATTAAAATTAAACCTAAAATTAAAGCTAAATTGGTTAACAAAATGTATTTACAAAATAGCATTAAATAAAATATATTTTTATTTTCATGATTTTCTGATTTTTTTTGGTATTTTTATATTATTAAAATTAATTTGAAGAATTAAAAGAAAATAATTAAAACAAAATAAAAAGGGAAAGAAAAAAAGGGAAGAAATACAAACAAAGGGGGTTTGTTGACCCTTTTGGAGGTTTGTAGAAAGCAATTAGGCCCAACAGATTCAAGGCCTGTTGACTTTTTCCAGCGCGTGTGTGGCATGGTCAACTGATGTGTATGATGGACCTTTCATCCTGACCTTTAGATTCATCTTCTGGGACATTTGGCAAGCTATGGCATTGAGTGCATGGTAGACCACTGAAGGGGACGCTGCATGGAAATATATAAAGCAAAATAATATTGAGAAGGGAGGGGACTTGGGAATCGAACCCAGGTCCCAATGCTTGAAGGACAACACACTCTCCACTCAGCCAAATGTGTTCATTTGATCATATAATGGATAAAGAATAATAAGAGAGAGAAAACAAGGGTTAGTGGGACTTTAACAAAATGCGCGCCAGGATTTGAATTACCCAGTAGCATGCTTACACCTCAGCGTCTTCCTCATGGCCTCTTTGTTTTTCCTGAAAAATACAAGCTAGATAGCGGGGGTTTTAAACCCCCACAATCTGAAACAACAAAAATAGCGAATAGAAATTGGTCAATGATAAATTGAGCGCGATGAGTGTTTTAGATTCGTTGGAATGTTACGAATTCAATGGTCCTAGTCTCATGGTCTGATTTTACCAGATGAAAGAAACCCCAAATTCAGAGCTTTGAAACCCTAATGCATGTTCATGGTAACTTCTTATTTAGACGACCATTCTTCAATTGAACGATACTGTTAGCTTCAGAAACATCATGTTAGCGTAAAACGACAATTAAAAGACATGAAACATGCGTATAAATCAAGATGCGATTATGAAATTTCCATGAACAGGGCTATGGCGTTCTACCGTTTCTGGATGTATGGAGAGTGGAAAAGTATTGGGTTATGTTCAGAGAAGTCCCAACAAGCTTTTGAGATACTTTCCACGCCTTGAAATGCCTTGAAACTATGAAAAAAATTTGAAGTTTTTTAAGAAAAAAGTGAGTTTGTGTTCTTGATTCTGAGCGCAGCTTCTTGGTTCTTGTGATTAGGGTTGTGATCTGCTTATGTATGCCAATGAATTAGGGTAACAAAACAAGTCCAAAATCCATGGAATCAATGCTTT
Organism: Vicia faba; assembly: GCA_948472305.1. NCBI lineage: Eukaryota > Viridiplantae > Streptophyta > Magnoliopsida > Fabales > Fabaceae > Vicia > Vicia faba. The sequence continues at coordinate 544,137,077 of OX451735.1, forward strand.
TGAATTTTGTGATCTTCCATGATTTTTTCAATCTTTTTTCCATGCCAAATATGCCAATCATTGGAGATTCTTTCCATATTGAGTATGCACGAAACCTTGAGGTTATGATGAGTAGAAATGCTGCATAAAAAGATTTGAAAGGTGGCATTTAGTATTTTTTTCATATTTAATTTGAATTAAATGAATTAATAGATTTAAAAATTCAATTAATAAATAAAAAATAAGAAAATAACTCCCCTTTGGGTCAATGGGTCGTGCCTAGCCTTTGGGTGATGATTCTTGGAAGAAATTGTGGCCCATTAGCAATTTTGAGGCATTTGAAGTAAAGTTGACTTTTCAAAATTCCCAAAAATTCCCCAACTTCCACAAGGCATATCTTGCTCAATTTTTAAGCTTTGATCATGTTCTTGGACATTTTGGAAAGGTCCTGAAGTCCTCTAACCAATGCCTTTGGTCCCATGTCATTTTGATTTACCAATCTCAAGTTATGGTCTTTGACTTAAAGTGACTTTTTGTTGACTTTTGAAAATGACCTATAATGTTGAGATAGATAACTTTTTGTGAGAGCATTTCTTGGACTTGAAGTGTGAAGAGGAGTTGTAGGAAATGTCTTTCTCTTCAAGATGAGCTTTGGATGGAATTTTTCTGATGAACCATGTGGAAGTTATGCCTTGGTCAAGTTACAGTTGACTTTTCCAACTGTCCAAAAATGGAAACTTTTTCATCTTGAGACTTTTTGAACCATGCCTTGAGAATCATGATCAAGAATTGATCAAATGATGTTTGTGGCTTCAAAAATAAGATGTTGACCAAAAATTTGAACTTTGACTATCAAATGACCATTTTGCCCCTGCAGTTGACTGTTGAGCAATTAGGGTTTTTGACTGTGCAATTTTGTGCTGTAAGTCTTGAAACTTGGCATATGGATGCTTGACAATGTTTGTAGGCATGTGGGACTTGTTTGGACCCTTGGAAACTTCAATTTATTTGCCAGAACCAAAACCCTAATTTTTGACTGTTAGGAGGCCATTGGACTGTGCAACCCTTGGGATATTTTGAAGCATGCTCTTTGTAAATCTTGAAGGATATGGGAGGGAAAATTTTGGGGTACAACAATTGTGTTAAGTGAATTTTGGAATTGAAGTTTCTGAAATATTAGGGTTCAGTTTAGTACCAAGCAAAATTCATCTTAACCATTGTTCTATAGCTTTTGAAAGTTATATGGTTGGATTCGTGGTCAAATTTCAAGCAAGTTTGATGTTTACATTTTTGTAAATTGTTGAGAAATGTGAGTTTTACAAATTTGAACAATGTTGTTGTTATTGTTGTAAATGCGTGCGAGGAAGAAGATGAAGTCTAATTTTTTAAAACAAGTTTAGTTTATATTTATTGCAACATGTTTTATCACCGGATATAACAACCACCCCAGTGACAAGCAGCGCACGTTTCATGTCACTTTGGCCTTAGGGACTTGGGTTCAAGCCCCAGTGGTACCCTTTTATTTTCTAACATTTTCTCTACAGATCCAGTGTGAGAAAGCCTAGTGCGCTTATCATGCAACCTCACATAAACACCATCAGATCATCATGCAGGAAGATCATGTGCTCCAAGCGCAAGTCCCATGGTACATCCCAAAGAATTGTCCTCACTGGATCCAAACAGCACATGGGCTCTCTATCTTGGGCCTAGGATTTTTGCTTTCTTTTCACCCCCCTCCTCCCCCATTCCACTTGTTTACACTCAGGCCCATTAAAATTTTTTTTTAATTAAATATTTTTTTTCTTTTAAATATTTTTATTTAAAATCAGAAAAATCATAAAAATGATTTAAAAAAATATTAGATTTAGGTTTTTAATTGATTAATTTAATTTTTTGACAAATAAAAATTAATTTAACTGAATCACTTTGATTTTATTAAGAATTAGGTTTTATACTTCAAATATCTTTTCTAAATAAAACACCAAAAAAATATTTTCTATACTTAGAATTCTTTAGATTTTAATTAATTTAACTTTTGATAAAAGATTAATTAATTTAATCACACCTTATTTTATTTTAAATAATTAAATTGAATTAGAATTAGGTCTAACTTTTTATTTCACATTTCAAATATTTTCTAAACAAAGAAACAACAATTTTTTTTAAATACTTAGAATTTTTAGGGTTTTTACATCTTTCCCCTTTCTATCTCCGTGCATTTGTTAATTTTTCGCATTAATACAATTATGTAACTGTCAAAATTTGTAATAGATAATTAGGGTTTATTGCTTTCATCCCCCATTCATAAAATTTGTACCCCCACTCCCGAAGCCTTGTATTAGCGTAGGAAATTTAATTTCTGCAATTTACTGCTTTCCTTATTACTGTTAGTAATTAAGATTTGTATGACAAGATTTAAAATCAATCATTAGAAAACCTAATTTCAAGACAAAAATAACTGAAACCAATCACTATTCACACATGCGCCTCTAGGGTAACCTCACTTTTTGCCTTCAGATAAAAATAGTCATGTCCCTTGAACGTGAGATGTTTTAGCAAAGACCCTCAGTTAAAAGATTGTAGTCCCTCGATGACCATTTGATGCTGCCTTTGGTAAACGATCTTAGTCCCCTATGACAATTGCTAAAGCGTCTTACAAGTTACCTTCTATGACTATACGATGACCCACGCCTATCCCTCACATCCAACAATAGAGCTTCCTACTAACTAATGGTAGGTTAGCATTATCCAAAGGAGAAGGAAAAAGAGTAAAGACCTTTTGAGTAGGTAGATCGCTCATAATCGCTTTCTCACAAACTAAAACAATCTTCACATTTCACACTTTCAAAACAACTATTTTCAAAACGCTTTATAAACACTCTTGAGGACTGATACCAGGGTTATTATAAAGCAGACTACCTTACATTGGCATTTTCAAAACATCTTTCTACAAAACAACACTTTTTCCCATAAATGTTTTCAAAACAAACATTTTGTATACATTCTTAAGGATACGAGAATCATTACAAAACTACTGCACTTAGGCGTTTTCAAAATACTTTCAAACATACACAAACACAAAGTATTTTCAAAGTGAGATAGCAATTAAGATCCCGTATAAAATTACGGATGAAAAGGGTGCTAACACCTTCCCTTTTCATAACCTACCCCCCTTACTCGGAAAATTCTCAAAGGTTTTTCATATTCGTTTCACCCTTTCCTTTATTGGATAAAATAAAAGTGGGTGGCGACTCTTGCTATCCGCAACATTTGCAATAAAATGCAAAACCCTAAATTTAGTTCTCCCACCATATTACACCTCCATTTTGATGTTGTTTGTCATAATTTTTCATATTTTACAAGATTGAATACAAAGTTCATTGGCTTCTATCCTTTGACACAGGCGCGCGCCTGAGTTGATGGTGAAGATATTGATTGAAAGGGTAGAGGGCGTGGGTTCAACATCCAACCCTAGTAACTTTTTTTAAAATCCTTATTTTCTTACTATTTTCACTTATAAACCCTAAATTCATCAAACAAAAACCTTTTTTTATCAATTGATTTTTCCACAAACCCTAATCAACATTAGAGTTTAGTTTTTGTTTAAATAATAAAATTTCTTATTTTTTCAAATTAAAATTAATTAGGGTTTTTAGATTTTAATTAATTAAAATCAATTTAGGTTTTAGGTTAATCATCAAATCTTTTATCAAAAAAATCACCAAAAATAATTTATTTCCTCTTTTCTTTATTTTACATTTTCGCGTAGTTTACTCTTTTCACGTTGTTTAGGATTATTGTAACTGCTCATGGTTTGTAATACTTAATTAGGGTTTTACTTTTCCTGCAGTTTTATTACTTGTACCCCTCATTCCCGAAGCCTTGTAACAACGTAGAGTTTTATTTTTATTACATTTATCGCTTTACTATATTTGTTACTATTGCTTAGTAATTAGGGTTGGCATGAAAAGACTAATAACAATTGTTAGCTAACCTTAATTTCAAAGATTAAGATAACTGAACATAACACACTTTGCACACACGCACCTCTAGGATAACCTCCCTTGTTTCCTTCGGAATGAAACACAGTCATGTCCCTCGAATGTGGGGACGCTTTAACATTGTCCCTCAATTAATAAAATCGTAGTCCCTTGATGACCCTTTCGAATGTTTTCTTCAGTAAACGATCTAGTCCCTTACGAAATTTCTAAAGCGGACCTACGAGTTTCCTTCAATAGTTGTATGATGACCTGCGCATGTCCCTTCACATCCAATGATAGGGCTTCCTACTAACTAATGGTAAGGTAGAATCATCTAAAGGAGGATGAAAAGTATAATAAAGACCTTGAGTAGGTAGAACGCTCGTAGTCGCTTGCTCACAAACATTTCAAAACAAAAACATCTTTCACAATCACACTTTCAAAAATATTTTCAAACAGACACTTTGTTTGCATTCTCAAAAACATAAACAATAATCATTACAAAGTCTTGTCGTACTATTGTCATTTTCAAAATAAAACATTCACAACACAAAGCAATTTTCAAAATAAAGTGAGATAAGCGATTAAGATCCCGTTGATAACTATAGATAAAAAGGGTGCTAACACCTTCCCTTTTAATAATCTACCCCCCAAACTAAAAAATTTTGAAGGTCTTTCATGTTCTTTTCACCCTTTCCTTATTGGATAAAAGAAAAGTCGGGGGTGACTCTTGCTATCCGTAACACTTGCGATAAAATGCAAAACCAAGTCAGTTCTCCCACCGTATTACACTTGTAGTCCATATTTTATTTTTCGTCTTGATCACCTTCGGGATTTTCAGCAAAATCAACCATCATAACTTTGTGTGTCTTAGACAGATTATCATTGCCAAATTTGAGACCCTCGGTAGTCTTTACTGTTGTAGCCAAACCCGTTTTGTCTTCAAGACCATCAGTGTCCTTGAGCTTCAATGTTTCTAGCTAGTTGATAATGTCTACCTATTCGTCCAAGAGGCCCTCAGTAGCCTCCATCATCGGCACTTCAAATGGCTCCACATAATGTGCATCAGCCACATGGAATAAGGCATACCATATTTGTGAGGGACAAATGATGACCCTAGACCCCCTGGAAAGAGTGGTCGATTTTGGTAAAATGGTGATATCCTATGCCTAGGTTCTGACATTGTGATTGTCGTCATAGAACCAGAAACTACGGTCGATCTTATAGGAAATAAAATTGTCCCACTTTGAGTTGTGGTACTTACTGGTATAACATCCACATTTTGTATAGAAATATGCGTGCGTGCAGTGTTTGTGTCAGAGCGTGGCATTCTAGACTTAGACAAAAGTTTATCACTCCTTAAATTCATACACATACTAACTATAAGAACTTTATGAAAATACACGCAAAAATATTAACATGGTCCCACTGGGTGTGCCAATTTGTTTTCTCGTGGATTTGGTAAAAAATGTTGGTCTCTTGAAAACAAGTTGACGTGTGAGATCGACCAGGGAATCTCATAGCAGTGCTTCAGTTTATGTGCGTAGTCAAAGTGTTTTCAAAAAGGGTGCGTTCGACTGGGATAATGACATAACAAGATGAAGTAAAGGAAACGAAAAAGCGCTTTAAGTTGTAAAAGATAATGACATAACATCAAAGAAATTTTTAAAATAGGTTGGTTCAAACATAAATTGTCTTTGCCTGACTCATTTTTGCTTGTTCGCTTGGTTACTTTGAGTGACTAGCATGCAAGAATGTGAAAATTTTTACCCCTTACAAAGGTGCACTAAGTGCTTTATTTATAATACACATAAATAACTACGTTCTAAGTGGGCTTCATTTCCTTGCATGCCACGTGTTCTTCGTAACTTCCCTTCACGAACCCACGTTCTCTATTGTAACTTCTCTTTGTGAACTCACGTTCTCCATTATGTTCTAACCCATGTTCTCCCTCCATAACGTTTTGCCTTTATAGTTTAGGCGCTTATGGTCCTTTTAACACTATTAAGCCTCTCACATCCCTGTGCCCAATCCATTCACCATGAACTTTTCTTTGGTTGACTATGCTTACGAAACCTTGGTCTCCTTCCTGTGAAATCAACCATGGTCGACATGCTTTGGTAGTCGACTTCTCATAATTTAATGCTCTTAAAAGACCCTTTTTGACTTTTGGTTTAGATTTCTCTCTTTATGAAATCCCAGCCGACAAATTACCCCCCAAAATGTCCTTTCCAACTGAAGGGGCATAAACAGACATTTTAATCCTTTCCTCTTAGAGCAAAGTGACGTCACTGTAATCATGACTTTATTCTGCAAACCTTACATCAACAATCACACAACCACTCTCCTACTTTCTAGCTTCAACTTCCTAGGACAATCGTGGCCTCTAACTTACCAACTTTCTCACCTCAGTTGCCATCTGTTTGACACGTGCCGGTCGTGTGGCCATAATTTTCTCCCACTTTCTTCTTAAACATATGGATTCTTTGGTGGTATAAATACCATTTTCAATCTTTCATTTTCTTTTTACGCTCTCTTTGCATCCTTAAACTCTTAACTTCCAAACTCAGCAAACAAAAACCACCTTCATTTCTACTCAAAACTTCCAATCACCTTCTATTGCGTCTCTAAGCCAAATTGTTGAACACATTAACACTCCTCATGCAATTGAGATAGTTTCCACTATGCCTAAGTTCCCCGTTGTTGACGGATAAACCTTTGTGTTGGAATCAAACCCATCAGCAACGTTGCTACTTTCCGCTCGAATTTAATGCTTCTGTTTATCTATAACAACACTGCATACACTCTCATAGAACCCACCCCTGATGAGATTAGGGCCCCAAAAAATCTTCAAAAAATCTTCCCTGTTCATAGAAGCACAAGGCCCTGTATCGCCCAGAAGTGACCTTTAGATTTCTCCCATATCTACAGGACCTCAAAAGTTTTTCGCTCTGCTCCTTCTATCAACCAGGACTATGTTGCATGGTTGAATAAAGTGGAGAAGGCTAAAGGTGATGTCTAGAGGTCCTAAGGTATCTTTGACCTAATTCAACTTTCTAGGGTTGGCCCTAGTTACTGCAACTATATGATTATTTTTATGTTCTACTTCTGGGAGAGTTCCATAAATACCTTCCATTTCATAACTGGTATGCTAACCCCTACGCTGTTCGAAGTTGCAGATATCACTGGCCTTCGTCCTATAGGTGAAACTTTCATCCTACTGCAGCTGATGAAGATGTCATTCCTTTTGATGAGGACGTTGCTGGTTTCACTAAATACATGGAGCATTTCCATGCTAAAGGTGTCGGCATGGTGTTCGATGAAGAGAACATCGCCTTTTTGGCCTTGTGGATCTCTAAATATATTTTTTGCAACAGATCTCTAAAGGTGGAAAAACATTTTATTATGTTGGTGCATCACCTTCATATGGGTCAAGACACCTGCTTGAGTGGACTCATCCCGGGGTCGCTCTATGAATCGCTCAGTGTGGGGGTCGACCAGATGACCTCCCTTGAACCAACTTCCATCTATCTGCTTGTTGGGCCATTTTGGCTACTGCGATTGTGGCTGAATGCCACCTTTGGGGATCAGCTAAAATTGACGCTTTCAGAAGCACAAGAGCCATTCCTTGTCAGTCGTGCCATTGAAGGCCCTCGTCTTGCAGTGGTGACACCGTCCAATAATGACCTGACTCGAGAGGAGACACTTGAAACATACTTGAATTTTTCTTCAAGTGCACCTCTTTTCACCCCAACGTGGCGCCGTTTGCTTCAAGACCATGCGGTCCTGAATGGTTTACTCGACCATTTCCTCTTGCTGAGCCAACGCAGGTCCCTGAATCCAAAGCCATTTGGCAAGCTATTCTAACCCATAAGCGTATAGAATCTAAGGAGGGTGCTAACAATGGGGTGACACTTATGTATTACCAACCCAATCTGGTAGTTATGCAATTTGGTTTGTACCAACCTTTGCCTCGCAGCTTTTATAAGCCATCAAATATAATGTGCCTTTCATTCCAAAGTTACAGCAAAGTGGAGGGCGCTTAACTCTTCCAATACTTTGCTAGTGACGTCCCCAACATAAACTTCATTGCCTTCAAACCCCTCTTTTATACAACGAATGAGTTCTTTGCTTTGTGGACTGTGAGGTTCATAAAGAAGAATGGGAACCTCAAATCCTTCAATCATCGACTGGCCAGCGCTTTCGAAGCTATGAATCAACAATTCAAGAAAGGTATGGCTTACTATTGTGATTGTTGATCACGTTATTGGATTTCTCGCTTCTTCATGCTTTGACCTTTAAACTTTGTTTTGTGCATTTGTTTTCTTCAGCAATTGAGTACAAGAAGTGTGCTAGGGGCTACTAGTAGTGCATTTTTTTCCGCTTCTGTTAAAGAATCTCCTTTAACTCCCTCTCATGTAATCTATTAATTTTGATGTTCTTTTAATTGATTACATTCCATGTCTAACATGTTGATCATTTCATCCCTATCTGCAAGCTGCTGAAGCCAGCATTGTTGTCCCTTCTGGACCCTCTCCAAAGAGGCGAAAATACTCTTCTCAGTAAGAGAAACAAGTGGACAACATGTCTTCTCATGTTGTCCCATCAAAATCCAAAAAGTCTCGATCGACTCGATCTGAAGACGTCTCAAAATAAACTACTTTTGTCACTATTCCTGCTCCAGTGGTAGAAAAAGTATGAGTCGTGCAACCAACTTCGACTCGCCTAGAGAGCATCAATTCTACCCCTAAAGGGGACTCTCAGGTATCTTTCTTTTCCCAAAACTATTTTCCTCTTCAAGCTCATTTTCTCCTTTTTAGCTTTGTCCTTACTTGTCTCTATTTGTTTCAGCGACCAACCCTCAAATCCAAATAGTGCCCCACCCAACTCATTTTAAGGACTTCAAAGGGCAAAAAGAAAACGCATATGATTCTATTAGACAGTGAATCTACTGATAGCAATCTCAATTCTCCCATCGATCAAGGGGCCCCCAAGTACTCTTCCATTAGTGAGGGTGAGGAAGATAACGCCCATAACGACAACTTAGAGGGGGATGCTAGAGATGGCGAACTGGAGGGCCCTGAGTATGCTGCCAACATTGAAGAGGATATGAACCAACATCCTTTTCAAATAGTTGAAGAGTCTCCTGAAAAAGATGCTCCCTTTGGCGCCGTCTCAACTCCTCCCAACGTGGTTCCTACCAACACCACCATGTCGCCTCAATCCATTTCTGCTTTAAAACAAAGTAGCCCTCTGGAATATTTAAAGTTCTTGGTGGCTTCTAGAAATTGCTCGACTGATGGGGGCTCTAGTGCTTTGACCGTATTTAGGGGTGTTTCTTCTCTTGGAACCTAAGGCAAAGTCCTCATTCGCCTGAAAACACAACTCTTTCATGTCGATTTGATCAATAATTTGGAGGCGTTTCCTGCTGATGGTGCTAAGGTCAAAAATGTGTTACAAAAGGTTGATGTTCATATAGCTTCTCCTAAGGTCGTCACTTTTGTGGTTGAGGTATATGCTTTTATTGACCAATTCTTGGTCGACTTGGCCAAACGCAAGGAGATCATGGGGAAAAGTCTTCCTAAAGAGAGAGAACCTAACCTCAAATTGGCCTTTGTGGAGTCCTCTATAACTTCTATCGAAGCTTTAAATAAATATCTTGACAAAGCCAAAGAGGACTTCAAAAAGAGGGCCGATAACATCTCTTTGTGGCAGCGACAAATTGTTGTTTTGAAATAACAAATTGAAGAGCTGGAAAGAAAATTAGTTAAGCTGAAACCTCACAAGCTGCAAGATTTGGAACAATTAAAAAGGTGTTGAATGACGAAGCATCTGCTGGGGTTCTCCACTGGGAGCATCTAGAGGCATTGTACATTGAGCTAGCTGAACTAAATACCTCTCTTTCATTGACCGATTCTCGACTGTCCCTCGTTCGAGACCGCTATTTGACCCTTAAGGATAATGTGCCCTTTTAGCCAACTTTGTAATGCCCATTTTACTTTGAAGGCCCTTTAGTGGCCTCTTATGATGTAATGAATGGTTTTTTACTTTTTGCTTATTACAATTTATTTCAACATAGGTTTATATTTCTTTAAGTATTTTCCATTTACTCTTACTATTCGACCTTCTAACGTGATCTCTTTAATCTCATAAGATGGAGGTTGATGTACATATACCTCTTTAGAAATATAACCATTCAAAAACGCGCTTTTCACATCCATTTGATATAAAGTTATATTATTATTTCCAAAAAATGAGATTTGAAGGCAAATAGATTTTAACCTGGCGACTGGAGCAAAGGTTTTATTGTAGTCAATACCTTCTTGTTGACTATAATCATGTGCAACCAGTTATGCCTTATGTCTGACGACTTCTCCTTTCTCATTTAACTTGTTTCTAAATACCCACTTGGTTCCAATCACGTGAGTTCCTTTAGGCTTAGGTACTAGATCCCAAAAATCATTTTTGGAGAACTGACTCATCTCTTCTTACATTTCTATAATCCATTCATTATATTTAAAAGCCTCTTAACAAGAAGTTGGTTCTATCATAGACACCAATGGCAAAAGAGTTTCCTCGAATTATTTAAAAGTGGATCTTGTTATGACAGTTTCAACTTTATCTCCCATAATCAATTCTTCAGATAAGACTTGTCTTCGCCTTTGTCTTTTCTGGACTGATGGACATTCAGGTACTTCTGACATATCATCCTTTCTATCAGAATCTTTCACTTTATAATGTTTATCCTTTTCTCCAGAGCCTGCAAGATTTATTTCTAGATCTACAAAATTCTTAAACATATTTGACTTTTCTTGGTCAAGCTTATCGTCGAACCTAACATGAACTAATTCCTCCACGATATGTGTTTCTGCATTGTATACTTTATAGCCCTTAGAGAATTCTCAGTATCCCAACATAATACACTTTTGTGCTTTAGAATCAAACTTGTTAAGATTTTCTTTAGTGTTTAAAATAAAACATGAATATCCAATAGGATGGAAATATGAAATGTTGGGTTTTCTTCCTTTACACAATTCATAAGGATTCTTTTCTAGAATAGGTCTTATAGATATTCTATTCTGAATGTAACAAAGTTATATTCTCACCTTCTTCCCAAAAGTGCTTATCTATATTTGTCTCGTCGATCATGGTTCTGGTTATCTCTTGCAATGTCCTATTCTTCCTCTCTACAACTCCATTTTGTTGTGGAGTTATAGGACAGGAGAAATCACGGGATATGCCATTAAAATCAAATAATTCATCAAATTATTTATTTTCAAATTCGCCACCATGATCACTTCTGACTCTAACAATCTTAAAATCAAATTCATTTTGCACTTTGGAACAGAACCTAGTGAACTCAAAATATGACTCATCCTTGTGCCTTAGAAATACTACCCATGTCGAATGAATATAGTCATCAACAATGACAATGAAGTTTTAACTGGACCAAACAAGTTAATATGTAGAAGCTCCAAAGGTCTTAAGATGGTAACAACATTTTTAGACTTGAAAGACATTTTAGAAAACTTGTCTTTCTGACATGCTTCACAAAGAGCCTATGAAGTAAATTTCAGCTTAGGCAGGAGTCTGACTAACTCAAGTTTATTCAGCTGAGATATCCTTCTCATGCTAATGTGACTCAAGCATCTATGCCACACCCTTTTCTCTTCGTTTACAGAAATCAAGAATTTTACATCTTGATTTTTAAGATCAGAGAGATTTATTTTGTAAATGTTGTTTTTCCTCTTTCCAGAGAAAAGAACTGTGCCATCTTTTTGACTTACAACCTTACACACTTTTTGATTGAAAATAATGTCATGCCCGTTATCACTTAATTGGCTTATGGATAACAATTTATGCATTAAACCTTCAATGTAAAGTAAATTAGACATAGAAGGAAGACATACGTTACCAATTGTTCTATATACTTTTATTTTTTCTTTCTAGTCTCCTCTAAAACCCACATACCCATCATCTTTAAGTTCCAGGTTTTGGAACATGTGCTTTCTTCCTGTCATGTGGCGTGAGCATCCATAGTCCAGGTACCATGGCTGGTGTTTCAACTCTGCTGTATAAGATTTCTACAAAAAACACTATTTTATCTTTTAGTACCCAGATTCTTTTGGGTCCTTTAGAATTAGTTTTCCCAAAATTTCTAATAAACTTGGGTTTCTGTGCAACGTTAAATTTTTGTGTCTGTGCAGAAGGGTAGAGATAAGAAAATGGAGATATAAGTTGGTTTTCTTCAGATGTGTTCTGATTATCATTATCAGAAACATAAAAAATTCCTATTTTTCCATTATGACTAACACCATAGATCATGGAAGCCATTTTGCTTCTTCCTAAGCTATTGTTCAAGAATATCTAAAATGCCTTATCATATTTGTATAAGATGGTTTCAGAAGATGGAAGGGATTTAGAAAGAGTTTCTTCAAGTTTTAAACATTTAGTTGTTCAGAAAAGCATTTTTTTCTAAAATAAAAATGTCTCCTTTTTGTTCAGAAACTTCTTTCATAAGTTACCATGTTCTTCAATTTTATATTCATGAACTTTCTGAAGGTTCTTGAATTTGCGTTGAAGTTTTTGATACCTACTCAGAGATTTTGATAAACATAATTCTAAATCTGCACGAGAAAGTTTAGAAAATACCTTTTCTGAGTCATACTCAGTTTATGTGGTGTCTCTTTCTAACGTAGTAGCCATGAATGTTGTGTTAGAATGCTCTTCTTCAGATTCTGATTCTTCAGAGTCTGATTTATCCCATATTTCTATGAGACCTTTCTTCTTGCCATTGAAACTACTTTTATTGAAACTTTCTTTTTTAATGCTTTCTTTCTTGAGCATTGGACATTCATTTATGCAGTGTCCAGGATCCTTGCTCTCGTAACATGTTACTTCTTTGTTTCTCTTCCTCTTGCATATGTTTCAGGACGGCCACCTTCGTTTCTAGACCCTCTGAAGTTGTTTTTTCTTTTCTTCTAGAGTTGCTTGACTTTTCTAGACAAAAGGGACAGTTCATCTTCGTCATCAGAAACCTCATCATCGTAATCTTCTATTTCTTTAGCTTGGAAGGCTTTGTACTTTTCTGACTTAGGTCTTTCAGATCTTGACCTTAGAGCAACACATTTTCCTCTTTTCTGGGGATCATCTTCCTCTAACTCTATTTCAGGACTCTTAAGAGAGTTGATTAACTCTTTAAGAGTTATGCTGTTTAGATCCGTCGCAAGCTGTTGGTTGAAATACTAGTTTGAGTGTTTATATTTCACAAAATGTCAAATACAAGTATACATGCTTTGATTGCAGAAAGTAATAAGTATAAGAGTAACGTACCCACATGGAGTAATTGCTACTTAGATTTGATTTTGTAAGCACTCTATTCTTTTAAATCAAGCATGAGTAGAGAAACGATAATATTGGTTGTAACAAGTTCAATGTCGCTTAAAACAAGACTAATAAGTAGTGTGAAATGGAATGAAATTGTATTAAGAGAGAGTGATTGAGTTGAGCATAGGTCCATTAATATATTTTGTGTATTTATGTGCTAATATTATGTGGAGTCGTGACAGGCAAGGTCAGAATGATCTTTTGGTTATTTTTACGACATCCAGAACATGCATACCAAGGCAAGGGAAAAAATCTCTAAGCCTCACTTATAACCCAAATATATGTCTTTTATAAATATGACTTCCTTAATGATTGTAGTTTCTTATATCTAATAAAACTTGGCAAGTGAATATTTCTATCCTAATCTTTCAATAATTTTTACTCGTGATGTTCCACTTGTTGTTGGATCTCTCCCAACAACAAGCTGTTATCTATTCCTAAGTTGATCAACCAAAGAAATAAATATATAAGCAAGTTAACACATGGTAAAGTCAACATGAACCACACAACATATAACATAAACACACTTTAATATTAACTTAACTAAGCTCGACTACAAATGATTTAGCTCATGATGAATTGAATACACAATACGAGTAGAGCTCTTATAATAAACATCTTAAAGAAAGCAAATGGTAAAAGATATAAACTTAAGAGAGAACTTGACGGGATCCTTAAAATGGATAGTCTTCAGGAGGCAACTTCAGTCACACCACTGCTCACCTATTAGCACCAGAATGGATGAAGAAAGAAAATTCTTTCACACCTCACTTTCAAAGCACACAAACTTTTTGTAATTATTTTCTTCGAACAACTGAACTCTCTCTCTCTCTCTCTCTCTCTCTCTCTCTCTCTCTCTCTCTCTCTCTCTCTCTCTCTCTCTCTCTCTCTCTTTCTCTCTTCAACTAGCTTCTCTTTTTATAGGCCAAGGGTTATGGTTGGTGTATTACATTGGATCAGGGGCTTGAGCTTATGACTCACATCAAGCCCACATAATTTAGTGCTAAAACACCAAAATAAATGCTTAGCAGGCAAGGAAGTAGTACAAAAGGGGACAAAAGTGGGAGACAAGGGGGAGTGTGGCAGGATCCACAGAAGGCACAGACGGTGCTTGTCTAACCAGAGCAGGGTACGATTGTACCTTTTTTTGTCTTCTAGCTCCTCCACTATCATCTTTGAATTTGAATGGTTTTATTCTCTTTTCCTATACTACCCAACTTTCCCTCCATTTATTAATTCCTTCCATACTTTCCTCAAATCCAACAGCTTCCCTTGTTGAATTTCCCTTGCCTAATACGTCTCTTTTAAATTTCCAGCTTGTGCAACTTGCAATAGCCCACCTCTATCTTTCCACTGCTCGACTCTGCTAACCTTTGATCGCACAAAGACACAATTAAAAGCAAAAAAGGGGAGTACCTGTTGTGCTCTACACAAAATTAATTTAACAATAAAATGTAAGAAATTAAACTAAAAAGTAATTAGAATACTAAAATTAGCAAATCATAAAGGCATGCATTAACTCATAAAATGTGTGTTAACACCAGCTTCAACGTAATAACCATTGATCTCCATTTTTTGGGAAGACTTCTGATGATATTCTTGACATGATTAGATGTGGAGTAACCTTTGTCCAGAGCTTTAAGTCCTGCTACTAAGGTTTGAAACCTTGAGAACATAGTCTCAATTTTTTCCTCTTCTTCCATCTTGAAAGCCTCATATTTCTGAATTAAGGTCAGAGCCTTAGTTTCCTTGACTTGAGCATTTCCTTCATGTGTTATTATTAGAAAATCCAGAATATCCTTTGTTGTTTCTCTATTAGTGATATTTTCGTATTCATTGTAGGAAATAGCATTGAGAATAGTAGTTATGGCTTTATGGTTATTCTTGAGATCTTGCTTTTGTGCATCATTCATTTTGTTTATGGGGGAATAGGAATACCAATCGCACTAACAGGTGCTTCATACACATTTGTAACAATATCCAAGAGATCTATATCATAGCCTAGAAAGAAACTTTCTAGTATATCAATCCAGTAGTCAAATTTCTCTCCATCGAAAACATGAGGTTTAGTATTGTAACTATCTCTTTCGTTTGTATGAGCAACAATCATAGAAGTTTTTCTCACACTGGATCTCTCTACATAGTTAAGTGTTTTATTGAACAATTAATAATATAGTTGGAGCTCTGATACCAATTGAAGGTTGAGAAAAACATAAGAAAGGGGGTTTGAATTGGGTTTTCAAAAACTTTTCTTTAGAAATTCTTCTCACAAACAATCAATTATAGATAAGCTAGAAATGAAAAATGACACAATCAGTTTATACAACTTCACCTTAGAAAAGACTACTCTAGTCGACTCACCAAGGTTATTTCGCCTTAGAAAAGGATTTAATCCACTAGTCTTAAAAGATTAATAACAATGTCTAAGAGTTTAGAAAAACACCTTAGCCCTCTCAAGTATACAGACTACAACTTAGTCACTTCAGGAAAACAAATCTTGAAAGATTTATAATCAAACAGTGTTTACAATAGTGCTTCCAAAAAGCAGATTTAACACTACAGCGAAGAACGAATGTTTAGACACAAATATGAGCAACAACTCTTGTGTATATAATAATGATAATAACACAATAACAAGCAACAACTCTTGTGTTATTGAGAGTAGAAGTTAACACAAATATGAGTATCAACTCTTTATGTTTTTGAATTTTACTTGAATATTTTCTCTCTTGCTTTCTTTTTCACAATAGCTTTTCTTTTCAATTTCTTGATGCTTAACCGTTAATTTTCAACGAAGTAGTCATACCTTTATATAGGCTGAGAAAGTAGACCGTTAGATAGTAAAAAACATCATTTTCATTTTCCATATGCGATAATGTTAATGTGTGATCGTGGGAGACAAGAGCACAACAAATCTTCAATCATACAGAGCTTTCTTCACCATAGTAGAATAGTTCTTGTACTATTGTAGTATATTCTTCTTGTGCAAGTTTCTGATCTTTTCTTCTGATGAGATACTTCTGATCTGAAGTAGTGAAGAGAGTGAAAAAGAGATCACATTTTTGTTCTTAATCTTCTGATGGAGTATTTATGATGTGAAATGATAAATATTCCAAAAGACGTTTCATTGTAATGTTTCCAAAGGTATTAGAGTCTTCAGAATCAGAACCTTGTCTTCAGACTTGGAGCAATGGCTTATCTGAAAAACAAATCTTGATATCTAAACTGGAAGCAAAAGCTTATCTGATGAATCACATCTTTGATTTTTGAGCTTCAAGCAAAAGCTTATGCAAAAGTCCTTTTCTTAGAACCACATATTGACTTCTGAGCTGAAAGCAAAAGCTTATTTGAGAAGTGCATCTTGGTTTCTGATCTAGAGTAATCACGTATTTTCTATTCTAGCGAACATTCAACATTCTTTAGAACTGATGATGTTTCTTGAAAAGTGAATACAATAGTTCTTCTGATGGTGGAAGCAATGATTCTAATGATCTTATCCTGAATCAAATAGAATATTATTTTTGTACACTTAAAGAAACTATTAGAACATAAAATTGTTACATATAAAATGTATGCATTGTTATCATCAAAACTAGAGATTAAATACATAACCAATTTTTTTCTAACATGAACCACTTTTCACATGTGCTAACTTCTTTCTCATGACCAAACTCATATGGTAGAACACAAAATGACTTGAATCATGCCAAAAATCACACACTTCATGCTTCATTTCACACGGTTTAGATCTAGAATTTTCCAAACTTTATTCAGACGATTGAGACCTAATTTGGCACGTGTGATGAGCTCACTCACTCTTCTATAAATAGAACATAATTTTTACTTCATTTGCAATCTTAAACAACCAAAGAAACGCTGCTTCTCTCATGCTCGATACCTCTTGTTGCGGTGAAAAAATGAAGACCAAGTTATTGACTAACTTGACTCACAAATTAAGAAGTCACCACCAAACATTATTGTTTCAAGGGAAAGAGGGGAAGATAAAAACCCACAATAAACATGCAAATCAAAAAATAAAGACTAAAAGTAAATAAAAAAGAAATGCAATAAAGAGAGATCTAAGGTACGGGGTTGGTTATACAAAGGGAAGGTATTAGCATCCTATATATCTATTGTACTCTATAGGAACCTCTTGTAATATCTGTGTTTTTTTGGCTAAAATGGTTTGTTTGAAAAAATAGTGTGGAGATGAGAGAAGAAATATATTTTATTATATTTTTGTTTGGAAATACATAAATTCCTATACCTACGTACCAATGAAGGATCAAACCCTCGTAGTTCATGGTAAAAATAACAAAAAGGTTTGTTTTGGTTGTTTTTAGGAGAAGAGACAAGTTTTCATATTAAGGAGAATACTCAACTAAACATCCATGAGTATGAGCAAATGGATCTATGCATCATCTTAGAGGGAAGGGCTCTAACTTGGATTATCAACAAGTATGCCACTAAACTCCCTTAAGTGGAAAAGAGTCACATTGTTTCAATCAATACCATGGACGTAGGAGAATCATATTTCAATTATGAAGATGATTCATGTCTAGTATTTTGAGAAAATGTTTTAAATTGAAAAGCCAAAATGGCAAAAGAATTTGGGTGAGGTTTAATCTCTTTTAGTCTTTTTGAAATTTGTTTAATATGCTTAAGTGTGTTGAAGCATTTACTAAAGAAAGAAAGTTTGAAAATGCAATGACATAAAGTCAAGGCTTTTTAATGAAAGAAGTTTCAAAGTTTGAAAACAAAATTAGGGTTTAGGTGCACAAGAATAAACATAAGGCAAACATTCACAAATGTAACACACAAAGGTAAACACGTGAGGATAAACATAAGACAAACACATGCACATGACTATTAAGTCAACACTACAATCCATTTCCTTGGATTTGAACACAAATACTAACACAATAAAGTATGGACATTAATCATCACCACATAACCATTAAGATCAATATCAAAGAAAGGAACATTCATCTATGCTTCATGGTTTAGGGTTTAAGATCACTCATGACAAATGAACAAGTTAACATCAAGCTTTCAAGACATAACATAGATCAACTACACGTGACAAGAACAAAACCCTAAAATATCAATCATTAAGACAAAGCAACAAGACATTTGAACCAATCATGTTCATGGCATTAAACATCACTTAATCATGGTATTTAAGAGAGTCATTTAAGAAAAATAGTTTACAAAGGTACTTAGTACAAAAACAAAATTAAAATAAAATAACAATAAAAGAAATTATCTTTTTTGTTTTTTTAATTGATTAACATATTAAACAAATAAAATAAAATCAAAGATAAATGAAAATATTTTTGGTGTTCTTGAATATTAACTTTGATAAAATAAAAATCAAGAGAGAAAGAGAAAATAAATAAATTAGACTAAAATTAAAAAAAAAACTAAAAAAAACAAAAAGATAAAGAAATAAAGAAAAATAGTGATAAAAAATTAGGGAATCTGGTCAAGGGTTGTTGAACCCATGACCTTATGCTTCTGACTCAAAAGGATGGCCACTGAGTCACGCGTTGTGGCTTGACATAACACACAATCATGATAATAAATATGAAACAAGCTTCTGAGATGGTTGAATAAAAATAAAACAAAAAGGTCTAGGCGAGGGGGATTCGAACCCCAAACCTCTCACTCGCACACAAACACACAAATACCAGCACATTAATCACTGGGGCACAATGCCAATTCAAACATATAATATATTCAGTTAAATATAATATAAACTCAACTTTCAAAAATGAAACTTGTGCCACCTAGACTTCGTCTTCAACCTCAACACAACAAGAATGGTTCAAATATCAATTCTTCATTTCTCAACCAAATAAAAAAAGTAAAAAGCTATCTCGTTTAAAATTTCACAAGGAATCCAAATATGTGCTTATGATAAATTTATATTAACTGTATCACATGAATTTTGAATGGAAACAGAGAAAACCTTATTTTTCAACATGAAATTATATGGTATATGTGATCAACCAATGCCTATTTTCATATGGCTTCAGTTCATGGCATTCAAACAAACATAATAATATCAAGAAATGCTTAAAATAATGCTTGTATGAAAGACTTCGAAATCAAGAAAAATTCACCTATTGGAGCAAGGTCCAATGCCTTTTTCAGTACTTACAGAGATGAAATAATGATCCTCTTAGCTTCTTTGAAATTCCAGAAACACAATGCAATGCTCACTTAGCTTTGGAACTACCTCAAACCTTTTAACCAAGTCAAGTTGCAATGATGAATTCGTGTGACTTGGGTGGAGTGATTGAGATGTTTTAGCTATGGACTAATGTATACAGTAAATCATGTTAAGTGTATGGATGGTTATTATGTGAGTAGTTTGAAATGAACTTGCAAGGATTGTGAGATTCGAAGAAATGTATTTTTGGTACAATGATGGAGTTTTGTGATTTCTTTATGTGTTTTGGCTCAAATGTCTCCGTGTTCATGTATTTTGCAATGAGATGAGGCCCTCTATTTATAGGGAAAGTTGAGAGAATGAGAGTTGATCAAATTTGAAGTTTTGAAGTTATGGTTTGGTTGAAATGCAAGTTTTAGTTTCATGAGAATCCATGGTTCCAATGCATAGCTTCAGTGGTTCATGAGAAAATAGGGAGACCTTAGGATGTTGCTTCTGAGTTTATTGATAAAGTGTGATCAGAAATAACAAGGTATGGCTCAATGCGTTGACATTGTGATTAAAACAAACTTTATGTAAATCGAAGTGATGAATTTTGTTCAAAAATGGAATGAAACTTGAACAAAGCCTTAGACACTTGGGTAATGCATCATGGACTTGTGTAATTAATTAATTATGTAGAGATTTAGAAGCAACGTAGGCTTCAAAGCAAGATCACATAGTTTGGAATAGGTCTGGACATGAATTTGAATCTCAAATATGACTTGTAAAACAACTTCACCATGGCTACTTCTCCTCTTCAAAACTTGGTGCTCAATTAAGAGAAATCCATGCTCTTGGTACCATTGGAAAGATGGTCTCATCCTCTTGATATGAAAATGGCTCGGAATCGAGTATTAGTTCCTTTGAAAAAAATTTATGCACATGTGATGAATAAAATAAAGCAATCAAGTAATTACTAACAATTACATCACATGAGGAGTGAAATACATATTTACAAATAGGGATGAATCAATTAATTACAAGTCCTTATAAATATACAAGAAGATAACATTAATTCAACAATCAACATAAGCAAAATTAATTCTAAAAGAAAACTCAAATTCAAAGAATAAAAAAATCTAAACATACATCCAAAAGAAATACATTTTTGATCTTCTAAAGAAAATATTTGAGAAAGTAAGATAAAACAATAATTAACAAATAATTATTCTAATATTTGATCTTCTAATAATTTATTTCATGAAAAATAATTATCATTTTTTTTGTTCTAATAATCAACAAATAACAAAAATAAGTAGAGACAAGAATAAAGAAGCTAATGGACCTCATGGATCAGACAGAGTGTTGGCCCAAGAACAACAACAAAACAAGCTGTAAAATATTAAAGGCTTGGGCCGGGTCAAAGCAGACCCGGATTGTCCCTCAATCAATACAAAACCGGGTTTCTAGAAACAGGATATTCTGATATGATTTTTGCAGGTCTTGTATTGAGATGATGGTGGGGCACGAATGAAACATGGAGCATGAAAAACTCTCTCTATTTTTCTATTTGTACCTGCTTTTGCTGCTGCTGTATTTTCCTTGTTTACTTGCACAAGCAAACTTTATTTTCTGCCTAATGTATTATGTGATATGCTGTAATATGATGTACTTTTAATGCATAATTCTGCTGATAAATGAAGTATGCAAATTGATGCCAAGAGACTATTTTTTTTGTTTTATCGAAGCCTTTTATATCCAAAGGTTACTATAAAATGCAATTAATAGTAAGTAAATAAATAAAATGTGCAAAAGAATTAATGATAGAATGTATAGTTATAAAACAAAATGGACATAGATAAAAGTATACTAACAAAAGAAAATAATGGATTAAATCATGGACATGGATTTGTATAAATTTGGACAAATAGTAATCAATGTGATGTAAAGTGGGAGATGGATCATGAGAAGTGGATAAAAACAAAAATGGATAGCAAAAATTGGATAAATGGATATGGATTATTTGAACTTTGGAAAATTTGGGATCATAAGGGATATAAGTTTGTGGAAGTAAAGAAAACGGATATGAATGTCATGAATGACAAATGAAAATTAAAACAGAAAAGATTAAAGGTACGTATAAATGGGAGGATCAAAATTGAGGTGCGACAGTAACTACTTGTTATAAGGATTTCTCAACAAACTATCTCTATCATATCGAGGAAATCAACTATTCATTGGAGTAAATAAAATTTCACAACGGATCATCTCTATCATATCGAAGAGAACAACCATCCATTAAAGTAAATAAATTTTCACAACGAACTATCTCTATCATATCTAAGAGATCAATCATCCATTAGAGTAGATAACGTTGCACAACGAACTATCTCTATCATATCGAAGAGATCAACCATCCATTAGAGTAGATAAAATTGATATATGGGGACAACTTCTATGGAAATTAACTGACTACTCAAAAAAGATAGCCATTTTCCATCCAAAAGGGAATCCAAGGACACACAAGCTTCTCAAATAAAGAGACCACCACTTGTTGTCAGGTAATAATTCTGAGAATATTGCAATAATGTTGTTGGGAAATAAATTCAACTTCCTGGGGAATTGCAAACCGATTCATGCTGAGAAGATAAAGTCTTCACATGTGTAAAATAAATGCACTCACAATCTAGGATTTACTAGAGAGATCCAAACAAACATATTTTTCAGGGACAAGGTTCAATCTAGGAATAAGCTGGAGAGAGACAGTCAAACAAGATTCTTCCCAATGAAGGATAAAATCAACTAGGGAATTATCCTATCCAAAGAGGGACGGGAAAACTAAAGCAAAATCTTTCCACGAGGAATAAACTCAGTGGAGAATCAAAAGGAACATACACCTTTCTACCTATAGTTGACACTCTATTTGGATGGGGTAAATACATTATTAGGGCAAGAGAAGTACACTACTTGGGGATAAACACAACCAAAGTAAGTGGATTCGAGAACATCGATATTTTCTCATGAATGATGTAAGTATGAATGAATGAATGAATGTCATGTATATGTTGACAAAGCAGACCAAAAGTTAAACAAATGATAACACCGGGGATGACAAACAACATCAGTGTACAACCAAACACTCGACCAATCTTAATAAGATGGAATTATCATTGGAGATAAAACAAGAGCCACTTGATGGAGCAGAGTCATGTTATATGGCTCGAATCTCTCTGGGAGAGGAAAATACTTCTCGAAAAGTAATCCAAAATTCAATCTTCTAACATCAATGACCCATGGAAGGGATAACAACATGAACTCCACTTCGAGGAAAGATCTGTTGAAGAGAAGAATTATGCTTAGTTGGGAATACCTAAATCAGGGCTTAGTTGGGATCATTGAGGAACACCTCCATCTGATAACATTTGCAAGGTAGATCATTGTTGTACCCCAAAATTTTCCCTCTCTATTCTCAAGATATTACAAAAGATCTCAAATGCTCAAGAAGTTTCAAAGAGTATGATCAGATAAGCTCACCTCCTAAGCACTGAGCCTCCAAATTAGGATTTTTATTTTCTCAAGGAAAATTGGAATTTTAATAACTCAAATGACTTTCATGGTTCATTATAGGTCTCCAATATTACTCATACCAAGTTTCAAGCCTTGCATCACAAATTTGCTCAGTCAATTGCTCAGATAACTGAAAATCAATTGTATTGGACAAAAAGTCAATTATGGTTAAAGTACAGTCAAACTTCATGATTTTTGGCCAACATCAACATTTTGAAGTTATATTTATCAATTAATCAAGGTTGGATCACAATTCCTCAAGGAAAGCACTCAAATCATCAAAGTGGCAAAATTGTCAAAATTAGGGTTTTGCCTAAGAATGATTGATCATGGACTTTTGACCTAGTACATAACCTATTGGCTTAAAACATGATCTCAAGGACTCAAACATAACATGTTGACCTAATTTTATGGCTCAAATCATTTCTCAATATCAATGAATTGATAGTTGAAATTTAATTAACTGATAAAAAGTCAACGGATACACAAAAAGTCAAACTTTGACTTTTAGTCAACATTAAATTTCAAAGATCAAAATTCATCAAGACATTAAAAAATATCAAACTTGATCATCTAGAATCAATAAAGTCAAGAAAGTCCACAAAAAGTCGAATTTTTCAATACTTCGAAAATTTCTGTATTTTTAACCTTGATAATTTCAATACTTCATGACAAATTTTCACCAAGATGCAAGATGATTCAAGGAAACCTTTCAACATGAAAGTTGTAGATCTTGATGAATTCTAAAACTTTGGCCCCTATGGTTGATGTCCAAAAAATGCTTAGATTTGAAGATATAAGCTCATAAAGTCATGAAATTTTTCATAAAACACTTAGTGAAATTTTAGCAAGTTTAGGTAGATTTTTGACCTAACTTATTGACCAATTTTCACCTAGTTCCAAGATGATTTAGCCAAAGTGGTCAACATGAAAGTTGTAGACAATTCTTCAAGCTTTCCAAAATGTCCAAGAACTTGAAGAGATCATTCTTGAGCTAGGAGAATCAAAGAGAAGAAGTTAGGATCCATTCTTGAATTACAAGTTATTTTCTTGATGAACACATAATCCAATCTCAATGTTATGATGTATAATATTGCTTTTAAAGTCTTCTAACTTGTGTATCTATCCATAATTAATGGATTACACAAACTTTTGAGCTATGATCCAAGTGGTTTAAGCATTGTCCAAGTCAATTTCCCATTTTGGGAAAAAGTTAACATTCCCATTCTTAAAAAGCAAGCTTTACGCACAAAGTCAATTCTTGAGCCTCTCACTTGTTCCCTTTGATCACACTCCATCTACAAGGTCAGAAGCAATGTGATTAAAGTGTTTAACCACTCTATGATCAAAGGTACAAGGGATTGAAACTTGATTTTTCAAGAAAATAACATGTTGAGCTTAACATGTGATTTTGAATTTTGATCAGCCTGAGCTTCTCCAACCTTTCCCTATAAATAGAGACACTATTTTGCAAGCTAACACACGAATGGACAAGCCCTAAAACTCTCTCAAACTCCCTCAAACCAGAAATTACACAAAAAACTCGATAGCTTGTCATTTCTGACCTTGAACTTACATCACACAATCCACTCGTGCGTTTCCTCTCCAAATCAATCACAAAACTTCCATACATAATATATAACTCATCCCCATCCCTGTCTCACAAATGTAACTCCATCTTTATCATCTTCCAAACTCAAAAACTCAGCTCTGCAACTTGACTTCTCCAACACGATTCAGGCACTTTCAGCATAAAGTAAGAGTTGCATTAGCTTCCTAGGAGTCCAGTGAAGTTATCCAGATCATCCCAACACCTCCAGAAGTGCTCAAACTCCATACATGATTTCCAGTTTTGAGGTAAGTTTTCTCAACTTTGAACTCTCTACAAGCATCATTAATGGTTACTTTGTAAATAAAAAATGTAGACATCATAACCCTGAAGCTAACCATGCCCTTAGTTTTCATTTATGTTGCCTGAGTGATTTGAATTTTGAAGATGAACTTTCTGAAAAAATTAGGTTTTTATTTGGTACCAATAAAATTCTCATTCATCTTTGATTTATAGCTAATAAAATTTATAAGTTGAATTCGTATTGAAAAATGGAGCAAGTTTCCTGTTTACATTTTCTGATTTGGTTGAGAAATGAGGAAGTTACAAAATTCAAAAATGGTGATAAAGAGGTTGGCGCGAGGAAGAAGATGAAGTTATAATCAGGACTGAGTTTATTTTAAATTTTATGCAAGTTGTATTACTACAGGATGTAACAACCACCTCAGTGGTAAAGAAGCGTGCTCTAAGTCCCTTTTGTTTATTTCATAGTTTGTCATTTCATATTCAATACAAGCAGGTTGGGAGCACATATCATGTACCTCTCATCCACACCACATGATCATCCTGTAATTAAATCTAGCACTCCACATGATCAAGCCCATGGTGCACCCTCAAAAGCCAGCAACACTGAACCATAAACAGGCGCTGGACTTCTATTTTTGGGCCTGAACCTTTTGCTGAATCTCACCCTCTTTTTACTAAAAACACAGGCCCGATTTCCTTTTTTATTTTCATTTCTGTTTCTAAAAAAAACGGTCTTGGGCTCTTTTGGCTACATTTGACCCTCATTTTCACTTTTCAACCCCCAACCCAATTATTTTCATTTCTTTTATATTTTATTTATTTCATTTATATATTTATTTTATCTAAAACAAAAACCACCAAAAATACATTTTCTTAATCAAATTAAAAATATTTTAATTTAATTATTTTATTTTATTTTATTAAATTAAATTTTATTATTTCTTTTACATTGTAGAATATTCTTCTAATTAACATTAACAAAAATTATTTTCTAAATAATTTAAATTTAAAATTAGGTTTTATTTTCTATTTTAATTAATTTAGATTTTTAGGTTTTGATTAAATGATTAATTAACTTCTTTTGTAACTAAAGTTAATTAATTCAATTCGGTTAATCTCTAAACCTTTTCATCAAAAAACCTAAAAGAAATTTCTTCTTCATCACTATATTTTGTGCATAATTATTGTTGTAATTCATATTCAATGGTTTGTAATAGTAATTAGGGTTTTATTGCTTTCCTCCTTCTATTCACAAAATTGTACCCCCCATTCCTAAAGCGTTGTAATAGTGTAGGACATTTAAATTCCGCAATTTATCGCTTTCCTTATTATTGTTAGTAATTATGGTTTGCATGACAAGACTTAAAATTAAACCTTGAAAAGCCCTAATTCAAAGATAAAATACTTGAAAACAAAACACTTTGCACACTTGCACCTCTAGGGTTAACCGCACTTGTTGCCTCGAATATAAACAGTCATGTCCCTCGAATGTGAGATGTTTTAGAAAAATATCCTCGATTAAAAGATCATAGTCCCTAGATCATTTACAATAATTTCTAAAACATCTTACAAGTTGCCTCACATCCAATGATAAGGCTCTCTACCAATCAATCGCAAAGTAGCACTATCTAAAGAAGGAGGAAAAGAACCAAAGACTTTTTGAGTAGGTAGATTGTTCGTAATTGCTTGCTCACAAACAAAACCATTTACACCTCACACTTTCAAAATGTTATTCAAAACAAACATTTTGTATACATTCTCAACGATACGAGAATCATTACAAAATTGTCTTACATTGGCATTTTCAAAACATCTTTTCAAACACACTTTTTCAACAAATATTTTCAAAACCAACACCATGTATACATTCTCAACAATACGAGAATCATTACAAAGTTTGTCATACGAAGGTCTTTTCAAAATATTTTCAAACTTACACAAACACAAAGCATTTCAAAGTGAGATATAAATTAAGATCCTGTAGGTAACTACGGATGAAAAGGGTTCTAACACCTTTCCTTTTCATAACCTACCCCCCGAACTCAAGAAAAATTCTCAAAAGGTCTTTCCTATTCTTTTCACCCTTTCCTTTATTGGATAAAAGAAAATTCGGTGGAGACTCTTGTTATCCGCAACATTTACGATAAAACACAAAACATCAAGTCAGTTCTCCCACCATATTATAGAACTTGTGACTCTGCTGGGGACTAAACTAAAAGTGGGTTTACCTTAAGAGCTATATCACATTTATTTGCTTTAATTGTTTTCTTTGTTTGATTTACATTTGTGGGTTATGCTTGGGTTTATTACTTGTAAAAATCTTATACCCGGATTTGGGGCATATTAGGTAAGTAACAATAGATTGTAGGGACTATGCAGCATAATACAGACATGGTTGAAGCGATGGCAACTTTAGTGTGACACATTTGTTGGTACCGGTGTCCCTTGAGTCCAGTTAAGGAGAATACGGGGCTGTTGTGTGGTGTCATGAAGCACTAACTGACCGTAGAACCTTAGTTGAACAACTTGGCCATTAGAAAGTAGTGAGATAGTTGGCTTTGGTGCAAGACTAAAGTTTGTTGATACTCGATACTACACTCATTGAGATTGGACTTTTGGGATATTTTGGCCGCAGTTTGGATGCTTGAGCTAAAACAATTCCCAATGAAGAAAGATCAGTGATATTGAGGTTCCTTAGAACCCGATTACTTTTGTTAGGACAGGTTGAACCAACTAAACTTCAAGAGGGTATTTACCTATAAACCTCATGCAATCCTAAACCTAAGGTTTTTTGTGCTTTGTTTGTGTGTGATTATTTATTCATAAGCATCATGACATCATGCCATAGCATTTTCACTAACCATTTCAAGGACCTATGGATTTATCTTTGTTCTGTTTTGTGGGATATAGCTTCCACTCGCAGAAATACCATCTGAATAAACTTCGTAAGGGTGCCTCCTTAACTCAAAAAGTTAGCATCAAGGATTTCTGAAAATTCTCCGTTCACCAAAAGATATGGTCGACTTCTCAATCTAGTTACCTCGGGCTTTGAAGAAGACATGATAAGGGTACTCTTTCAGTTCTTTAACCATATACATTATTGTTTCACCTTTCCCGATTATTAATTAATGCCTACAATGGAAGAATTCTCTCAACTATTGGGAGTACCAGTCCTTGATCAAATACCATTCACCAGTTTAGAGGAAACTCCAAGACTTGAAGTTATTACCAAGGCCTTACATTTGAAGAGTTCTGACATTATAGCCAATTGGGAGACAACAAGTGGGGTCAAAGGATTTTTGGCTAAATTCCTGATGGAGAAGGCTCAACTATTTTGGGATTATATGGACTTACAAGCTTTTGAGTAGATCTTGGCTCATCTAATCTATGGGTTGGTTCTTTTTCCTAACCCTGACTAACTCATAGATGTGAATGCTGTCAAAATTTTCCTTACTCGTAACCCCGTGCCAACTTTGCTTGAAGACATTCTACACTGTCTTCACACTCGTACCACGAGTAATAGAGGGGCTCTTATGTGTTGCATTCTGTTGCTATATAGGTGGTTTATTTCACATCTTCCTCGATCATTATTGAAGAATGAACAAGGCTTGAGGTAGTCTCAAAGGTTGATGTCGCTTTCTCATACAGATATTTGTTGGTGCTCTCGATCTCAAGAGGACATTACTATCATTGGCCATTGTGGGGAGTTCCATAATGTTCCACTCTTGGGAATTAGAGGAGGTATTACTTATAACCCTTCACTGGCTCTATGACAATTTGGCTATCCTCGAAGAGATGGTCCCCATGATGCGCTTATCTAGGGTATTATATTCGACTATGAGAATGATGTCCAAGGTTATCGTTAAAGGCTTGTTCGAGCTTGGGAAATGGTAAACAAGGTTGATAGAAAAACTTTGGGTAATAAGAATTCTATTCCTTTGGAGCCTTATCTCAAATGGGTGCGAGCTCGCGCTCAAAATCTCATGATTCCATATCCTTCTATCCTACCAATAGTTGTGGAGCCTGTTACCGAGGGAGATATTTGTTATACCATTCTCCATCCTGACATTCCTACTGACCTCGAAGAGTTGCAAAGATCGTGGATTCAACTCAATGGGGAACAAGACACCTTTGAAGCTCGATTCAATGCAAGCGTGAAGAAAGTGTTAGAGCTCACAAGGGAACTTCATGAGGAGCGAAACCTGAATGCATACATTGCACCAAAGAAGAAACGCCCGTGGGAGACTTAAGTCTTTTGTTTTAGGAGTCTATTTTGTTGTCTCTTTGAGGCCTTTTTTTATTTTTCATTGTAAGCCCAAGGGGAAATTGTAATCTTTGAACTCAATAATACAATTGTTGTTTCTGTTTCCTTTTTGGCTAGAAAATTTAAATTCCTTAAGGTCCTTGAAAACATTGCATCCACATAGCTTGAATCATATCATAAGCAGGTTTCCCGATACAGGTTTCCCCATCTTTTTACTGTTTATTTCAGTATCAGATGGCTCAAGAGAAAAATGTCAAAGATCTGCAAACTCAACACGCACAGTTCCAAGAGACTCTCCTCAACCTAACTAATGGTCAGAAGAGATTATGGCACTCCTTGCCACCAAAAAGAAGACCAAGAAACGGGATGTTATTCTCAATATGGGAAGAAAGTTCAAGGGACCCGTCCGACTGGCTCAAATAGAAGAGGCTTCTTCTGTGGATGAAGAAAATCAAGAAGAGAAAGTTAGAAGCACCAGAGCTAGGGGTGGAAATAACCAGATTAATGAGGACGAAGACAATTCCGAAGAGCAGTATCCACCGACGGATGAGAAATACAAACAGTTGGAAGACCGACTTAAGGCTGTAGAGATCAAACTAGTGCCTGGTTTGGACTTTGGAGAGTTAGGTCTAGTCCCTGAGGTGGTCATTCCCCACAAATTTAAGGTTCTTGTCTTCTCCAAATACGATGGAATCTCCTGTCCGAAAATGCATTTGAGGTCATATGTCTGCAAGATTCAACCACACACCGCCGATAGGAAGTTATGGGTGCACTTCTTCCAAGAAAGATTATCTGGAACACAGTTGGTATGGTTATATCAACTCTAGGGGACTAATATCCACACCTGGGAGAATCTAGCTGCCGCCTTCTATAGACAATACCAATACAACACTGATCTTGCATCAACTCGCGTGCAGTTGTAGAATATGACTATGGGCTTGAGCGAAGTCTTTAAGGAGTATGCTCAAAAATGGAGGGACTTGGATGGAAGATTGTAACCCTTGTTGACTGACCGAGAGTTAGTGGACATGTTCATGGGCACCTTGACTGGTCCATTCTTTAATTTGCTGATTGGGAGCTCTTCGTTGGGGTTTGCTGAGTTGATTATGACTGGTGAACAAGTTTAAAGTGGAATCAAAAGCGGGAAGATTCAGATGTCTTCATCCTCTAGTACTGTGAAGAAACCATTCATTGGAAATAAAGAGACTAATGTTATTTATGGACAAAGGAGTTGTGTCAAGAACGATCGTCTTCAGTCGGTAAGAGTTGTATTGATATCAAACCCGATCCCAGTTCAATGACCACAAGAATCAAACAATCAACAAAGACCAGATACCCCGAGGAGGCGATTCACTAGAATCAACATGCCACTGTCTCAAGCTTTACAACATCTGTTGAAGGAAAATTTGGTAACACTGAGGAATCCTCCTCAAAACCCCAATACTTCATCTCCAAAATACAACCCGAATGCAAAATGTGCCTATCATTCCAATAGCTCTAGGCACGATACCAATGATTGTTGGGCCTTAAAGAGCAAGATCCAAGATTTAATTGATAACAAAGTGATTGAGTTTGACCCTCCGCAAACCCCTAATTTTATTACTGCTCCCATGCCCAGACATGGTAAAGGTGTCAAAGCTATTGGTGATGCCTCCTTTGTCTCCACCATTGATAATTTGACTACTCCATCATTGACCATTAAGAAGAATCTGCTGAGAGCCAGTTTATTTCTTGGCTGCCCTGAAATTTGTTACAATTGTGCTTCCCAAACTAATGGTTGTATGTGGATGAAGAAAGGTATCCAACGCCTGATTGACAGCCATGAAATTCTGTTTGAGAAAACTCCTTCCATGAAGAGTTTACCTGGAAATATACCTCAAGATGTTTCCATAATCACAACTTCCAATACTCCTATTAGGATCACCTCTAAAGGCCCTATAAGGATTCCTGCTGAGCCAAGAGTGGCTCCCCTAATTATCACTACACCGGGGCCAGTCCCCTATTCATATGACAAAGTTATGCCTTGGAACTATAGGGAAGAAGTTTATTATCATGGTGTCAAGCAAGATCCATGTATTACTGAAAATGAAGAGCCTGCAATTACAAACATTGTCGGAACTAGTTTGGTTACTAGGACATGAAGGATCTTCTCTCCAGAGATCTCTCCCCCAAAAATTACTACAACACATGCTCGCATTTCTACTGCTGGGCCAACTACCAATACCCGAGGTAAAGAGAAAGTAACTGAGCCTTCCCTGACGGAGGCACCACCAAAATAAGTGACAATTGAAGACCCATCTAGACAAGATATGGAAGAAATTCTGAAGATCATCAGAAAAAGTGACTACAAAATAGTGGAACAACTGGGGCAGACACCCTCAAAGATACCCATGTTGTCCTTGTTATTATGCTCTGAAGCACATTCCCAAGTGTTGTGCCCCAAAATTTTCCCTCTCATTTCTCAAGAAATCTCTCACAAGATCTCCTTTGGTTCAAGACTACACAAGTTTTGATCAGCTCAAGACACTTCCTCAACACTGACAACTGAAAATTAGGGTTTGAGTTTTCACAAGGACAGTTGAACTTTTAATACCCCAGATTACTTTCATGGATCATTTTGGACCCTCAAGATTGCTCATGTCAAGTTTCATGTCTTGGTTCACATTTTTGCTGAGCCAATTGATCAGTTGACCTAAAATCAGTTGTATTTGGGAAAAAGTCAACTATGGTCAATTTGCAGTCAAACTTCATAATTTTTGATCCACATCAACATTATTAACTCATATATGTAAATTGATCAAGTTTGGATCATAATTCCTCAATAAATTTGATCAGATCATCAAAAGGGCAAAATGGTCAAAATTAGGGTTTTGATTGAGGAATTTCAATTTTTGACTTTGGACCTAACAAATGACTTTTTGGTTTAAGACATGATATCAAGGATTCAAATGAACCATTTTTACCTAATGGCATGGCTCAAAACATTTCTCAAGATCAATTGATTGATAATTGAATTTCAGTCAACTGTACACTGAAAAGTCAAACTTTGACTTTTTGATCAAAATCAAGTTCCAAAGATTACAATTCATCAAGACATGTAAAAATATGAAACTTGTTCATCAAGGAATTGAAAAGTCAAAATTCATCTTTGAAAAGTCAAATTTCCAAGACTTGGAATTTTTTATAAGTGTTGAAAAGTTCACATTTTTTCATAACTTTGAGCCAAATTTCCACCATGATGCAAGATGATTCAAGGGAAACTTCCAACATGAAAGTTGTAGATCTCAATGAGATATAAAACATTGTATGGATAAAAATTTTCTATAAATTCTTGGATTTAAAGTTATGATTTTATGAAGACATGTTCATGAAACCTAAAAGACTTAGTAAAATTTTGCCCCAGTTAGGCAGGATTTTGACCTAACTTCATGGCAATTTTTCAGCTAGTTCCAAATTGAATTTTAAAAAATGTCCAACATGAAGGTTGTAGGGGATGTTACAATCTTTCCAAAATTTATAAGAACTCATCGAGATCATGTTTGTGATAAGAGAATCAAAGCCATGAAGTTAGGGTTTCATTCTTGTTTTGCAAGGCAAATTTGTGAAGAACACTTGATCCAATCTTCAAGCATGCTGTACAAATCTCACTTTGCAGGATTCTAACTTGCCTTTCACTCCATAATTAAATGTTTACACAACTGTTAGAGCTTTGATCCAAGAATTTGAGGCATTGTTCAAATGGTTATTCCATTAATGGCATAAAGGTAACACTTCCATTTTGGAAAAGCAAGCTTTATTGCAAAAGTCAATGCATAGAGCTCCCAACTTGTTTCATCTGAGTACAAGAAATGTCAAAGATAAAAGCAACATGTCTAGATCCTCCAAGAAACTCAGACCATGCTTGTACTATACCTTGAAACCATGTTTTCCACTTTTATTCAAAATCAAGTAACATAGCCATAACTTTATATCTCACAGAGCTGTCAACTTCAAACCCTCTAAACTTTTACTTATAACTATACAAGTTATTTTCAAGCAAAGACACGAATGCACAAGCCCTAAAACTCTCCTAAACTCAGAACTGCATAACAAACCTCCACTGTTTCACATTCTGACCAAAAACTCCAAACTCAGAATCCACTCGTGCGTTTCTTGGCTTTTCACTTCCAAAAGTTCCTAAACATCATCTACAAACAATACCACACCCTGTTACACGAATGTAATACCATCTTCATCAACTTCCATAACCAAAAAATATAGCTTGCACCTTGACTTCTCTAGCACGATTCAAGCACTCCCAGCATCAAGTAAGCATTACATTAGCTTCCTGGGAACTTGAGGAAGCTAACCTGATCATCACAACTCCTTGAAAGCAGTCGAAACTCATTTCACGATTTCCAGTTTTGAGGTATTTTTTCTGAACTTCTATCTCTTCATACAAGCATCATTTGATTCTGATTTGTGAAGATAAAATATAGATATCATTGCCCTGAAGCTGTACATGTCCATAGTTTTCATTTATATTGATTGAGCTTGGAGAATTTTAGGTTTGAATCTCTGAAAAAAGTTAGGTAAGAATTTGGTACTTTTAGAAATTCATGCTCATCTTTGAGAATTAGTTTAAGTTATTTACATATTCAGAATCGTGATGAAATTTCCAACAAGTTTGATGTTGGAAGTTTTGTGAATGGATGAGAAATGAGTGAGTTACAGGAACCATGGTTGGAGGTTGAAGATGAAGTCATTTCTAGGACTGGATTTATATTATATATTTATTATTTCAGTTAAGTTAACGGATGTATAGCCACCCCAGTGGTAAGGCGACGCACGTTTCATGTCAAGGGTGTGGGTTCAAGCCCCAACGCTGCCACTTTTTGTTATTTCTCAAACATTTTCTTCCTTTTTGCCACAAGCTAGCGCATGGGACCTGAGTCACTGGGACTCCCTATTTTCACTTCGTCATACCCCCAGCTTGCTTGTTCCAGCAGACCCCTTTTGTTTTTTTTTTTGTTTTTTTTCCTTTGCTGATTAAAAAATGCTCATGGGCCAGGCTTCACAAAAACTATTTTTTCTAACAAACTCCCAAATTCCATTTCAAACTCCCCTGGCTTTTATTTTTATATTTCATTTTATTTTATTTTTATTTATCATTTTTATTTATTATTATTATTATTTTTATTAATAAAAAATCCAAAAAATATATTTTTATTTATTATTTGCATT
The DNA here is from genome assembly GCA_948472305.1 of Vicia faba. Classification (NCBI taxonomy): domain Eukaryota; kingdom Viridiplantae; phylum Streptophyta; class Magnoliopsida; order Fabales; family Fabaceae; genus Vicia; species Vicia faba. The sequence goes on from OX451735.1 coordinate 544,171,489, forward strand.
TTACATACTTATATTTTTATTTTCTTTATAAAAAAAAGACAAAAATATTTTCTTAAACAAATTTAATTCTTTTTCTTAATAAAGTAATAATTAGATTTAGGTTTAGTTATTTTCTTTTTAATTAAAATTAACTTAGAATTTAGGTTTTCTTTTAATTAATTTCCATACTATTTTTATTAAACTTAAACCCTTTTCTAAGAAAACCCTAAAAATGCTTTCAAACTTAATTTCATTTCTTAATTAGTTTAGGTTTAATTTAATTAATAACCTTCTTCTAGATAAATAGGTTAAAATCCTTTTCCTAAAAAAAAAAATAAAATTATTTCCTTTCCATTTATATCCTTGTACATTATATTTTCATTTTTTGTACATTATTCAATATGGTTGTAATAGATAATTAAGTTTAATTTCTTGCAATCTCCATTTTTAAATTTGTATACCCCATCCCCAATGATGTAATAGCGTAGTACTTTTACTTTTCATAATTTATCGCTTTCATATAAATGCTAGTAAATAGGGTTTGTATGGAAAGATAAAACCAACAAGTAGATAACCCTAATCAAAGATTAAATGCATGCAATTCAAACACACCATTCACACATGCACCCTTAGGGTAATTCCACTTGTTGCCTTACAAAAATGGTCATGTTACGCATGTGGGATGTCTTAGCAAAAACAAACAAAAAATACAAGATCATAGTCCCTCGATGACGCTTCAAATGTTTCCTTTCAAATGATCTTAGTCCCTTAAAGAGAAATGCTAAGATATCTCACAACATTGCTATCATGACTATACAATGACCCACGCCCGTCCCTTTACATCCAAAGGTGAGGCTTCTTACCAATCAATGATAAGATAACAATATCAAAAGAAAGGAAGAAATGAACAAAAGACCTTTGAGTAGGTAGATTGTTCCTAGTTGCTTGCTCACTTTCAAAACAAACATCCTTGCTCATTTTCAAAGCAAACACCAAACACTTTCAAAAACAAACTTTCAAAACTTCAAATATTTTCAAAAGTCCAACACTTTGTATACGTTCTTACAAACGAGAACCATTACAAAGTTTTCCTAAACGAAGGTGCCTTTTCAAAATACTTTCAAAAACCACCACAAAGCACATTTTCAAACAAAAGAAAGTGATCTAGCAAGAAACTAAGATCACATAGATAACTATGGATGAAAAGGGTTCTAACACCTTCCCTTTTCATAATCTACCCCCCGAACTCAAGAAATAATCTCAAAGGTATTTCCTGTTCTTTTCTACCTTTTCTTTTGGATAAAAGAAAAGTCGGTGATGACTCTTGCTAACCGCAACATTTGCGAACAAACGAAAAATATGCCAAGTCAGTTCTCCCACCGCATTACACCAAGCTTTGTTGAAGTTCTTGAAAAATGCCCATGTACCTCAAGAAACCACTGCTGATCAATTTGAGAACTGTGTTGTAAGCCTAACTGCTGATAATGGCTTGGGATTTTCTGATGCAAATTTAACTCCAATGGGGAAGAATCACAACAAGGCTCTCCATATATCTATTGAATGCAAAGGCACCACTCTGGTGTATGTGTTGGTAGATACTGGGTCTTCCCTCAATGTTTTACCTAAAGGTGCCTTGGACAAGTTAGATTGTGATGGACTGGTGTTGAAACCCAGCGATATTATGATAAGAGCCTTCGATGGTTCGAAAAGAATGGTCCACGGAGAGGTTGATCTTCCGATTAATGTGGAATATCAAGTTTTCAATTCAACTTTTTATGTAATGGATATTCGCTTGGCCTATTCATGCTTGCTAGGACGCCCATGGATTCATGGGGCAAGTGCGGTTAGCTCTACATTGCATCAAATGTTGAAATACCCAATAAGAGGGAAGGTTGTCACAGTCTATGGAGAGGAAGAATATATGGACAGTCATTTGAATTCTTTCAAATATGTTGAAATGGATGGTGAATTCATTGAAACCTCCTGTCAAGAATTTGAGGTGATCCCTCCAATGATTGTTGTTGCTAAAGTTATGCTTGCTACTCCTAAGAATTCTAAGGACACACCAAGAATGGCCTCTTTGAAGGATGTTAGGGTTGTTATAGAAGATGGAGGTTGCACTATCTGGGGACAACTTCTTGATATCCCCTACAAATCCGACAAATTTGGGTTGGGTTTCACTTCAAAGGCTCAGAAAGAGATTCATCGTGTTCGTGCTGGAGGACCACCTCTCCGTATTAGCAACAATGAAGTCAATGCTTTGGAAGACAGTGATAGTGATGGTGACTTTGACGACTGGATATTCCCAATTGCTGATGATGGACTTGACAACTGGAAGGCCAAATACTTCATCTCGATCTCCTTCAACCAGGAGTAATTGCTATTTCCTATTTTTATTGCTTTAAGAAGTTTATCTGTATAATTTCTGTTAAAATAATAACTTTAAACCACGTGCCTTGCCCGAGCCACAATGGTCCATTTGTTAAGGGTTTGTCATTTCATATATCATATGCTCATTTAATGAAAACATTGGACGATTTTGCATTCAAATTCTGTGCTCCTTGTCTTTCTTTTACTTTACTACATTTTCAAAATAACCATGTGCCTTACATGCACACACACACACATTTGCAGATCCACATCCTCTATGGATCTCATTGATAACAATTCTTCTATTGCCGTTTATAACTTCGAAAACATAATCTATCAATCTAAATGTTGTACCCCAATTTTCCCCCCTAAGATTCCTTCATCATATCACATCAATTCAATCACAACAAAGTCACACACTAGGGTTTGTTTCTTATACCTATCTTTAGTCTTGCTCTATGGGGAATCACCAAGAACCTTGACTTGTATTTTGTGATCATCTATGTTTTATTACTCTTTGAATAACAAATACAATGTATGTGTATCCTAGTTGTTGATGATATAGGTGAAAGCACATTGCATTCCATCAAAGTCAGCTTTTGGATTCACGAGTTCCTTCTTTGTACCTTCCTCAATAAAGCTTAATTGATATTCAAGCCTATATGAAAGATATTTTGAAGTAACATCATGACAAATATTTCATGATTCATTATTCCTCAAGTTGAAAAAATTAGTTCAAAAGCACAAGGGTTAACTAAAGAAGTTTGACTCAATTGGACAAGTCTTTGTCTCCATTGATCACAAGTGCATATCTCCTTCAATTCTCAAGATGTGGAAGTGATGTTGGGTTCTATAACTTCTCATTATCATCCTAAACAACATCTATTTGCAAAATAAAATTATTTGTGCAAGAAGGTCGATTAAAATTGCAAAGTTCTCGCCAAGGTATTTTCTTGCTCTATGAGCTAGGGTTTTGAACTTCAAAGGGGTATATCTTGCTCATCTTTTGGTATTTTTGAGTGATTCAAAAGACATAATTCCCTTTAAAGGGTTATTAGTAAATAACTTTAAAGGTCTCAAATAAATTTTGTGTGTAAGAAACTTGATGGTGAAGAAAGATTACAAGTGCTCTAGATGAACCCTCAAATCCCTTGATGTGAACTTGATCAAATTGTATCACCTTAAACCCATTCTTTTTCCATAATGATCTTGAATGTGTGAATTTCAACCCATATTCAAAGTGAAAAGTTTGAAAATGGATGAAATATGCCCTAAGGATGCAAAAGATTATAGGTTATTTCATGATCTTTTGCCAACTTCAAAAAGTCATAACTCTCTCAATTTTTGGAGATTTTGAATGGTTCAAGTCTCAAAATTTCATTCAAAATATCTACTTTATGCCATCTTATTTAGTCAAGAGAAAATTCCAAGTGGAAGGCCATGTTTGGATGCAAGACATTAAAAGTCATTTTTGAAGAAAAACTTAGAAAATTTCTAAGTATAGAAAGTCAAACTCTTTTTCTCAACTTTGACTCATTGCAAATTTCATCTCAAGCAACCATTTTATACCATTATTTTCCCATTGCAAAGCTTGTAACCTCATATTTCTAAAGCTTCGAGAATCATGCCCTAAGACCCCTTGAGTTGAGAATGCCATTGATTTGAATTTGGTAACTTCAAACTGAAGTTTCATCACAAGTCAGATTTTGAAATCTTTGTTTTGGCTTCTAATCACAATTTTTCCATGCGCTTTTGCTTCTAATCATGTTTAGCAACTTTCCAAAGGCGTTTAGCATCACGAAACGCACGATTTAAATTATTTTTTATGCTAAACAAGTAACACTTTGTTCATGTTGCAGACCCACACGATTTCCCTCCAAACTTCATCATTTGACACGCTTAAGGATCCCATTCATTCCCCTATAAATAGAGGGTCATCCTCCATTCATTTCCTCAAGCTTAGACAACCAAGATCACCCTGCCAAACTCTCTATTGAACCCAATTTTCGAAGTTGCTTTTGCAACATCCCTCAATCATTTTTCTTTGTCAATTCACCTTTATTGAACGTCCCTGAAGCTAACCATACAATTACCTTCAAGAATTATGACCTATATTGATCCACAGAAGTCCAGTTTCAGAGCTCTGCAACCTAACTTCAATAGGTAGATTCCTTCACCAATTCTCTCAAACTTTGATACTATTGTGAAGCTCTCATCACCCTGGTTTTACTGGAAGCACGTTTTGACCATGAAATTTCAAATACCTTTTCAAAACTTCTCTTCCAAATTGTTTGAGCTATAGTTTACATAAATTTTTCGCGAAGGTGTGGTTGTCTTTGTCTTGATGAGACAAAGCGAATGGTACCGGTCTCGTTCTCTAATTTTACAGTTTAAGTGACCTGGTTTTGAGACTGGATGGAGGTTGAAGATGACCAATGTATCATCCTTCAACCCATGAAATAGCCCATTTGGAATTTTTGAATTTCTGATTTTATATTGAATCTTGTGATTTATATTCAGTAATGACCATGACATGTACAGCGCGCCAGATCCCTTGGATTTGATTACTAACGCGTTTTGACTCTCATCCAATGCTCCACATATTTTTTACTTTATTTTTTATTTCTGATTTTTATATTTAATTGTTTTAAATTTCAAAAATTCATAGAAAATTCATTTTTACTCCAAAAAATATGAAAAAAATTATAGAAAATACTTTTGATTTTTATCTTTCTGATTTTTATTTTTTAATGATTTTATTTTGTGCTTTGATATTTTTTATAATTTTTAACTTTATTTGATTTGTTTTAAATGTTTAAAAATACTTTTATTCATTTTTAAATTCTGAAAAATAATAGGGAAGGATCAAATGACATAGTGACAAATATTGGTGACCTCATTTATTTTTTATTTCTGACTTTGTTATTTTTCATCATTTTTTGTTTACTTTACTTATTTCTTTCAATATTAAAAATAGTTTGACTTTAGAAAATTACCAAAAAATTTATAAAAGTATTTGAGTCCATTTCTGATTTTTCTTTGGTCTTACTTATTTTTTCTTGATTAATTTGAACATAGTTTCCTTTTCTCTCTATTATTTTCATTTTTAATCATTTTTAAACCCTTATTCTTTTATTTTAAATAAAATTTTATTTTTGTATATTTTATGGATGATCTTGGATTGAAATTTTGATCATGAACTTTATTAACATCATTGGATCCAAGGTGTTGAGTTTAACTCCATAAATATGGGTGAATGGTTTTAATAATAGTTTGATTAAATTTTGATTCAAATGTGGTTTATTCATTTTTCCCTGCTCTCTTCATCTCATCCCCTTCTTATTGCACTAAGTTTTATTGGAGTATGATTTCTATATCATGTCTCAAAATAAATGGTGCATAGATTGCTATTGACCGACCTCAAAATTGGTGCGACTTCTATATAAGTCCACTTACAGTTGCTTAACATAGCGCTAAATTTTGTCCCGATTTGAGAAAATGAATATTTGTGGCCCAAACTTATGTTTGCAAGTCCAAGTAGGTTAATTTGAACCCTATGATCCAATAACCTTGAGATCCATTGTTAGGAGGCTTTGGTTCTACCAATCCTCTAATGGAACTTCATCAATTTTTGTCAAAGTGGATCACTTAAACATCATTGATCATTAAGTTACTTTGAGATTCTTAAAATGGATGATATACTTGACAAAAAGCAAATGTAACTTGTTGTTGAGAGGCTTTGGTTATACCAATCCTCTAATGGAACTTCATTAATTTTGGTCAAATTGGATCACTTAAACATCATTGATCATTAAGTTACTTTGAGATTCTTAAAATGGATGATATACTTGACAAAAAGAAAATGCAACTTGTTGTTGAGAGGCTTTAGTTCTACCAATCCTCTAATGAGTTCCAAATGATAGTTTCAAGATGGTCATCCAACTAACCATTAACTTCTAACAATTGACTTTATTTTATGCTTTTATTTTATGCTTTTACTTTATGTACCATTTACTTAGCATTTACATTTCATGCTATTTTCATCTTTGCTCACTTGAGCCTTTATATTCATGTCATTTTTAATTTGCTCACTTGAGATTTTCATTTCTTTTTTAAGATACCTAATAATCAACTTAAACCCTAAAAAACATTAATGATACTTGGACCACTTGGTTACTATCATTGGCATTATGGAGTATTGGACTTCTTGGACTTAGGAATAGAAACCTTGACCTATGTTGGAGACCTTGTGACTTCAAATTTTATTTTGTCTGGAGCTCTTGGGGTTTACCCCAATACATTCGGTTGTTTGTTTGTTTGCTTTGTGTGCAGGTTATTGTGATTACTTACTTTGTCTATAATCTGAAATTCATCTGTATACAGCCGTTACTCTGCCCAATTTTTGTGAAGACTTAATGTATTTAAAGTTTGGTCTTCTCAAGAGGCTTAGTAGCCTTTCTTGGTTTCAATCCAAAGAATGGGAATTCTATCTTGAGCCATAATGTTATGTGTTGGATTCTTGTTGGTTAGATGGTTCTTCTCCCTAGCTTTTATCTTATGCTTTAGGGTAGTCCCTTTATCTCCTCCCATCTTCTTTAATTTCAAAAATCTTCTCCCTCCTTTTGAAAACTCTTCTTGTTTCTAAACTTAGATCACTTTCATAATAAACTTGGACTTAGGTCCATGCATTTTCAAAACATTTTCATAAATAAAATTCAATCAACTTAATAATACCTTAACATTTTTCTGAGAAGACTAAAAGTCAACCAATCTCATTCAAACTATTTTTCCACTTTGGCATTTTACCTTTAAAACTTTTCTCAAAAGATTGGACTCTTGTCAATCCTTATAGTCATGCAAACAACTATACTTCTATAATATGTAGTCATGTTAACTTTGAGGAGTAATCCCAAAAAAGGAGGCACGATATCCCCCACTCAGTGGAGGCCCCTTCGAATGTAGTGTTGTTTACCGAGTAATCGGGAAGACGTGTTGCTTTCAACCTGAGAGCCTACTGAAACTGAGGATCATAGATTACCTAACCCATCTTGGCCTTTTAGGTGTAGTGCGAAAGCTATGATGGAGTATTCTGGAAATAGTTGTCATGCGATACTATGCTCATACGAGTTTTTCTTGAGAATATTACTAATTACCGAGTTAATCAAGAAGTTGGTAATATCCAAAGGAAGGATGTAGACTCTGTGAACCTTTAGAACCTTGTTTTGCATGTGGTAACTCTTTGACCATACCTTATGGGTAATACCTTCGATTTCATGCCCGTGACGTTGAACCTATGAACCCTATGTTTGTGATCTTGTGTTTGATTGTTGCATCATGCATCCATGCACTCATAAGCATCTTTTGAAGAAATTTTATTTCAAGGGACTTAAAAGTTGACTATTTGTGAATATCTCAAGTACTTTTTGACTATGGATTCTGGAAAAAGAAATACCGGAAAATACAGTTTCAAAGATCCCAAGATAGATGAGTTGATGAGTCTGATTCAGGAGATTATGTGTTCTGCAGGTTTTTGGAGGAAGTACAGGTCCAACATTTCTCTCATGAAGCTTAGGATGAAGAAGGGTATTCTCTCGACCTTGGTCCAATTCTATGATCTGATGTATCGATACTTTACATTCCATGACTATCAGTTGATGCCTACTGTTGTACCCCAAAATTTTCCCTCCCATATTTCTCAATACATTTCAAGTGAGGTCCTCAAAATTGCTCAAGGAAGTCCAAAAGTTGACCAGACAAACTCTCTCTTGAGGCAGTCTACCTCAAATTAGGGTTTCATGTTGCATCAAGATACTTGAGTCCAAAGGGTCTCAAATTCTCACCATTTCCCTAATATGTTTTCAAGATCATTCATGTCAAGTTTCAATCCTTGCAGAGGAAGTTTGCTCAGTCAATTGCTCAAAGGCCTGAAAATCGACCATGCTAGGGCAAAAGTCAATTGTGGCCTACATACAGTCAAACTTCATGATTTTTGGTCAAAATACTCATTTTGAAGCATTATTCATCATTTGATCAAGGGTTGATCATGATTCATCAAGGATTGCTCACAATTCATCAAAACCCAAAAGTTGCTAAATTAGGGTTTTATAGGAAAAGTCAACTCAACTTTGACCAAACATAAATTTCTCATACTTTATTGGAAATGACCTATCCAAAGATCATTTAGAAGAGGATGCAATTACCTACAATTCATCTTCATCTCCCAAGTTCAAAATATGAACTCACAAGAAGTTATGAATTTGGACATTATAGGTCACTTTGAAAAGTCAACAAAAACACCTTTTATGTCAAAGCTTCATACATGAACATGGAAGATTCAATAGAGATGAGACAAAAAAGGTTGCTTATAGGACATCTCAATATTTCTAAAAAGTCCAAAAACACCTTCATAGAGTCAAAATTGTAGAAGTTATGCATTGGTGAAGTTGACCTTTTTTGCAAAATTGCCAAAAGTCAAAAGTGCCTCAAATTGCAATTTTGTCAAATGGGCCCAACCTTTTGTACTTGTCTTGAGTTTGTAACATGGTCCACGACCCATGATCCTTCCCACTTGCCTTTATTTTATTTTTGCCATTTATTTTGATTTTTTATTTCAATTAAATCAAATTAAATCAAAATTAAATCATGTAAATATCAAAATTATTTAAACCTTGAGATTTTGTGCCTATTTCAGGTCTCTTATACAGCTAGCAATGAAATAAAATCGTGCAAGGCATGTTTGTACACAAAAAGAATGGTTTTTGGCTTATTTTGGAAAGATCTTCATGGGAATCAAATCATGATCAAAGACCATAATTGAAAAAGATTGGATGCACATTTGCAAACCTAATTCACTCAAGGACATATATAGGACAAATTCCGACCAAAAGCATAAGGGTGAGAGGCGTGTAGATTGAAGAACAACTTGCAAAAAATCAAGAAAAAAGTGGTGATATGTTTTCATACTTCCAGGCATTCTCAAGCCTTCCAAGCGATCTCATTCGTTTCCTGGGTGTTCAAGGAGTCCATAGCAATCCTTAGCAAGCATTTTCGTGCACCAAAACTCACTGTAAGTGATTCACGACCTTGACATTTTCTTGAAATTGAATCTCATTATTTTGGCACTTGTAGCATGAATTACTTATATATTCTTGTTCATTGAAGCATTTGCAAACTATTGGTAATGAATAATTGCATTTTTGTTAGCTATACTGAAATCCACCATGGCTAGGGTTTTCTTGTTCATTTTAGGGGTTTTGAGTGCAGTTAAAATTGGCGCAAAAGAGGGATGCTATGGTGTTCACAAGGTCAAGGCGAGTTGATTTGTATCATTAGTTTTGATTTATTGTGCCTATGTGAGATTTTGAAAACTGCAGGGGTTATAGCTACGAACTTTTGTCCGTAGGTAAAAGTCCATGACTTTTACCAACAGAGAGAGGAAGAAGAAGGCTTGCATGGCACCACCCCATTTGCCCGTTTGAATTCTGGCGTGTGCTTTTTGCTTTTGTCCTCCACTAACTCACGTTATTACATATTATTAATTGTTATTATTTCATAGACAAATGAGCAGCGTGACACAGTTGGCAACAAGGTGATGGTTAGAAGCTTGAGGATCAGGGTTCGATCCCAGGTCCCAGTAAAAATTCTATTTTCTTGTTTTCTTGTTACAGATTTAGTGCACCCTTGGTCCAAGCATCCACCATATGCCTTCAACGCTTAGCCAACCAGATGTCCACGAGCTGGATCCAAAGGTCATCATCTGAGAGTCTACCAAAGGCCCTAGTCAACCTGCAGCATGGAAATCAGGAGGGTCAACATGGACCAAGGTTTTGAGCCCAGAATTGCTTATGGACACCCCCCTTTTTCTTTGGATACCAGGCCCATATTCTTTCTCTTTTCTATTTTTTATCCCTTTTATTTATTTTACTTAATTATTTTCTCAAACAAAATTAATTCAATTTTATCAAAAAAATCATAAAATCAATTTTCATCAAATTAGATTTAGGATTTATTTTTTTATCAAAAATTAATTTAATTAGTTTATTTTAACTTTAGGGCAATTTTAACCTTTTGTAAATAAATTAAAACAAATTAGAAATTAGGTTTTGTTTAAATTAATTTTTATTTTATTTTCTTAAATAACCAAAATACAAAAATAGGTCAAAATTAATTGTTTTCCTTAATTTAATTTAATTAGTAATTAGGTTTGTATTTATTTATTAAAACCTTATTTTTCTTAAAATAATCCAAAACAACAAATTTTTTTCCCTTTAATTAGGTTTAGACGGGGTCAAAACCGTAATTTCTTCTCGTTCTCGTTTCATCGCGCGCGTTTATTTATTTTGGCAAATATTAATGTAACTGCTCATGGGATGTAATAGCTTAATTAGGACTTTTCGTTTATTTATCGTTTTACGGGTTTTTGGCTATGTAATTAATCCCCCTACCCGAAGCCTTGTAATAGCATAGCTTTATTTCTCACATTTTAATTTTCGCAAATATTAACTGTTAGATGTATGATAATAGGGTTGCATGACAAGAATGTATGTAATTTTAAAATGGTTAGCAAACCCTAAATTTGCAAAGATAATAACTGAAATAAAATCACTCACACATGTGCACTCCTAGGGTATACTCTCACTTCGGTTGCCTTCGGTAAACGATCATTAAGTATAGGGTGCTTTAGTGGTCGCTCTCTTGTCTGAACAAAGATCAAATGCCCCGTTCAGAAATGTTGCCTCGGAAAGGTTTCCTCGGAAATGTTGCCTCGAATATGATCTTAAGACATTAGGGTTATTACTAAGACGTCCTAACATTGCTTTAGTGACCGTACGTCACTTTCGAATTGACCCTTACAACTCCAACGACGTGTGTTACCTACTCACTAATAGTGGGATAGCATTGTCTAAAGGAAACAAGAACAGAAACATTCTTTTTTCGAGTAGGTAGATGCTAGTAGGTACTTGCTCAAAATCAAACTTTTCCACACTTACACTTTTTCAAACAAAGTTTTCAAAAAGACTTTGTAACACTCTTGAAGACAGAAGCAAGGGTTAAATCGAAGTAAAACAAAAAACTTTTCAAAACACACAAACACGAAAGCAATTTTTAAAAGATGAGCAAGTACCTAAGAGCCCATAGAAAACTACGGATAGAAAGGGTGTTAATACCTTCCCTTTCTATAATCTACCCCCCGTACTCAGAATATCTCGAAAAAGGATTTTTTCTATGCTTTTTTCCTTTCCAGTTGGATAAAATAAAATTCGGTGGCGACTCTTGCTTACCGCGACATTTTGCAAACACAAACACAAAACACAAACCAGCATTTTCCTAAAACCAGTCCGGTTCTGCCACCGTACCACAGAACTAGCGACTCTGTTGGGGACAAATAAGTGGGGTATACCTTAGAATCTAGTTCATCATAAATTTCTTCTCTTGTTTGATTTGATTGCTTTACTTTAAAGGGTTTTGTATTGGGAGTTACTATAGATCCTAACCCGAATCTGGGGGACACCTTTTAGGTAAGTAGCAATAAACTGTGAGGGAACTGTACGGCGTAGACCGATACGGTTGAAGCAGTAGCTACATTAATGTGGCACATTGGTTGGTACCGGTATCTCTTGTGGAGAAACGAGGAGAATATGGGGCTGCTATATGGGTCGTTAAGCATCAACTGACCTTAGAAACTATAATTGACCAACTTGGCCATAGGAAGTAGTGAGATAGCCGGTCTCGGTATAAAGCTGGGAACTGGTTGATACTCGATGCTACACTCATTAAGACCATACTCTCGAGATAGTTCCGGCCGCAAGAAAAGATTGTGTGAGCTGAAACCATGACCGATGGAGGATGGTCAGTGATATTGAGAACCTCTAGAACCCAGTTACTATTATTAGGACAGGTTGAAACCAACTGAACTTCAAGAGGGTAATACCTAGACCCCTTGCAAGCCTGAAACTTAAGGGCTATTGTGTGACTTGTTTGCCTTTACCATGTTTGTTATCTGCTATACCTGTTGTGTGTTTTATCATGACATCATGCATCATAAGATAGCACGCATACTTCATTATACTAACCATTTCAAAGACCGAGGGGATTTATCTTTGTTCTGTTTTGCAGATTATGGCTTCCATGCGCAGAAACACCATTCGAGTTAAATTTGTGCAAATACCTACTCAACTCAAAGATTTAGCCTCGAGAGCTTCTGATACTTCTTCATTCATTAGGAGACATGGTCAGCTTCTTAGCTTGGTTACCTCAAAGTTTGATGAGCAAATGGTGAGTGTGCTCTTCCAGTTCTTCGATCTGGTGCATCATTGTTTCACTTTTCCAGACTATCAGCTAGTTCCCACTATGGAAGAGTTTTCTCACTTATTGGGTAAATCTGTCCTTGAGCAAATTCCCTTCATAGGTTTGGAAGAGACTCCTAGACTAGAAGACATTGCTTCAGCTCTACATTTGAAACGGGCTGATGTAGTATCTAATTGGGAGACACGAAGCGGGGTTGAAGGTTTCTTAGCCAAGTCTCTGGTAGATCAAGCTCAACTATTCTGGGATAACTTGGATTTCCAGGCTTTCGAAGACATCTTAGCTCTCCTTATCTATGGTTTGGTTCTTTCCAAAATCCAGATTCCTTCATAGATGTGAATGCGGTTAAGATCTTCCTGTCTCGCAATCCTGTGCCTACTCTTCTGGGTGATATTTTGCATGCCCTCTATACTCGTACTGTGCGTAGAAGAGGGACCCTCATGTGTTGCATGCCTTTGCTGGAGAGGTGGTTTATTTCGTACCTCCCCAAGTCCGTATTGAAGAATGAAGAAGGTTTAGGATGGTCTTACAGGATAATGTCCCTTGCCCATACTGACATTCTTTGGAGTTCTAAGGCTATGGAAAGCATTGCTGTCATTGATCGGTGTGATGGATACCCTAATGTCCCATTTCTTGGAATTATAGGGGGAATAACCTACAATCCTTGCTTGGCTTTGCGACAGTTTGGTCGTGCTCGGAGAGACGGTCCTCATGAGCTACTTCTTACAGATATTGCCTTTGACTATAAGGGAGACGTTGGCGAGCATCGCCGAAGGTTTATACAAGCCTGGGGCATGGTGAACAGGTCTGACCCTCAAGAGCTAGGACCAAGAACTTCTCTCCCTATGCAACTCTATCTCCAATGGGTTCGGGCTCGTGCTCAGAAGCTGGGGATGCCTTATGAAGCTGTGTTGCCAGTGATTGTGGAGCCTACCAATGAAGAGGGTGTTCCTTATACATTCCTTTAACCCTACATGCCCAATGATTTTGGGGCATTGAAAAGATACTGGATTCAACTGAAGGAGGAAAGGGATACCTACCGGGAGAAGTACCATGAGCAAGAAAGGAAGATCTTGAAGCTCACCAGGCAACTTGAGAATGAAAGGACGATCAATGACTATGTCAGCACGAAGGGGAAGCGTCCATGGGATTTCTGATTTTTTCTTTTTCTAGTTTAAATTTGTTTTTCATTTATTTCTTTTGTAACTCCTCAAAGGCATTGTTAAACATTTTTACAAGTTTAATCTAATAAAGTTTGTTTATTTCTTGGATTGCAAATTTAAATCTCCCAAAGTCTTTGAAATCATTACATACACATCCCATTATCATGCACATCATTACAGGTACCATTATAGGTTTCTCATATTCTTCACTGTTTATTTTAGCACGAAATGTCTTCTGAAATACCTACTGATCAAGCCATCAAAGCTCTACAAGCACAGAATGCCCAATTCCAAGAGATGTTCTTGAACTTGGCTAAAGGGCGAGAAGATTTGAAGACACTCATCCTGAAGGAGAAGAAGAAGAATAAGAAGAAGGTGGTTCTTCTGAATATGGGTAACAAATTTGGGAATAGGTTGCGATAGGAAGCTGACCTGTCTCTTTCATCCAAAGGAGAGGAGAACCAAGAGGAAGAAAAGGGTCCCAGTCCTGTGGTCTCCGATAATGATACTGATTTTGATGATGTGCAGTATCCTCCTGCTGAGGATAGGTACAAATAACTCGAAGACCGTCTGAGTGCTATGGAGATTCAGAAGATACCTGGTTTGGACTTCGGAGATCTGGGACTAGCATATGGGGTGGTGATCCCTCATAAGTTTAAAGCACCGGTTTTTGCTAAGTACGATGGAGCATCCTGTCCTAAACTCCATCTCCGCTCGTACGTCAGAAAAATCCAACCTTACACTGCTGATAAAAATATATGGGTACCTTTCTTTCAAGTTAGTCTATCAGGGACTCAACTTTAATGGTTTTATCAATTGGAATGAGCTAATGTCCAAAACTGAGAGGACCTTGCTGCTGCTTTCTACAAGCAGTATCAGTATAACACCGACCTTGCTCCCACTCGTACTCAGCTTCAGGGTATGTCTATGGGTGCAAGTGAAGGTTTTAAGGACTATGCTCAGAAGTGGAGAGATTTGTCCGGAAGAGTCCAACCCCCTCTATCTGATAGGGAGTTGGTGGATATGTTTCTAGGGACGTTGTCTAGTCCATTTTTCAATTATCTGATTGGCAGTTTGTCATCTGGGCTTACTGAATTGATTTTGACTGGGGAAAGAGTAGAAGCTGGTATCTGAAGTGGTAAGATACAGAAGGATACTTCATCAAGTGCAGTGAAGAAGCCTTTTACCAGTAAGAAAGAAGCTAGTGCAGTTTACGGCTCAAGGAGTCTAAACCGACTGAGCACCGTCAAGCAGTGAATGCGGTAGTAATATCAAGACCCACTGTTGCCCCACAATGCAACAATCAACAAAGAATGGAGAGACCGCAAAGATAGTACACTCGGCTTAATATGACTTTGTCTCAAATCCTACCATAATTATTGAAGACCAATCTGGTAAATCTGAGGGAAGCTCCGAAGAATCCCAGCACCACATCTTCGCTATATAACCCGAACGCCCGTTGCGCCTATCACTATGATAGCCCAGGTCATGATACAAACAACTGTTGGGCCTTGAGGAATAAGGTGCAAGATTTGATTGAAGCTAAAGAAATTGAGTTTGACGCTCCGGAGAAGCCCAACGTCATAACTGCACCCATGCCCAAGCACGACCAGGGAGTGAATGCAATTGAGGATGATGAAGAAGAGTCAGATATCGATAGATGGATCTACCCGACTACCAACGGTGGATTGAACAACTGGACGGCGAAGGACTTCATGCCCATTTCTTTTATTACACAGTAATGGACTTTTGTTTTGAGATTTGTAACAGACAGTTTAAAACTTTACGGCCCGATGCCTTGCCCAAGGCACCTTGGCTTTGTTTGTGAGGGCTTATTATTTGTCATTTTCATATATCATCAATAAAGCATTTGGCGCTTTCTTGCATTACAAATGTTGCGCTCCTTGTTTTTCTTTTCTATCTTGCACTTTATCAAAACAGCTATTGTCTTACACACACTCACATATCATAATGCAGATCCACATCCACTCTGGATCCCATTGATAACGACTCTGCTACTGCCAGTTATGACTTTGAAAGTCCGATCAACCAAGCCAAGGAAGAAGGTGAGGATGATTGTGAAGTGCCTTGGGAACTTGCTAGACTGTTACTACAGGAAGAGAGGGCCATACATCCCCATGAAGAGCCAGTGGAATCAGTGAATTTGGGTATAGAGGAAGACAAGAAAGAGGTCAAGATAGGTGCGAATATGGAGCCTAGTGTCAAGCAACGGTTGATACAGATGCTGCGCGACTATGTTGAGATCTTCGCCTGGTCTTATAAAGATATGCCTGGTTTGAACACTGGCATTGTGGTACACCGTCTGCCAACTAAAGAAGACTGTCCTTCGGTAAAGCAGAAAGTTCGCCGTATGCGTCCTGAGATGTCTGAGAAAATTAAAGCTGAGGTCATGAAACAGTTTGACGCGGGATTTCTAGCTGTCACTTCTTACCCGAAGTGGGTCGCTAACGTTGTTCCAGTTCCCAAGAAGGACTGTAAGGTGCGAATGTGTGTGGACTATAGAGATCTGAACAGGGCAAGCCCCAAGGATGATTTCCCACTCCCTCACATTGATGTCCTGGTCGACAACACTGCGCATCATAAGATCTTCTCCTTTATGGATGGTTTTTCTGGTTACAATCAGATTAAGATGGCCCCCGAAGACATGGAGAAGACAACCTTCGTTACATAGTGGGGCACCTTTTGCTAAAAAGTCATTCCATTCGGATTGAAGAATGCTGGGGCAACGTATCAGCGTGCAATGGTCGCTTTGTTCCACAACATGATTCACCATGATATTGAGGTGTACGTTGATGACATGATTGCAAGGTCCTAGACTAAAGAAGAACACCTTGACCATCTCCAGAAACTGTTCGACAGGTTGAATATGTACAAGCTGAGATTGAACCCGAACAAGTGCACCTTCGGGGTAAGGCCTGGTAAGCTGCTGGGTTTCGTTGTTAGTGATAAGGGTATTCAATTGGATCCTGTCAAAGGTAAAGGCTATACAGGAAATGCTAGATCCCCGAATGGAAAAGGAAGTCAAAGGCTTTTTGGGACGTCTGAACTACATTGCCCGATTCATTTCACATTTGACTGCTACTTGTGAGCCAATCTTTAAGCTACTGAAGAAATATCAAGTGGTAAAATGGAATGATGAATGTCAGGCCGCTTTCAAAAGGATCAAAGAATATCTCCAAGAGCCACCTATTCTGATGCCTCCAGTTGAAGGGAGACCTTTGATCTTATACTTGACAGTACTCGACAATTTAATGGGGTGTGTGCTAGGGCAGCATGACGAGTCTGGCCGAAAAGAGAATGCTATTTACTACCTTAGCAAAAAGTTTACCGACTGTGAGACCCGATACTTACTGCTTAAGAAAACTTGATGCACTTTGGCATGGGCTGCTCGCCGGTTGAGACAGTATATGCTGACTCACACTACCCTATTGATATCAAAGATGGATCCAATCAAGTATATCTTCGAGAAGCCTGCCTTGTCCGGAAGAATAGTAAGATGAAAGATGATCTTAACTGAGTACAACATCTAATACACAACCCAAAAATAAATTAAGGGGAGTGTATTGGCATATCATTTGGTGCATCAGGCCGTGGATGATTACCAGTCTATGAATTTCGAGTTTCCGGATGAGAACATCATGTTGGTGACCGACTGTGAAAAACCTGGACTGGATGAAGGACTTGAGGAAGGATCCCGATGGTCTATGTATTTTGACAGAGCTTCAAACACGTTGGGTAATGGCATTGGCGCTGTGATTATATCTCCTGAAGGTTTTCATACTCTATTCACCGCCCGATTATGTTTTAACTGCACCAATAATATGGCGGAGTATGAAGCGTGCATCATGGGTCTTCGAGCAACTATTGACCTAAGGATTAAGTTCTTGAGTGTATTCGGAGATTCCGCTCTAGTGATCAATCAAATCAAAGGCGAGTGGGATATGAAGCACCCAAATATTATTCCTTACAAGGAGTATATACTGACATTGCTCCCACACTTTGAGGAGATAACATTCGAACATTTCCCCAGAGAGGAGAATTAGTTAGCGGATGCGCTAGCTACCATGTCTTCTATGTTCAAGGTCATGTGGGACAATGAGGCTCCCCATATTACCATTGAAAGGTTGGACGAACCCTCACATTGCTGTGACATCGAGACTGAAGAAGTAGCAGATAAACCCTGGTTTCACGAGGTAAAGAAGTATCTTGAGGCTCAGGAGTACCCCGAGGGTGCATCTGTTAATGACAAGAAGTTTCTGAGAAGATTCGCTGCGAAGTTCTTCATCAGCAATGGGATTCTTTACAAGCGTAATCATGATTCAACCTTGTTGCGATGTGTGGACAAGAACGAGGCAGAAAAGATCATGGCGGAATTACATGAAGGTACCTTCGGAACTCATTCCAGTGGACATACCATGGCAAAGAAGATCCTACGGGTAGGATATTATTGGTCTACTATGGAAGCCGATTGTTATCAGCATTCTTGAACCTGTCATAAGTGCCAAGTATATGCTGATAAGGTGCATGTACCTCAAGTTCCTATGAACGTCTTGACAACTCCTTGGCCTTTTGCAATGTGGGGCATCGATATGATCGACGAGATCAGACCTACTGCGTCTAACGGGTATCATTTCATTCTGTTAGATATTGATTACTTTACAAAGTGGGTTGAGCCAGCTTCCTTTGCTACAGTAACCAAGAATGTCGTGGCGCGGTTCATCCGACACAATCTGATTTGTCGATACGGTGTACCAGAGAGGATTATTACAGACAATGGTACAAATCTCAACAATACAATGATCACCGAGCTCTGCAAATAGTTCAAGATACAACATCACAACTCTTCTCCCTACCGGCTGAAGATGAATGGGGTTGTTGAAGCGGCTAATAAGAACATCAAGAAGGTTGTGCAGAAAATGACGGTGACCTACAAAGACTGGCACGAGATGTTACCATTCGCTCTTCATGGGTACCGCACCTCAGCGCGAACGTCGACAGGAGTAACACCTTACTCTTTAGTGTATGGCATAGAGGCAGTCTAACCCATTGAGGTCCAGATACCCTCTCTCAGGATTATGAAGGATGCAGGTTTAAGCGAGGACAACTGGATCCAGACCCGACTTGATCAGCTGAACCTAATTGATGAAAAGAGACTTACTGCTATTTGTCATGGTTAGACGTATCAAAAACGAATGATCAAGGCATTTAATAAGAAATTCAGACGACAAGAGTATCAAGTTGGGGATCTGGTGATCAAACGCATCATACTACCGCAAGGTGATCCCAGGGGCAAATAGACCCCTACGTACGAAGGGACATTTGTGGTTAAGAACATTTTCTCAGGAGGAGCTATGATTCTAACCACCATGGATGGTGACGACCTTCCTCACCCCGTCAATGCAGACATAGTGAAAAAATACTACGCATAATCAAAGACCCGCTAGGTTGACTGGCCTAGGAAAAAATAAGGGCTTCCCGGCGAACCAAAAGGGTTCGGCAAAAAGTAAGGGATGAAAATGAAAAAACTGTACACCCGGCAAGTCGAAAACCTGAAAAGGCGGCTTAGGAAAAAAAGGGTATCCCGGTGGACTAAAAACCTGAAAGGGCGGTCCAGGCAAAAATTAGGGATCAAAGCGTAACACTATGTCTCATTGGATCATCTTGCAACTAGACTTCGGTATCGGCTATCAAGCTCGAACGACACTAATCAATCTGATCTACCTTCAACCAAGTACCAAAGTGATGAGACACTCGAAGATATAAAGGCATTAGCAGAGTTGGAACCCAATGAGATTGTTCACATAGCTGTTTTTCCTTGTTTTTCACAAATTGTATAATTTATGTTCCCTCGACGGTGTTCTCTTACTAGGACGTCAGCCTCTTTGTACAAAACTCCTATTACAGGCCAACTTCAAAATCAATACAATTCATTTTACAATAAATTTCAAGATTGTTTTTCTTTTTCTGTTTTGTTTTGCAAGAACATCCAATGTTTCATTTTGATATATGCATTTGACAATAATTGCTACTCATAAATATTTACATGTGAAACAAAAGACAATTACTCGTAATTCTAGGAAAAGGGGCAATCAAGAAATGTCCAAACCTTAAAGTTGGTCTACCCACCAGGTACAGGGATAGACCCAGCTGGAGAATATGACTAAAAGTGCATACACTCTCCGCAGAGTAAAAGGCATCTAAAAGCAGTTGTGCTAATTCTCCCCAAGCAGAGTTCATCTATCACCAACAATGGAAGACTATCCCCAGTGGAGTTTATTTCTTCCACGAGTAGAAACTCAAATCCCCAACCGGGTTCATTATCGCCAGCAGCGGTAATTCATCCCCAGCCGAGGTTATTCCTCTAAATTAGCAGATCTTTTGACAAAGTATCTCTTCCCCACAGAGCCATTCTCTCAGCAGTTTATTCTCCAGCAGAGTTATTCTCCCACCAATTTATTCTCAAATCATCTTCGACCGTCATCCCCAGTAGGAACGAAAATTCAGCCCTGTATACTCTCCAGCAGCAGTCCGGGATTTATTTTCCCCAGTGTTGTACCCCAAAATTTTCCCTCCCATATTCTTCAAGATTTGCTAAGAGCATGCTTCAAAATCTCCCAAGGGTTGCACAGTCCAATGGCCTCCTAACAGTCAAAAATTAGGGTTTTGGTTCTGGCAAAGAAATTGAAGTTTCCAAGGGTCCAATCAAGTCCCACATGCCTACATACATTGTCAAGCATCCATATGCCAAGTTTCAGGACTCACAGCACAAAATTGCACAGTCAAAAACCCTAATTGCTTCACAGTCAACTGCAGGGGCAAAATGGTCATTTGACAGTCAAAAGTCAAAATTTTTGGTCAACATCTTATTTTGAAGCCACAAACATCATTTGATCAATTCTTGATCATGATTCTCAAGGCATGGCTCAAAAAGTCTCAAGATGCAAAAGTTTCTATTTTTGGACAGTTGAAAAAAGTCAACTGCAAATTGACCAAGGCATAACTTCCATATGGTTTATCAGAAAAATTCCATCCAAAGCTCATTTTGAAGAGAATAACATTTCCTACAACTCATCTTCACACTTCAAGTCCAAGAAATTCTCTCACAAAAAGTTATCAATCTCAACATTATAGGTCATTTTCAAAAGTCAACAAAAAGGCACTTTAAGTCAAAGACCATAACTTGAGATTGGTAAATAAAAATGACATGGGACCAAAGACACTGGTTAGAGGAATTCAAGACCTTTCCAAAATGTCCAAGAACATGATCAAAGCTTAAAAATTGAGCAAGATATGCCTTGTGGAAGTGGGGAAATTTTTGGGAATTTTTAAAAGTCAACTTTGCTTTAAATGCCTCAAAATTGCTAATGGGCCTCAATTTCTTCCATGAATCATCACCCAAAAGCTATGCACGACCCATTAAGATAGAAGGGAGTTATTTTCTTATTTTTAATTAATTAATTGAGTTTTTAATCCTATTAATTCATTTAATTAAAACTAAATATGCGAAAAATACAAAATAATGCTTTTAAATCTTTTTGATGCAGCAAATCCAACTAGGGCAAGGTGGCAATTCGTTTCATGTCCAAAAAAAAGGCAAATCTTCCATAATTGGCATGTTTTTCATGATAAAAAGATTGAAAAAGATATAAGGAAAAATCAAATCTCCAAAACATGAATGCAAGGACTTTGGGCTTGGATTGTTAACCTAATTCACTCACTTACATATGCAGAACAAAAACCGAATGCCAAAGACACAGAAAGCTGCGCATAAGGCATATAACCAAACTTGCATTTTTGACAAAAAATTAAAAACTGTTTTCATAGCTGCTGTGCGTTTCAAGACCTAAAAGCCATTCCAAAAGCTTGCTTACAAATCCAGGAAGGGATTGCAATCAAAAACACAGTCCTTAACCTCAAGAATTGGTAGAATGAAGTCTCCCTGTTCATAACTTTTTTTCATATTCGTATTTGAATTTGCATACATTTTTCATACGTTTTAAGCATCGATTTACACTAACATGAACTCTCTGAAGCTATTGATATCTTTTAATTGAATTAATATTGCCTGTATGAGAAGTTACCATGAACGTAGGTTAGGGTTTTAGAAGCTTCAATTTGGGGTTTTGCATATATGGAAAAATCAGGCCATGAAACCTGCACCATTGAAACCAGGATGCCCAGACGAATTGAATCCATACCTCGCGCTCAATTTATGATCACGCATGCTCTAATCGTTATTTTGCAGGTTTGAGTTTAGTGGGGGTTTAAAACCCCCGCTATCTATTCATTATTTTCAGTCAAAACGGAGAAGAAAGAGGACGTGTCCCCTGATGACTGGCGCATTTGAATTTTGGCGCGGTGGACCTCATTAAGTGTTGTTTTGTGTTATGTTATTCGCTTGCCAATTCCAATACAATGCGCACATAGCTCAAACAGTTGGACGTACATTGGGTAAACGCTGGGACCTGGGTTCGATTCCCAGGTCCCCTTGTATATTTCATAATTTTTTCTCTAACATATTCCTATGCAGTGTGCCCTCCAGTGGTCCACCAAACACCCAACGCTTGTGCATGCCACATATCTCCAGGGATCAATCTGATGGCTATCACAGGAAGACTACCATGCGCGCTAGTCAAAGGATCCACACATAATTACAAAAAGTCAAACAAGGCCTAGAATTGAGTGGGCCAAAATGCTTCAATACACCCCCAAAAAAGGGCCAACACCCCCATGGTTTGCATCACATTTTCTTTTTTCTTTTTCTTTTCTTCTTTTTTATTTTAATTGTTTTTTTCTTTTGTTTTATTTAATTCACAAAAAATATAATTTTCACAATAATAAAACTAGAAAAAAATCTAAAAAACATGTTAATTAATTTAACGCATTAATATTTTTTTTGTAAATAAATTTTATTAATCAATTTAGTTTAATTTAGGGTTTTAAATTTTAATGTTTTCTTAATAACTAAAAAATATAAAAAATAGGTTTTTATCATTTCTTATTCTTTTTCTTAATAAATAACCTTTTTTTATTTCTTATCATTATTAATTATTAATTATTTTTGTAAATACTCATGTAACTAAATAATTAGTAAATTAGGTCAAAACTTAAATATTTTCTTTAATAATTAAAAACAATTTAGAATTAGGGTTTTATTTAATTTCTAATTTTAATCAATTTTCTTTATTTTCATAAATACCAAAAACCATAAAAAATAACTTCTTTCCTTATTGAATAATTAATTAATTTCCAATTTCAATTTAATTTCTTTAAAGGGTCCAACGCCCTCGCACTCGATTCTAATTTCTTTTCGCACGTTTATTTTTATTTCCTTTTTAAATATTATGTAATTGCCAAAGCTTTGTAATAGTAATTAGGACCTTTATTTTCCGCATTTTTATTCAAAATCGGGTCTTTGTTAATTTGGCGATGTATAGACCCGCGCCCTGTAATAGCGTAGGACCTTTATTTTCCGCATTTAATTTCCGCACCTTTAAACTGCTAATCACATGAAAGAATGAATGGCCAAAAATAAAATCAAAGCGTAGAACACCCAATGCATGATCAAGATAAAACATAAACTGAAAATGACACACAATTCACACACCACTCTTAGGGTACGCCTCACTGTTGCCTTGCCACTCGAAACGTGGTCGTCGAGTATAGGACGTTTTAGTAAGTCCTTGTGATCGGTGGATCTGGAACTGACTGTTTAACGCTGGTTTCGCGAAATGTCGCGGAAGCAAGAGTCGCCACCGTCTTTTATTTTCTCCAAATGGAAAGGACAAAAGCACATAAAAATTACTTATAGAGATTGCTCTCGGTTCGGGAGGTAGATTTATAGAAAGGGAAGGTGTTAGCACCCTTTCTATCCATGGTTATCCATGGGCTCTTAGATACTTGCTCATTGGTGTTTTCAAAATTGTTTATTTTCTTTTCAACTGTGGGTTTAAAAAAAGTTTCTTTGAAAATTTCAGTTCAACTCTTGTATCAGTCCTCAAGAGTGTTTGAAAAATTGCTTTTGAAAGCTTTTTGAAAGGTGTCGGTGTGAAAAGAAGTTTTTGATTTGTTTTGAAATTAGAGCACGTATCTACGAGTTCTCTACCTACCCTAAGGAATTCGTCTGTGTAAATGTCCTTAAAGTAGTGCCATCCCACCATTGAGAGGTATGTAGCACCACCGTTGGAGGTATTCGGGTCAATTCGAGGTTAGGGACAGTGTGGTCACCGAGAAAAGGTAAGACACCTTAGAAGCTACCCTTATGCCATTGATCTTTTATTCCGAGGCAACTATTCCGAGGCAGCTTATTTTGAGGCAACCAGATCAATGGGACATAAGGACTCACTAAGACGTCCTATAGTCGACGACCACGTTTCGAGGGACAAGGCAACAGTGTGGTCACCAGAGCAATAGGAAGACACCTTAGAAGCTACCCTCATGCCATGTTCATGGACATGAGGACTTACTAAAACGTCTTCTACTCGACGACCACTTTTCGAGGGGCAAGGCAACAGTGAGACGTACCCTAGGGGTGGTGTGTGAACTGTGTGTCATTTTCAATTATGTTTATCTTGTCATGCATTGGTGATCTACGCTTTGTTTTTATTTTTGGCATTCATTCTTTCATGCAAATTATTAACAGTTAAAAGATGCGGAATTAAAAGTCCTACGCTATTACAAAGGCGCGGGTCTACATCGCCAAATTAATCCAAGACTCGATTTGAATAAAATAAAAATGCGGAAAGATAAATATCCTAATTAATCTATTACAAGGCTTTGGAGTAATTACATGAAATTTATAAGAAAAAGAAATAAAATAAGCGCGCGAAACGAAATTATAATCGAAAGCGAGGGCGTTGGACCCTTTTAAAGAAATTAAATTAAAATTATGAAATTAATTAAATTTAAATAAAGGAAAAAGACTTATTTTTTTGATATTTTTTGTACTTTATGAAATTAAGAAAATTAATGGAATTAAAAACCCTAATTCTAAACTATTTTTAATTTGTTAAAAAAAAGTTTAAATTGTAACCTAATTTACATTAATTATTTACATGACAATTTTATTTAAAAAAAAAATAATTAATACTTAATAATGGCAAAAGAAAAGAAAAAGAATAAAAGTATTAAAACCCTAATTCTACATTTTTTAGTTTATTAAAAAAACATTAAAATTCAACCTAAAATTAAAACTAAATTAGTTAGCAAAATTTATTTACAAAATAATATTAATTAATATTAACAAAGCATATTTTTTATTGTTTTATGATTTTCTGATTTTTTTTATATTTTATGAAAATTAATTTTGATGAATTAACTAAAATAAATAAAACAAATAAATAGAAAAAATAAAAAGAAAGAAAATAAAATGCAAACCAATGGGGGGTGTTGACCCCAATTTTGGAGGTAAATTGAGCAATCAGGCCCAATGAATTCAAGCCTTTGGTTGACTTTTCAAGGACGCGTGTGGATCTGCTGACCAAGGTGCATGGTGGAGATCCTGTGTTGGCCCTTGGATTCATCTCCTGAGACGCGTGGCAAGCTCCAGCGCTGGATGTTTGGTGGACTTCTGGACATGTTGGGCACCTAATCACGTTGCAAGAAAAAATAGAAAGAATATGGGGGACCTGGGGATCGAACCCAGGTCCCAAGGCTTGCAGACATCACTTTCCACCAACTGAGCTATGCACGCGTATTCGTTAGTATAATAGGATATAATTAATATATGTAACAAATAAACATTATGCTGAAACCAAATAAAAAACGCGCTGAATTTCAAATATGCCAATCACACGCTTACAACTCATCTTCTTCTCCACTTCTTCATTTTGGCCTGAAAAAAAAGAAAGGATAGCGGGGGTTTTAAACCCCCACTAAATGGTGCATGTGAAAATAGCGAATAGAACACCGTTGCTCATAAATTGAGCGCGATATAAGGAATCAGTTCGTATGAAGGTCACGAGTCTAATGGTCCAGGTCTTGTGGTTCAATTTTTCCATATGAATGAAGCCCTCTTTTTAAGCTCCTGAAACCCTAATACGTGTTCATGGTGGATTCTCATACAAGTCTTAAAAACTCAATTGAATAGCACTGTTAGCTTCAGAATGATTAAATTAGTACAAATCAAGCATTAGAAATTAAAAACAACGCATGAATCATGAGACACGAATATGCAAAAAGTTTGAGAAATTTTGATTTCTATATACCAATTCCCGAGGTTAGAAGAGTGGAAAGGGATTGAGAAAGCTTCCTTGATGCCTTGGCAAGCTATTGGAATGATTGTTTTGCTTTGAATTACGCTCGAACTGTGTTTTCAGTTTTGAAGTTTTTAACAAAAAATGCAAACTTTGTATATGGTCTCAGGCGTAGCTTGAAGGTCTTGTGCATTAGGGTTATCATGTGTACATATATGTGAATGTTTTAGGTCAACAAAACAAGCCCAATATCCATGGAATCAATGCTTTTGAATTTTGTGATTTTGGATAATCTTTTTCAATCTTTTTATCATGAAACCTAGCCAATTTGCATGGAATCTTTCTTCTTTGGGCATGCACGAAATCCTTAGGCCTTGATGAGAGATTATACTGCACAAAAAGATTTGAAAACCTTATTTTAGTATTTTTCTTGTAATTAATTTTGATTAAATGAATTAAATAGATTAAATATTCAATTAATTAATTAAAAATAAGAAAATAACTCTCCTTTGGGTCAATGGGTCGTGCATAGCTTTTGGATGATGATTCTTGGAAGAATTTGTGGCCCATTAGCAATTTTGAGGTATTTGAAGTAAAGTTAACTTTTCAAAATTCCCAAAAATTTCCCAACTTCCACAAGGCATATCTTGCTCAATGTTTAAGCTTTGATCATGTTCTTGGACATTTTGGAAAGGTCTTGAAGTCCTCTAACCAATGACTTTGGTCCCATGTCATTTTGATTTACCAATCTCAAGTTATGGTCTTTGACTTAAAGTCCCTTTTTGTTGACTTTTGAAAATGACCTATAATGTTGAAATTGATAACCTTTTGTGAGAGAATTTCTTGGACTTGAAGTGTGAAGAGGAGTTGTAGGAAATGTCTTTCTCTTCAAAATGAGCTTTGGATGGAATTTTTCTGATAAACCATGTGGAAGTTATGCCTTGGTCAAGTTACAGTTAACTTTTTCAACTGTCCAAATATGGAAACTTTTGCATCTTGAGACTTTTTGAGCCATGCCTTGAGAATCATGATCAAGCATTGATAAAATGATGTTTGTGGCTTCAGAATAAGATGTTGACCAAAAATTTGAACTTTTGACTGTCAAATGACCATTTTACCCCTACAGTTGACTGCTGAGCAATTAGGGCATTTGACTGTGCAATTTTGTGCTGTAAGTCTTGAAACTTGGCATATGGATGCTTGACCATGTTTGTAGGCATGTGGGACTTGTTTGGACCCTTGGAAACTTCAATTTCTTTGACAGAACCAAAACCCTAGTTTTTGACTGTTAGGAGGCCCTTGAACTGTGCAACCCTTGGGATATTTTGAAGCATGCTCTTTGCAAATTTTGAAGAATATGGGAGGGCAAATTTTGGGGTACAACAGTCCTCATGTCCATGAATATGGCATGGGGGTAGCTTCTAAGGTGTCCTACTATTGCTCTGGTGACCACACTATTGCCTTACCCCTCGAAACGTGGTCGTCGACTATAGGACGTCTTGGTAAGTCCTTATGTCTATTGATCTAGTTGCCTCGAAACAAGTTGCCTCGAAACGGTTGCCTCGGAATAGTTGCCTCGGAATTAAAAGATCAATGGCATAAGGGTAGCTTCTAAGGTGTCTTACTGTTGCTCGGTGACCATACTGTCCCTAAACTCGAATTGACCCGAACACCTCCAACGGTGGTGCTACCTACCTCTCAATGGTGGGATGGCACTACCTAAAGGACATTTACACAGCCTAATTCCTTAGGGTAGGTGGATGACTCATAGATACTTGCTCTAATTCAAAACAAATCAAAAACTTCTTTTCACAGCGACACTTTGCAAAAAAGCTTTCAAAAAACAACTTTTCAAACACTCTTGAGGACTGATACAAGAGTCGATTTGAAACTTTAAACGAAACTTTTTTCAAACCCACTCACGATTGAAAAGCAAACAAACATTTTGAAAACACAAATGAGCAAGTATCTAAGAGCCCATGGATAACCATGGATAGAAAGGGTGCTAACACCTTCCCTTTCTATAAATCTACCTTCCGAACCGAGAGCTAATCTCATAAGGAATTTTTATGTGATTTTATCCTTTCCATTTGGAGAAAATAAAAGACGGTGGCGACTCTTGCTTCCGTGACATTTCACGAAACCAGCGTTAAACAGTCAGTTCCAAATCCACCGATCACAGAACTGGCGATTCTGCTGGGGATATTTTTAAAAGTGAGGTGTACCTTAGGACTAAGATCATTGTGTTTTCAATTGCTTTGACTTGTTTGCTTTATCATTGTGGGACTGTCTTGGGAGTTACATAGATCCTAACTCGGATATGGGGATACCCTGTTAGGTAGCATAAGCTGTGAGGGACCTGTCCGGCGTAGACCGAAATGGGTGAAGCAGTGGCTACGTTGGTGTGGCACCTTGGTCTGTACCGATATCCCTTGTGTCGCAACGAGGAGAATATGGGTCTTCTGAGGAGTCATTAAGCACCAACCGACCTTAGAACCTTAAATGACCCAACTTGGCCAATATAACAGTAGCAGTATGCTACGCCCATTGAGGCTAAACTCTCGTGATGGTTCTGGCCGCAAGAAAAGATTGCGATGCTGGAGTTATGACCGATTGAGGATAGTCAGTGTTATTGGGATCCTCTAGAACCCGGTTACTTCTGATAGGACAGGTATGAACCAACAAACTGAAAGAGGGTAATACCTAGACCCCATGCTGGCCTAAACTCTAAGGGCTTGTCTTGTGTGACTTGTGTGCCTTATCATGTTTGCCTTTGTAAATATTTGTGGTGTGCTTTATCATAACATCATGCCATCATGAGCATTGCATGCATCCTGCATAAGGACTGACCATTTCAAAGACAAGAGGGTTTCACCTTTGCTCTGTTTTGTAGGATATCATGATGCCTATGCGAAGGAATACTATCCGGTTCAACTTTATTCACCCACCTGAGTTGCTTGAAGAGTTGGTTAGCAGAATTCCAAATACTACTTCCTTCATCCAGAGGCATGGTTCTCTTCTCAGTTTAGTCACGGCAAAACGGGACCAACAATTGATGAGTGTCCTGACCCAGTTCTATGACCCTCAGTACCAGTGCTTCACCTTTCAAGACTTCCAGCTGGTCCCTACCCTGGAAGAGTTCTCTGATTTGCTTGGTATCCCTATCTTGGATCAGACCCCCTACACTGGTTGGGAAAAGACTCTTAGGCTTGAGGAGGTTGCTGCAGCTCTTCCCTTGACCCACCAAGAAGTAATGGACAACTGGGTGACTAGAAGCGGAGTTAAGGGTTTCTTAGCTAAGTTTCTGATTGGTAAAGCTAACAATTTCTGGAATGACTTGGACTTTAGGGCATATGAAGACATCCTGGCTCTCTTAATCTATGGTCTAGTCTTGTTTCCTAATCCGGATAACTTCATTAATGTCACTGCCATAAGGATCTTCATGTCTCGGAATCCTGTGCCCACTCTCTTGGGTGATATCCTGCAACAACTTTATGCTCGTACTGCCCGAAGACGAGGGACTCTGTGGTGTTGCATTCCTTTGTTAGTGAGGTGGTTTATTTCGCACCTCCCTAAGTTCGTGCTGAAGAATAAAGAAGGAAGAGGTTGGGCTCATAGGTTAATGTCTCTCACTGATAAGGACATCATTTGGAATTTCAGAGGTTTGGATGAGATAGCTGTTATTGATCGTTGCGGAGAATACCCTAATGTTCCTTTGATTGGTACCCAAGGAGGAATCTCTTATAATCCATGTCTAGCGCTCCGTCAGTTTGGAAGAGCCAGAAGAGTAGGGCCTCATGAGATGTTGGTACCTCACATCAGTTTTGAGTTTCAGGTGCATAGTGACGAGTTGCGTCGTAGGTTCATCAAGGCTTGGGACAGAATTCACAAAGCTGACCCACAAGAGTTAGGACCAAAGACCTCTCTACCTATGGAAGCTTACTACAAATGGGTCCGCATCCGTGCTCAGAAGTTAGGTATGCCATACGAAGCTGTCAGATCCATCATTCTTGAGTATCCTGACAAGGATGGGATTCCTCCAACTATTCTCCCTCCTCAGATACCTACTGATTATGAGACATTAAAAAGGTCTTGGGCGCAACTGCGAGAAAAACGGGATTCTTACCGGGAAAAGTTCAACGAGCAGGAACTGAAGATCCAGAAGTTGACAAAGCAGTTGGAGAATGAGCGGGCTCTGAATGACTACATCCGTACTGAGAAGAGGAGACCCTGGGATCAATAAGGAGATGTGGATATTCTTTTACAATTTTATGTCCCTTTTCAGTATTTCCATTTTTATGTAACGCCTAAGGGCAACCTGTTGAACAATTTAAATTTCAAAGTTGAATCTAATGAAGTGTGTTTCCTTTTTCTTTACAAAGTTGATTCCCGATTGTCTTTGAAAACATAAATCATACGCATTCCATTCATCATGTGCATCACAGGTACTCTTCTTTTCAGGTTGCTTACTGTTCTTCGCTGTTTATTTCAGCATCATGAACCCCGAATCATCTACCGAGTTGTCTATCAAGGCCCTTCAGGCGCAGAATGCACAATTTCAAGAGCTGATCATGGGTTTGGCTCAAGGTCAAGAAGAGCTGAAGGCCTTGCTCCTGAAGAAGGAGAAGAAGAAGAAGAGAACGGTTCCATTCAACACGGGCCGGAGATTTGGTAACACACTGCAGAATGAGGAAGCTGGTTCTTCTGTAGGCAAAGACAGTCCCCAGGGGGGAAGGGCTCCAAGTCCGGTGGTCTCTGACAACGAGACTGATTTTAATGAGGAACAGTATCCTCCAGCTGAAGACAGATACAAGCAGTTGGAAGACCGTCTGAACGCCATGGAGATTCAACAAGTGCCTGGTTTGGATTTCGGAGACTTGGGTTTATCTACTGGTGTGATCATCCCTCACAAGTTTAAAGCACCATCCTTCACCAAGTATGACGGGGCGTCCTGCCCTAAGCTACACCTCAGATCTTATGTGCGGAAGATTCAGCCGTATACAATGGACAAAAACTTGTGGATCCACTTCTTCCAGGAGAGTCTTTCAGGGACTCATCTCGAATGGTTCTATCAGCTGGATGGAACCAAGGTTCGTAACTGGGAGGAGTTGGCTACTGCTTTTTACAAGCAGTATCAATATAATGCCGACCTTGCTCCTACACGTACCCAACTCCAGGGTATGTCGCTAGGATCAGGCGAAGGTTTTAAAGATTATGCGCAGAAGTGGAGGGACCTAGCTGGCAGGGTGCAGCCTCCGTTGACAGACTGTGAGTTGGTGGATATGTTCTTGGGGACCTTATCCGGACCGTTCTTCAATCATCTTATTGGTAACTCATCTGCAGGGTTCACAGATCTCATTCTGACTGGGGAAAGGATAGAGGCTGGTATGAAGTCAGGAAAGATTCAGAGAGGTGCATCCTCAAATTCTGAGAAGAAACCTTTTAAGAAGGAATCTAGTGCTGTGTATGGGCCTAGGAGGCAAGATAAACCAGAGCGCCGCCAATCTGTCAACACGATGGTGATTGCTAAGCCTTCTGCCGCTCCTCGGCAAGCTAATCAACCAAGGGCGGAGAGACCCAGAAGAGAATACACTCGGCTGAGTATGACCTTGTCACAAATCTTGCCGCAGCTGCTATCAACCAACTTGGTGACCGTCAGAGAGGCTCCGAAGATTGCGAATACTGCATCTCCTAAGTATAATCCAAATGCCCGCTGTGCTTATCACTCCGATAGCCCGGGGCATTCTACTGATGATTGTTGGGCCCTAAGAAACAAGGTGCAGGATCTTATTGATGCGAAGGAAGTACAATTTGAGGCACCTGAGAAACCCAATGTAGTGACAGCTCCCCTGCCTGCTCATGGAGTGAATGCTATCAGGGATGATGACGAAGTGGAAGAATCTGAGTTCAACAGCTGGATTTATCCGACGACCGACAGTGGACCTAGCAATTGGACTGCAAAGGACAATCTACCTGTTACTTTTGTTACGCAGTAATGAATTCCTTTGTTTTTGTTATTTGTAATAAACAATGAACTGAAACTTTATGACCCGGTGTCTTACCCGGGGCACCGTTGGCTTCATTTGTGAGGGCTTATAACTGTCATTTACATATATCATGAATAAAGATCTTGGACATTTTTTCGCATTTCAAATCTTGTGCTCCCTTTCTTTCTTTCTTTCTTTATATATTGCAAAACAGCTGTATTTACACACACTCACCTACACAGGTTTCAATCCACTCTGGATCTTACTGGTAACGACTCTGCTACTGCCAGTTATGACTTCGAAAATCCGATCAACTTAGCCGAAGACGAAGGTGAAGATGATTGCGAAGTGCCTGGTGAGCTTGCAAGACTGTTACTCCAGGAAGAGAGGGCGATTCAACCACATGAAGAGCCAGTGGAAATGATAAATCTGGGTACTGAGACAAATAGGAAGGAAGTCAAGATTGGTGCCAATCTGGAGCTCAGCGTAAAACAACGGTTGACTCAGATGTTACATGATTATGTGGAGATCTTCGCCTGGTCCTACGAAGACATGCCTGGGTTGGATACCGACATTGTGGTCCATCACTTGCCTACCAAGGAAGACTGCCCTCCGGTTAAGCAAAAGGTCCGCCGTATGCGTCCAGAGATGTCTGAGAAGATCAAAGCTGAGGTTATGAAGCAATTCGATGCCGGGTTTCTAGCAGTGAATTCTTACCCTCAGTGGGTTGCCAATGTGGTTCCAGTGCCGAAGAAAGATGGTAAGGTCAGAATGTGTGTTGACTACAATGATTTGAATAGGGCCAGCCCCAAGGATGACTTCCCCTTACCTCACATCGACGTTCTTGTTGACAATACGGCTCAGCATAAGGTGTTCTCCTTCATGGATGGCTTTTCAGGTTATAATCAAATCAAGATGGCTCCTGAAGACATGGAAAAGACTACCTTTGTTACTCAGTGGGGCACCTTCTGCTACAAGGTCATGCCATTTGGGTTGAAAAATGCTGGGGCAACCTACCAACGTGCCATGGTTGCTTTATTTCATGATATGATCCATCATGAAATTGAAGTGTATGTCGATGATATGATTGCAAGGTCCCAAACTGAGGAGGAACACCTTGACCATCTGCAAAAACTGTTTGACCGTTTGAAACTGTACAAACTGAGGTTGAACCCGAACAAGTGCACCTTCGGGGTTAGATCTGGAAAGTTGCTGGGCTTTGTTGTAAGTGACAAGGGTATTCAAGTGGACCCTGCCAAGGTTAAGGCCATTCAAGAGATGCCAGTTCCTAAGACAGAGAAAGAGGTCAGAGGCTTTTTAGGATGTCTGAATTACATTGCTCGATTCATCTCACACCTAACTGCTACTTGTGAACCAATCTTCAAGCTGCTGAAGAAAGATCAGGTAGTACGTTGGAATGATGAATGTCAGGCCGCTTTTGACATAATCAAAGAGTATCTCCAAGAACCACCCATTCTTATGCCACCGGTTGAAGGGAGACCTCTGATACTATACCTGACAGTACTTGACAACTCAATGGGGTGTGTGCTGGGGCAGCATGACGAGTCTGGCCGAAAAGAGCACGCCATTTATTACCTTAGCAAAAAGTTTACCGACTGTGAGACCCGATACTCACTGCTCGAGAAAACTTGTTGCGCTTTGGTATGGGCTGCTCGCCGGCTGAGACAGTATATGCTGACTCACACTACCTTGTTGATTTCAAAGATGGATCCTATAAAGTACATATTTGAAAAGCCTGCTCTGTCTGGGAGAATAGCAAGATGGCAAAGGATCTTGACAGAATACGACATCCAGTACACGACGCAGAAATCTATCAAAGGAAGTGTATTGGCAGACCACTTGGCACACCAGGCAGTAGACGACTATTCGTCAATGAACTTTGAGTTTCCAGACGAGAGCATTATGATTGTGACTGATTGTGAAGTACTTGGACCGGATGAAGGACCTGAGGAAGGATCCCGATGGTCTATGCACTTTGATGGAGCCTCCAACTCTTTGGGTAACGGTATCGGCGCTGTGATCATATCCCCTCAAGGCACTCATACTCCACTCACTGCCCGGCTATGTTTCAACTGCACCAACAACATGGCGGAGTATGAGGCATGCATCATGGGTCTTCAAGCTGCGATCGACTTAAGGATCAAGTTTCTAAGTGTCTTCGGAGATTCCACTCTCGTGATCAATCAGATCAAAGGCGAGTGGGATACGAAACATCCGAATCTTATTCCTTACAGAGAATATGTGCTGACATTGATCCCCCATTTTGCAGAGATAACTTTTGAACATTTCCCAAGAGAGGAGAATCAGTTGGCGGACGCGTTGGCTACGATGTCTTCCATGTTCAAAGTCAAATGGGACAATGAGGCTCCCCGGATCATCATCTGGAAACTGGACGAACCAGCATACTGTTATGATCTTGAGGCTGAGGTAGTGACTGAGAAACCTTGGTACCATGAGGTGAAGAGGTACTTGGAAGTTCAAGAGTATCCTGAAGGTGCATATGTCAACGACAAGAAGTTTCTGAGAAGGTTCGCAGTGAAATTCTTCCTCAGCAACGGCATTCTGTACAAGCGAAACCATGATTCAACCTTAATGCGCTGTGTGGATAAGAATGAAGCAGAAAGGATCATGGCGGAGCTACACGAAGGTACCTTCGGAACGAATTCCAGTGGACATACCATGGCAAAGAAGATCCTTCGAGCAGGATATTTCTGGTCCACCATGGAAGCTGATTGCTACCAACATTCTCGGACATGTCACAAGTGCCAGATATACGCAGATAAGGTGCATGTTCCTCCAATTCCTCTGAATGTCTTGACTGCACCTTGGCCTTTCGCAATGCGGAGCATTGATATGATTGGCGAGATTAAACCTACGGCATCCAACGGGCATCGCTTCATCCTGGTGGCAATTGATTACTTTACAAAGTGGGTTGAAGCAGCTTCTTACACCACTGTAACCAAGAATGTTGTGGCACGGTTCATTCGACACAATCTGATCTGTCGATACGGCGTCCCGGAAAGAATCATTACGAACAACGGTACCAATCTCAATAACAAGATGATCACTGAGCTCTACAAGCAATTTAAGATACATCACCATAACTCTTCTCCTTACCGGCCAAAGATGAATGGAGCTGTAGAAGCAGCGAATAAGAATATCAAAAAGATTGTGCAGAGGATGACAGTGACCTATAAAGATTGGCACGAGATGTTACCGTTTGCTCTACATGGGTACCGTACCTCAGCAAGGACGTCAACTGGGGCAACTCCTTTTTCCTTGGTCTACGGTATGGAGGCAGTCTTACCGATCGAAGTGCAAATACCCTCTCTCCGGATAATGAAAGATGCAGATCTGAGCGAAGATGATTGGATCCAGACACGACTTGATCAGCTAAATCTAATTGACGAAAAGAGACTCGCTGCTATTTGTCATGGTCAAACGTACCAAAAACGGATGATCAGGGCATTTAACAAGAAGGTCAGACCGCAAGAGTATCAAGTTGGGGATCTGGTAATCAAACGCATCATCCTTCCTCAGAGTGATCCAAGGGGCAAATGGACCCCTACGTACGAAGGGCCATTTGTGGTTAAACATGTGTTCTCAGGAGGAGCCATGATTCTAACCACCATGGACGGTGACGACCTTCCTCACCCCGCCAATGCAGACATAGTAAAAAGATACTACGCATGATAAAAGACCCGCTAGGTTGACATACCTAGGCAAAAATTAGGGCTTCCCGGCGAACCAAAAGGGTTCGGGCAAAATGAGGGATGAAATAAAAAAAATCTGTACACCCGGCAAGTCAAAAACCTAAAAAGGCGGCTTGGGCAAAAATGGGTATCCCGGTGGACTGAAAACCCGAAAGGGCGGTCCAGGCAAAAGTTAGGGATAAAGCGTAATACTATGTCGCATTGGATCACCTTGCATCCAGAATTCGGTATCAGCTAGCAGGTACAAAGGGCATCAATCAATCAGCTTCATCTTCAGCTAGGTCATCAAGTGATGAGACGCTCGAAGATATAAAGGCGATAGAAGAGTTGGAACCCAGTGGGATTATTCTTTTCACATAGCTGTTTTGTTTTCCCTTTGTACAAATTGTATAAACTCTTTTGCTCGGCGGCGTCCTCTTACTAGGACGTCATCCTCTTGTACATAAACGCCTATTTACAGGCAAATTCAAAAATCAATATAAATTCACTTTTCAGCTAAAATTACCAATTGTTTTTCCTTTTCTGTTTTGTTTTGCGAAGAACGTCCAAGGTTCAATTTGTGATATATGCATTTGACACTAATTGCTAACTCATAAATATTTGCATACGAAACAAAGGATTAATTACAGGTAACATTAGAAACAGGGGCAATAATGAGTTATCTAAGCGATCTAATTGCTCTGTCCACCAAAGTATCAAGGTAGGTTCAGCTGAAGAACATAACCAGTATATCTTAATTCCCCAGAGAGTGAGTCAGCAAGTCAATAAACTCTCCCCAAGCAAAGCTATATTATCAGCCTTAAGGAAGTTGGGTATCCCCAGCAAATCTCAACATTCCTCAGCAAATTATACTGACGTTCTTAACAAGCATCCCCGACAATCTTGATCTAAGATTGTTCCCCGGCGGTATACCAGACATTCAGCGGAGCCACTTCCCCAATATATCTCAAAATTTTCCCCAGGAGAGTCCAAAGTTTCCCCAGGAAAGGTTGAATCCATCTCCCCAGCAGGATTCTTATCCCCAGTAGATTCTGGAAGCTTCCCCCCTGCAGAGCACGAACGCGTCTCCTGGCTTTATTCAAAGGTTATTTCCCTACCAGGATATAACTGGGTTATCCTCAGCCAAAAGCCACGGAAAGATCGTCCTCGGCAAAGTCTTCTTATCCCCTGTGGAGTCTATTAAAACTTCCAACGTAACAACAGTATCCCCAGCGAAGTTACCATCAACATCCCAGCAAAGTACCTCTCTCCCAACAGAGTACTATTCCCCAGCAAGGTAGCTAGAGTAATTTTTCCCTGCAGAGTAATCTATTCGCCAAGTTTATTCCCCGACGGAGTTACCTTCTCCTACCGGTATTCTTGCAACCATCATTCCCAGCGGAAACAACAAAGCACTATTCCTCAACATCAGCCCAGGATGTGACTTCCTGGCACCCGTCAAGGATTTATTTTCCTAAGACGAAAACATGCATTCATAAACATCGCATTTCCATACATTATAGCATGCATATACGCATCATGAACATACAATCTCATTTATGTTGAGAGCATCATTGCTTGATATATATCATGCATTTCATACATCATGACATTGCATATGACTGAACCTCTACCATTTCAGGGAAAGACGGATCAGTAAACACCGCTGACCACTCATATGACCTAGTAGTCCCCTCAAAAAAGAAAAAAAACTACATCTATGAAAGACCTTCTCTGGTTCAGTTAAATCGACCCTAAGATTTTTCTGATTCTTATCCAGTCAAAGATATTCCAAGACTTTCATCTGGTTCAGTTAAATCGACCCTAAGATTTTTCTGATTCTTATCCAGTCAAAGTTAATCCAAGACCTTCTCTGGTTCAGTCAGATCGACCCTAAGATCTCCCTGATTCTTATTCCAGTTGAAGATATTCCAAGACTTTAGTCTGGTTCAGTTAAATCGACCCTAAGATTTTTCTGATTCTTATCCAGTCAAAGATATTCCAAGACTTTCGTCTGGTTCAGTTAAATCGACCCTAAGGTTTTTCTGATTCTTATCCAGTCAAAGTTAATCCAAGACCTTCTCTGGTTCAGTTAAATCGACCCTAAGATTTTTCTGATGCCGATCCAGTCAAAGGCCTTCTCTGGTCCAGTTAAATCGATTCCTAAAGATTTTCCTGATGAAGACTCAGTAGAAGACATCCAAGATTCCTTCATCGTTACTGTTGAGGTAGTAATCGCCCAAGGTTCTCTCATCGTTACTGTTGAGGTAGTAATCGCCCAAGGTTCTCTCATCGTTACTGTTGAGGTAGTAATCTCCCAAAGTTCTCTCATCGTTACTGTTGAGGTAGTAATCGTCCAAGGTTCTCTCATCGTCCCGTTGAGGTAGTAACCATCCCTGACTCATTCATAACCTTTTGAAGCTCCAGACTCGATTCCTGTATCTCGCCAGGGCACGTCTGAAGAGGTTTAAGGATTCAATTCCTGTAACCAGTCAGGGCACATCTACACAAAGAGTTTGAAGACCAGCTCCTGTAACAGGCCAGGTAATCATTTTCTTTTTCAGGTACGCAAGTTCTCGCTAAGGAAACTCTTACGCGATCAACAACCTCCAGATGGCATCTATAAGCCCATCCTCCTATCCTTCTCTCCAAATGGCATCTATGAGCCCATTCCCATCATCACACTGCTAACATGTGAGCGCAAATTTCTGGGCACTCTAGTGTTCAATCATCTTCCACCTTCGGATTACGAAAGGCACGCCAACCAATCTACATCCTCGGGTCTAAGAAGATTGAACAGGGGCAACTGTTGTACCCCAAAATTTTCCCTCCCATATTCTTCAAGATTTGCTAAGAGCATGCTTCAAAATCTCCCAAGGGTTGCACAGTCCAATGGCCTCCTAACAGTCAAAAATTAGGGTTTTGGTTCTGGCAAATAAATTGAAGTTTCCAAGGGTCCAATCAAGTCCCACATGCCTACATACATTGTCAAGCATCCATATGCCAAGTTTCAGGACTCACAGCACAAAATTGCACAGTCAAAAACCCTAATTGCTTCACAGTCAACTGCAGGGGCAAAATGGTCATTTGACAGTCAAAAGTCAAAATTTTTGGTCAACTTCTTATTTTGAAGCCACAAACATCATTTGATCAATTCTTGATCATGATTCTCAAGGCATGGCTCAAAAAGTCTCAAGATGCAAAAGTTTCTATTTTTGGACAGTTGAAAAAAGTCAACTGCAAATTGACCAAGGCATAACTTCCACATGGTTTATCAGAAAAATTCCATCCAAAGCTCATTTTGAAGAGAATGACATTTCCTACAACTCATATTCACACTTCAAGTCCAAGAAATGCTCTCACAAAAAGTTATCAATCTCAACATTATAGGTCATTTTCAAAAGTCAACAAAAAGGCACTTTAAGTCAAAGACCATAACTTGAGATTGGTAAATCAAAATGACATGGAACCAAAGACATTGGTTAGAGGACTTCAATACCTTTCCAAAATGTCCAAGAATATGATCAAAGCTTAAAAATTGAGCAAGATATGCCTTATGGAAGTTGGAAAATTTTTGGGAATTTTGAAAAGTCAACTTTGCTTCAAATGCCTCAAAATTGCTAATGGGCCTCAATTTTTTCCATGAATCATCACCCAAAAGCTATGCACGACCCATTAAGATAAAAGGGAGTTATTTTCTTATTTTTAATTAATTAATTGAGTTTTGAATCCTATTAATTCATTTAATTAAAACTAAATATGAGAAAAATACAAAATAATGCTTTTAAATCTTTTTGATGCAGCAAATCCAACTAGGGCAAGGTGGAAATTCGTTTCATGTCCAAAAAAAAGGCAAATCTTCCATAATTGGCATGTTTTTCATGACAAAAAGATTGAAAAAGATATAAGGAAAAATAAAATATCCAAAACATGAATGCAAGGACTTTGGGCTTGGATTGTTAACCTAATTCACTCACTTACATATGCAGAACAAAAACCGAATGCCAAAGACACAGAAAGCTGCGCATAAGGCATATAACCAAACTTGCATTTTTGACAAAAAATTAAAAACTGTTTTCATAGCTGCTGTGCGTTTCAAGACCTAAAAGCCATTCCAAAAGCTTGCTTACAAATCCAGGAAGGGATTGCAATCAAAAACACAGTCCTTAACCTCAATAATTGGTAGAATGAAGTCTCCCTGTTCATAACTTTTTTTCATATTCGTATTTGAATTTGCATACATTTTTCATACGTTTTAAGCATCGATTTACACTAACATGAACTCTCTGAAGCTATTGATATCTTTTAATTGAATTAATATTGCCTGTATGAGAAGTTGCCATGAACGTAGGTTAGGGTTTTAGAAGCTTCAATTTGGGGTTTTGCATATATGGAAAAATCAGGCCATGAAACCTGCACCATTTAAACCAGGATGCCCAGACGAATTGAATCCATACCTCGCGCTCAATTTATGATCACGCATGCTCTACTCGTTATTTTGCAGGTTTGAGTTTAGTGGGGGTTTAAAACCCCCGCTATCTATTCATTATTTTCAGTCAAAACGGAGAAGAAAGAGGACGTGTCCCCTGATGACTGGCGCATTTGAATTTTGGCGCGGTGGACCTCATTAAGTGTTGTTTTGTGTTATGTTATTCGCTTGCCAATTCCAATACAACGCGCGCGCATAGCTCAGACGGTTGGACGTACATTGGGTAAACGCTGGGACCTGGGTTCGATTCCCAGGTCCCCTTGTATATTTCATAATTTTTTCTCTAACATATTCCTATGCAGTGTGCCCTCCAGTGGTCCACCAAACACCCAACGCTTGTGCATGCCACATATCTCCAGGGATCAATCTGATGGCTATCACAGGAAGACTACCATGCGCGCTAGTCAAAGGATCCACACATAATTACAAAAAGTCAAACAAGGCCTAGAATTGAGTGGGCCAAAATGCTTCAATACACCTCCAAAAAAGGGCCAACACCCCCATGGTTTGCATCACATTTTCTTTTTTCTTTTTCTTTTCTTCTTTTTTATTTTAATTGTTTTTTTCTTTTGTTTTATTTGATTCACAAAAAATATAATTTTCACAATAATAAAACCAGAAAAAAATCTAAAAAACATGTTAATTAATTTAACGCATTAATATTTTTTTTGTAAATAAATTTTATTAATCAATTTAGTTTAATTTAGGGTTTTAAATTTTAATGTTTTCTTAATAACTAAAAAATATAAAAAATAGGTTTTTAGCATTTCTTATTCTTTTTCTTAATAAATAACCTTTTTTTATTTCTTATCATTATTAATTATTAATTATTTTTGTAAATACTCATGTAACTAAATAATTAGTAAATTAGGTCAAAACTTAAATATTTTCTTTAATAATTAAAAACAATTTAGAATTAGGGTTTTATTTAATTTCTAATTTTAATCAATTTTCTTTATTTTCATAAATACCAAAAACCATAAAAAATAACTTCTTTCCTTATTGAATAATTAATTAATTTCCAATTTCAATTTAATTTCTTTAAAGGGTCCAACGCCCTCGCACTTGATTCTAATTTCTTTTCGCACGTTTATTTTTATTTCCTTTTTAAATATTATTTAATTGCCAAAGCTTTGTAATAGTAATTAGGACCTTTATTTTCCGCATTTTTATTCAAAATCGGGTCTTTGTTAATTTGGCGATGTATAGACCCGTGCCCTGTAATAGCGTAGGACCTTTATTTTCCGCATTTAATTTCCGCACCTTTAAACTGCTAATCACATGAAAGAATGAATGGCCAAAAATAAAATCAAAGCGTAGAACACCCAATGCATGATCAAAATAAAACATAAACTGAAAATGACACACAATTCACACACCACTCTTAGGGTACGCCTCACTGTTGCCTTGCCCCTCGAAACGTGGTCGTCGAGTATAGGACGTTTTAGTAAGTCCTCATGTCCATGAATATGGCATGGGGGTAGCTTCTAAGGTGTCCTACTATTGCTCTGGTGACCACACTGTTGCCTTACCCCTCGAAACGTGGTCGTCGACTATAGGACGTCTTGGTAAGTCCTTATGTCCATTGATCTAGTTGCCTCGAAACAAGTTGCCTCGAAACGGTTGCCTCAGAATAGTTGCCTCGGAATTAAAAGATCAATGGCATAAGGGTAGCTTCTAAGGTGTCTTACTGTTGCTCGGTGACCACACTGTCCCTAAACTCGAATTGACCCGAACACCTCCAACGGTGGTGCTACCTACCTCTCAATGGTGGGATGGCACTACCTAAAGGACATTTACACAGCCTAATTCCTTAGGGTAGGTGGATGACTCATAGATACTTGCTCTAATTCAAAACAAATCAAAAACTTCTTTTCACACCGACACTTTGCAAAAAAGCTTTCAAAAAACAACTTTTCAAACACTCTTGAGGACTGATACAAGAGTCGATTTGAAACTTTAAACGAAACTTTTTTCAAACCCACTCACGATTGAAAAGCAAACAAACATTTTGAAAACACAAATGAGCAAGTATCTAAGAGCCCATTGATAACCATGGATAGAAAGGGTGCTAACACCTTCCCTTTCTATAAATCTACCTCCCGAACCGAGAGCTAATCTCATAAGGAATTTTTCTGTGCTTTTGTCCTTTCCATTTGGAGAAAATAAAAGACGGTGGCGACTCTTACTTCCGCGACATTTCGCGAAACCAGCGTTAAACAGTCAGTTCCAGATCCACCGATCACACCCAGCTAAAGAATATCATAAGAACATTGCACATTCATACATAACGGCATGCACATAAGCATCATACAACACAATCTCATTTATTTTGAGAACATCATTATTCGATACATGTCATGCATCATGACATTACATACGACTAACTCTTTGCCTTTTAGGGAAAGGTACAATCAAAATTCTCACAAGTTTTCTCTGGTTCAGTCAAATCAATGCTAAATATTTCTATTCCAGTTCAAGCTATGAAGCCCGGATTCGACCGAATAATATCTTGATTTCTACATCATATTGTGAAGCCCGGAGAACGACTGGATAACAGTATCAAACACCGCGAAGCCTGGAATTGACCAGATATTGGTTTATCTTTAAGCTATGAAGCCCGGATTCGACCGGTTAATAGTTTAATCCCCAACAAGTTATTGTGAAGCCTGGATTACAACCAGATAGCAGTGCAAGACACCATGAAGCCTGGATTCGACTAGATAGTGGTATATCATAAACACAAGCCTTGAAGCCCAGATTACAACCGGATAACAGCTCAACAAGTTATTGTGAAGCCTGGATTACGACCAAATAGCAGTGCAAGACACCATGAAGCCTGGATTCGACCAA
This sequence comes from Vicia faba, assembly GCA_948472305.1. Lineage (NCBI taxonomy): Eukaryota > Viridiplantae > Streptophyta > Magnoliopsida > Fabales > Fabaceae > Vicia > Vicia faba. The sequence goes on from OX451735.1 coordinate 544,214,563, forward strand.
ATAGTTGTATATCATAAACACAAGCCGTGAAGCCCGGATTCGACCGGATAACAGCTCAACAAGCTATTGCGAAGCCTGGATTACGACCAGATAGAAATACAAGTTACTGTGAAGCCTGGATTACGACCAGATAGCAGCCAAGAATACTATGAAGCCTGGAGTCGACCAGATAGTGGTATATCTTTAATGCAAGTTATGAAGCCCGGATTCGACCGGATAATATCTTGATTTCTCCAAACACCATGAAGCCTGGATTCGACCATATAATGGTATGAGACATCGTGAAGCCTGGATTACGACCAGATAGCGGTAAAAGACACTGAAGCCTGGATTATGACCAGATAACAGTGAGGGACACTGTAAAGCTTGGATTTCGACCAAATAGCAGTCTACCCGACCAATTACTATGAAGCCCGGATTTGACCGGATATTAGTAGGCCTAAAAGTAAAATGGAAGCCCGAATGCAAACGGATAACCACTTGATTTCTTCTGAAGCCTGAACTACAACCAGATAAGAAGTAAGGTATTGTGAAGCCTGGAATCGACCAGATAGCAGTACAAAACACCATGAAGCCTGGATTCGACCGGATAATGGTATAAAACATCGTGAAGCCTAGATTACGACCAGATAGCGGTAAAAGACACTGAAGCCTGGGATTACAACCAGATAACAGTACAAGACACTGTGAAGCTTGGATTTTGACCAAATAGCAGTTTACCTGGACAATTACTAAGAAGCCCGGAGTCGATCGGATATTAGTGTGCCCCAAATTCAAGTTGAAGCCCGGATGCGACCGGATAACAATTTAATTCCTTCTGAAGCCTGGATTACGACCATATAAGAATTGACAAATTGCGAAGCCTGGATTACGACCGGATAGCAAGTTTAATCTCATCTCCCCAGTAAGTCACTATAAAGCCTGGAACACGACCAGATAGCAATCGATCTTTTCACTATGAAGCCTTGATCACGACCAGATAGTAGTTCATTTTCACCTCTTCGACTAAGAGACGATTTCCCAGTAGAATAACGGACGACCGAAGCTCCTAAGTTTCAACTTTTACCAAGACATAAATCAGCATTCCCTGGCGAAATCTTCCTCAACAACAGGTATACAGTTTCTCGCTAAGGAATCTCTTAGGCGATCGACACTCCTTCATATGGCATCTTTAAGCCCATCTTACGTCATCAATTTCCAAATGGCATCTGTAAGCCCATTCCCGACATTACAAGACAAGTACCACTTTATGCGAGTGCAAATTTATGGGCACTCTAGTGTTCAATCATCTTCCACCCTCGGATCACGAAAGGCAAACAAGCTAATCTACATCCTCAGGTTTAAGAAGATTAAACAGGGGAAGTTGTTGTACCCCAAAATTTGCCCTCCCATATTTCTCAATACATTTCAAGTGAGGTCCTCAAAATTGCTCAAGGAAGTCCAAAGGTTGACCAGACAAACTCTCTCCTAAGGCAGTCTACCTCAAATTAGGGTTTCATGTTGCATCAAGATACTTGAGTCCAAAGGGTCTCAAATTCTCACCATTACCCTAATATGATTTCAAGATCATTCATGTCAAGTTTCAATCCTTGTAGAGGAAGTTTGCTCAGTCAATTGCTCAAAGGCCTGAAAATCGACTATGCTAGGGAAAAAGTCAACTGTAGAGGAATTTTGGTCAACATCCTCATTTTGAATAATTATTCATCATTTGATCAAGGGTTGATCATGATTCATCAAGGATTTCTCACAATTCATCAAAACCCAAAAGTTGCTAAATTAGGGTTTTATAGGAAAAGTCAACTCAACTTTGACCAAGCATAACTTTCTCATAATTTATTAGAAATGACCCATACAAAGCTCATTTTGAAGAGGATACAATGACCTACAATTAATCTTCGGCTCCCAAGTTCAAAATATGCACTCACAAGAAGTTATGAATTTGGACATTATAGGTCACATTGAAAAGTCAACAAAAACACCTTTTATGTAAAAGCTTCATACTTGAACATGGAAGAATCAATTGAGATGAGACCAAAAAGGTTGCTTATAGGACATATCAAGCTTTCTAAAAATTCCAAAAACACCTTCATAGAGTCAAAATTGAAGAAGTTATGCATTGGTGAAGTTGACCTTTTTTGCAAAATTGCCAAAAGTCAAAAGTGCCTCAAATTGCAATTTTTTTCAAATGGGCCCAACTTTTTGTACTTGTATTGAGTTTGTAACATGGTCCACGACCCATGATCCTTCCCACTTGCCTTTATTTTATTTTTTCCATTTATTTTGATTTTTTTATTTCAATTAAATCAAATTAAATCAAAATAAAATCATGGAAATATCAAAATTATTTAAACCTTGAGATTTTGTGCCTATTTCAGGTCTCTTATACAGCTAGCAATGGAATCAAATCGTGCAAGGCATGTTTGTACACAAAAATATTGGTTTTTGGCTTATTTTGGAAAGATCTTTATGGGAGTCAACTCATGATCAAAGACCATAATTGAAAAAGATTGGATGCACATTTGCAAACCTAATTCACTCAAGGACATATATAGGACAAATTCAGACCAAAAGCATAAGGGTGAGAGGTGTGTAGAGTGAAGAACAACTTGCAAAAAATCAAGAAAAAAGTGGTGATCTGTTTTCATACTTCCATGCATTCTCAAGCCTTCCAAGCAATCTCATTCGTTTCCTGGGTGTTCAAGGAGTCCATAGCAATCCTTAGCAAGCATTTTCGTGCACCAAAACTCACTATAAGTGATTCACGACCTTGACATTTTCTTGAAATCGAATCTCATTATTTTGGCACTTGTAGCATGAATTACTTATATATTCTTGTTCATCGAAGCATTTGCAAACTATTGGTAATGAGTAATTGCATTTTTGTTAGCTATACTGAAATCCACCATGGCTAGGGTTTACTTGTTCGTTTTAGGGGTTTTGAGTGAAAGTAAAATTGGCCCAAAAGAGGGATGCTATGGTGTTCACAAGGTCAAGGCGAGTTGATTTGCATCATTAGTTTTGATTTATTGTGCATGTGTGAGATTTTGAAAACTGTAGGGGTTATAGCTACGGACTTTTGTCCGTAGGTAAAAGTCCATGACTTTTACCAACAGAGAGAGGAAGAAGAAGGTCTGCGTGGCGCCACCTCATTTGCCCGTTTGAATTGTGGTGCACGCTTTTTGCTTTTGTCCTCCACTAACTCACGTTATTACATATTATTAATTGTTATTATTTCATAGACAAATGAGCAGCGTGGCACAATTGGCAACAAGGTGATGGTTTGAAGCTTGAGGACCTGGGTTCGATCCCAGGTCCCAGCAAAAATGCTATTTTCTTATTTTCTTGTTACAGATTCAGTGCACCCTTGGCCCAAGCATCCACCATACGCCTTCAACGCTTAGCCAACCAGATATCCACGAGCTGGATCCAAAGGTCATCATTTGAGTGTCTACCAAAGGCCCTAGTCAACCTACAACATGGAAATCAGGAGGGTCAACGTGGACCAAGGTTTTGGGCCCAGAATTGCTTATGGGCACCCCCCCTTTTACTTTGGATACCAGGCCCATATTCTTTCTCTTTTCTATTTTTTATCCCTTTTATTTATTTTATTTAATTATTTTCTCTAACAAAATTAATTCTATTTTATCAAAAAAAATCATAAAATCAATTTTCATCAAATTAGATTTAGCATTTATTTTTTATCAAAAATTAACTTAATTAGTTTATTTTAATTTTAGGGCAATTTTAACCTTTTGTAAATAAATTAAATCAAATTAGAAATTAGGTTTTATTTAAATTAATTTTTATTTTATTTTCTTAAATAACCAAAATACAAAAATAGGTCAAAATTAATTGTTTCCTTAATTTAATTTAATTAGTAATTAGGTTTGTATTTATTTATTAAAACCTTATTTTTCTTAAAGTAATCGAAAACAACAAAATGTTTTTTTTCCTTTAATTAGGTTTAGATGGGGTCAAAACCCTAATTTCTTCTCGTTCTCGTTTCATCGCGCGCGTTTATTTATTTTTGCAAATATTAATGTAACTGCTCATGGGATGTAATAGCTTAATTAGGACTTTTCGTTTATTTATCGTTTTACGGGTTTTTGGCTATGTAATTAATCCCCCTACCCGGAGCCTAGTAATAGCATAGCTTTATTTCTCGCATTTTAATTTTCGCAAATATTAACTGTTAGATGTATGATAATAGCGTTGCATGACAAGAATGTATGTAATTTTAAAATGGTTAGTAAATCCTAAATATGCAAAGATAATAACTGAAATCAAATCACTCGCACATGCGCACTCCTAGGGTATACTCTCACTTCGGTTGCCTTCGGTAAACGATCATTAAGTATAGGGTGCTTTAGTGGTAGCTCTCTTGTCTGAACAAAGATCAAATGTCCCGTTCGGAAATGTTTCCTCGGAAAGGTTACCTCGGAAATGTTGCCTCGAATATGATCTTAAGACATTAGGGTTATTACTAAGACGTCCTAAATTGCTTTAGTGATCGTACGTCCCTTTCGAATTGACCCTTATAACTCTAACAATGGTGATACCTACTCACTAATAGTGGGATAACGTTGTCAAAAGGAAACAAGAACAGAAACATTCTTTTTTCGAGTTGGTAGATGCTAGTAGGTACTTGCTCAAAATCAAACTTTTCCACACTTACACTTTTTCAAACAAAGTTTTCAAAAAGACTTCGTAACACTCTTGAAGACAGAAGCAAGGGTTAAATCGAAGTAAAACAAAAAACTTTTCAAAACACACAAACACGGAAGCAATTTTTAAAAGATGAGCAAGTACCTAAGAGCCGTAGAAAACTACGGATATAAAGGGTGCTAATACCTTCCCTTTCTATAATCTACCCCCCGTACTCAGAATATCTCGAAAAAGGATTTTTTCTATGCTTTTTTCCTTTCCAGTTGGATAAAATAAAAGTTGGTGGCGACGCTTGCTTACCGCGACATTTTGCAAACACAAACGTAAAACGCAAACCAGCATTTTCCTAAAACCAGTCCAGTTCTGCCACCATAGCACACCTACACTAGAGGAGTATTCTTATCTGCTGGGTTTGCCTATTATCAATCGTATTCCTTTTACTAGTTTGGAGGGTGAGCCAAAACAACAAGAAATTGCTGATTTGATATATTTGGGGAAGTCTGAGGTTGAAGCCAACATGACTACTAAAGGAGGGATTAGAGGATTACCAGCTCAGGTTTCATTGGAGAAATCTCGTTACTTTTCCAAGATGAAGAGCACAGTCGCTTTTGAGGCCATCTTTACTTTACTTGCTTATGGGTTGTTCTTGTTTCTAAATGTAGACAAGTTTGTTGACGTCAATGCTATTAGGATCTTCATGATTGAAAACCCAGTTCCTACATTGTTGGGTGATACTTATTACTCTATTCATCTTCGGCATTCTTATCATGGGGGGATGATTATTTACTGCACGCCTCTGTTGTACCGGTGGTTTACTTCTCATTTGCCTCAGTCTGATGCTTTCTGGGATGCCATGAAGGAACCCCGTTGGGCTCCTAAGATCATGGCACTTACTCACTCAGATATTGTTTGGTATTGTGATATGGTGGCAGAACCGACTGTTTAATACTGGTTTTCATTTTACATTTTTTGTTCGTAAAATGTTGCGGTAAGCAAGAGTCGCCACCGACTTTTATTTCATCCAACCGGAAAGGAAAAAAGCATAGAAAAAAAATCCTTTTTCGAGATATTATGAGTACGAGGATAGATTATAGAAAGGGAAGGTATTAACACCCTTTCTATCCATGGTTTTCCATGGGCTCTTAGGTACTTGCTCATTTTGAAATTGCTTGTGTGTGCTTGCTTTGAAAAGTTTGACTTCGTGATAACCCTTGTATCAGTCCTCAAAGGTGTGACGAAGTTGTTTTAAAAATTTGTTTGAAAAGTGTAAGTGTGAAAAGTTTTGATTTGAGCAAGTACCTACTAGCATCTACCTACTCGAAAAAAGATTGTTTCTATTCTCGTTTCCTTTAGATAGCGTTATCCTACTATTGAGAAATAGGTAGCACCGTTGTTGGAATTGTAAGGGTCAATTCGAAAGGGATGAAATGGTCATTGAAGGCAACATGTAAGGATACCTTAGCATTTTGAATGGACTGTCATCATATATTCATAGGCAACATCGAGGGGCAAAATCGTATACCGTAGGCAACTTCGAGGGACATCGAGGGACCATGACCTTTATGATGATTTTAATCGAGGGTCTTTGCTAAGGGTATTCCTATGTTCGAGGGACATGACCATTGTTTTCCGAGGCAACCAAGTGAGGGATACCCTAAGAGTGAGCATGTGCATGTGTTTGATTTCAGTTATTTAATCTTTTCACAATTAAGGTAATCTACTGTTTTAATTTTCAGTTTGTCTTTCCATACATCTAAGCAGTATATAGTTTGCGGAATTAAAAACAAGAAAGTTTAAAGTCCTAGCTATTACAAGGCTTTTGCAGATACATAATAGTGAAGAATGCGGAAAAGAAATCCTAATACTATTACATCCCGGAAGCAATTACATAATTAGAAAAAAAAATGCGAGAAAAGATAAATCTACGCTATTACATTGATAATTCGACCTATACAATTTTCCTAGAAATTAAAATGTAAAAGAATAAATAAAAAGAAATTAAGGAAAAATTAAAACCTAAAATTCTAAGTTAATGTTTTTGGTGATTTTTTTTTATGAAAAAGTGATTTATGATAATTAATTAAATAAACCTAAAAAACCTAATTAATTTTAATTAGTAAAAAATGTTAATTTTGAAAAAAAGTTAATTAAAACACCTAAATACTATTGATTTGAATTAAAAAGAAAGGTTAGTTTTGAAAAAAAAAGGGTTAATTAAAAACCTAAAACCTAATTAATTTTAATTTAAAAAAAGGTTTAAAAAAATTTTATGTTTAATGATTAATAAAAAAAATTAAGTTTGCCAAAAAATAGATAGGGGAAGAAACATCAATGAAAAATAGTGTTAAAAAATAAAAATAATGCAAATGTCATTGGTGGTTGTTGAACCAAAAATTAATTTAAAACCTAAAATTAAATTTAAAAAAGACCTAAAATTAATTATTCGAGTTTAGGAGGAAAAATCAAAGGTTTGTGAAAAATATTAAGTTTTATGAAAAAAAAGTTTTAAACAGATGGTTGCCTTAACCTCCTCAGGATGTCTGCCTTGCCATTAGTCATGCATTGATGGTTGTTCTATTTTGGCCTCAGCGTTCTGTAATAAACCTGCATGGGAACCTGCCTAAATCTGTAGTGTTGAATCTCATGAACACATTAAATAAATTACTATATATCATGAAATACAAATAAAACAAATATATGAGACAAAAATTTTAACGTTAAAATCGATATGACATGTATGAATGATTATATGTCCTTTTGATCATGGAGATTAAACCAGCCTTACCCTTACTGGAGAAGTAGTAAGATGAATGCTTCTATGCCCTTTTGATCATGGAGATCAAACCAGCCTTACCCTTACTGGAGAAATAGTGAGATATGGGTTTGTGACAAGGATGACTTGTCTGTAGTGAGATGAGGGTTTCTAATAAGGATTTCAAGGTTCTAGGGTTCTTGAAAGAATTTGATATTTTGACAGGATTGTAGTAAAGGTATTTTTTTTCTCTCCTCTTTGTTGTTTGTGTGAAAAGAGTGAGATTATATAATAGAAATTAGAGAGAAAAAAATGGGATTTGAATGTGCAATTGAGCCTCCAGTATTCACTTGAGTCCGTCATGTTCCAGGCTAAATCGCAAGGGCTTAAGTGCAATTTTTGAAGTTAAAATGTGAAAACAAAATGTATCCGACATCGAGAACTAACTCCTGTCCAAAAATGGGCTCAATCGGATAAACAGTGAATTAGTTATGAATTTTTTAAGTTTCAGCTCATACAAACTTATTTTGGGCTCCAGTGTCGATTCTGACACGTTCTTCAATAAAAAACTGGTATTGATCAGAGCATAATCCGGTCTCGACTTTGGAAGAAAAGTTGTAGATCTCTGAGTCAGTGACCTTGTGTAAAAAGATGAGCCCGATCTGATAAAAATTGATCGAGTTATGAATTTTATAAGTTTCGACCCAAATAAAATAATATTCAGCATTCAGGATTTTCGGCGCATTACCCGCACTCTGAGCAAAAAACGAAGGCCTTTTGGATCCTATTCGAACTTAATACCTCCTGCGAAAACGTAGCCAACTCAATTTGTGAAATTTTGACACCGAAACCATCTTGATACGATGAAAATCAACCAAGCTATGATTTTATGAACATGATGCAAATAAACTTCTGTCATAAATTTTTTGTACGAAAATACTTGATAAATCCGCATTTTTGAAGACTTTCTGATCGAAATTGGCTTCCATCCGTGAGAGATGAAAACGTAGATGACGTCAATACAGAATTTTGGCCACCGAAACAGATTCAAAACGAGCCACGATCTTCAAGTTTTGAATTTTTTAGCGCGTAAAAACTGCACTTTTAGCACACTTTTTCACCACATTTCTTCGAGAAAACTCACACATTCGGATACCTTCTTTAAAGAATTGACTCTTGAGTTGAACCTGTTTGATAATACATTATTAGAGATATCTTGGCAAGAGAACACCTGAATATGACACGCCGGGTTGGACTTGTGAATCTTTGAACCCCGAATCGTTGCAAAAAGGCGAACCGATCTTCAGTACGGAAAATACTCTGAGAATATCCATTGACGAAAAAAACGTCACTTGTAACCTGAAGAAGCTTGATAAATATACTTTTATTCCATAACCATAAAACCAATAATATGCGTGTATGAAAAGAGAACAAATTTTGGGGTACAACAGGTATCATCAAGCTTACCATGATGTAGAGATTTTTGACAGTTGTGGTAGTTTCCCCAATGTATCTCTTCTTGGTACAAAGGGAGGAATTAACTACAGCCATGTTCTTGCCCGACGACATTTGGTTATCCAATAAGGGATAAGCCAAATAGTATTCATTTGAGTAGTTTCTTCCTGAAGGAGGGAGAAGACCATAGGGAAGCTAGGGAGCAGATTACGAAGGCCTGGTGTCACATTCGTAGGAAGAGTATGAAGGATTTGGGACCTAGGGGGTTGTTGCTTTGGAGCCTTATATTCAGTGGGTACAAGCCAGAGCTATTCATTTGAAGATGTTATATTCTCAAGAAACACCTATGTCTGATTTGTTTGTGAAGACCACTCCTTCCCTATTAGATGATGTGGAAGAGCTACAACTTGCTTTAGTCAGGATGCAGCAGGAAAAGGAAGCTTGGATGAATAAGTGCCAAACTCTAGAGATTTCTTACCAAGCAGACTTGGAGGAGAAAGACGACTTGATTGAGATTCTTGAGAGTCGGGCTATAGAGACGATGGAGAGGCAAGGGGATTTATTTTACCCTAAGCCTCACCAGATATGCGGAAGAAAACCAGAAGTTGAAGGCTCAGATTTCCAGACTTATCGGGAAGCGTCAGCGTATAGAGTGATCTCCATCAGCTTTGCTTCTTAGGGTTTTAGACTTTATTTTCATCTTGTACTTAGGATTGTTGAAACTTATAATCCATTTTGAAGTTATTATAATGAAATTTTTTAAGTATTTCAAATGTGTTGACCTTTGCAAATTGTTTATAAATCTTTAAGTCCCTTGAAATAACAATAAAATGAATCATGTGCATTGCATATCATGCATCATATTGTACATACTTCTTGCATTCTTTATGAATATCCAGGGGTCTTACTGAGCTTCTTTACTTTGTTCAGCAAGCCGTCTCACCAATACAATACCCGAGCTAATTTCAGAAGGAAGATGGATAACCTAGAACAAGAGAATCGCGAGCTATGCGAGGAAGTTTTTGCTCTGAAGGCCAGCATGGCCAATCTCACTACTCTGATGGAATATCTGGTGGCTGCTCAGAACCAGCCACCAAATGTTCAGTCTCAACAGAAAATGGTTACTACTGAAGCTCCAATTGTCCCCGTGTCTGCTACTCCAATTGTTGTTCTGAATCGTATGCCTCCAGGATATCCTTAGGATATGCCAAAAAACTTTGTGCGAGAAGGTTTTAACCAGGACCCTCAGATTGCTTCTCTTACCCAGACTGCTACTACTCCTGCACCTCCTATGGTGCATGTTACCCCTCCTGCTAGAAACGAGATTCACTATGTTGCACCACCCTCGGTGAATGTGATCTCATTTGCTAATGATGATGTGTATCTTCCTATTCCTCCACCAAGTGAAATATTGGGTTTCTATGATAGAATGGATGATTTTAAATACCAGTTTGACAAAATGCAGAAAGACTTGAAGGCCCTCATAGGAAAAGAGTTGTTTGGGCAGAATGTGAATGACATGTGTTTGGTTCCTAATGTCAAGACACCTGTGAAGTTTAAAGTACCGGAGTTTGAAAAGTACAAGGGAAACACTTGACCTCGTGCTCACTTGGTGATGCATGTAAGAAGAATGTCTACTCATACAGATGATTAGCGCCTGCTGATCTATTTCTTTTAAGACAGTCTAACTAGTGCAACATTGAAATGGTACATGAGCCTGGACAATGCCAGTATTCATTCTTTTGATGACTTAGGTGATGCATTTATCAGACAATACAAATACAATATGGACATAGCGCATGACCGTGATCAACTCAGGGCCATGGTCCAGAAGGACATGGAATTATTCAATGAATATGCACAGAGATGGCGTGAGGTAGTCGCCCAAGTGATTCCTCCAATGGAGGAAAAAGAAATGACATAGATTTTCCTGAAAACACTAGGTGCATTCTATTATGATAGAATGGTGGCGAGTGCACCCAGTGATTTTACTAAAATGGTGGGGATGGGTGTTCGTTTGGAATAGGCTGTGAGAGAAGGCCGTCTCACAAAAAGTGAAAGTTCCAGCAATGTAAAGAATCCATCATATGGATTTATTAAGAAGAAAGAGGGAGAAACAAATGTTGTTGTTCAAGAAAGAAGGGTCAACACCTCTAGAAGAAATCATCAGCACCTTCAACAGGTTGCCTCGGTAACTGCGGTTGTAAATGTGGCTCCGACTACAATTGCTTATCAAAGGCTAGTCCCTCAGGGAAGCCAAGGGCAGAGTCAAAGAAGAGAACCTTTTGACTTTATCCCTATGAGTTATGCAGAGCTACTTCCAGCATTGGTTTATAAAAAGGTGGTCTAGACTAGGCCACCTCCTTTTGTACCATCCCCTTTACCTTGGTACTACAAGGAAGATCAGACGTGCACTTTCCACCAGGATGCACCGAGACATAATGTGGAAAACTGTTATCCTCTGAAATATGAGGTATAGAAAATGGTTAGATCTGGCCTTTTATCCTTCAAAGATGCCAGTCTGAATGTAAAAGATAATCCTCTCCCAAAACATGGAGGAACGAATGCTGTTAACATGGTTGCTTGTTGTCCAGGGGACTTTCGCATTTATGATATCAACCTAGTAAGAGGGGACTTGGTAAAGATGCATGCAGACCTTTGTGAGTTTAGTTACTACACTCATGACCATGTTGGTTTTGGTACCTGTAGTACTAATATACAAGGTTGCGATAAGATAAAGGATGATTTGCAGAAGATGATGGATGAGGGCCTCATCCATATAATCAAGCCCAGAGAAGAGTATGAAAAAGAAGTAAACATGGTTTCTGGATGTCCTGAAGAGTTCATAATTTTTGATGTGGAACACGTGAATGATGATCTCGTACAAATGCATGCTACTTTCTGCCACATGGCTGGCTAGGTAGAGCACCACTATGAATCTTGTCGGGTTTCTTGCAGGGACTCCCAAGGATGTTCAATTGTGAGAAAATGTATTCAATTGTTGTTAGATAATGGAACCATCAAGATTTCAGGGCAGAGAGATAATTACTATGAGGTTAACGAGATTGAGGTTGAGGAAGAATCAAATGATGATGAGTATGCTTCCGCAGATGAATTCTTTTCCTCATATGAGGATTTATTCTCTGGTGATGATTATTTGATGACAATATTGTCTAAAGAAGGTGTGAATGTGATTGTGCCGTGTTTCAATGATTTTGCCCCTGTTGAAATTGAATACTGCAGTAAGCCAGTTGTTGGCCCTGTGGTGATTTGCTTACCAGGGCACATTCCTTAGAAATTCAACAAAGTTGTACCGTAAAAGTATAATGCTAAAATTTTAGAGGTTGGTGTGGAAGTTCCCATCTAGCCTATGTCTAATATCGGAAATATTAATAAAACTAGTAGGGTGACCTGCAGCGGTCGTGTGTCTGCACCCGTTGTTCGGGGAATTGAAGATGCTGGAAAAGGTTGTGGAGAGTATTTAAAATAAGAAGACTGTAGGGGAATCCAGTGGTGCTACCCTGGAGAAGGACGTAGATGATATTTTGAAGATAATCAAAATGAGCTACTACCGAATTGTGGATCAGTTATTGCAGACTCCTTCAAAAATATCTATCTTGGCATTATTAATGAATTATGCTGCTCATATGGAATCCTTAATGAGGGTGTTGGACTAGGCCTTCGTGGAGTATGATATGCCGATAGATCAATTCTACAGTGTGGTGGGTAATATTACATCATGTAATAACCTAAGCTTTTGCGACGATGAATTGCCTGACGAGGGGAAGAATCATAATTTGGCTCTCCATATATCTATGAACTGCAAAGGTGATTCATCATCAAATGTGTTGATTGATAATAGATATGCCTTGAATGTGATACCTAGGAGTACACTAATGAAGTTGAAATATTAGGGGGCTCTTATGCGCCCAAGTGGTATTATTTTCAAAGCTTTTGATGGGTCGAGGAAGTCGGTTATTGGGGAGGTCAATCTGCCTAATCACATAGGCCCGCATTTGTTCCAAATCACTTTCCAAGTCATTGATATTATGCCCGCATATACTTTTCTACTGGGAAGACCATGGATACATGAGGCAGGGGCTGTCACTTCCACTTTGCACCAAAAGTTGAAGTTTGTGCATGAAGGCTAATTGGTTATTATAAACAGAGAGCAAGCATCACTGACATCTCACCTATTATCTTTCAGTGTTGTTGAGGCAGATGAGGCTGCTGTGGGGACGCACTTCCAGGCTCTATCTGTTGATAATGTAAGAGGGAATGAGAACTCTATGGTTTCATTAAAATATGCTCAACAGGTTGTGAACAGTGGTCCGAGTAAGGTATGGGGACAGGTCATTGATCCTCTAGTAAACAAGAACAGGGTTTGTTTAGGATTTTCTGCCAATAATGGAAGAATGAAAGTTTGAAGCCAAAGAATACTATAAGAGATTATCATGACATTTTCTGCAGTGAAGGCTACCTCCATCCAACCGTCTCTAGAGTTAATGCTATTGAGAAGGGTGAAGAAGATCAAGAAGTGTCAAATTATGTGACACCTGGAGTCAGAATGCATAATTGGGTCATTTATGATGTTCCCTCTTGCATCCTTGTGTAAAAGTAATTTGTTTTTCTTTGCAAAAAGCTCTCATTCTGCCTAAGATGAAATTTAATATTGTATGGGCTTATCTGTTTGATGTGATCATTAAAATCATAAACAAAAGTTATCTTTGATTCTCAACAATTGTGTCTTTTATTTTTCTGTTTTATTTTTCATGGAAAATGGTAATAAAAAAACCCTTTTTTGAATAGAATATGTTTGTGAATAAATCTTCATAATCATTTGATATATATGTGTCGGTTTCTAAAAGGAATCACAAATCACATGTGCAGATTAATTAATAAACCCGTTGAATACAATGACCCCACACCCTCTCCCAACTTTGAATATCCTGTGTTTGGGACAGAAGAAGAAGAGTATGATGAGATTCTAGAAGAGGTTTCATGGTTTCTAGAGCACGAGGAAAATTCCATTCAGCCGTATAAAGATTCATTGGAAACAATCAATTTGGGTTCAGAAGAGGAGCCAAAGGAAGTCAAGATTGGAGCATCGTTGCATCCTGATAAGAAGAGTAGGTTGACTGAACTATTGAATGAGTATGTGGACATCTTTGCTTGGTCCTACCAAGATATGCTGGGTCTAGATACTGATATTGTGGAGCATCATTTGCCTTTGAAGCCAGAGTGCCTGCCCGTCAAGAAAAAGTTGAGAAGAACCCACCCTGATATGGTAGTAAAAATCAAAGAAGTCTTAAAGCAGATAAATGTCGGATTTCTTGTGACATCAGTGTATCCTCAATGGATAGCCAACATTGTGCCCAAACCAAAGAAAGATGGGAAATTCCGCATGTGCGTAGCTTACATAGATCTAAATAAAGCTAGTCCAACAGATGATTTTCCATTGCCACACATTGATATGCTGGTTGATAGCACAACAAAATTCAAAGTATTCTCATTCATGGATGGATTTTCCAGATATAATCAAATAAGAATGGCTCCAGAGGACATGGAAAAACAACGTTTATCACACCTTGGGGAAAATTCTGTTACAGAGTGATGCCCTTCGGGTTGAAGAACGCTGGTGCAACGTACCAGAGGGATATGACAACCTTATTCCATGATCTGATGCACAATGAAATTGAGGTATATGTTGACAACATGATCTCCAAATCACAGACTGAAGAAGGGCACGTGGAAGATTTGTTGAAGTTGTTTCAGCGTTTGAGGAAGTACCGTCTCCGCCTGAATCCAAAGAAATGCACCTTCGGTGTCTGATCAGGGAAGTTGTTGGGTTTTATTGTCAGCCAGAAAGGGATTGAAGTTGACCCAGATAAGGTTAAAGCAATCCAAGAAATGCCTGCTCCAAGGACTGAGAAGCAAGTTAGAGGCTTCCTTGGATGTCTGAATTATATTTCCAGATTTATCTCCCACATGACTGCAACATGTGAACCAATCTTTAAGTTTCTAAAGAAAGATCAAGGTTGTGTGTGGATAGATGATTTCCAAAGGGCATTTGAAAGTATCAAAGAATATCTTCTTGAACCTCCTATCTTTCTCCCTCCCGTAGAAGGGAGACCGTTGATCATGTATCTAACAGTGTTGGACAGTTATATGGGTTGTATTTTGGGGCAACAAGACGGAACAAGAATGAAAGAATATGCCATATACTACCTTAGTAAGAAATTTACTGATTATGAGTCACGGTATTCTATGTTGGAGAAGACACGTTGCACTTTGTCCTGGGCGCCAAGCGGTTGCGACAATATATGTTGAATAATACTATTTGGGTGATTTCCAAAATGGATCCAATTAAGTATATCTTTGAAAATCCTGCTCTCATAGGGAGAATTGCCCGCTGGCAAATGCTATTGTCTGAATATGACATCGAGCACCACACTCAAAAGGCCATAAAAAGCAGTTTACTGGAGGATTATCTTGCTCACCAACCGGTAGTGACCATTAATTTGTCAAGTTTTATTTTCTTGATGAGGATGTGATGTTCTTAAAAGCAAAAGATTGTGATGGACATTTGCCTAGGGAAGGTCCAGATCCTGAATCTCGTTGGGGCATGGTATTTGATGGAGCAGTGAATGCTTACGGGAAAGGAATTGGTGCGGTGATCATTACTCCACATGGGTCACACATTCCTTTTACTGCAAGGATGACATTTGATTGCACTATTGATATGACGCAGTATGAGGCTTGTATTATGGGTCTCGAAGAGGCCATTGACCTTAGGATCAAGGTTCTAGATGTGTATGGTGATTTGGCTTTGGTTCTTAATCAGATTAAAGGTGAATGGGATACTCGCCATCCTGGCTTGATCCCTTACAAAGATTATGCTAGAAGACTATTACCTTTCTTTAACCAGGTTGAGTTCCATCATATCCCGAGAGATGAAAATAAGATGGAGGGCACTTTGGAAACTCTGGCTTCTATGTATCAAGTTAACACTTGGAATGATGTGCCTCGTATTACAGTGCGGCGTTTGGATAGACTGGATCATGTGTTTACATCAGAGGATGTGACAGATGAAAAACCTTGGTATTTTGATATCAAGAATTTCCTCCGAACCCAGGAATACCCAATTGGTGCATCAAATAAAGATAGAAAGACATTGAGAAGTTTGGTAGACAACTTTTTCCTTAATGAAGATGTACTGTATAAGAGAAATCATAACATGGTTTTGCTCATATGCGTGGATAGACACGAAGCAGACATGTTAATGCATGAGGTTCATGAAGGTTCATTTGGTACCCATGCCAATGGACATTCAATGGCGAAAAAGATGCTAAGGGCAGGTTACTATTGGCTGACAATGGAATCTGACTGTTACAAATTTGCTAAGAAGTGCCATAAATGCCAAATTTATGCTGATAAAATTCATGTACCTCCTACACTTCTCAATGTTATTTCTTCCCCGTGGCATTTCTCTATGTGGGGTATTGATATGATCGGAATGATTGAACCAAAGGCGTCAAATGGGCATCGTTTTATCTAGTGGAAATTGACTAATTTACCAAATGGGTGGAGGCAGCTTCATATGTTAATGTCACTAAACAAGTGGTGGTGCGTTTTATCAAGAACAACCTCATAAGTTGGTATGGTGTGCCAAGCAGGATTATCACACACTGCCTCAAATCTGAATAACAAAATGATGTCTGAACTTTGCGAAGAATTTAAAATTGTCCATCATAATTCATTTCCCTACAGGCCAAAGATGAATGGAGCTGTTGAAGCGGCCAATAAGAACATCAAGAAAATCATCCAGAAAATGGTGGTTACTTATAAAGAGTGGCATGAGATGCTCCCTTTTGCTTTGCATGGGTATCAAACATATGTACAAACTTCAACAGGGGTAACCCCGTTCTCTCTTGTATATGGCATGGAAGTTGTGCTCCCCATTGAAGTTGAAATTCCCTCTTTGCGTGTAATAATGGATGCCAAGCTGTCGGAGGCTGAATGGGTCCAGAACAGGTTTGACCAGTTGAATTTGATTAAAGAGAAAAGAATGACGAAATTATGTCATGGTCAATTATACCAAAAGAGAATGAAGAAATATTTTGATAAGAAGGTCAAATCTCGTGAATTCATAGAAGGCGACCTCGTGCTCAGGAATATTATGTCTTTCAACACTGATTCTAGGGGCAAGTGGACTCCCAATTTTGAAGGCCCATATGTTGTCAAGAAAGCCTTCTCTGGAGGTGCATTGATTCTTGAAACAATGGATGGCGAAGATTTCCCACGTCATGTGAATGCTAATGCAATCAAGATATACTTCTCCTAGAAAAATAAAAGAATAGCTCGCTAAGACGAAAACCCGAAAGGGCGGCTTAGGCAAAAAAAAGAGCGTCTCGATAGGCCGAAAACCCGAAAGGGCGGTCTAGGCAAAAGTTAGAGACATAAACAGAATAAATGATTCCCGGAAGGTTGAAAACCCGCGAGGTCAACCTAGGCAAAAGTTAGGGATTTTCTGGCAAGTAACTGCATCAGACAAGGCTTGATCAATAAAGCAACAATCTGCTTGGATCTTGTTACTCTTCAACCAAAGTTTTGGCTCAGGAATTCAAAGTTGCTAGAGAGAATGGTGGTTGTTGTAATTAAATGTATCTTTTCCAATATATATTACCATGTTCCGAACTTTGTAATCATCCATGGAGTCTTTCCATTTGCAGGCTACCATTCTATTAATAAAATTTGAGCCTTTTATTCAATTATTTACAATTCTTATTTTATTCAACTTATAAAGATTTAATTTATTATTGGTAGTAATGATTAGAGAAAATAGATTAAATAACAAAATTATTTTTTGAAAAGAATTTACAAATTGCTTTAAAATTTTGCGGTACAAGGAGGAAAAAATTTGTGATCTTAGGGACGGATAAAACTCAAATGTTTGCATAAAATGAGGACTCTATCCGAGTTTACCCAATGGAGGCTTCACTCATTTGGTAAAAAGTCCTGTCTCCCCGTACCTGTTGAGATTGGACTCATTCATGAAGCGTCTCCTTCCGGTAGCATTGGCTTTTCGTTTATCTGCTCAGGCATCCAGGCAAGGGCAGTATTTTATTGAAGAAGTGTTGAGTTGGTTATCAACTTTTTTGGGTTTTCTCCTTCCGAGTGTTGAATTGTATTTATAATCCCCAGAATTTTTTTCTTGTTCTGGTGATTGAAATTCCCCAGGTGACGCTGAGACGAGATATTTTTCTGAAATTTTTGCCCTGTGAGGTTTTCGTACTTTCTCCCCTGAGAAGTTGGTGCAATTATCACTCTCGTTATTGAAGATGTATCTTGAAGTATTACTCGCCAATATAGTACTATCCTCCCTATTGAAGTCAGTATGCTACCCCGACTGATCTCTCAACAAGATGATTTTGTTTTTCTCTAGTGAAGTCAACCCTGGCAGAAATTTGAACTTCAAACTCTCCTTTGGTATCCAGTTTGTTTGTTTTCCATTCAAAGCTCAGAGGGAGATGTTACTTCTCTGTTTAATTTGATATGGTTCTTCCCCAGTAAAAGTTAAGCTATGAAATAGGAATTTGTTCCTCAGTTGGTGCTTACTTATCTTATGGAAATTACATCCTAATTATGATTTAGCCGAGTATTGATTATACCCATTTGTGGCCCTGCCTATTTATCCCTAGTGTTCTGTGTCTGTTTTGTCAGCATACGTGGTGACATTCATACATTCACATACATCTGCATGTTTGAATTTAGAAAATCATTGCTCATTTGCATTCATTTATATGTTGCTGACATATAACCCTGTTTTGCAGAGTTGTGTTACACTCTCTCCAATAGAATGTCAACCTTAAACAGAAAGTGTACATTCTTTCAATTTCCCCACTGAGTAATCCCTTGTGAAAGAATTTTGTTTCAGCCTTCTTTTCAGCTTGCTGTCTGGATGGGATGGAATTTCCCTCTTGAATTTATTTCCCAAAAGGCGTATTTTGGTTGGCTGCTTCATTCCGATTTATTTCTGGTTGGAATGGGTACCCTCAACAGTATTATTTGAATTTCTGCGAGCTTTAAATCCTAGTTGATATGTGCATTTATTTTTGCACAAGAAATTTCTATAGGAATTATATGGGAATTTATCCAGGAAGGGTTTTTTTCTTCTTCAGGAAATCTTTATTGCAATTCCTCCTAATAGTAGAAAATGGCAGGACTCTTCATTTGAGCAACTTGTACTTCCCTAGTGAATCTGATTGTTCCTAAAGAATATTTGGATTTTTGTTACTCCAATGGATGGTAGCCTTGTCATTATGGAAGGTAGTCTGTTGTTGAGATTTTTTATTCCAAGGAACGGTAGCCTTGTAGTTATGGAAGGTAGTTCATTGTGAAGATTTTGCTCCAATGGATGGTAGCCTTGTCATTATGGAAGGTAGTCTGTTGTTGAGATTTTTGTTACTCCAATGAATGGTAGCCTTGTCACTATGGCAGGTAGTCTGTTGTTGAGATTTTTTTACTCCAATGGATGGTAGCCTTGTCATTATGGAAGGTAGTCTATTATTGAGATTTTGTTATTCCAAGAAATGGTAGCCTTGTCATTATGGAAGGTAGTTCATTGGGAAAATTTTGCTCTAATGAATGATAGCCTTGTCATTATGGAAGGTAGTTCGTTGTGAAGATGTTACTCTAATGGATGGTAGCCTTGTCATTATGGAAGGTAGTCTGTTGTTGAGATTGTTTTTCTGATGGATGGTAGCCTTGTCATTATGGAAGGTAGTCTGTTATTGAGATTGTTATTCTGATGGATGGTAGCCTTGTCATTATGGAAGGTAGTCTGTTGTTAAGATTGTTACTCCAATGGATGGTAGCCTTGTCATTATGGAAGGTAGTATGTTGTTGAGATTGTTTTCTGATGGATGGTAGCCTTGTCCTTATGGAAGGTAGTCTGTTGTTGAGATTGTTATTCCAATGGATGGTAGCCTTGTCATTATGGAAGGTAGTCTATTATTGAGATTGTTTTTCTGAAGGATGGTAGCCTTGTCATTATGGAAGGTGGTCTATTTTTGAGATTGTTATTCCGATGGATGGTAACCTTCTCATTATGGAAGGTAGTTCGTCGTTGAGATTTTGTTACTCAATAGAGTTTCATCTGTACGCAATCATAAATACTAGATACATCTTGAGATTTACTGGTATTATCTTACCATCTCTTTCTCCAGTGGGCCGATGTTACTAATTTTCTATCCCCTCAAAGATTGGATAGTTCACAGTCATATGTCGGTCACCTTTATCCTTTACTCTCTTGAGTTGACAATGCTTTGAATCCTATCTTGGACATTACCCCCAAAAGAGGCTTGTTTTTCCTTTACCAGTGATTTATTTTCTTGGTCAAGTTTTCTTTTTGTTTCCCCTTTTACTTTTTTACAGCCCCAGTAGTGTCTTGCGTCCCCTCAGATTTGTTCATCTGCATTCATAATCATAAGCATTACACAATATCTTAGGACCAAAAATAGGGTTTGTTTTATATTTAAGTATCTTCAATCGCGTCGACAGAAGATTTTAACCTTCGTATCTCTGGATAGAAGACACTTAAATAAGGGCAGCAGTTGTACCCCAATTTCCCCCCCTAATATTCCTTCATCATATCACATCAATTCAATAATAACAAAGTCACACACTAGGGTTTGTTTCCTCTACGTATCTTTAGTCTTGCTCTATGGGGAATCACCAAGCACCTTGACTTGTATTTTGTGATCATCTATGTTTTATTACTCTTTAACTAACAAATACAATGTATGTGTATCCTAGTTGTTGATGATGTAGGTGAAAGCACATTGCATTCCATCAAAGTCAGCTTTTGGATTCATGAGTTCCTCCTTTGTACCTTCTTCAAAAAAGCATCATTGAGATTCAAGCCTCTATGAAATATATTTTGAAGTAACATCATGACAAAGTATTTCATGATTCATTATGCCTAAAGTTGTCAAAATTAGTTCAAAAGCACAAGGGTTGACTAAAGAAGTTTGACTCAATTGGACAAGTCTTTGTCTCCATTGATCACAAGTGCATATTGAAACAACCGGCTGAAAATCATCAAACAATGAAGTGCCATTGAACGTATTTTATCCCACATGAAGGGAAAGGTAAACATCGAGAAAACCTGAGAAGGGAGAAGTCACAGTCTTGCGACTGAGAGATCGGGTAAGGGCGTTTGTTACGCGAGAGGAAGGTATTAGCACCCTGCACGCCTGTAGTACTCTACGGTATCCACTCTTGTTGTTCTATCTTATAGGTGTGTTTTAACTATGCTTACTGTTTTACTACCGCTAAAGATAGAATGCATGCAAAATAAAGGGGAAAAGAATGTAAGGAAAATAAAGTTGTACTCGCTTGGGCCCTACCCCAATGCCTACATGTCCTTTTTGAGGAATCAAAGCTACCGTAGTTCGACTGACATGTTTTTTGTTTGTGTTTTTTATGGACAATGTTAATTCCGCCTTCTACCACAGCTCGACCTTTGGAGACTTAAGCTTTGGCACAAAAGTAAATTAATCACATCCTTACTTGAAAAGGGTTTTAGGGAGAAGGTGCTTGGGCGCACAAAAGAAAAAGTTTGAGTTGGTTTGTATTTTTTGTTGCAGATAATGGATAGTTGATCTCAAGAGAGAGATATTAGCCACTTTTTCACTTATCCATGAAATGAGTCTTTGAAACTTGAATCACACCTAGGTTGGATATGGAAGAACAATAAGATCGAGCAGATACCCGCTTATCGTTTCCCATACTCAACAAAAATGCGATTCTCATAAGTGATTTTTAAAGTGTTTTGAAGTTTAAGAGGAGAAAGAAGTTTTTTTGGTTTTAATGCAAATGCAAAATGGGATAACTAGCCTATTTATAACCTAATGTTATCATACAATGGTAGCCCTACGTCAAGGATGAAAGGGGGAATCTCTACCTAATGTTAGCATGCATGGTTTGCAACCTATGGTCTAACTTGTATCTGAAAGGAGCAAGCACATTCTAAGGGAACATGATATGTACATGATATCTAGGTTAGCAAGCCAAATAAAGTCTAACAAAACTATCCCATAGGTAAAATACAATGAGAGCGAAGTCGTGATCTCAATTTCAAAATTGAGTGACTCATCGATCAACAAGAAATAAAGGAAATCTATAAAAATCATATAGGGAGCATGCACTGAGAGCGAAGTCGTGATCTCAATTTCTAAATCGAGTGACTCATCAATCAAAAACCAAAGAAGCAAACACAAGCACAACACATATAGAAAATGAAGTGCGGGATGCCTGCTACAGATATTTAAACAATGACTTCGAGCGCACACTCTTTATTTCCTACTTCTCACGGTATCTTGAAAAGCGGTAAAGAAATGTAGTAAAGTATGAAGAATTATGAATGTAGTAGCGGCAACTACCAAAGTGAGCAATTCGTCAAGAGCAGACGAAAGCACTAGAGAAGTAGGGAGTATGCATCGAGCAAGCTTCACCAAGGAACAAACGAAGTCAGAAATAATATCTAACTAAGATAAAGGAAAACGTGTGTTGCGAATGCAATGCGTAATCAAAAGTTCCTGCACCAAGCGCCATATAATATCACATGCATCAGGACAACATATAATATAATATGAATTTCTCAGGATGATGAGAAATAAGGTGCGTTGCAACATAACCGCATAAACCATATGCTTCGATCACCTAACTACTTGTTATATTACATGATTGAAAGCATAAAAATGTACCTTGCATAATGAACAAATGCGTCAAAATATAACATGGCAAAGCGTCATGAAAATACAGATAAAAAACTAAAAGAGAAAAAGTATTTTTTTTATTAGTTTTTATGTGAGGAGAATTCTAAAAAAAACTACAGAATTAATTCCTAAAAAAACCATTATATTGTTCCACTATTTTTTATTGATGTTTTTGCTATATTTTTGTTATGTATTTTATTGGCAAAAATTAACACAAAAACTCCTAATTCTAATGAAGAAATAGTGAATTCAGGGGGGTGCTAATCTGAGTCCAGGGGGTGATGCAAGAGCAGGGCGCTATGCCCAAACTAAATAAGTACAAAGGCTATTTTTTTATTTCTACTGCACTTGATTTCCAAAAAGATTGAAGCGGGCTCAGGGATGACTCGGCCCAACAATAGAGTCCAGCAAGCACTGTTAAACAGAAAGCTAAAATGGGCCAAGAAAGATTATGGTCCGATACAATCTTCAAACCACACCCAAACCAGATTCTGTAAACAAACATATGAACCTAATGGTATTTAGTTTAGTTCTTCTTAGCAACACAAGCCCATTCTCTTTCAACAAAAATCTTGTTAACATTGCATAAGAAAAAATTCAGAAAATTAAAATACAAAATGGTGCATTTTTTAATTGGCCTTTGTGACCGTTCATCTTCATTGACAAACAAGCTCATGCTTGTATCGTTCTCTCATTCTTCCCTTACCGATGCGATCTTTGGCGAATCGGTGCCGCCGTCGTCCTCGACCCAACATCTTCTCAACATAAACACAACCTAGAATCTCTCTTTGAATCTGAATCCCTTGCCAATTTTCGTCAATCTCTCTTTTTCCATTCTAAATCTAACAAAAATGAACTAAACCCTAAGTTGCTTCAAATAGAGGTTAAATGGCGGATATGGAGTGTAAGACCCTGTATCCATGGGGTTGTAGTTCACTTTGCTTCATACTTCACAGCTATGATAAAGACCAAACGAAAAGATCATAAAAAAGAAGAAGATCGGGAATTACCTATCGAATACGCTTCAGTGGTGCTTCAATGGTAACGATAAAGAAGCCAAAAATCCATAGGTGAGGTAATACAGTTGTTGTTCTTCTTGATCTTTCTTTAGATTATTTTTCTTATACGTTTAACTCACTTCTTCTTCCTCGATTCTTGTGTTTCTGTTACGGACCTGATGCATTGTGATTGTTGTTGTACTAATTGCAATGATATTGTTGAACACACGTAGATGGAGGTTATAGGTGCGATTCAGTTGAAGTGTTGTTGGTGTTGTGATGAAGACGAGAGGTTGATGATGTTGTATGTGAAGGTTGATCTGAGTGGAAAGAGTTTGAGCTTTTGTAGCGTAGAAGCTGAGGAAGATGAAGGTTTATAGAAGACGTTAAAGTTCAGCGAATAAGGGAGTTAGAGGATGGTGCCGAGAGGTCAGAGCCAAGGGGAGGGAAAAGATGGAAATGCCTAGCGAGAGTTCATATTTCTTAGTGAGTCTTTTTTTCTCTGAACTTTCTTTTATGAATTTCTCTTATCAAAGCATTGTGAATCCTCCTTTTCTGTTATTCTGTCATCTATTATATCCTTTTTTGTTTGTTAAATTATGTTAAGAATTCGTTATGAAATTTTTTGAAGTTTTCTGTTAGAGGTTGTTAGAAATAGGTTGGAAACCGTTATGATTCTGTTTTGATGTAGTCTGAAATTGGTTAGAAATCAATTAGAGATTGGTTATAGGATATTTTGGAAGTTATTTATTCTGTTTTGCCATTTCAGAGGGTTGGATACTGTTATGGAAAAGCAGTTAGGCCTAGAGGGATTTATTCTGTTTTGGTAGTTGGTTGAATCAATTATGGTTAATTAGGAGATTAGGAGAAGTTAGAAACAATTAGAAAATCTGTTATGGTTAGTTGGGATTAGTTACAAAAATTATGCTATATAGTTAAGGATTATTAGGAAGTTTAGTTAAAAGCCCTGTTAATACAGTTAGGGAATTAGTTGGTTATCTGTTGAGAATTTTGCTACACGGTTGGAGTTATATTTTTCTAGATTCTACTAAAGGTTGTTATAAGGTGTTTAGAAACTGTTAGAAATTATAAGATGTTATGAACTGGTATAGGCTGTTAGTTTCTTTTTTCTACTAGGACAATTTGTATTGGTTTTGATTTCATCTTGGAAACTGGTTTTAGTATTGAATTGGCATGTTACAGCTTGTGTTTGGATGAGATTTTGTTTAGGTTTGGTTATTGGATTCTTTTAGAGAAGCAAAATTCTGTTATGGTCTTTTGTAAGTTTGTTATGTTGGTTTTGGTTAGAGGGAAGATTAGTGAGCTGGGTTCTGTTATGAATTTATTAAAAACGGTTAGGGGGTTATGAATGATTGGAAACTATTAATGTTAGTTTTAAAATTTGTTAGAATAGTTGGTAAAGAATCTGCTAGTAAAAAGGTTAGTCATAGGTATTTCTTGTGCTGTTTTTTTTTCCGGTTAATTAGTTAAATGTTTGGAATTTGGTTATGGTTAGTCCTATTTGGCATTGGTTGGAGTTATGGGAGTTGTTACAGTTTTATTGTTTTTTTTGCTGGAAATTTTGCTTGAATCCGTTAGACTTCTGTTAAGTTACTTTTCCACCGATTTTTGGCTTACAACTGAACCTGTTTTGATTGAGTCCATACTACTGGATGGGTTAATTGCAGGGCTGCTTTTGAACTTTGGCTAACTGAGATTTGTTTCCTTAATGATGCAGGCTATGAATAGTTGAAGAATAACAGAAGGCTTAAAGAATTAACTTTGGAGAAGAAGCATACTGTAAGGTTAAATGAAGACATGACTCATAGCGTGAAAAGTGGAAAAAGACTTGGTCATGGAACTTGGATTAATTTTTAAATTTGTAATATTCTGCGTATTTTCTTATGTAAAAGTTTTCTATCTTGGAAAGTAGATGTGTGATATAGTGGAAGAACCGACTGTTAATGTTGGTTTGCGTTTTTTGTTCGCAAATGTGGCGGTAAGCAAGAGTCGCCACCGACTTTTATTTTATCCAATCATGGAAAAGGAAAAAGAACAGAAAAAACCTTTTTTCGAGATATTTTGAGTACGGGGGGTAGATTATAGAAAGGGAAGGTGTTAGCACCCTTTCTATCCGTAGTTATCTACGGACTCTTAGGTACTTACTCATTTTTCAAATTGCTTGTGTGTGTTTGTCTTGAAAATATTTTTACTTCATGATAACCCTTGTATCAGTCCTCAAGGATGTGACGAAGTTTGTTTTGAAAATTGTTTTTGAAAGGTGTTTGTATGAAAAAAGTTTTATTTTGAGCAAGTACCTACTAGCATCTACCTACTCGAAAAAATATTGTTTCAGTTTTATTTCCTTTAGACAGCGCTAGCTCACTATTAAGGAGTAGGTAGCACCGTCGTTGGAGTTTGTATGGGACATTCGAAAGGGACAAGTAAAATCACTAAAGCAATAGTTAGGAAATCTTAGTAGTAACCCTAGAGTCTTAAGATCATTTCCGAGGCAACATTTCCGAGGCAACATTCGAATGGGACACTTTGATCTCTTTAGACTGGAGGGCAACCACTAAATTCTCCTATGCTTAATGATTGTTTACCGAAGGCAACCGAAGTGAGGTAAACCCTAGGAGTGAACATGTGCGAGTGGTTTGTTTCAGTTATTTTAATCTTTGCACATTAGCGTTTTCTAACCATTTTAATTTTTTATGCATTCTTGCCATACAATCCTATTAATACATCTAACAGTTAATAATTCGCTGAAAGTAAAATCGAAAATAAACCTAGCTATTACATGGCTTTGACAGTTACATAATTCGCCTTGGCGGGAAATAAAACTACGAAATTTAAAACCCTAATTAAAACTATTACAACCTTGAAACAGTTACAATAATAATAAGAAAGAAAATTAAAAAATGTGCGGTAAATTAAATGCGAGAGAAATTAGGGTTTTGACCCTTGACTAAATCTAACATCAGTTGCTTAAAGAAAACATCATTTTTTTGTCATTTTTGTCATTTGAGAAAATAAGTAATAATTGAAATAAAAAAAACCTAATTACTAATTAACTTTAATTAAGGAAAATAATTAAGTTAACCTATTTTTTTTTTGTTTTTTGTTTGACAAAAAGAAAATAATTACATCAAGAAATTAACCTAGTTTTCTAATTGATTTTTAATTATAAAAAGTAAGTTAAAGTTACCCTATGTTAAATTAAGCTAATTAATTAAAAATTAAATTTGATAGTAAAAACTAATCCTAAATATGTGAATTCTTGATTTTGGGATTTTTATGAAAAAAGTGGGTTTTAAAAATAAAATAAATAAATAAATGGCAAAAGAATAAGAAAAAATAAGAAAATAAAAAAAGATATAGAGATGGGCTTATGCTGAATAGCAATGCTAGGGGTGTTAATCTGAAAATCTTTGACCGTTGCTTTAGGTAAAATACTTTCACCTACAGACGTTTTTTCGTAGCTATAACCCTGTTCATCTCAAAAATTGCATACGAGCAAGATAAATGAAATTGGTGACCATGAATCAATTGGGCTTGAAGCCCTGATCATTATGGTACCCAATATGAAAGCCAATTGTTCCTGCATTGAAAACACCTAAAACAAACTCGTAAACCCTAGCAATGGCATACTGTGATTCCTGCGCTGTAAATGCAATTAAATGATGCCAATAGCTTGCAAACAAGATGATGAACATAAATGTATAATCAAAACATGATAATGCTGTCAAAATCAAGGAAAACATAATCGAGTTTTTGGGAAAATCGTGGTTAATGGTGGGCACGATTCCTGGCGTTTTGAAGCCTGAGGATTGGTGGAATAGCTTCCTGGGATGTCCTGGAATAGATTGGAATCTTTAAATCTCCGTGAGGATGGCTCTAGAGTGGATTTTGATCTCACACTTTTCTTTGAAATTTTGCAATTTTGTTCTGCCTCTTTTCACGACTCTCACCCTTGTTCTTGCCTTGGATATGTTCAATATATATCATAGAATGAATTAGGGTAGTAAAAACAGATCACATCTTTGAAAGTTTTAAAGATTTGATTTGATTTTCATGGCATATGCAAACTTGCTATATTGAGCCAAATTATGCCTTTCTTGTACCAATTAGCCTTGATTCGAATTGATCATGATATCCTTGCATTATTTGATTGAAATCCTGTCCAAAAATCAGATCACAACATATCTTTTTCATTATTCATCAATAATTGATTTAATTGAAATTTTAATTAATAAAAAATCAAAATAAATTGAAAAATGAAGAAAATAACATGAGGTTGGATATTTGGGTCGTGGATCATATTATAAGTGAGGTGCAAGCATAAAAGGTTAGACCCATTTGGCAAAAAATGCAATTTTGAACCCATTTGACTTTTGGCAATTTTGCAAAAAAGGTCAACTTTGATAAGGCATATCTCCTCCAATTTTAACCCTAGAGAGGTGTTCTTGGACTTTTTAGAAAGCTTAGGATGTCCCATAAGCAACCCTTTTGGTATCATTTCAAATGCGTCTTCCATGTTCATGTATGAAGCTTTGACCCAAAAGGTGTTTTTGTTGACTTTTCAAAATGACCCATAATGTCAAAATTCATATCTTTTTATGAGTACATATTTTGAACTCGTGAGATGAAGGTGTGTTGTAGGGAATTTCATCCTCTTCAAAATGAGTTTGGATGGAAAACTTCTGATAAAGCATGTGGAAGTTATGCTTGGTCAAAGTTGGGTTGACTTTTACTGAGAAACCCTAATTTAGCAACTTTAGGGTTTTGATGAATTTGGAGCATTCCTTAAGGAATCATGGTCAATCATTGATTAAATGATGAAATTCACTTCAAAATGTGGATGCTGACCAAAAATCTTGAGGTTTGACTGTATGTGGACCATAGTTGACTTTTGACCTAGTACAGTCGATTCTCAAGCATCTAAGCAGTTGACTGAGCAAACTTTTTGTACAAGGCATGAAACTTGACATCGATGATCTTGGGAACATACTAGGACCTTGGGAAGCATTTGAGTCCTTTTTAGTTCACACATCTTGATGAAAAAGGAAACCCTAATTTAAGGTATACGGCCTTAGGAGAGAGTTTGTCTAGTCAACTCTTGGGAAAATTTGAGCGAATTGAACATCTCTAGGAGTATGTTTTGAGTAAAATGAGAGGGAAAATTTTGGGGTAAAACAGCTGCCCCTGTTCAATCTTCTTAAACCTGAGGATGTAGATTGGCCCGTCTGCCTTTCGTGATCTGAAGGTGGAAGATGATTGAACACTAGAGTGCCCAGAAATTTGCACTCGCATGAAGTGGCACTTGATTTGTGATATCGGGAATGGGCTTACAGATGCCATTTGGAGGTTGAGGATTGAAGATTATCGGAGATGGGCTTAAATATGCCATCCTGGATGCGACGGAGAATTGGAGGAGATGGGTTTAAAAAGGTCATCTAGAGGATGTTGATTTCTTGTCTTGGGAGACATAGAGTTTTAGGAACTTCAGTTGTCTGTTACTCTACTGGGGAATAACTCCGACTTGAGGAAGCAGAAGTGAACTGCATATCTGGTGAGGGTATATATTACACTGCGACTTACTGGGGAACTGTGAAACCAGTCATGTTTGATCGGGTCCCGGCCTTACAGTGTTGTGGACTACCGTCTGGAGATAAGAGAGGAGGAACCTGGATAGTAAGGTTATGAGAAGGAACCTGGATAGTAGGGTTGCTTCGATATGAAAGCTTGGATAGTAGGGTTGTGAGAAGGAACCTGGATAATAGGGTTGCTTTGATATGAAAGCCTGGAGAGTAGGGCTGTGAGAAGGAACCTGGATAGTAGGGTTGCTTCAATATGAAGGCTTGGATTGTAGGGCTGTGAGAACGAACCTGGATAGTAGGGTTACTTCGACATGAAAGCCTAGATTGTAGGGTTGTGAGAAGAAACCTAGATAGTAGGGTTACTTCTATATGAAAGCCTGGATAGTAGGGCAGTGAGAAGGAACCTGGATAGTAGGGTTACTTCGATATGAAATCCTGGATAGTAGGGCTGTGAGAAGGAACCTGGATAGTAGGGTTACTTCGATATGAAAGCCTGGATTGTAGGGCTGTGAGAATGAACCTGGATAGTAGGGTTACTTTGATATGAAAGCATGGATAGTAGGGCTGTGAGAAGGAACCTAGATAGTAGGGTTACTTCGATATGAAAGCCTGGATAGTAGGGCTGTGAGAAGGAACCTGGATAGTAGGGTTACTTCAATATGAAAGCCTGGATAGTAGCATTGTGAGAAGGAACCTGGATAGTAGGGTTACTTCGATATGAAAGCTTGGATTATAGGGTTGTGAGAAGGAACCTGGATAGTAGAGTTATTTCGATATGAAAGCCTGGATAGTTGGGCTGTGAGAAGGAACCTGGATGGTAGGGTTACTTTGATATGAAAGCCTGGATTGTAGGGCTGTGAGAAGGAACCTGGATAGTAGGGTTACTTCGATATGAAAGCCTGGATAGTAGGGTTGTGAGAAGGAACCTGGATAGTAGGGTTACTTCGATATGAAAGCCTGGATAGTAGGGCTGTAAGAAGGAACCTGGATTGTTGGGTTACTTCGATATGAAAGCCTGGATAATAGGGCTGTGAGAAGGAACCTGGATAGTAGGTTACTTGGGGATGAGTTCGTGTAAAACTTCAGCATGAACCGGGGTAAGGTCACGAGTTTGTGTAAAACTTCAGGATGAACCGGGGTAAGGTTATGAGTTTGTGTAAAACTTCAAGATGAACCGGGGTAAGGTCATGAGTTTGATAATGTAGATTAGTTGACCCGCTTGATTTCGGGAACTAAGTTTCTATCAGTTGTCTGTAGATGTAATCTGTATAACTGCTGGATTTGTTGAAGCTAATCGTCTTTTCCTGAAAAATATCAGCATTAGTTATATGTGATGCATGAAATGCAGAGCGAGATGATGTTCTCAAAATAAATGAAAATATGTTGTACAATTCATGTATGCGTATGTCATGATGTATGTTTATGAAATGTTGTTGGGGTATGCTTGTGTCTGGGAAAATAAATCCCTGACAGTTGCTGGAGATTTGCGAATATTCTGCGGGGACGAGATGCTGGAGAATAACTCTACATGGACCAGACTTTGGGGAAGAGATACTCTGTTGGTAGACCTACCGACCTGGAGGAATAAACTCAGCTGGGGATGAAATTCCATTTCTGGAAGTGATGAGATTGAGCTTCTGTATCTGTAGAAATAGACTCTGCTTGGGGGATTAAATTTATTGACTCGCCTGCGATTACGAGCCTTGACTGGAGATAGTTATGTCCTGTTTCAGGAAATCTGACATTAATGCCTTTGTATACTTTTATTATGTGGGGAGCGTGTATACCAATAATTATGTTCCCAAGCTTGACTCTATCCCGATACCTGCTGGGCATATGAACCGTCGGGTTTGGCACTTCTTATTTTTCCTTGTTTCTGGAGTTACGAGTAATTGTCTTTTATTTCTTATGTAAATGTTTATGAGAAGCGATCATTTTCAAATGCATATATCAAAAATAAATCATTGGACGTTCTTGCAAAACAAAACAGAAAAAGAGAAAACAAATTGAAATTTCTTGTGAACATGATTTGTATTGATTTTGAAGTTGGCCTGTTATAGGCGTTTTGTACAAAGAGGCTGACATCCTAGTAAGAGAAAGCCGCCGAAAGATAGAAATTATACAATTTGTGTAAAAGAAGGAAAAACAGCTATGTGAAACAACCCCATTGGGTTCCAACTCTACTATTGCCTTTATATCTTCAAGCGTCTCATCACTTTGCTGCTTGGCCGAAGGTTGAGCAGATTGGTTGGCGCCGTCTAAGCTTGATAGCTGATACCGAAGTCTGGTTGCAAGATGATCCAATGAGACATAGTGATACGCTTCAATCCCTAACTTTTTCCTGGATTTCTCTTTCGGGTTTTCAATCCATCGGGATACCCTTTTTTGCCCAAGTTGCCCTTTCGGGTTTTCGACTTGTCGGGTGTACAAATTTTTTCATTTTCATCCCTTACTTTTGCCCGAACCCTTTTGGTTCGTCGAGAAGCCCTTATTTTTGCCTAGGTCAGACGACCTATCAGGTCTTTGATTATGCGTAGTATCTTTTCACTATGTCTGCATTGACAGGGTGAGGAAGGTCGTCACTGTCCATGGTGGTTAGAATCATAGCTCCTCCTAAGAAAATGTTCTTAACCATAAATGGCCCTTCGTACAAGGGAGTCCATTTGCCCCTGGGATCACCTTGTGGCAGTATGACGCGTTTGATCACCAGATCCCCGACTTGATATTCTTGACGCCTGACTTTCTTGTTAAAAGCCTTGATCATTTGCTTTTGATACGTTTGACTATGGCAGATAGCAGTAAGTCTCTTTTCGTCGATTAGATTTAACTGATCAAGTCGGGTCTGGATCCAGTCGTCTTCGTTCAACCCTGCATCCTTCATAATTCTGAGAGAAGGTATCTGGACCTCTATGGGTAGGACTGCCTCCATGCCATATACCAGAGAGTAGGGTGTTGCTCCTGTCAATGTCCGTGCTGAGGTACGGTGTCACTGTCATTTTCTGTACAATCTTCTTGATGTTCTTGTTAGCTGCTTCAACAACGCCATTCATCTTCAGTCGATAGGGAGAAGAGTTTTGATTCTGTATCTTAAACTGTTTACAGAGCTCGGTGATCATTGTGTTGTTGAGCTTCGTACCACTATCAGTAATAATCCTCTCTGGTACACCATATCGATAGATCAGATTGTGTCAGATAAACCGCGCCGTGACATTCTTGGTTACTGTAGCAAAGGAAGCTGCCTCAACCCACTTCGTGAAGTAATCAATGGCTACTAAGATGAAACGATGCCCGTTAGACGCAGTAGGTCTGATCTCGCCAATCATGTTGATGCCCCACATTGCAAAGGGCCATGGAGCAGTCAGGACGTTCAAAGGAACTGGAGGCACATGCACCTTATCAGCATAGATTTGGCATTTATGACAGGTTTGAGAGTGCTGATAACAATCGGCTTCCATAGTGGACCAGTAATATCCTCCCCGTAGGATCTTCTTAGCCATAGTATATCGACTTGAATAGGTTCCGAAAGTTCCTTCATGTATATCTGCCATGATCCTCTCTGCTTCGCATTTGTCTACACACCGTATTAGTGTCGAGTCATGGTTGTGCTTATAGAGGATCCCATTACTGAGGAAGAACTTTGCAGCGAACCTTCTCAGAAACTTCTTATCATTGACAGATGCCCCTTCGGGATATTCCTGAGCCTCGAGATACCTTTTGACTTCATGAAACCAGGGTTTGTCTGTCACTTTTTCGGTATCAATCTCGCAGTTGTGTGCTGGTTCATCCAACCTCTCAATGGTAATCTGGGGAGCTTCATTGTCCCACCTGACCTTGAACATAGAAGACATGGTAGCTAGCGCGTCCGCTAACCGGTTCTCCTCTCGTGGGAAATGTTCGAAGGTTACCTCCTCAAAGTGCGGGAGCAATGTCAGTACATACTCTCTGTAAGGAATGAGATTCGGGTGCTTCGTATCCCACTCGCCTTTGATATGACTTATCACCAGAGCGGAATCTCCGAATACACTTAAGAGCTTAATCCTCAGGTCAATAGCAGCTCGAAGACCCATAATACATGCTTCATACTCCACCATATTGTTGGTGCAGTTGAAACATAATCGGGCGGTGAAAGGAGTATGACAGCCCTCAGGAGATATGATTACATCTCTAATGTCGTTACCCAGTGTGTTTGAGGCTTCATCAAAATATATAGATCATCGGGATCCTTCCTCAGGTCCTTCATCCGGTCCAGGTTCTTCGTAGTCAGTCACCAACATAATATTCTCATCAGGGAACTCAAAATTCATGGACTGGTAGTCATCCACAGCCTGATGAGCCAAATGATCAGCCAATAAACTCCCCTTTATAGCTTTTTGGGTCGTATATTGTATGTTGAATTCAGTTAAGATCATTTGCCACCTTGCTATCCTTCTGGAGAGAGTGGGCTTCTCGAAAATGAATTTGATCGGATCCATCTTTGATATCAACAAAGTAGTGTGAGTCATCATATACTGTCTCAGCCGGCGAGCAGCCCATGCCAAAGCGCAACAAGTTTTCTCGAGCAATGAGTATCGGGTCTCACAGTCGGTAAACTTTTTGATAAGGTAGTAAATGGCATGCTCTTTTCGGCCAGACTCGTCATGCTGCCCCAGCACGCACCCCATTGAATTGTCTAGCACTGTCAAGTATAATATTAAAGTTCTTACTTCAACTGGAGGCATCAGAATTGGCAGTTCTTAAAGGTATTCCTTGATTCTTTTGAAAGCAGCCTGGAATTCATCATTCCATTTTACCACTTGATCCTTCTTTAGAAGATTGAAGATTGGCTCACAAGTAGCAGTCAGATATGAAATGAACCGGGCGATGTAATTCAGACGTCCCAAGAAACCTCTAACTTCCTTCTCTGTACGGGGAACCGGCATCTCTTGTATGGCCGTTACCTTCGCAGGGTCTACCTGAATACCCTTGTCACTGACGATAAAACCCAGAAGCTTACCAGACCTTACCCCGAAGGTACACTTGTTCGAATTCAACCTCAGATTATATGTCTTCAACCTGTCAAACAATTTCTGGAGATGATGAAGATGCTCTCCCTCAGTCTGAGATCTGGCTATCATGTCATCAACATAAACTTCAATCTTGTGGTGAATCATATCGTGAAACAAAGCGACCATGGAGCGCTGATTGGT
The DNA here is from genome assembly GCA_948472305.1 of Vicia faba. Classification (NCBI taxonomy): domain Eukaryota; kingdom Viridiplantae; phylum Streptophyta; class Magnoliopsida; order Fabales; family Fabaceae; genus Vicia; species Vicia faba. The sequence goes on from OX451735.1 coordinate 544,249,000, forward strand.
TGCCCCAGCATTCTTCAACCCAAAAGGCATCACCTTGTAGAAGAAGGTGCCCAACTGTGTGATAAAAGTTGTCTTCTCCATGTCTTCAGGAACCATCTTGATCTGGTTGTAGCCCGAGAAACCATCCATGAAGGAGAAGATTTTATGCTGCGCGGTGTTGTCGACCAAAACATCGATGTGAGGAAGTAGGAAGTCGTCCTTGGGGTTTGCCCTTTTTAGATCTCTGTAATCAACACACATCTGTACCTTACTGTCCTTCTTAGGTACTGGAACAACGTTAGCAACCCACTGTGGATACGAAGTGACAGCTAAGAATCCGGCATCGAACTGTTTCATGACCTCTGCCTTGATTTTCTCTGACATTTCAGGATGCATACGATGGACCTTCTACTTAACCGGAGGACAGTCTTCTTTAGTCGGCAGGTGGTGTACCATAATATCAGTGTCTAAACCAGGTATGTCTTCCTAGGACCAGGCGAAGATTTCAACATAGTCGTGCAACATCTGTATCAACCTCTGTTTGACGCTAAGCTCCATATTTGCACCTATTTTAACCTCCTTTCTGTCTTCCTCAGTACCCAAATTCACTGTCTCAACCGAATCTTCATGAGGCTGTATGGCCCTTTCTTCCTGCTGTAGTAGTCTAGCAAGTTCTCCGGGCACCTCACAATCATCCTCACATTCGTCCTCGGCTTGGTTGATCGGATTTTTGAAGTTATAACTGGCAATAGCAGAGCTGTTATCAATGGGATCGAGAGTGGATATGGATCTGCATTATGATACGTGAGTGTGTGTAAGAGAAATAGTTGTTTTGATAAAGTGAAAAACAGAAAAGACAAACAGAGAGCGCAAAATTTGTATGCCAGAAACGTCCAATGCTTTATTAATGATTATGAAATGACAAATAATAGCCCTCACAAGCAAAGCCAAGGTGCCTCGGGCAAGGCACCAAGCCGTAAAGTTTCACATTGTTTATTACAAATCTTAAAACAAATATGTCAATTACTGCGGAATAAAAGAAACAAGTATGAAGTCCCTAGCCGTCCAGTTACTCAGTCCATCGTTGGTAGTCGGGTAGATCCAGCTGTCAATGTTTGATTCCTCTTCATTGTCTTCAATGGAGTTTATCCCACGATTGCTGATGCGTAGGGGAGGTCCTCCAGCCCGAGCGCGTCTAACAGCCCTTTGAGCCCCTGTAGTAAAGGCCAAACTAAATTTATCAGTTTTATGAGTGAAATTAGGGAGTTGTCCGCAATTAGCACACCCACCTTCTTCAACCACAGCCCTAGCGTCCTTAAGAGAAGCCATCTTCAGAGGAGGTTTATTGCTAGCAGTTTCAGTCGATGCCAAGATCTGAGGGACCTCTTCAAAATTATGACAAGGCATTTCTAAGAATTCCCCGTCCATATCTACATAGCGGAAGGAGTTGAGGTGACTCACCATATATTCTTCCTCGCCCCGCACTGTGACAATCTTTCCTTTCACCGGATACATCAGCATTTGATGGAGTGTGGAGGTGACTGCCTCATCCTCATGGATCCAAGGACAACCTAACAAACAAGAATATGATGGCCTGATATCCATCACATAGAAGGTGGACCCAAAAGTATGAGAACCTACCTTGACAGTTATTTCCACTTCCCTGTGCACCATTCTCTTCGATCCGTCAAAATCCCTTACCACAATGTTACTAGGCTTTAGAGTTAGACCCTCTCAATCCAAACGGTCTAACGCCTTCTTCGGTAGAACATTCAGTGAAGACCCAGTATCTACCAGCCCATGAGCCATAGTGGTGCCCCTGCATTTAATCGAGACATGCAGAGCATCATTATGCTTCCTTCCTTTCGGAGTCAAATCTGCATCTGAAAAACCTAGCCCATTATCAGCAGTCAGGATGGCCACACAATCTTTGAACTGATCAGCTGAAGTCTCTTGCGGCACATGCGCAGTCTTGAGAAATGCAATCAAAGCCTTCGCATGGGCTTTAGAACACAACAGTAGAGACAACATGGATATCTTCGATGGGGTCTGCCCCAGCTGCTCGACCACATTGTAGTCGCTCTTCTTAATAATTTTTAGTATCCCCTTTATTTCTTGCTTAGAGGCCTCCACAACAATTTCCTTAGGCGTCTCCGTCCGGACAGGCTCACCTACAACCTCTTTGCCACGAGTATAAGATGATTCATCGACTAGAGTAAGAACAGGAACAATATTTGATTTACTAGCAGGAACAACGGATGTAATGACAATGGGCTTGCTGACAGTCTTACAGGAAATCTCGGGAGAGAAGACCCTTCCACTTTGAGTGATTTTGCTGGTTCCGACAATGTTACCAATATTAGAATCAACCTATTCACCTTTCAAGTCTTGTTTGATGCCATGATAGTACACATCGGCACCATAATGCCACGAGACAGCTTCATCCGAGACATACGGGACAAGACCAAGAACAATAATTATTAGTGGAGCAATTGTTGGAGCGGATGTAATCCTAACAGGTCTTCTCGAGGAAACCTTGGATGGATTGGCGGAAATGGTTATAATGGCAACGTCTTCAATCGAAATTATAGGAATCATAGTTTTCTCAAACATAATCTCCTTACTATCTATCAAGCGTTGAACACCTAACTTCAGCAAACGGCAACTAGAAGGTAGAAGCGAACACATGTGGAAACCTTCACCATAACCAAGAAATAAACCGGCCAATGGAAAGTTCTTCTTTACAGTCATGAGAGGAGTAGAAACTTCATCGACACAGGTAATAAATAAATCAGTATCAATAGCATTAACTCCACGGCCGTGCTTAGGCATGGGAGCAGTTATGACATTCGGCTTCTCCGGAGCATTAAAATCTATCTCCTTAGCTTCAATCAAGTCTGGTATTTTGTTTCTCAGAGTCCAGAAGTCATTTGTATCGTGGCCATGACTCTCAAAATGATAGGCACACCAGGCATTCAGATTATATCAGGGAGATGCAGTATTTAGATTCTTGGGAGCCTCTCTCAAGGTTTCCAGGTTAGATCTCAGCAGATGAGGTAGGACTTCAGCCAATGTCATGTTGATGCGGGTAAACTATCGTTGTGGTCTCTCCACCCTTTGTTGATTATTGCATTATGGAGCAGCTACAGGTCTAGGTATCATCACAACACTTACTGTCTAACGTTGTTCAGCCCTGTTCTGGCCCCTCGGACTGTAGACGACACTGGCTTCCTTCTTACCAGCAAAAGGCCTCTTTAATGAACTTGACGAGGCATCCTTCTTTATTTTACCGCTTCAAATTCCGGCTTCTACTCTTTCCCCAGTTAGGATCAGCTCAGTGAAACCAGCTGATGAACTGCCGATCAAATGATTGAAAAATGGACCAGATAGCGTCCCCAGAAACATATCAACCAACTCCCTATCAGACAACGGGGGTTGAACTCTCCCAGCCAAGTCTCTCCATTTTTATGCATAATCTTTAAAACCTTCACCTGCACCCATGGACATACTCTGGAGTTGAGTACGAGTGGGAGCAAGGTCGGCATTATACTGATACTTCTTGTAGAAAGCAGCAGCCAGATCTTCCCAGTTTCAGATATTTTCTCCCTCTAGCTGGTAGAACCATTCAAGTTGAGTCCCTGATAGACTATCTTGAAAGAAGTGAACCCATAGATTTCTATCAGCTGTGTGGGGCTGAATCTTCCTGACATAAGATCGGAGATGGAGTTTTGGGCAGGACACCCCATCATACTTGGCAAAAACTAGAGCTTTGAACTTTTGTGGGATGACCACTCCCGACACCAAACCCAATTCTTCAAAATCCAACTCAGGTATCCTCTGAATTTCCATGGCACTTAGACGATCCTCCAACTGTTTGTATCTATCCTCAGCAGGAGGATATTGCTCATCGTTATAATCAGTATCATTGTCAGAGACTGCAAGACTAGGGTCCTTTTCCCCTTCTTGGTTCTCCCCTTCCTTGGATGAAGAGGTCAGATCAGTTTGTCGCTGCAACCTTTCTCCAAACCTTCTGCCCATATTCAAAATACCGACAACCTTCTTCTTCTTCTTCTTCTTCTTCTCTTTCAGAATGAGGGCTTTCAGATCCTCTTTCCCTTTTTCCAGATTGATGAACATTTGTTGGAACTGGGTGTTCTGTGCTTGAAGGTCCTTGATGCTCTGTTCGGAAGATATTTCTGCTGAAATAAACCGTGAAGAAGATGAGAAACCTGTAATGGTACCTGTAATGATGTGCTATGGATGGGATGCAAATGCAATGATTTCAAAGACTTCGAGAAATTTAAATTTGCAAATCACAATAAACAAAACTTTATTAGCTGAATTTGAAGTTCAAATGCCTTTTAGGCGTTACATTTTAAAAAATAAATCTAAAACTGTAATACATTAAAGTTCCTATGGATGCTTCCTCTTTGTGTCGGGATAGTCATCGAGTCCTCTTTCTTCATGCAAGTGCTTTGTGAGCTGCAAGACTTTCCTCTTCTGAGTATGGAATTGATCCTTGTAAGTATCCCGCTCCTTTATCAACTGAATCCAAGACCTCTGTAATTCTCCAAGATCAGTGGGCATATAAGGATAGAGAACTGTGTAAGGAATACCCTCCTCCGTAGTGGGTTCCACAATCACTCGCAAAACAGCCACATAGGGCATCATAAGCTGCTGGGCACGAGCTCGTACCCATTGTAGGTAGGGTTCCATAAGAATGGAAGTCTTTGGTCCGAAAGCCTTGGCGCTAGATCTGTTTACCATGCCCCAGGCTCGTATGAATCTCCGGCGATACTCCTTGACATCATCTTCATAATTGAATACAATACCCTCGATAAGTAACTCATGGGGACCATCCCTTCGAGCATAACCAAATTGTCGCAGGGCTAGACAAGGGTTGTAGGTTATACCCCCCCTGACGCCAAGTAGCGGGACATTAGGGTATTCTCCGCAGCGATCAATAATAGCAATATTTTACATAGCTCGAGAACACCAGAGAATATTTGTATGAGCGAGCGACATTATCCTTTGCGACCAACCCAAAGCTTCTTCATTCCTTAGTATTGACATAGGGAGGTGAGAAATAAACCACTTCGACAGCAGTGGCATACAACACATAAGAATCCCTCTTCTCTTCATGGTACGAGTATGGAGAGCGTGCAAAATATCTCTGAGCAAAGTAGGCACTGGATTGTGAGAGAGAAAGATCTTGATAGTACTTACATCTACGAATGATCTCAGATTAGGGAATAGAACTAACCCATAGATTAGAAGAGCCAGGACCTCCTCGAAAGCCTGAAAATCTGTATCATCCCAAAACAGCTGAGCTTTGTTTATCAGAAACTTAGCTAGAAAACCCTTGACTCCACTTCTTGTTTCCCAATTGGCTACCACGTCGGCCCATTTCAGGTGCAAAGTTGAGGAAATGACTTCTGGCTTAGGAGCTTCTTCTAAACCCGTGAAGGGTAACTGCTCAAGAATGGGTACATCCAACAGTTGAGAGAATTCTTCCAAGGTAGGTACCAATTGATTGTCTGGAAAGGTGAAGCAGTGGTGCTTGGGATCAAAGAACTGAAAAAGCACCCTCATCATCTTTTCATCAAAGTTTGCAGTAACCATGTTGAGAAGTCGACCATGTCTCTTGGTGAACGCAGAAGTTTCAGAAACCCTTGATACTAGTTCTTTGAGTTGGGAAGGTATCTTCACAAAGCTGATTCGGATAGTGTTTCTACGAACAGAAGCCATGATCTGCAAAACAGGGCAAAGATAAATTCCCTTGGTCTCTGAAATGGTTAGTGCAATAAGAATGGATGCTATGTTATGATGCATGATGTCATGATAAAACATAGGTATAGCAAAAACAGGTATAGAAAGCACATTCAAATCACACAAAGTCCTTAGGTTTAGGGCTTGCATGAGGTCAAAGGTAAAACCCTCTTGAAGTTAGTTGGTTTCAAACCTGTATTAAAAGTAACCGGGTTCTAGAGGATCTCAATATCACTGACCATCCTTTATCAGCATTGTCTCAGCTCACACAGTCTTTTCTTGCGGCCGAAATATCCCGAAAGTCTGATCTCAATGAGTGTAGCATCGAGTATCAACCAGTTCTCAGCTCTACATCGAGGCCGACTATCTCACTACTTTTGAATGGCCAAGTTGTGCAATTAAAGGTTCTAGGGTCAGTTGATGCTTCACGATACCACGCGGCGGCCCCGTACTCTCCCTGATTGACTCAAGGGTTACCGGTATAAACCAAAGTGCCACATCAACGTAGCTACTGCTTCAACCGTGCCAGTATACTCCAGCATAGTTCCATCACAGTTTATTTCTACTTACCTAAAAGGTGTTTCCCCGATCCGAGTGTAGGATCAAATAACCCAAACAGTTCCCATAAATATAAAGCGAGCAAGACAATCAAGAGAAATAAATTAAACATGACCTAGATCCTAAGGTATACCCCACTTTCTTCCCCAGCAGAGTCGCCAGTTCTGTGATATGGTGGCAGAACCGACTGTTAATGCTGGTTTTCATTTTTTGTTTGCAAATGTCACGGTAAGCAAGAGTCGCCATCGACTTTTATTTTATCCAATCATGGAAAAGGAAAAAGAATAGAAAAACCTTTTTTCGAGATATTCTGAGTACGAGGGGTAGATTATAGAAAGGGAAGGTGTTAGCACCCTTTCTATCCGTAGTTATCTACGGGCTCTTAGGTACTTGCTCATTTTTCAAATTGCTTGTGTGTGTTTGTCTTGAAAATATTTTTACTTCTTGATAACCCTTGTATCAGTCCTCAAGGATGTGACGAAGTTTGTTTTGAAAATTGTTTTTGAAAGGTGTTTGTGTGAAAAAACTTTTATTTTGAGCAAGTACCTACTAGCATCTACCTACTCGAAAAAAGATTGTTTCAGTTTTATTTCCTTTAGACATCTCTAGCCCACTATTAAGGAGTAAGTATCACCATCGCTGGAGTTTGTAAGGGACATTCGAAAGGGACAAGTACAATCACTAAATCAATAGTTAGGAAACTTTAGTAGTAACCCTAGAGTCTTAAGATCATTTCCGAGGCATCATTTCCGAGGCAACATTTCCGAGGTAACATTCGAATGGGACACTTTGATCTCTTTAGACTAGAGGGTAACCACTAAAATCTCCTATGCTTAATGGTTGTTTACCGAAGGCAACCGAAGTGAGGTAAACCCTAGGAGTGAACATGTGCGAGTGGTTTGTTTTGGTTATTTTAATCTTTGCACATTAGGGTTTTCTAACCGTTTTAATTTTTCATGCATTCTTGCCATATAATCCTATTAATACATCTAACAGTTAATAATTCGTTGAAAGTAAAAGCGGAAATAAACCTAGCTATTACATGGCATTGACAGTTACATAATTCACCTTGACGGGAAATAAAAGTACGGAATTTAAAACCCTAATTAAAACTATTACAACCTTGAATCAGTTACAATAATAATAAGAAAGAAAATTAAAAAACGCGCAGTAAATTAAATGCGAGAGAAATTAGGGTTTTGACCCTTGACTAAATCTAACATCAGTTGATTAAAGAAAACATCATTTTTTTGTCATTTTTGTCATTTAAGAAAATAGGTAATAATTGAAATAAAAATAAAAAACCTAATTACTAATTAACTTTAATTAAGGAAAATAATTAAGTTAACCTATTTTTTTTGTTTTTTGTTTGACAAAAATAAAATAATTACATCAAGAAATTAACCTAGTTTTCTAATTGATTTTTAATTATAAAAAGTAAGTTAAAGTTACCCTATGTTAAATTAAGCTAATTAATTAAAAATTAAATTTGATAGTAAAAACTAATCCTAAATATGTGAATTCTTGATTTTGGGATTTTTATGAAAAAAGTGGATTTTAAAAATAAAAATAAATAAATAAATGGCAAAAGAATAAGAAAGAAATAATAAAATAAAAAAAGATTTAGAGATGGGCATGTGCTGAATAGCAATTCTGCAGGTGTTAATCTGAAAATCTTTGGCCCATTAAGCTTTCAAGCCCAGTCAGCGCTGGATCTGGTGTAGTGTTGACTTTGTGGTGCATCCCACTCCTTCCTTGCAGGCGTTGGATCTTGGCTGGAGATGGATCTTATGGCCAGATCTTGAGTTGTATGGTGGATGGTTGGGAATGTAGTACACCTGATCATATGAGAAAAAATAATAGAAAGCAAATGTTGGGACCTGGGATCGAACCCAGGTCCTTATGCTCGCCTCCAGTGATGCTTTTCCAGCTGCGCTACCATGTTATTTTGTTCATATAATAGAAACAAAGCATAATAAGAAAAAACAAACAATGGATTCAGAAAATGCGCGCAAAATTCAAATCAGCCATTCATGGGCTACCACGCATCATCTTCTTTCTTGGACCGTTGCTTTAGGTAAAACACTTTTACCTACGGACATTTGTTCGTAGCTATAATCCTGTTCATCTCAAAAATTACATACGAGCAAGATAAATGAAATTGATGACCATGAATCAACTGGGCTTGAAGCCCTGATCATCATGGTACCCAATATGAAAGCCAATTGTTCCTGCATTGGAAACCCCTAAAACAAACTTGTAAACCCTAGCAATGGCATACTTTGATTCCTACATTGTAAATGTAATTAAATGATGCCAATAGCTTGCAAACAAGATGATGAACAAGAATGTATAATCAAAACATGATAATGCTTCCAAAATCAAGGAAATCAAAATCGAATTTTTGGGTAAACCGTGGTTGATGGTGGGCACGGTTCCTGGCGTTTTGAAGCCTGAGGATATGTGGAATAACTTCCTGGGATGTCCTGGAATAGATTGGAATCATTAAATCTCTGTGAGGATGGCTCTAGAGTGGATTTTGATCTCACACTTTTCTTTGAAATTTTTCAGTTTTATTCTGCCTCTTTTCACGACTCTCACCCTTGTTCTTTCCTTGGATATGTTCAATATATATCATAAAGTGAATTAGGGTTGTAAAAACAGATCATATCATTGAAAGTTTTGAAGATTTGATTTGACTTTCATGGCATATGCAAACTTGCTATATTTAGCCAAATTATGCCTTTCTTGTACCAATCAACCTTGATTCGAATTGATCATGATATCCTTGCATTATTTGATTGAAATCCTGTCCAAAAATCAGATCACAACATATCTTTTCATTATTCATCAATTATTTGATTTAATTTAAATTTTAATTAACAAAAATTCAAAATAAATTGAAAAGTGAAGCAAATAACATGAGGTTGGATATTTGTGTCATGGATCATATTTTAAGTGAGGTGTAAGCATAAAAGGTTAGGCCCATTTGGCAAAAAATGCAATTTTGAGCCCATTTGACTTTTGACAATTTTGCAAAAAAGGTCAACTTTGACAAGGCATATCTCCTACAATTTTAACCCTAGAGAGATGTTCTTGGAATTTTTAGAAATATTAGGATGTACCCTAAGCAACCTTTTGGTCTCATATCAATTGAGTCTTCCATGTTCATGTATGAAGCTTTGACCCAAAAGGTGTTTTTGTTGACTTTTCAAAATGACCCATAATGTCAAAATTCATATCTTTTTATGAGTTCATATTTTCAACTTGTGAGATGAATATGAGTTGTAGGGAATTTCATCCTCTTAAAAATGAGCTTTGGATGGAAAATTGTTGATAAAGCATGAGGAAGTTATGCTTGGTCAAAGTTGGGTTGACTTTTACTGAGAAACCCTAATTTAGCAACTTCTGGGTTTTGATGAACTTGGAGCATTCCTTGGGGAATCATGGTCAATCCTTGATCAAATGATGAAAGTCACTTCAAAATGTGGATGTTGACCAAAAATCTTGAGGTTTGACTGTATGTGGACAACAATTGACTTTTGACCTAGTACAGTCGATTCTCAAGCATCTGAGCAGTTGACTAAGCAAACTTTTTGTACAAGGTATGAAACTTGACATGGATGATCTTGGGAACATATTAGGACCTTGGGAATCATTTTAGTCCTTTGTAGTTCACACATCTTGATGAAAAAGGAAACCCTAATTTGAGGTATACTGCTTTAGGAGAGAGTTTGTCTGGTCAACTCTTGGGCAAACTTGAGCAAATTGAGGATCTCTAGGAGTATGTTTTTGAGTAAAATGAGAGGGAAAACTTTGGGGTACAACAAGATGATTCGAAATTTTAATGGTATGATTGAATGACGTAAGATGACACATGGATTACATTTTTTTAAAATAAATTTGCTTTCACTTTCGTGATGAATAACCTAAAGAAATGGCTTTGAAACTTCTTTTAGTCAAAAGGATGTTATCCTTGCATGTCGGATTCACTTTATGACATATTAAATCGAACATCCACGCATACTATAATTGAATACATATAACCTCTAACATAATGCTTGCACTTAGAGCTCTTGAATAGCCGTCCTTATTTTGGTATAAGATCCATACCCAAAGCCATGTCACCCAAATGTCAGTTGAATCTTCTCAAACAGAGGAAACTCACTAGAGACTCTATCTTGCAATGACCATACCAATGTCTCCGATAGCTTTCACTTTAAGTAATGATAGAACCCATTTGAAATTTATTAATGAACAAACCCACATGGAACCCTTCTTCAAGCCTACACTATTAGGGAAGTAAAACCTAACTCTTTCAACCCTAAAGTAACTTGAAGAGATGACTTTGTCTTTTGACGAAAATGAGTCTCTTGATAAAGAAGGAAATTCCCAATAAACACAAACTATAATCCCTCATACCTTAACTAACGAAGAACCATGTTGATCCAGGATTGCATGAAGATGAGGGCCTAAAAGCACAAATAAACCCTAATCCCTGAACATCCTTGATCTCAAGCCAAATTTATTGGTTAATGATGCATGATATGTTATATGACCTAATGAAGGTTATGTGCATGATAAAAGTGTGAGCTGCATAATCCAGATAAAAGTAAAAGGATAAGACAAATTTGGGGTGTTACAACGGCCCCTATTTAATCGTCTTAAACCTAAAAGTATGATTGGCGTGCGCCTTTTGGATGTTCGAGGTAGAAGATGATTAAATATCAATGCCAAAAATTTGTTCTGAAAGATGGTGGTAACGAGTATTATTTTTTTGCAACATCCACTGGAGAGTTAAAAAAAAGTAGGACTTAACAGGAGGTATACGTTGGTCAGGACACGACGATATCAAAGTACATCGATCGAGACACGATGACCAAAGAAAGACATGGATCAGGACACGACGGGTGTTCAAAAATTGACACAACGGATGCTTAGAAGTTGACACGATGAGTGTGGGAAGGTAGCATGATGTAAAGACAAGGACATAGAAGACTTGTAACGTGGCGTAATGCCAATACAAGAAAGATATTAGACTTGTAATGTAGCGTAATTCCAATACAAGAAAGGGATTGGACTTATAACATAGTGCAATGTCAATACAAGGAAGAGATCAGACTTGTAACGTAGCGTGATGCCAATAAACAAAAGAGATTGGACTTGTAACGTAGCGTGATGTCAATACAAGAAAGAGATCGGACTTGTAACATAGCGTGATGCCAATACAAGGAAGAGATTAAACTTGTAACGTAGAGTGATGCCAATACAAGGAAGAGATCGAACTTATAACGTAGCATGATGTCAATACAAGGAAGAGATCAGACTTGTAACATATTGTGATGCCAATACAAGGAAGAGATCGGACTTGTAACGTAGCATGATACCCATACAAGGAATAGATCGGACTTGTAATGTAGCTTGATGCCTATACAAGGAAAAGATCGGACTTGTAACGTAGCGTGGTACCAATACAAGGAAGAGATCAAACTTGTAATGTAGCGTAATGCCAATACAAGGAAGATATCAGAATTGTAACGTAGCGTAATGCACATACAAGGAAGTGATCGGGCTTGTAATGTAGCATGATGCCAATACAAGGAAGAGATCAGACTTGTAACATAGCATGATACCAATACAAGGAAAAGATCGAGCTTGTAACATAGCGTGATGCCAATACAAGGAAGAGATCGGACTTGTAATGTAGCGTAATGCCAATACATGGAAGAGATCAGACTTGTAACATAGCGTGATGCCAATACAAGGAAGAGATCGGAATTGTAACATAATGTGATGCCAATACAAGGAAGAGATCAGAATTGTAACGTAGTGTGATGCCAATACAAGGAAGTGATCGGGCTTGTAACATAGCATGATGCCAATACAATGAAGAGATCAGACTTGTAACATAGTGCGATGCCAATACAAGGAAAGAGATTGGACTTTTATTGTAGCATGATGCCAATACAAAGAAAGAGATCGGACTTGTAACATAGCGTGATGCCAATGCAAGGAAAAGATCAGACTTATAATGTAGAATGATGCCAATACAAGGAAGAGACCGGGCTTGTAATGTAGCATGATGTCAATACAAGGAAAAGATCGGACTTGTAATGTAGCATGATGTCAATACAAGGAAAAGATCAAACTTGTAACGTAGCGTGATGCCAATACAAGGAAAGTATAACACAGACGAGTGTTTGAATCAATACGGACGAGTATCAAAGAAAGGTTAAACACAGACGAGTGTTTGAATCAATACGGACGAGTATCGAAAGCAGATACGGACGAGTATCAAGGAAAGGTTAAACATGGACGAGTGTTTGAATCAATACGGACGAGTATTGAAAAGGGATATGGACGAGTATCAAGGAAAGGTTAAACACGGAAGAGTGTTTGAATCAATACGGATGAGTATCAAGGAAAGGATAAACATGTACAAGTTCTTAGGGGGCTAACACATATGAGTGTTTAGAAGAGGTTAAACACGGACGAGTGTTTGAATTAATATGGATGGGGATTGAAAGAAGATACGAACGAGTATCAAGGAAAGGTTAAACACAGACGAGTATTTGAATTAATACTGACGGGTATTGAAAGAAGATACGAACGAGTATCAAGGAAGGGTTAACACAGACGAGTGTTTGGATGACTGACATGGATGAGTGTTTACGAGTTGGCACAGACGATTGTTTGGAAAACTGACACAGATGAGTGTTAAAATACTGAATTATTTATCAGACGAGGACTGGCTACCAGACGAGAACTGGGTTTAGGATGACAAGGTGTATTAATTTTGTTGGGAATTGGGAGCGATGTCGTCTTGTAGTGATGTATTGTTGTTTTTGAATAATTCAGGTCTTTTGTGTAAGGTACCTGGTATGGCTTATGCTTCGTATGCATGTTTGAATTTCTTTTACCGTAAAGATCCATTCTGATGGATTCGCTACGCGCTTTTCGAGATTCCATGTTATACGGTGATAACTATATGCAATGCAAAGAAATAGAATTCATGGGGATAAGCGAAGGATCATTGGGAAGTGTTGCTCATAACTAGGGATGTCAATACATATCGGTGCTGGAAACTTGTGGTACGAAAGATTGTTGGGGATACTGGTTAGAATTTGCATTGGGTAGCCCATGATACCGAAGATTGTTGATGATTCCGCTGAAGATTGAATTGCTGATGAAAAGCGAGTCTTTAGGTGCGCCAGTGGATTCTGAAACGCACTCTTGGGGAAGAGATAATCTGGCCCGACTTCCCTACATCCTGAACTGCTTGGAGGATGGTATAACTGAATATGCCGAAGAATGGATATTGAACACCATGTAGATCTCTTCGAATACATGCCCCAAATTTACGCCACACTGGGAAATTACCTCTTAAGTCACTTGGGGATAAAAGGTGGGCATGAACACCTGCGAGTGCCCCGGGTTAGCTCTACGAATGCCCCAATTTAGTTCCACTGGGGATGCACTTGATTAACTCCACTAGGGACACACTTGATTAACTCCATTGGGGATGCACTTACGTATGCCAGTCAAACGATGATTCTGGACTTTCTGAATTCACTTGGGGAATCAAGTTTGAAATTTTATGTAGAAGATGAAGGTGACTTTGTGCGCTGGCGAGGTCAGGGTGACCGTTATAATGATTTTAACTTGATTGTAGTCTTTTACAACATAATTGGCTTGAGTAACTTTGCAAGTACGAATGAGGAATGCCCCAGTCTGTGGGGTTTCTGGAAGAATCTGTGCTGGATAGAAGACCCGAATATTCGTGGCACAATATGATGTGAGGTGGCCTGCCCCAATCTCTTGAACTACGAAATAAACTGTCTCTAATTACAGCTTTCTTGGAGAGATTTGTCGAATCTCAACGTAACTGCCCCAGGTAGAATGAATTCTGAATAGATTTGTTGATGTGACAACCCCTGATCGACGAAAACTTGAAGAGATTTATCGATGTGATAACCTCTGATTGATATTTTTGAGGGAATTCCCCAGACATAGCTAAACTTGGAGAGATCAACTCTCAATTTGATTTCCCCAGATTGGGGTAATCTTCTAACTTCATCCCTAAAGGGTACTCAGACTGTGAAGCACCAAGATGCTTTCTCTTGACAAAAGCGCTGGTTAAATTGCTCCTGGATAAGTCATATCTCTCGTGGCAGCTAACTTTTGCTTCAACAAGGTATTCAAGCCTCTCTTCTCTAACAAGATTGAGCTCTTTACCGATTGTTCATTGTGTAAACTTACTTGATGTTGATCAGTTGTTTTGTATGCAGAAGAATGTTTATTATGAGAATGATAATTCTAATGCAACACATATGTGGGTCTTGAAGTTTGAAAAACTTTGAGTGAAAATGATATCACAACTCTGTTGTGAACTAGTCACTAGCTAGATAGCAACATTTTCAAATTCTTTTTTATAAAAGATAATACAAGCATATGATGTCAACACAAATATTTAAACATACCTCTTAGGAGTCAGTTAAATGCTATCTTGTTGTAGCACGCTTTCAAATTGACCCATGCTTCAGTTAGGACTTTGAAAGGGTTGTAACGTGTCCTGGTTAACGGTTTTAGAAAAAAGGATTTAAGGCTCAAAATTTTTGGTGCCCAACCATTCTCCATGATGTTCTCCATTCCTACGCTCAGCTGACCCGATACAAATATTCATCTCCCGAGAAGAGTTTGTGATGGTTGAGGAACCACTAAGGCCTCATGGACACAACAATCACTAACTTCTGATTTTGGTGTCTGATTGTGATACGGTGATAGAATCGACTGTTTTGAAAATGCTGGTTTGCGTTTCGGGCTTTGTATTCGCAAAATGTCGCGGTAAGCAAGATTCACCACCGACTTTTATTTCATCCAACCGAAAAGGAAAAAAGCACAGAAAAAATCCTTTTTCAAGATGTTTCTGAGTACGGGGGGTAGATTATAGAAAGGGGAGTTGTTAGCACCCTTTCTATCCATGGTTTTCCATGGGCTCCTAGGTACTTGCTCATCTTTTAAAATTGCTTGTGTGTGTTTGTTTTGAAAATTTTTGTTTTACTTCATTTTAACCCTTGTTTCGTCCTC
This sequence comes from Vicia faba, assembly GCA_948472305.1. Lineage (NCBI taxonomy): Eukaryota > Viridiplantae > Streptophyta > Magnoliopsida > Fabales > Fabaceae > Vicia > Vicia faba. The sequence goes on from OX451735.1 coordinate 544,264,393, forward strand.
AAGAGTGTTACGAAGTTGTTTTGAAAACTTTGTTTGGAAAAAGTGTTTGGTGTGAAAAAGCTTGATTTGAGCAAGTACCTACTAGCATCTACTTACTCGAAAAATGATTGTTTCTATTCTCGTTTCCTTTAGACAGTGTTATCCTACTATTGAGAAATAGGTGGCACCGTCATTGGAATTGTAAGGTTCAATTCGAAAGGGACGTACGATCATTAAAGCAATGTTATGACGTTTTAGTAATAACCCTAGAGTCTTAAGATCGTATTCGAGGAAACATTTCTGAGGCAACATTTTTGAACGGGACATTTGATCTTTGTTTAGACAGGAGGGAAACAACTAAGACACCCTATGCTTAATGATCGTTTACCGAAGGCAACCGAAGTGAGAGTATACCCTAGAAGTGAAGATGTGCATGTGATTTGATTTCTATTTTTATCTTTGAACATTTAGGGTTTTCTATCCATTTTAAGTTATCATGCAATCTTTTCATACAATCCTATTAACATACATCTAAACAGTTAATATTTGCGAGAATTAAAATGCGAGAAATAAAACCTACGCTATTACAAGGCTTCGGGATATGGATTAATTACATAGCCAAAAAAACCCGTAAAAGACGATAAATAAAGAATATCCTATATTAAACTATTACATACTTGTTGTACCCCAAAGTTTTCCCTCCCATATTTCTCAAGACATGTCAAGAATAATCTCCAAGTGACTCAAGTTAGCTCAAGGGTTGGACAGTCAAATCACCTCCTAAGGCAGTCAATTCAAAATTAGGGTTTTGTGTTGCATTAAGGTCCTCATATCCAAATGGCCTCAAGTGCTCCCCAATTCCCTAATATGTTCTCAAGTTTATCCATGTCAAATTTCAAGCCTTGCAGAGGAAGTTTGGTCAATCAATTGCTCAAGAGGCCCAAAAATTGACTGTGCTAGGGCAAAAGTCAATTGTGACCTAAATACAGTCAAACCTCAGGATTTTTTGTCAACATTCTAATTTTGAAGGATAATTCATCATTTTATCAAGGTTTGATCATGATTCATCAAGGATTGCTCAAGATTCATCAATATTCAAAAGTTGCTAAATTAGGGTTTTGTAGGAAAAGTCAACTCAACTTTGCCCAAGCATAACTTTCTCATACTTTATGAGAAATGACCCCTCCAAAGCTCATTTTTAATAGGATGCAATTTCCTACAATCCATCTTCACACCCCAAGATCAAGAAATGCACTCACAAGAAGTTACAAATTTGGACATTATAGGTCATTTTTGAAAGTCAACAAAAACACCTTTTTTTCCAAAGCTTATAACTTGAGCATGGAAGATCAAAATGAGATGAGACCAAAAGGGTTCGTTAGAGGACATCTCAAGGTTTCTAAAAAGTCCAAGAACACCTCCAAGAGTTCAAAATTGAAGAAGTTATGCATTGGTGAAGTTGGGCATTTTTCCAAAATGGCCAAAAGTCAACTATCCTCAAAACTCCAATTTTTGACAAAAGGCCCCACTTTTTTCCACTTGATTTGGTCTTATCACACCACACACGTTTCCCATCCTTAATTTCATTACCAATCATTTATTTTTCTATTTTATTAAATTTTTATTGATTTAATTCATTTTTAATCAATATTAAATCAAATAAAATCTAAAAATGAATGGAATGATATCTTTTTGATCATTGTAGCTTTCAATTACCATGATTCATCAAATCAAATTCCTATCAAGCCTTTTCATGCATAAAAAATCAGATTTGGCATATTTTTGGAAACTTGATAATGGTGATCAAATCAAATCTCCATTCATCAATGCTCAAGGACAAAGGCCTAAGTTTTAACCTAAACTCATTTCCTTATGTACACACAAGCTAGGTAAATCAAGAACACGCACAAAGTATTGCAGAAACGGCCATACAATGTTTGGAAAAAGTGTGAAAAAGTGTGAGATCAAAAACAACATTAGAGCTCGATTCAAAGCAAAAGCTGGACACTAATCCCTTGCTGGAAATCCCCTGAAGCGATACCAACCAAAATCAAGCCTTCTCATCGCCTTAAACGCACTGTAAGCGTTCTTGAACACGACTCTGGACATGGCATCGTATATTGTTTTTCTTGCATCTTTTTGCCAATTTACTTGTACCATCATGCTTAACGTTCAAATTCTAACAATTCTGCATTATTCAATTTGATTTTCATAGCCTGTATTACAAAGCCTGAATCTAGGATTTTCTTGTGTTGTTTTTAGGCGTTTGAGTTACAGGGACAATTGGGTCAAATAATGGTTATAGGGATGCTCAAGAGGCAGAGACGATGACATCCATGTTCTTGAATGGTATTTTCATGGCCTAGGGTGGATTTTGGAGGCAAGCTACGAATCTTCCTGCAGATAAAAATCCGCAGGTAAACGAACCAGGGATGTGTTGGAGAAGATGATAACGTGGCTTAGCGTCATTGGCTTGTTTAAATTGTTAGCGCATTTTTTATTTTTCCAAGCATAATTAATTGTTTCCAATATAATGTTTATTATGTATTCCACTAACAAAGAAGCAACATGGTTGAGTTGGCAAGCACGTTATGAGAAAACCCCTTGGGACCTGGGTTCGAATCCCAAGTCCCCCAAAACCTTTGTACAATTTTTTCAGGCAATTGCATGGGACTCAACAAGCGTGGACCATCATATTGCTCATCCCATCAAATGCCAAGTGGCCTTCAAGCCAGATCCAAAGGTCAGAATTGCAGATCCACCATGGACTAAAGTCAACAAGCGCCTATGGAATCACAAAGGTCAAACAAGGCTGGACGAATTTGGGCCTGGATTTTGCTAATTTCCCCATCAAATTCAGGCCCACACCCTCTGAGTATTTCTTTTACTTTTTATTTCTTTTTCCTTATTTATTTATTTTGTTAACTATTATTATTATTATTAAAAATCAACCAATTAACTTTTTTCATAAAAAATCAGAAAACCCAAAATAAAAATAATATTTTTATTAATTTCGCTATTTCATTATTTTGTAAATAAATTTTAACCAATTAATTTAGTTTTTAATTAGGTACAATTTTAATATCTTTTGCATTAAATTAAAATTAATATAGAATTAGGGTTTTTATTAACTTTTTAATCATTCTTATTTTATTTCTTTAATTATAAATACAACCCAAAAATATTTTCATTTAATTAATTAATTCGATTATTAACTTATACTTAATTTTTAATTCAAAAAATAACAAAAAAATGTTTTCTTTAATAAAAAAGGGTCAAAACCCTAAAAATGCTCTGATTTACTTTTCTCGCACGCGTGTTATTTTTATCCAATATTGTAACTGCTTCGGGAATGTAATAGTTTTTAACTTAGGATTTTATTTATTTATTTATCGCTTTTATTTACTTTTCGCAATTTAATTTTAAAGGGTTTGTCTTTGGCGATGTAAATACCCGACGCCTTGTAATAGCTTAGATTAATTTCCCGCAATTTAATTTCCGCACAATATTAACTGTTAGATGTTTGATAAATAGGCAATGCATGACAAGATTAATCTTTAACCTAAAATCAATATAGCTCACCATTAACATGTACAAATAAAATTAACCGAATGGACACACTCGCACATGCGCACTCTTAGGGTACACCTCACTTGGTTGCCTCGAACGTGGTCATTGAGTATAGGAAGTTTTAGAGGTCTCCCTCTTGTCCAAAGATCATAAGTTGCCTCGAAACGGTTGCCTCGGATAAAATGATCTAAGATATTAGGGTTACCACTAAGGCGTCCTAACATTGCTTTAGTGACCACACGCCCCTTAATCGAATTGACCCAGAAACTCCAACAACGATGCTACCTACTCCTCAATAGTGGGATAGCATTGTCTAAAGGACATTAGCACAGTTTAATTCCTTTTTCGAGTAGGTAGATGGTTCTTAAGTACTTGCTCCTTTTAAAACAAAACAAAACTTTTTGCACTTACACTCTCTTCAAAACAAAAACTCTTTTCAAACCCACAAACACAAAGAAAAGCAAAATTTTGAAAACACAATGAGCAAGTACCTAAGAGCCCGTGGATAACCACGGATAGAAAGGGTGCTAATACCTTCCCTTTCTATAATCTACCTCCCGAACCCGAGAAATATCTCAAAAAAGGAATTTTTATGTGCTTTTGTCCTTTCCTTGTTGGATAAAATAAAAGACGGTGGCGACTCTTGCTTACCGCGACATTTTGCGAAAACAAACACAAACGCGAACCAGCATTCCAAAACAGTCAGTTCTCATTCCCAACGATCACAGAACTGGCCATTCAGCCACATGAAGACTGCTGCTCCAGGAAGAAAGGGCCATTCAGCCACATGAAGAGCCAGTGGAAACAGTGAATATGGGTACTGAAGCAGACAAGAAAGAAGTCAAGATTGGTGAAAATCTGGAGCTTAATGTGAAGCAACGGTTGATTCAGATGCTACATGACTACATTGAGATCTTTGCTTAGTATTACGAAGATATGCCTGGTTTGGATACCGACATTGTGGTTCATCGCATGCCTACCAAGGAAGACTGTCCTCCCGTAAAACAGAAGGTTCGCCGAATACGCCCAGAAATGTCTGAGAAAATCAAAGCTGAAGTTATGAAACAGTTTGACGTCGGTTTTCTAGCAGTTACTTCTTACCCTCAGTGGGTGGCCAATGTGGTTCCAGTTCCGAAGAAAGATGGTAAGGTACGAATGTGTGTTGACTACAGGGATCTGAACAGGGCCAGTCCCAAGGATGACTTCCCTCTACCTCATATTGACATTCTGGTTGACAACACCACTCAACACAAGGTATTATCCTTTATGGATGTTTTCTCCGGTTATAATCAGATCAAGATGGCTCCCGAAGATATGGAGAAGACCACCTTTGTTACTCAATGAGGTACCTTTTGCTACAAGGTCATGCCTTTTGGACTAAAGAATGCTGGGGCAACATATCAGCGTGCCATGGTTGCTTTGTTTCATGACATTATCCATCATGAGATTGAAGTATACGTCGACGATATGATTGCAAGGTCCCAGACTGAGGAGGAACACCTTGACCATCTGCAGAAGCTGTTTGACAGGATGAAGTTGTGCAAGCTGAGATTGAACCCGAACAAGTGCACCTTCGGGGTGAGATCTGGTAAACTACTGGGTTTCGTTGTAAGCGACAAAGGTATTCAAGTGGAACCTGCCAAAGTGAAAGCCATACAAGAGATTCCAGCTCCCAGAACAGAGAAAGAAGTAAGAGGCTTTCTGGGACGACTGAATTATATTGCCCGATTCATCTCGCACATCACTGCTACTTGTGAGCCAATCTTCAAGCTACTGAAGAAAGAACAAGTGGTACGTTAGAATGATGAATGTTAGGCCGCTTTCAAAAGGATCAAAGAGTATCTCCAAGAGCCACCTATCCTGATGCCACCAGTTGAAGGGAGACCTCTGATCTTATACTTGACAATACTTGACAACTCAATGGGGTGTGTGCTGGGTCAGCATGACGAGTCTGGCCGAAAAGAGCATGCTATTTATTACCTTAGCAAAATGTTTACCGACTGTGAGACCCGATACTCACTGCTCGAGAAAACTTGCTGCGCTTTGGCATGGGCTGCTCGCCGGCTGAGACAGTATATGCTGACTCACACTACTTTGTTGATTTCAAAGATGGATCCAATCAAGTATATCTTCAAAAAGCCTGCCTTGTCCGGAAGAATTGCAAGATGGCAGATGATCTTTACTGAGTATGACATCCAGTATACAACTCAAAAAGCAATCAAGGGAAGTGTATTGGCAGACCATTTGGCACACCAGGCAGTGGATGATTACCAGTCTATGAACTTTGAATTCCCGGACGAGAATATCATGTTAATAACTGATTGTGAGATACCTAGACCAGATGAAGGACCTGAGGAGGGATCCCGATGGTCTATGTACTTTGATGGAGCTTCAAACGCTTTGGGTAATGGCATTGGCGCCGTGATCATATCTCCTAAAGGCTCTCATACTCCATTCACCGCCCGACTATGTTTCAACTGCACCAACAACATGGCGGAGTATGAAGCGTGCATTATGGTTCTTCGAGCTACAATTGACCTAAGGATTAAGTTTCTAAGTGTCTTCGGAGATTCCGCTCTCGTGATCAGTCAGATCAAAGGCGAGTGGGATACGAAACATACAAATCTTATTCCTTACAAGGAGTATGTGTTGACATTGCTTCCCCATTTCGAGGAGATCACCTTTGAACACTTCCCCAGAGAGGAGAATCAGTTGGCGGACGCGCTGGCTACAATGTCTTCTATGTTCAAAGTCAATTGGGACAATGAGGCTCCCCGGGTCATTATTGAAAGATTGGACGAACTTGCACATTACTGTGATCTTAAGACTGAAGAGGTAACAGAAAAGCCCTGGTTTCACGAAGTAAAAAGGTACCTTGAGGCTCAAGAATACCCCGAGGGTGCATCTGTTAATGACAAGAAGTTTCTGAGGAGGTTTGTGGCGAAGTTCTTCATCATCAATGACATCCTTTACAAGCGTAACCATGATTCGACCTTACTGCGTTGTGTGGATAAGAATGAAGTAGAAAGGATCATAATGGAGTTACATGAAGGTAACTTCAGAACACATTCCAGTGGACATACCATGGCAAAGAAAATCCTACGGGCGGGATATTACTGGTCCACAATGGAAGCCGACTGTTATCAGCATTCTCGGACATGTCACAAGTGCCAGGTCTATACTGATAAGGTGCACATACCTCCAGTTCCTCTGAACGTCTTGATAGTGCCTTGGCCTTTTGCAATGTGGGGCATTGATATGATCGGCGAGATCAGACCTACAACATCCAACGGGTATCGTTTCATCCTGGTATCGATTGATTACTTTACAAAGTGGGTTGAAGCAGCTTCCTTTGCTACCGTAACCAAGAACGTCGTGGCACGGTTCATTCGGCACAATCTGATATGTCGATACGGTGTACCAGAGAGGATCATTACGGATAATGGTACCAATCTCAACAATAAGATGATCACTGAGCTCTGCGAGCAATTTAAGATATAGCATCACAACTCTTCTCCCTACCGGCCGAAGATGAATGGGGATGTCGAAGCGGCTAATAAGAACATTAAGAAGATTGTGCAGAAGATGATAGTGACATGCAAAGATTGGCACGAGATGTTACCATTTGCTCTTCATGGGTACCGTACCTCAGCACGGACGTCGACAGGGGCAACACCCTATTCCTTGGTATATGGCATGGAGGCAGTCTTGCCCATTGAAGTTCAGATACCCTCTCTTTGAATCATGAAGGATGCAGGTTTGAACGAAGATGACTGGATCCAGACCCGACTTGATCAACTGAACCTAATTGACGAAAAAAGACTCACTGCTATTTGTCATTGTCAGATGTACCAAAAACGGATGATCAAGGCATTTAACAAGAAAGTCAGACGACAAAAGTATCAAGTTGGGGACCGGGTAATCAAACGCATTATCTTACCTCAAGGTGATCCCCGGGGCAAATGGACCCCTACTTACGAAGGGCCATTTGTGGTTAAGAACATCTTCTCAGAAGGAGCTATGATTATAACCACCATGGATGGTGACGACCTTCCTCACCCCGTCAATGCAGACATAGTGAAAAGATACTACGCATAATCAAAGACCCGCTAGGTTGACTGTCCTAGGCAAAAATAAGGGCTTCCCGGCGAACCAAAAGGGTTCGGGAAAAAATAAGGGATGAAATTGAAAAAAATTTGTACACCCGGCAAGACGAAAACCTGAAAAGGCGGCTTGGACAAAAATGGGTATCCCGGTGGACTGAAAACCCGAAAGGGCGGTCCAGGAAAAAAGTTAGGGATTAAAGCGTAACACTATGTCTCATTGGATCACCTTGCATCCAGACTTCGGTATCAACCTTCAAGCTCGGACGGCACCAATCAATCAGATTCATCTTCAACTAAGCAGCAAAGTGATGAGATGCTTGAAGATATAAAGGAAATAGCAGATTTGGAACCCAGTGGGATTATTCACATAGCTGTTTTGTTTCCTTTTCACAAATTGTATAAATTCTGTTTGTTCGGAGGCGTTCTCTTACTAGGACGTCAACCTCTTGTACAAAAACGCCTATTTTCAGGCCAAACTCAAAATCAATACAAATTCATTTTCAGACAAATTTCAAACTGTTTTTCCTTTATCTGTTTTGTTTTGCAAAGAACGTCCAATGTTAATTTTTGATATATGCATTTGACATTAATTGCTGGTCATAAATATTTACATGCGAAACAAAATATGAATTACTGGTAATATCAGAAACAAGGGCATAAGAAATGTCCAAACTGTGTAGTTACTTTGTCTACCTGGTACCAAGGTAGGTTCAGCTGAAGAAGATGGCTGCGATACCTTCACTCCCCGCAGAGAAATACAGTAATGGTAGCTCTCCCAGCTAAGACTTGCAGTTGAACGAATCAGCAATACTCTCCCCCAAGCAGAGTTAGTCTACCATCAGCCATAAAAAGGTGTGGTATCCCCAGAAGGTCTTAATATTCTCCAACAGAGTATAAAGACATTCCCTAGCAAGTATAAGAATACCCCTGGCAGTCTTAATATTCCTCAACAGAGCATAAGAATGTTCCCCAGAGTAATACAAGATATCCACAGTGGAGTCATTTCCCCAGTGCAGTCTAAAAAAGCTTTCCCAACGGAGTTGAACCATCTTCCCCAATAGACTTTGGAAGCTTATCCCTTGCAGAGCGCAAATAAATCTCCCCAGCCAAATTCAGAGGGTTATCCACACAAGATTCTAACTGGGTTATCCTCAGTAAGTTGCAACTGAAATATCATCCCCAGCGAAGTTATTTCTTTCCCCCCAGCAGGACTTCAATCCTCAACCGATTCTATATCACCAACAACGGTAATCCATCCCCAGCGGAGTTCATCATTAAAAAAATCTCCAACAGAGCTTATCAACGGAATCCCCAGCGGAGTTATCATTAAAATCTTCAGCAGAACATCTCTTCCCCACAGAGTAATTCCCCTCGGAGTAATCTCTTCATCAGTTTATTCCCTAACAGAGTTCTTTTCTCCTGCAGGTTTATCCTCACAATCATCTTCGTTCACCATCCCCAGCGGAAACGAAGAATTCAACTCTATTCTCCAGCAGCTTCGAGATTTATTTCCCCAGCTAAGACATTACATGTCCATACATCATGATACATGCATATACGCATCATACCGTATAATCTCATTTATTTTGAGAACTTCATTGCCTGATACATATCATACATTACATACAGCTAACCCTTCTATTTCAGGAAAGATACAATCAAAATTCAAGTTATGAAGCCCGGGTACAACCAGATAGTATCTTGATTTCTACAGCATATTATGAAGCCCGGATTACGACCGAATAACAATATCAGACTACCACGAAGCCTGGATTACGACCAGATAGTGACATCTCTCAAAAGCAAGCTATAAAGCCCGGAGAATGACCGGATATTAGTCTATTCCCCAGTGAGCCGTGAAGCCCGGATTACGACCGGATAACAGCTCAGCAAGTTATTGTGAAGCCTGGATTACGACCAGAAAGCAATATAAGACCATGAAGCCTGGATTACGACCAAATAATGGTAGAAGACGTTGTGAAGACTGGATTATGACCAGATAGCAACCACGAGTACTACGAAGCCTGGATTTTGACCAGATGGTGGTATGATACATCATGAAGCCTGGATTACGACCAGATAATGATAGAAGATGTTGTGAAGACTGGGTTACGACTAGATAACAACCAAGAGTACTACAAAGCCTGGATTTCGACCAAATAGTGGTATGGCACATCGTGAAACCTGGATTACGACCAGATAGCGTTAAAGAATACTGTGAAGCTTGGATTACGACCGAATAACAGTTTACCCAGCCAGTTACTATGAAGCCCGTATTCGACCGGATATTAGTAAAACCAACCGTCAAAGGGAAGACCGAATGCGAAGAGATAACCACTTGACTTGTTCTGAAGCCTGGATTATGACCAGATAACGGTAGAAGATATTGTGAAGACTGGATTACGACCAGATAGCAACCAAGAATACTACGAAGCCTGGATTTCGACCAGATAGTGGTATGACACATTGTGAAGCCTGGATTACGACCAGATAGCGGTACAAGGCACTGTGAAGCTTGGATTCCGACCAAATAGCAGTTTACATGGACAGTTACTAAGAAGCCTGGAGTCGGCCGGATATTAGTGTGCCCTAAATTCAAGTTGAATCCCGGAGGCGACCGGATAACCACTTGATTTGTTCTGAAGCCTGGATTTCGACCAGATAAGAAGCGAGGTATTGCAAAGCCTGGATTACGACCAGATGGCAAGTTTAATCTCATCTCCCCAGTAAGTCACTGAAAATCCTGGATTACGACCAGATAGCAGTCAGTCTTATCACTATGAAGCCTGGGTTACGACCAGATAGTAGTTCACTCTCATCTCTTCAACGGTGATGATTCCCCAGTAGAATAATGGATGACCGAAGCTCCTAAAGTTCTATTTCTCCCAAGACAAAGAACAACATTCCCTAGCGCAATCTCCCTTAACAACAGGTATACAAGCTCTCGCTAAGGAATCTCTTATGCGATCGACACTCCTTCGGATGGCATCGTTAAGCCCATCTTCCATCATCAATCTCCAAATGGCATCTGTAAGCCCATTCCTGACATCACAATGCTAATACTACTTCATTCGAGTGCAAATTTCTGGGCACTCTAGTGTTCAATCATCTCCCACCTTCGGATCACGAAAGGCCCGAACGCCAATCTATATCCTCAGGTTTAAGAAGATTGAACAGGGGAAACTGTTGTACCCCAAAATTTGCCCTCCCATATTTCTCAAGACATGTCAAGAATAATCTCCAAGTGACTCAAGTTAGCTCAAGGGTTGGACAGTCAAATCACCTCCTAAGGCAGTCAATTCAAAATTAGGGTTTTATGTTGCATTAAGGTCCTCATATTCAAATGGCCTCAAGTTATCCCCAATTCCCTAATATGTTCTCAAGTTCATCCATGTCAAATTTCAAGCCTTGCAGAGGAAGTTTGGTCAGTCAATTGCTCAAGAGGCCCAAAAATCGACTGTGTTAGGGCAAAAGTCAACTGTGACCTAAATACAGTCAAACCTCAGGATTTTTTGTCAACATTCTCATTTTGAAGGATAATTCATCATTTGATCAAGGGTTGATCATGATTCATCAAGGATTGCTCAAGATTCATCAATATTCAAAAGTTGCTAAATTAGGGTTTTGTAGGAAAAGTCAACTCAAATTTGACCAAGCATAACTTTCTCATACTTTATGAGAAATGACCCCTCCAAAGCTCATTTTGAATAGGATGAAATTTCCTACAATCCATCTTCACACTCCAAGATCAAGAAATGCACTCACAAGAAGTTACAAATTTGGACATTATAGGTCATTTTTGAAAGTCAACAAAAACACCTTGTTTTCAAAAGCTAATAACTTGAGCATGGAAGATCAAAATGCGTTGAGACAAAAAGGGTTCGTTAGAGCACATCTCAAGGTTTCTAAAAAGTCAAAGAACACCTCCAAGAGTTCAAAATTAAAGAAGTTGTGCATTGGTGAAGTTGGACATTTTTCCAAAATGGCCAAAAGTCAACTATCCTCAAAACTCCAATTTTTGACAAAAGGGCCCACTTTTTTCCACTTGATTTGGTCTTATCACACCACACACGTGTCCCATCTTTAATTTCATGACCAATCATTTATTTTTCTATTTTATTTATTTTTTATTGATTTAATTCTTTTTTAATCAATATTAAACCAAATAAAATCTAAAAATGAATGGAATGATATCTTTTTGATCATTGTAGCTTTCAATTACCATGATTCATCAAATCAAATTCGTATCAAGCCTTTTCATGCATAAAAAATCAGATTTGGCATATTTTTGGAAACTTGATAATGGTGATCAAATCAAATCTCCATTCATCAATGCTCATGGACAAAGGCCCATGTTTTAACCTAAACTCATTGCCTTATGTACTCACAAGCTAGGTAAATCAAGAACATGCACAAAGCATTGCATAAACGACCATACAAAGTTTGGAAAAAGTGTGAAAAAGTGTGAGATCAAAAACAACATTAGAGCTCGATTCAAAGCAAAAGCTGGACACTAATCCCTTGATGGCAATCCCCTGAAGCGATACCAACCAAAATCAAGCCTTGTCATTGCCTTAAACGCACTGTAAGCGTTCTTGAACACGACTCTGGACATGGCATCGTATATTGTTTTTCTTGCATCTTTTTGCCAATTTACTTGTACCATCATGCTTAACGTTCAAATTCTAACAATTCTGCATTATTCAATTTGATTTTCATAGCCTGTATTACAAAGCCAGAATCTAGGGTTTTCTTGTGTTGTTTTTAGGCGTTTGAGTTACAGGGACAATTGGGTCAAATAATGGTTATAGGGATACTCAGGAGGCAGAGACGATGACATCCATGTTCTTGAATGGTATTTTCATGGCCTAGGGTGGATTTTGGGGGCCTGCTACGAATCTTCCTGCGGATAAAAATCCCCAGGTAAACGAACCAGGGATGTGTTGGAGAAGATGATAACGTGGCTTAGCGTCATTGGCTTGTTTAAATTGTTAGCGCGTTTTTTATTTTTCTAGGCATAATTAATTGTTTCCAATATAATGTTTATTATGTATTCCACTAACAAAGAAGCAGCATGGTTGAGTTGGCAAGCACGTTATGAGAAAACCCCTTGGGACCTCGGTTCGAATCCCAGGTCCCCCAAAACCTTTGTACAATTTTTTCAGGCAATTGCATGGGACTAAACAAGCGTGGACCATCATATTCCTCATCCCATCAAATGCCAAGTGGCCTTCAAGCCAGATCCAAAGGCCAGAATTGCAGATCCACCATGGACTAAAGTCAACAAGCGCCTATGGAATCACAAAGGTCAAACAAGGCTGGACGAATTTGGGCCTGGATTTTACTAATTTCCCCATCAAATTCAGGCCCACACCCCCTGAGTATTTCTTTTACTTTTTATTTCTTTTTCCTTATTTATTTATTTTGTTAACTATTATTATTATTATTAAAAATTAACCAATTAACTTTTTTCATAAAAAATCAGAAAACCCAAAATAAAAATAATATTTTTATTAATTTCGCTATTTCATTATTTTTGTAAATAAATTTTAACCAATTAATTTAGTTTTTAATTAGGTACAATTTTAATATCTTTTGCATTAAATTAAAATTAATATAGAATTAGGTTTTTTATTAACTTTTTAATCATTCTTATTTTATTTCTTTAATTATAAATACAAGCCAAAAATATTTTCATTTAATTAATTAATTCGATTATTAACTTAGACTTAATTTTTAATTCAAAAAATAACAAAAAAATGTTTTCTTTAATAAAAAGGGTCAAAACCCTAAAAATGCTCCGATTTACTTTTCTCGCACGCGTGTTATTTTTATCCAATATTGTAACTGCTTCGGGAATGTAATAGTTTTTAACTTAGGATTTTATTTATTTATTTATCGCTTTTATTTACTTTTCGCAATTTAATTTTAAAGGGTTTGTCTTTGGCGATGTAAATACCCGACTCCTTGTAATAGCTTAGATTAATTTCCCGCAATTTAATTTCCACACAATATTAACTGTTAGATGTTTGATAAATAGGCAATGCATGAAAAGATTAATCTTTAACCTAAAATCAACATAGCTCACCATTAACATGTACAGATAAAATTAACCGAATGGACACACTCGCACATGCTCACTCTTAGGGTACACCTCACTTGGTTGCCTCGAACGTGGTCATTGAGTATAGGAAGTTTTAGAGGTCTCCCTCTTGTCCAAAGATCATAAATTGCCTCAAAACGGTTGCCTCAGATAAAATGATCTAAGACATTAGGGTTACCACTAAGGCGTCCTAACATTGCTTTAGTGACCACACGTCCCTTAATCGAATTGACCCGGAAACTCCAACAACGATGCTACCTACTCCTCAATAGTGGGATAGCATTGTCTTAAGGACATTAGCATAGTTTAATTCCTTTTTCGAGTAGGTAGATGGTTCTTAAGTACTTGCTCCTTTTAAAACAAAATAAAACTTTTCGCACTTACACTCTCTTCAAAACAAAAACTCTTTTCAAACCCACAAACACAAAGAAAAGCAAAATTTTGAAAACACAATGAGCAAGTACCTAAGATCCCATGGATAACCACGGATATAAAGGGTGCTAATACCTTCCCTTTCTATAATCTACCTCCCGAACCCGAAAAATATCTCAAAAAAGGAATTTTTCTGTGCTTTTGTCCTTTCCTTGTTGGATAAAATAAAAGACAATGGCGACTCTTGCTTACCGCGACATTTTGCGAAAACAAACGCAAACGCGAACCAGCATTCCAAAACAGTTAGTTCTCATTCCCACCGATCACAATACTGTAGACAGTTACACCAATATTGCAAAGAATAATAAACGCACGTGATGAATCGAATGCAAAGTAATCAGAGTTTTGACCCCACTATCCCTAATTGCAATTTTTTAAAAGAAAAATCATTTTTTGTGTTTTTGTGTTATTTGAGAAAAATAAAGTTCAATAAAAATAACCTAATCACTAATTAATTTTAGTTAAGAAAAATAAATAATTAAATTAACCTATCTTCTTGTAATTTTTATTATGAGAAAGAAACAAAAATTAAATCGAGAGTTAACCCTAATTTTCTAATTGATTTCTATATAAAAAAGTTAGAATTACCCTAGATTAAACTAAATTAATATTAAATTAAATTTGATAAAATAAAACCTAATTCTAATTTTTGTGAAACTCTTGATTTTATGATTTTTTTATGAAAAATTAATTAGTTTGTAAATTAAATGAATAAAGAAAATTAAAAGAAAAAAGAAATAAGAAAAAGAAATATAGAGAAAGTTAGTAATGGGCCTGATATTAGCAAAAAAGGGGGTGCAGTTTGCAATTCTGAGCCCAACAAGCTCTTGGCCCCTTTGACTTTTTCCAATCCCATGTGCTTGCTTGACCCAGGCGCATGGTGGACCTTCATTGGATAGCCTTGGATCTGCAGCCTTGATGGATGGGACGGCCAGATCTGGATAGTACATGATGGATGCCTTGCCATATGATACACATGATTACCCTGAAAATACTGAGAAAATAAAATGCACACGCCTGGGATCGAACCTAGGACGTGTGCTTCAAAGACCAACAACCTTACCATCTGCGCCAGCTTGTTAGTTGTAACAATAAGGGAATAAATAGAATATAAAACAAACAACATGCCACGCTTCCCAAAACGCGTGCAGATTCAAACAAGCCACTCACATACTGCCACGCCATTGTCTTCTTCGTGGCTTCTGTCGTTTTAGATAAAAGGCTTTTACCTACGAACACCAAGCGTAGGTATAACCCTTGTTCATTCCAAAATCCTTTATGTGTATGATAAATGAAAACCAATGGTACCAATCAACTCGTTGCAACCTTACGAGCATCATGGTACCATTATTAAGGTCCAATTTTCCCTGTACATAAAACCCCTAAAAATGAAGCACGAACCCTAGCCATGGCAACTTGATATACTATCAACAAAAATGAAATTAAATATAACCATTAGCTTGCAAACATCTCAAGGATTAAAAATATATCAATTAATCATGCTAAATATGCCAGAATCAATGCATTCGATTTCAAGAAAAAAGACAAACTATGTGACTCTTACAGGGCGTTTCAAGGCGTGGGGAAGCTTGCTAGCGATTGAAACACGATCCTAGGATATCCAGCAAACGATTGGTATGATCAGAATGGCTTGAAATGGCTTGAAATTTGGAAATCAGTTTGCAACTTTTTCTCGAATTTTTTGAAATTCGTTCTCTCCTTTGCACGCCTCTAGCCTCCTTCTTTTGGTCTGCACTTGTTACTTATGTATACTAGAATGTATTAGGGTTGCAATTTTGTATCAAATCTCTTCCAATTATGAATATTGATTCATGATTTGATCCTTGTACTAAATATTTCCAAAACAAGCAAACTCAATCTTTTTCTGTCCATTTTGAACCTTGCACGATTTGATCTTGTTTCCAGCTGTGTAATGGACCTAATCATGCACAAAATCTCAAGATTTAATTAGTTTTTGATATTTTCATTATTTTATATTAATTTTATTTGATTTAAATGAAATAAAATCAAAATAAATAGCAAAAATAAAAGAATGACAAGTGGAAGGGATCATAGGTCTTGGGTCACATTAAAAACTCAATGAAAGCATAAAACGTTGGGCCCATTTAGCAAAAAATGCAATTTTGGACACATTCGACTTTTGGCAATTTTGCAAAAAGGGGCAACTTGGCCAACGCATAACTCCCTCAATTTTAACCCTAGAGATGTGTTCTTTGACTTTTTAGAAATCTTAAGATGTCCTCTAAGCAACCCTTTTTGTCTCATCTCAATTGAGTTTTTCATGCTGATGTATGAAGCTTTGACCCAAAAGGTGTTTTTGTTGACTTTCCAAAATGACCTATAATGTCCAAATTCATATCTTCTTGTGAGTACATATTTTGATCTTTGGAGCTGAAGATGAATTGTAGGGAATTACATCCTATTCAAAATGAGCTTTGGATGGGTCATTTTTAATAAAGTATGAGAAATTTATGCTTGGTCAAAGTTGAGTTGACTTTTCCTACAAAACCCTAATTTAGCAACTTTGGGGTTTTAATGAATTGTGAACAATCCTTGAGTAATCATGATCAACCCTTGATAAAATGATGAATAATACTTCAAAATGAGGATGTTGACAAAAAATCTTGAAGTTTGACTGCATGTGGGCCACAATTGACTTTTGCCCTAGCACAGTCGATTTTCAGGCCTTTGAGAAATTGACTGAGAAAACTTCCTCTGCAAGGCTTGAAACTTGGCATGGATGATCTTGAGAACATATTAGGACAATGGTGAGAATTTGGTACCCTTTGGATTCAAGCATCTTTATGCAAAATGAAACCCTAATTTGAGGTAGACTGCCTTAGGAGAGAGTTTATCTGGTCAACTCTAGGACTTCCTTGAGCAATTTGAAGACCTTACTTGACATGTATTGAGAAATATGAGAGGGAAAATTTTGGGGTACAACAGCTGCCCCTGTTCAATTTTCTTAAACCCGAGGATGTAGATTGGCTTGTCCGCCTTTCGTAATCTGAAGGTGGAAGATGATTGAACACTAGAGTGCCTAGAAATTTGCACTCGCATGAAGTGGTACTTGACTTGCGATATCGGGAATGGGCTTATAGATGCCATTTGTAAGTCATTGATGGAAGATGGGCTTAAAGATGCCATCCAAAGAAGTTTCGATCGCATAAGAGATTCCTTTGCAAGAACCCGTATTTCTGTTATTGAGGAGGACTTCGCTGGGGAATGCTGGTCTCTGTCTTGGGAGAAATAGAATTTTAGGAGCTTTAGTTGTCCAATACTCTACTGGGGAATCAACTTTTAGTTGAGGAGGTGAAAATGCATTACTATCTGGTTGTGCTCTAGGCTTTGCAATGATTTTCTGAGGAAAATAAGACTGACTGTTATCTGGTCGTGCTCTAGGTTTTACAGTGACTTACTGGGGAGATGAGATTAAACTTGCTATCTGGTCGTCCTCCAAGCTTTGCAATTCCTCAATTCTTATCTGGTCGTGCTCTAGGATTCAGAAGGAATCAAGTGTGTTGTACCCCAAAATTTGCCCTCTCATATTCCTCAAGACATTGCAAGAAAAATCTCCAAGTTGCTCAAGTTTGCTCAAGAGTTGGACAGACAAGCTATCTCCTAAGACAATCAACCCCAAATTAGGGTTTTGTGTTGCATCAATATCCTTGAATCCAAATGACCTAAAGTGCTCCCAATGTCCTAATATGTTATCAAGGTCATCCATGTCAAATTTCAAGCCTTGCAGAGGAAGTTTGCTCAGTCAATTGCTCAAAGGGTCCAAAAATCGACTATGCTAGGGCCAAAGTCAACTGTGACCTACATACAGTCAAACTTCAAGATTTTTTGTCATCATTCTCATTTTGAAGGATGTTTCATCTTTTGATCAAGGGTTGATCATGATTCATCAAGGATTGCTTAAAATTCATCAAGACTCAAAAGTTGCTAAATTAGGGTTTTGTAGGAAAAGTCATCTCAACTTTGACCAAGCATAACTTGCTCATACTTTATGAGAAATAACCCATCCAAAGCTCATTTTGAATAGGATGAAATTTCCTACAATCCATATTCATATACCAAGATCAAAAAATGCACTCACAAGAAGTTATAAATTTGGACATTATAGGTCATTTTTGAAAGTCAACAAAAACACCTTTTTTTGCCAAAGCTTATAACTTGAGCATGGAATACCAAAATGAGATTATACTGAAAGAGTTGGTTATAGGACATATCAAGATTTCTAAAAAGTCCAAGAACACTTCCAAAAGTTCAAAATTGAAGAAGTTATGCATTTATGAAGTTGGACATTTTTGCAAAATTGCCAAAAGTCAACTATCCCCAAAACATCAAATTTTTTCAAATGGGCCCATTCTTTTCCACTTGATTTGAGCTTGCATAGTTTCCCACGTGTCCTAGCTTCATCCATGAGCCCATATTCTATTTTTATTATTTAATTTGATTTTTTATTGAATTTATTCATTTTAAATCAAATTAAATCATATAAAATCCAAAATTTGATTACCTAAGATCTTTTTGGTTGTTTCAGGTCTTAATTATCATCACGATCACCATCAAACTCGAATCATACAATATCATGTGCAAAAATATTGATTTCTGGCAAAATTGGAAAGGTTTAAAGAGTGAATCAAATCAAATATGCATGCCATGATGGGAGAAGATTTGGACCATAATTGTTACCCTATCACATAGTACCATACATAAGCAAGCCACAAGGAACGAAATAAGGGTTGGAAGCTGCAAGAATAGGCAATACAAAAGTTGCAAAATTCACTAAAAAGTGTGAAATCAAAATCATACTTAGAGGCAATTTCAGAAGCTTAGACCGGTCCCAATCGATTCCTGGGTGATCACACAACCTTCCTGGATCAAAAGCACGCGTCCTCAGGCCTTCAAAAGCGCTTTAAGTATCACAATACCAAGCTCTGTTCTTGAGATCGTAAATCATCATTCCTGCATCATTTGAACAAATTGCTTGCATATTCGTAATCCTCACAACATTTCTAAGCTTTTTGCATCACTCAATTTTGTTTAACTGACCTGTAATGTAAAGCGCCATAGTTAGGGTTCTTGAAAGCATTTTTGGGGTTTTCCTTTTCAAGTAAAATTAGGCTACAAGATTGGCATGGTTGTGCTCAGGAGGTCCTAACGAACCCAACCATGGTCCTGGAATGGATTTATGTGGCCTGAGACGGATTTTTGAATAGACCTGCGCTTTTAGCTGCAGATTCAAATCCGCAGGTAAATGTTTCATAGGTTTCAGGACAGGGACGATGAAGTGTCCCCTTCCCATTGGCGTGTTCAAATCGCGTATGCATTTTTTTATTTTTGACCAATAATTTTTGCTTTGGCATATTATCTTTGTTGTTTAACATATTAACAAATGAAGCAAAGCGTCCCAGTGGCAAGCATGCACGTTCCAATCACCATCAGGACCTGGGTTCGAATCCCAGGTCCCCCACTTTCTTTGTTATTTTCATTCTTCAGGTAATCACATGCATATTCAAGCGTGCAGAATACCATACGCCTTCACATATCCAGTTGCCAGATGGCCCAAGGCCAAATCTGATGGCCAAGAATTGATGGACCACCAAAGACCAAGTCAGCACATGCACGCTGGATCAAGGAAAGTCAACAAGGCCAGCGTGTTATTGGGCCTCGGGATTGCTGTCCAAGCACCATAATCAGGCCCATACCCCTTTTCTCTCATATTATTTTGCTTATTTATTTTATTTTATTAATTGCTTAATTATTTTTATTAAATTTACTAACCAATTAAAAAATTCTTTTTTCATAAAATCAAAACCACCAAAAATATTTTTCATATTTAATCAAATTTCAATTTTTATTTTATTAATAAATACTAATTAAATTGATTTAGAGTTTTAATTAGAATAACTTTAACATTTTTGTAAATAATTAAAATTCAATTAGATTTAATTAGGTTTTTACTAACATTAATTATTTTATTATTTCTTTCTTAAAATACCAAAAATCCAAAAATAACTTTTTATTATTATTAATTAATTAAATTATTAATTTAGTAATTAACTTAGGTAATTTTCTTTCTTAAATCAATAAAAACCAAAAAGATATTTTCTTTAACAAAAAGGGTCAAAACCCTAGAACTTTGCGCTCGATTTAATTTCTCGCATGCGATTTACTTTCTTTTATCCTATTATGTATCTGATTCCGGTTTGTAATAGTAAATATGACCTTTTATTATTTTTATCGCTTTATTTATTTTTAAAGGGTTTGTCTTTGGCGATGTAAATACCCGACGCCTTGTAATTTAAATTCCGCAATTTATTTTTCGCAAAATATAACTGTTAGATGTTTGATAATAGGATGGCATGACAAGACTGAATGTTTTAACCTAAAATCAACTTAGATCACCCTTAACATGTGCAAAGATAAAAATAACTGAAAACGACACACTCGCACATGCGCACTTTTAGGGTACCCCCCACTTGGTTGCCTTTGTACGCGGTCTTTGAGTATAGGTCGCTTTAGAGGTCTCCCTCTTGTCCAAAGATCATAGTCGCCTTGAAACGGTTGCCTCAGATATTGTTTCCTCAAAACAAATGATCTAAGACATTAGGGTTACCGCTAAGGCGTCCTAACATTGCTTTGGTGACCGTAAGTCCCTAAATTCAAATTGACCCTCAAACTCCAACGACGGTGCTACCTACTCATTCATAGTGGGATATAATTGTCTAAAGGAAGATAGCATAGAATGATTCCTTTTTCGAGTAGGTAGATGGTTCTTAGATACTTGCTCTTTCAAAAACAAAAACTCTTCACACTTACACTTTTTCGAACAAAGTTTTCAAAAACACTTCATACACTCTTGAGGACAGAAGCAAGAGTTAAATCGAAGTTTCAAATAAAAACTTTTTCAAACCCACAAGCACAAAGAAAGAAATATTTTGAAAACAATATGAGCGAGTATCTAAGAGCCCGTGGATAACCACGGATAGAAAGGGTGCTAACACCTTCCCTTTCTATAATCTACCCCCCGAACCCGAGAAATATCTCGAAAAAGGAATTTTTCGGTGCTTTTTTCCTTTCCTTGTTGGATAAAATAAAAGTCGGTGGCGACTCTTGCTTACCGCGACATTTTGCCAAAACAAAACGCAAACCAGCATTCCAAAAAATAGTCAGTTCTTTCCCACCGTATCACAGAACTGGCGACTCTGCTGGGGAGATTAATAAGTGGGGTGTACCTTTAGAATTGTTCATAATGTTTTCAAATACTTGACTTGTATGCTTTATATTTGTGGGCTTGTATTGGAGTTACCATAGATCCTAACCCGGATCTGGGGGATACCCTTTAGGTAAGTAGCAATAAACTGTGAGGGAACTGTACGGTGTAGACCGATACGGTTGAAGCAGTAGCTACATTGGTGTGGCACTTTAGTTTGTACCGATATCCCTTGTGGCGCAACGAGGAGAATATGGGTCTTCTAAGGGGGCATTAAGCACCAACTGACCTTAGAACCTATAATTGACCAACTTGTCCATAGAAAAGTAGCAGTATGCTACACTCATTGAGACCAAACTCTCGCGATGATTCCGGCCGCAAGAAAAGGTTGCTAAACTTGAATTATGACCGATCGAGGGTGGTCAGTGATATTGAGATCCTATAGAACCCGGTTACTATTACTAGGATAGGTTGAACCAACTAAACTGAAAGAGGGTAATACCTAAACTCCATACCAGCCTGAAATTTAAGGGCTATTGTGTGAATTGTGTGCCTACAAACTTGAACTACTTGCACATTCTTGTTATCTAACAACGTGAGTTCCTTGCAGGTTTTGTTTACATTCCTTATCCAATAATTTGGATTTATTGCAGGGTTTACTTACAGCACCTCACACTTTTGCTTAAATGCATAGCATACACATCATAACATCATGCCTTAACATTTCCTTAACCATTTCAAGGATCTCAAAGGTTTGTGATGCAGGTTTTGGCAAATCAAATGTCTAGCAAGGGGAAAAGGGGATTTATTTTCCTCTAACCAATGTCGTCTAGAGATCAAAACACGATGATTTGAGTCAGTGGCTATGACCCACTCGATATGGTGAGCTTGACTCTTGAAGAAGGACTCTTAACAACACGAAGTTTCTTTAATCAAAGCTGCAAAATTCAAATTCTAAGAAGTTTCTTGTTTACCCTGCGAGATCCTTGAAAACATTGCATCCATATATCATACATATCATTGCATAACAGGTCTCCCAGTACAAGTCTCTCATGTTCTCGCTGTTTATTTCAGCAATGGCTTTCCAACAAGACAACCAAGATCTTCAAACTCAAGAAGCTCAGTTCAGAGATGTATTCCTAAACCTATCCAAGGGGCAGGAAGAGTTGAAAATACTCCTCGTCGGGAACTTGGTCAAGAAAAGTCCTGAAGACAATAAGGACGAACGGCTGGAACAAATGCAAGCTGAGTTAGGCGCCATGAAAACCCGGATGCTGGGGCAGATGGCCCTTATCCAAAGCTTAGCACGGGAATAAGAAGATCTGAGAACCATTATCAGCCAGCTTCATCAATACAAATACAACAACATGAAGCAAACAGTCAAAGCCAGGGACCAAGTCATTTGTCAGCCTCCAAGGAGTCAAGGGTTTGGGTTGGTGAAGAATGGACCCCTCCAAGTTGCTATTACCTCATGGGTCCAACAACTACCTCACCAAAAAAAAACGGGTTGATCAGAGTAAGCCGAATATGCCCAAGAGGCAATTTACCAGCTCAACATGTCGCTGTCTCAGGCTTTACAGCACCTGTTGAGATTGAATCTGGTGACATTAAGGGACCCTCCTAAGAATCCTAACATAACCTCCCCAAGGTACAATCCTGATGCAAGGTGTGCATATCACTCCAACAGCCCGGGGCATGATACTAACAGCTGTTGGGCGTTGAGAAACAAAATTCAAGACCTGATTGATGAAGGAGAATTGGAACTCACACAAGACGGTCAAATTGAATTCTTTTGCCACCCCCCAAGGTTCACCATTTGAAGTGACAAGTACTGAGACGAGAAGACTTTTTGTTCATTAGAATTTTCAAGTTGTAATTTTCTTTTGATTGTTCGAACATTTATTCATGTCAAACTTTATTACTTTCTCAATGCATTGCATATGTCTGTTTTGAATCAATCTATTCGTATTCACTATATTCAAATTGCTTTCATTTTTGTGATGATCAACTCTCGATTAAAAAAATTCTAAGCCTTTAGAGGGAGGATGACGAAAATGATATCAAAATATCTACAATATGCTTTTGAACAGACCCCGCTGACGAGGTACATGCATTGTTTCAAATCCTAAACACTGAAGTTATAAGGAAGATAATCCCTAGTCAACCCCTTTGAGCCAAAGAAGTTGGAGTTTTTCTTTTCACAAATTAAAACCCGTAATTATAACCTGGGGTAGGGTAGTTTTCTCAGTTAATCCAGGTGAAAAATGAATGGCATCAAAGAAGTCCTCCCAAAGCAAAAGACGGTGATGGTTCTGTATAATCGTAAGGACAAGCAATCATTATCTCTCGAAATAAAAGCCCATTAAGTCAAAACCTATGAAGGAGACTTACAAAACTGGGGCATCCCGCTGACTGTAATCACAAAAGAAACAGTTCAGGCAAAAGACAGGGATAATAAAATCAAAAAGAAAGAGATCCTACAAACTCTTAACAAAAATGACTGTCTGTTCAAAATAAATTGCCAGCATCTGAACCATCACTGGAATATCATAGCAAAGACTCAAACGGGATCTAAATGCACAATTAGCTGAGTTTAGGGTCAAAGAACATCACGAAGAACGGGTGGGTACAAATAAAATTTGAGCCTTTATCATTTGTTTCTTGAACCATGAACCAGACCATGTTATAACACTTAAAAGTCCTAGCTGAGGCATGGGTTAGTTTGAAAGGATACTGTTACAAAAGGTATCCTGACTCCTGTAGGGCTTGCTGTAAATCCTGAGTTGACATCACATCTTACAAAAACTTATTTTACTAAAAAATGCATTTTCAGAAAATTTAAGACAGACATAAGCTTTGCATTCTTAAAATAACATTGTTTGCATATGACTATTTGTCGAAACAGCAGAGAAATTCGCACGACGAAGATCTAGTGAACAAAAAAAAAACTCTCAATAAAAAGGATCACCTCAAGTGGAAAAACACGTCCAAACAAGGGGCACGACATGATCATTATCCATCATCTGGGACAGTCAAGTCAAGATTCAAGGAATCTTTCAAAGATTCCAAATAGCCAGGGGCAAATCTCCATCTGAATCACTTGAGACATTGGACATAAATTCCAACGACAAATCTTGCATGATCAAATGAACATCTTCTGGTAGTATGGCATTACAACACTATCGATAGTGACAACTCCCTACACTCCGAGAGCGTGGACATAGTCAAAAAGTACTACACATAATCAAAGACCCTCTAGGTTGACTGGCCTAGGAAAAAATAAGGGCTACCCGACGAACCAAAAGGGTTCGGGCAAAAATAAGGGATGAAAATGAAAAATCTGTACACCCGACAAGTCGAAAACCTGAAAAGGCATCTTGGGCAAAAAAGGGTATCCTGGTGGACCGAAAATCCGAAAGGGCGGTCCAGACAAAAATTAGGGATCAAAGCGTACGACTATGTCCCGTCATCTTGTCACTAGCCTACCAGAAGAAGACTTGTAATTTCAATCGAGAGTTACCAAGCACCTCATAGGTTGGGATAATACTTGATCCACAAGGCCTCTGCAGGCACCTTCTCCCGTAGAAACAGGGGCAAATAAGACTTGTCCAAACTGTACAGTTGCTCTATCCACCAGGTACAACGGTAAATTCAGCTGAATAATATGGCTAAGATACTTTCACTCCCCGTAGAGTAAGACACTAATGATAGCTCTCCCCAGCTGAGACTTGCAACTGTGAATGAATGAATCAGTAATATTCTCCCCCAAGCAGAGTTTATCTACCATCAACACTGAAAAGGCTTAATATCCCCAACAGTCTTAATATTCCCCAACGGAGTATAAGAATATTCCCCGGTAAAATACAAGATATCCCCAGTGGAGTTAAAATTTTCCCAGCGCAGTCTGAAAAAGCTTCCCCAGTGGAGTTGAAGAATCATCCCCAGTAGACTCTGGAAGTTTGTCCCCGACGGAGTATAAAAATAAATATCCCTAGTCGAGTTCAAAGGAAGGTTGTCCCCAGCAAAGCTCAAAGGATTATCCCCCATTAGAGTCTAAAAGGTTATCCCCAGTGAAGTCGCAACTGAAAGATCATCCCCAGCGGAGTTCTTTCCTTTCACAAACAGGAATTCAATCCCCAACAGGATTCAGTATCACCAGCAATAGTAATTCGTCCCCAACGGAATTTATCAGTGGAATCCTCAGCAGAACATCTCTTCCCCACAGAGTAATCTCCTCATGAGTTTTATGCCCCAACGGAATTATACTCTTCTGCAGGTTTATTCTTGCAATCACCTTCATTCGCCATCCCCAGCGGAAATGAAGAATTCAACTCTATTCTCTAGCAGCTATCCGGGATTTATTTTCCCCAGCTAGAAACATTACATTTCCATACATCATGATACATGCATATACGCATCATACAACACAATCTCATTTATTTTGAGAACATCATTGCTTGATTCATATCATGCATTGCATATGATTGACCTTTATCTTTCAGGAAAGATGCAGTTAAGTTCTCAGCTATGTCGAAGACCTGACCGGTTCTTAAATCTCAAACTAAATTATTCTCGGTTGAATTACAGATAAGGTTCTCAATCTCGACAATTTTCCTCCGTCGAAGTGTGGACGAGTTCTAAAATCTCAACAGAATTATCCTCTGTTGAAGACCAGACAGTCCTAGATCTTGATGAAGATGTTTGCCTCAGTCGAAGATCTGACCGGTTCTTAAATCTCAACTGAATTATTCTCGGTTGAATTACAGATAAGGTTCTCAATCTCAACAATTTTCCTCCGTCGAAGTGTGAACGAGTTCTAAAATCTCAACAGAATTATCCTCTGTGGAAGACCAGGCAGTCATAGATCTTGATGAAGATGTTTCCCTCAGTCAAAGACCTGACCGGGTCTTAAATCTTAATTAAATTATTCTCGGTTGAATTACAGATAGGGTTCTCAATCTCGACAATTTTCCTCCGTCAAAGTGTGGACGAGTTCTAAAATCTCAACAGAATTATCCTCTGTTGAAGACCAGACATTCCTAGATCTTGATGAATATGTTTCCCTCAGTCGAAGACCTGACCGGTTCTTAAATATCAACTGAATTATTCTCGGTTGAATTACAGATAAGGTTCTCAATCTCGACAATTTTCCTCCGTCGATGTGTGGACGAGTTCTAAAATCTCAACAGAATTATCCTCCGTAGAAGACCAGACATTCCTAGATCTTGATGAAGATGTTTCCCTCAGTCGAAGACCTGACCGGTTCTTAAATCTCAACTGAATTATTCTCGGTTGAATTACAGATAAGGTTCTCAATCTCGACAATTTTCCTCCGTCAAAGTGTGGACGAGTTCTAAAATCTCAACAGAATTATCCTCCGTTGAAGACCAGACAGTCATAGATCTTGATGAAGATGTTTCCCTCAGTCGAAGACCTGACCGGTTCTTAAATCTCAACTGAATTATTCTCGGTTGAATTACAGATAAGGTTCTCAATCTCGACAATTTTCCTCCGTCAAAGTGTGGACGAGTTCTAAAATCTCAACAGAATTATCCTCTGTTGAAGACCAGACAGTCCTAGATCTTGATGAATATGTTTCCCTCATTCGAAGACCTGACCGGTTCTTAAATCTCAACTGAATTATTCTCGGTTGAATTACAGATAAGGTTCTCAATCTCGACAATTTTCCTCCGTCGAAGTGTGGACGAGTTCTAAAATCTCAACAGAATTATTCTCCGATGAGGACCAGACAGTCCTAGATCTTGATGAAGATGTTTCCCTCAGTCGAAGACCTGACCGGTTCTTAAATCTCAACTGAATTATTATCGGTTGAATTACATATAAGGTTCTCAATCTCGACAATTTTCCTCCATCGAAGTGTGGACGAGTTCTAAAATCTCAACATAATTATCCTCTGTTGAAGACCAGACAGTCCTAGATCTTGATGAAGATGTTTCCCTCAGTCGAAGACCTGACGGGTACTTAAATCTCAACTGAATTATTCTCGGTTGAATTACAGATAAGGTTCTCAATCTCGACAATTTTCCTCCGTCGAAGTGTGGACGAGTTCTAAAATCTCAACAGAATTGTCCTCTGTTGAAGACCAGACAGTCCTAGATCTTGATGAAGATGTTTCCTTCAGTCGAAGACCTGACCGGTTCTTAAATCTCAACTGAATTATTCTCGGTTGAATTACAGATAAGGTTCTCAATCTCAACAATTTTCCTCCGTCGAAGTGTGGACGAGTTCTAAAATCTCAACAGAATTATCCTCCGTGGAAGACCAGACAGTCATAGATCTTGATGAAGATGTTTCCCTCAGTCAAAGACCTGACCGGTTCTTAAATCTCAACTAAATTATTCTCGTTTGAATTACAGATAAGGTTCTCAATCTCGACAATTTTCCCCCGTCGATGTGTGGACGAGTTCTAAAATCTCAATAGAATTATCCTCCGTGGAAGACCAGACAGTCATAGATCTTGATGAAGATGTTTCCCTCAGTCAAAGCCCTGACCGGTTCTTAAATCTCAACTGAATTATTCTCGGTTGAATTACAGATAAGGTTCTCAATCTCGACAATTTTCCCCCGTCGATGTGTGGACGAGTTCTAAAATCTCAACAGAATTATCCTCCGTTGAAGACCAGACAGTCCCAGATCTTGATGAAGATGTTTCCCTCAGTCGAAGACCTGGCCGGTTCTTAAATCTCAACAGAATTATTCTCGGTTGAATTACATATAAGGTTCTCAATCTCGACAATTTTCCTCCATCGAAGTGTGGACGAGTTCTAAAATCTCAACAGAATTATCCTCTGTTGAAGACCAGACAGTCCTAGATCTTGATGAATATGTTTCCCTCAGTCGAAGAACTGACCAGTTCTTAAATCTCAACTGAATTATTCTCGGTTGAATTACAGATAAGGTTCTCAATCTCGACAATTTTCCTCCGTCGATGTGTGGACGAGTTCTAAAATCTCGACAGAATTATCCTCCGTTGAAGATCAGACAGTCCTAGATCTTGATGAAGATGTTTCCCTCAGTCGAAGACCTGACCGGTTCTTAAATCTCAACTGAATTATTCTCGGTTGAATTACAGATAAGGTTCTCAATCTCGACAATTTTCCTCCGTCAAAGTGTGGACGAGTTCTAAAATCTCAACAGAATTATCCTCTGTTGAAGACCAGATATTCCTAGATCTTGATGAATATGTTTCCCTCAGTCGAAGACTTGACCGGTTCTTAAATCTCAACAGAATTATTCTCGGTTGAATTACAGATAAGGTTCTCAATCTCGACAATTTTCCTCCGTCAAAGTGTGGACGAGTTCTAAAATCTCAACAGAATTATCCTCTGTTGAAGACCAGACAGTCCTAGATCTTGATGAAGATGTTTCCCTCAGTCGAAGACCTGGCCGGTTCTTAAATCTCAACTAAATTATTCTCGGTTGAATTACATATAAGGTTCTCAATCTCGACAATTTTCCTCCATCGAAGTGTGGACGAGTTCTAAAATCTCAACAGAATTATCCTTTATTGAAGACCAGACAGTCCTAGATCTTGATGAAGATGTTTCCCTCAGTCGAAGACCTGACCGGTACTTAAATCTAAACTGAATTATTCTCGGTTGAATTACAGATAAGGTTCTCAATCTCGACAATTTTCCTCCGTCGAAGTGTGGACGAGTTCTAAAATATCAACAGAATTGTCCTCTGTTGAAGACCAGACAGTCCTAGATCTTGATGAAGATGTTTCCTTCAGTCGAAGACCTGACTGGTTCTTAAATCTCAACTGAATTATTCTCGGTTGAATTACAGATAAGGTTCTCAATCTCGACAATTTTCCTCCGTCAAAGTGTGGACGAGTTCTAAAATCTCAACAGAATTGTCCTCTGTTGAAGACCAGACAGTCCTAGATCTTGATGAAGATGTTTCCTTCAGTCGAAGACCTGACCGGTTCTTAAATCTCAACTGAATTATTCTCGGTTGAATTACAGATAAGGTTCTCAATCTCGACAATTTTCCTCCGTCAAAGTGTGGACGAGTTCTAAAATCTCAACAAAATTATCCTCTGTTGAAGACCAAACAGTCCCAGATCTTGATGAATATGTTTCCCTCAGTCGAAGACCTGACCGGTTCTTAAATCTCAACAGAATTATTCTCGGTTGAATTACAGATAAGGTTCTCAATCTCGACAATTTTCCTCCGTTGAAGTGTGGACGAGTTCTAAAATCTCAACAGAATTATCCTCCGATGAAGACCAGACAGTCCTAGATCTTGATGAATATGTTTCCCTCAGTCGAAGACCTGACCGGTTCTTAAATCTCAACTGAATTATTCTCGGTTGAATTACAGATAAGGTTCTCAATCTCGACAATTTTCCTCCATCGAAGTGTGGACGAGTTCTAAAATCTCAACAGAATTATCCTCTGTTGAAGACCAGACAGTCCTAGGTCTTGATGAAGATGTTTCCCTCAGTAGAAGACCTGACCGGTACTTAAATCTCAACTGAATTATTCTCGGTTGAATTAGAGATAAGGTTCTCAATCTCGACAATTTTCCTCCGTCGAAGTGTGGACGAGTTCTAAAATCTCAACAGAATTGTCCTCTGTTGAAGACCAGGCAGTCCTAGATCTTGATGAAGATGTTTCCTTCAGTCGAAGACCTGACCGGTTCTTAAATCTCAACAGAATTATTCTCGGTTGAATTACAGATAAGGTTCTCAATCTCGACAATTTTCCTCCGTCAAAGTGTGGACGAGTTCTAAAATCTCAACAAAATTATCCTCTGTTGAAGACCAGACAGTCCTAGATCTTGATGAAGATGTTTCCCTCAGTCGAAGACCTAGCCGGTTCTTAAATCTCAACTGAATTATTCTCGGTTGAATTACATATAAGGTTCTCAATCTCGACAATTTTCCTCCATCGAAGTGTGGACGAGTTCTAAAATCTCAACAGAATTATCCTTTGTTGAAGACCAGACAGTCCTAGATCTTGATGAAGATGTTTCCCTCAGTCGAAGACCTGACCGGTACTTAAATCTAAACTGAATTATTCTCGGTTGAATTACAGATAAAGTTCTCAATCTCGACAATTTTCCTCCGTCGAAGTGTGGACGAGTTCTAAAATATCAACATAATTGTCCTCTGTTGAAGACCAGACAGTCCTAGATCTTGATGAAGATGTATCCTTCAGTCGAAGACCTGACCGGTTCTTAAATCTCAACTGAATTACTCTCGGTTGAATTACAGATAAGGTTCTCAATCTCGACAATTTTCCTCCGTCAAAGTGTGGACGAGTTCTAAAATCTCAACAGATTTATCCTCCGTTGAAGACCAGACAGTCCTAGATCTTGATGAAGATGTTTCCTTCAGTCGAAGACCTGACCGGTTCTTAAATCTCAACTGAATTATTCTCGGTTGAATTACAGATAAGGTTCTCAATCTCGACAATTTTCCTCCGTCAAAGTGTGGACGAGTTCTAAAATCTCAACAAAATTATCCTCTTTTGAAGACCAGACAGTCCCAGATCTTGATGAATATGTTTCCCTCAGTCGAAGACCTGACCGGTTCTTAAATCTCAACAGAATTATTCTCGGTTGAATTACAGATAAGGTTCTCAATCTCGACAATTTTCCTCCGTCAAAGTGTGGACGAGTTCTAAAATCTCAACAGAATTATCCTCCGATGAAGACCAGACAGTCCTAGATCTTGATGAATATGTTTCCCTCAGTCGAAGACCTGACCGGTTCTTAAATCTCAACTGAATTATTCTCGGTTGAATTACAGATAAGGTTCTCAATCTCGACAATTTTCCTCCATCGAAGTGTGGACGAGTTCTAAAATCTCAACAGAATTATCCTCTGTTGAAGACCAGACAGTCCTAGGTCTTGATGAAGATGTTTCCCTCAGTAGAAGACCTGACCGGTACTTAAATCTCAACTGAATTATTCTCGGTTGAATTAGAGATAAGGTTCTCAATCTCGACAATTTTCCTCCGTCGAAGTGTGGACGAGTTCTAAAATCTCAACAGAATTGTCCTCTGTTGAAGACCAGGCAGTCCTAGATCTTGATGAAGATGTTTCCATCAGTCGAAGACCTGACCGGTTCTTAAATCTCAACAGAATTATTCTCGGTTGAATTACAGATAAGGTTCTCAATCTCGACAATTTTCCTCCGTCAAAGTGTGGACGAGTTCTAAAATATCAACAGAATTATCCTCTGTTGAAGACCAGACAGTCCTAGATCTTGATGAAGATGTTTCCCTCAGTCGAAGACCTGGCCGGTTCTTAAATCTCAACTGAATTATTCTCGGTTGAATTACATATAAGGTTCTCAATCTCGACAATTTTCCTCCATCGAAGTGTGGACGAGTTCTAAAATCTCAACAGAATTATCCTTTGTTGAAGACCAGACAGTCCTAGATCTTGATGAAGATGTTTCCCTCAGTCGAAGACCTGACCGGTACTTAAATCTAAACTGAATTATTCTCGGTTGAATTACAGATAAGGTTCTCAATCTCGACAATTTTCCTCCGTCGAAGTGTGGACGAGTTCTAAAATATCAACAGAATTGTCCTCTGTTGAAGACCAGACAGTCCTAGATCTTGATGAAGATGTTTCCTTCAGTCGAAGACCTGACCGGTTCTTAAATCTCAACTGAATTATTCTCGGTTGAATTATAGATAAGGTTCTCAATCTCGACAATTTTCCTCCGTCAAAGTGTGGACGAGTTCTAAAATCTCAACAGAATTATCCTCCGTTGAAGACCAGACAGTCCTAGATCTTGATGAAGATGTTTCCCTCAGTCGAAGACCTGACCGGTTCTTAAATCTCAACTGAATTATTCTCGGTTGAATTACAGATAAGGTTCTCAATCTCGATAATTTTCCTCCGTCAAAGTGTGGACGAGTTATAAAATCTCAACAAAATTATCCTCTGTTGAAGACCAAACAGTCCTAGATCTTGATGAATATGTTTCCCTCATTCGAAGACTTGACCGGTTCTTAAATCTCAACTGAATTATTCTCGGTTGAATTACAGATAAGGTTCTCAATCTCGACAATTTTCCTCCGTCAAAGTGTGGACGAGTTCTAAAATCTCAACAAAATTATCCTCTGTTGAAGACCAGACAGTCCCAGATCTTGATGAATATGTTTCCCTCAGTCGAAGACATGACCGGTTCTTAAATCTCAACAGAATTATTCTCGGTTGAATTACAGATAAGGTTCTCAATCTCGACAATTTTCCTCCGTCGAAGTGTGGACGAGTTCTAAAATCTCAACAGAATTATCCTCCGATGAAGACCAGACAGTCCTAGATCTTGATGAATATGTTTCCCTCAGTCGAAGACCTGACCGGTTCTTAAATCTCAACTGAATTATTCTCGGTTGAATTACAGATAAGGTTCTCAATCTCGACAATTTTCCTCCATCGAAGTGTGGACGAGTTCTAAAATCTCAACAGAATTATCCTCTGTTGAAGACCAGACAGTCCTAGGTCTTGATGAAGATGTTTCCCTCAGTAGAAGACCTGACCGGTACTTAAATCTCAACTGAATTATTCTCGGTTGAATTAGAGATAAGGTTCTCAATCTCGACAATTTTCCTCCGTCGAAGTGTGGACGAGTTCTAAAATCTCAACAGAATTGTCCTCTGTTGAAGACCAGGCAGTCCTAGATCTTGATGAAGATGTTTCCTTCAGTCGAAGACCTGACCGGTTCTTAAATCTCAACAGAATTATTCTCGGTTGAATTACAGATAAGGTTCTCAATCTCGACAATTTTCCTCCGTCAAAGTGTGGACGAGTTCTAAAATCTCAACAGAATTATCCTCTGTTGAAGACCAGACAGTCCTAGATCTTGATGAAGATGTTTCCCTCAGTCGAAGACCTGGCCGGTTCTTAAATCTCAACTGAATTATTCTCGGTTGAATTACATATAAGGTTCTCAATCTCGACAATTTTCCTCCATCGAAGTGTGAACGAGTTCTAAAATCTCAACAGAATTATCCTCTGTTGAAGACCAGACAGTCCTAGATCTTGATGAAGATGTTTCCCTCAGTCGAAGACCTGACCGGTACTTAAATCTAAACTGAATTATTCTCGGTTGAATTACAGATAAAGTTCTCAATCTCGACAATTTTCCTCCGTCGAAGTGTGGACGAGTTCTAAAATATCAACATAATTGTCCTCTGTTGAAGACCAGACAGTCCTAGATCTTGATGAAGATGTATCCCTCAGTCGAAGACCTGACCGGTTCTTAAATCTCAACTGAATTATTCTCGGTTGAATTACAGATAAGGTTCTCAATCTCGACAATTTTCCTCCGTCAAAGTGTGGACGAGTTCTAAAATCTAAGCAGAATTATCCTCCGTTGAAGACCAGACAGTCCTAGATCTTGATGAAGATGTTTCCCTCAGTCGAAGACCTGACCGGTTCTTAAATCTCAACTGAATTATTCTCGGTTGAATTACAGATAAGGTTCTCAATCTCGACAATTTTCCTCCGTCAAAGTGTGGACGAGTTCTAAAATCTCAACAAAATTATCCTCTGTTGAAGACCAGACAAGCCCAGATCTTGATGAATATGTTTCCCTCAGTCGAAGACCTGACCGGTTCTTAAATCTCAACAGAATTATTCTCGGTTGAATTACAGATAAGGTTCTCAATCTCGACAATTTTTCTCCGTCGAAGTGTGGACGAGTTCTAAAATCTCAACAGAATTATCCTCCGATGAAGACCAGACATTCCTAGATCTTGATGAAGATGTTTCCCTCAGTCGAAGACCTGACCGGTTCTTAAATCTCAACTGAATTATTCTCGGTTGAATTACAAATAAGGTTCTCAATCTCGACAATTTTCCTCCATCGAAGTGTGGACGAGTTCTAAAATCTCAACAGAATTATCCTCTGTTGAAGACCAGACAGTCCTAGGTCTTGATGAAGATGTTTCCCTCAGTAGAAGACCTGACCGGTACTTAAATCTCAACTGAATTATTCTCGGTTGAATTAGAGATAAGGTTCTCAATCTCGATAATTTTCCTCCGTCGAAGTGTGGACGAGTTCTAAAATCTCAACAGAATTATCCTCTGTTGAAGACCAGGCAGTCCTAGATCTTGATGAAGATGTTTCCTTCAGTCGAAGACCTGACCGGTTCTTAAATCTCAACAGAATTATTCTCGGTTGAATTACAGATAAGGTTCTCAATCTCGACAATTTTCCTCCGTCAAAGTGTGGACGAGTTCTAAAATCTCAACAGAATTGTCCTCTGTTGAAGACTAGACAGTCCTAGATCTTGATGAAGATGTTTCCCTCAGTCGAAGACCTGACCGGTTCTTAAATCTCAACTGAATTATTCTCGGTTGAATTACATATAAGGTTCTCAATCTCGACAATTTTCCTCCGTCAAAGTGTGGACGAGTTCTAAAATCTCAACAAAATTATCCTTTGTTGAAGACCAGACAGTCCTAGATCTTGATGAAGATGTTTCCCTCAGTCGAAGACCTGACCGGTACTTAAATCTAAACTGAATTATTCTCGGTTGAATTACAGATAAGGTTCTCAATCTCGACAATTTTCCTCCGTCGAAGTGTGGACGAGTTCTAAAATATCAACAGAATTGTCCTCTGTTGAACACCAGACAGTCCTAGATCTTGATGAAGATGTTTCCCTCAGTCGAAGACCTAACCGGTACTTAAATCTAAACTGAATTATTCTCGGTTGAATTACAGATAAGGTTCTCAATCTCGACAATTTTCCTCCGTCGAAGTGTGGACGAGTTCTAAAATATCAACAAAATTGTCCTCTGTTGAAGACCAGGCAGTCCTAGATCTTGATGAAGATGTTTCCTTCAGTTGAAGACCTGACCGGTTCTTAAATCTCAACTGAATTATTCTCGGTTGAATTACAGATAAGGTTCTCAATCTCGACAATTTTCCTCCGTCAAAGTGTGGACGAGTTCTAAAATCTCAACAAAATTATCCTCTGTTGAAGACCAGACAGTCCCAGATCTTGATGAATATGTTTCCCTCAGTCGAAGACCTGACCGGTTCTTAAATCTCAACAGAATTATTCTCGGTTGAATTACAGATAAGGTTCTCAATCTCGACAATTTTCCTCCGTCGAAGTGTGGACGAGTTCTAAAATCTCAACAGAATTATCCTCCGATGAAGACCAGACAGTCCTAGATCTTGATGAATATGTTTCCCTCAGTCGAAGACCTGACCGGTTCTTAAATCTCAACTGAATTATTCTCGGTTGAATTACAGATAAGGTTCTCAATCTCGACAATTTTCCTCCATCGAAGTGTGGACGAGTTCTAAAATCTCAACAGAATTATCCTCTGTTGAAGACCAGACAGTCCTAGGTCTTGATGAAGATGTTTCCCTTAGTAGAAGACCTGACCGGTACTTAAATCTCAACTGAATTATTCTCGGTTGAATTAGAGATAAGGTTCTCAATCTCGACAATTTTCCTCCGTCGAAGTGTGGACGAGTTCTAAAATCTCAACAGAATTGTCCTCTGTTGAAGACCAGGCAGTCCTAGATCTTGATGAAGATGTTTCCATCAGTCGAAGACCTGACCGGTTCTTAAATCTCAACAGAATTATTCTCGGTTGAATTACAGATAAGGTTCTCAATCTCGACAATTTTCCTCCGTCAAAGTGTGGACGAGTTCTAAAATATCAACAGAATTATCCTCTGTTGAAGACCAGACAGTCCTAGATCTTGATGAAGATGTTTCCCTCAGTCGAAGACCTGGCCGGTTCTTAAATCTCAACTGAATTATTCTCGGTTGAATTACATATAAGGTTCTCAATCTCGACAATTTTCCTCCATCGAAGTGTGGACGAGTTCTAAAATCTCAACAGAATTATCCTTTGTTGAAGACCAGACAGTCCTAGATCTTGATGAAGATGTTTCCCTCAGTCGAAGACCTGACCGGTACTTAAATCTAAACTGAATTATTCTCGGTTGAATTACAGATAAGGTTCTCAATCTCGACAATTTTCCTCCGTCGAAGTGTGGACGAGTTCTAAAATATCAACAGAATTGTCCTCTGTTGAAGACCAGACAGTCCTAGATCTTGATGAAGATGTTTCCTTCAGTCGAAGACCTGACCGGTTCTTAAATCTCAACTGAATTATTCTCGGTTGAATTATAGATAAGGTTCTCAATCTCGACAATTTTCCTCCGTCAAAGTGTGGACGAGTTCTAAAATCTCAACAGAATTATCCTCCGTTGAAGACCAAACAGTCCTAGATCTTGATGAAGATGTTTCCCTCAGTCGAAGACCTGACCGGTTCTTAAATCTCAACTGAATTATTCTCGGTTGAATTACAGATAAGGTTCTCAATCTCGATAATTTTCCTCCGTCAAAGTGTGGACGAGTTATAAAATCTCAACAAAATTATCCTCTGTTGAAGACCAAACAGTCCTAGATCTTGATGAATATGTTTCCCTCATTCGAAGACTTGACCGGTTCTTAAATCTCAACTGAATTATTCTCGGTTGAATTACAGATAAGGTTCTCAATCTCGACAATTTTCCTCCGTCAAAGTGTGGACGAGTTCTAAAATCTCAACAAAATTATCCTCTGTTGAAGACCAGACAGTCCCAGATCTTGATGAATATGTTTCCCTCAGTCGAAGACCTGACCGGTTCTTAAATCTCAACAGAATTATTCTCGGTTGAATTACAGATAAGGTTCTCAATCTCGACAATTTTCCTCCGTCGAAGTGTGGACGAGTTCTAAAATCTCAACAGAATTATCCTCCGATGAAGACCAGACAGTCCTAGATCTTGATGAATATGTTTCCCTCAGTCGAAGACCTGACCGGTTCTTAAATCTCAACTGAATTATTCTCGGTTGAATTACAGATAAGGTTCTCAATCTCGACAATTTTCCTCCATCGAAGTGTGGACGAGTTCTAAAATCTCAACAGAATTATCCTCTGTTGAAGACCAGACAGTCCTAGGTCTTGATGAAGATGTTTCCCTCAGTAGAAGACCTGACCGGTACTTAAATCTCAACTGAATTATTCTCGGTTGAATTAGAGATAAGGTTCTCAATCTCGACAATTTTCCTCCGTCGAAGTGTGGACGAGTTCTAAAATCTCAACAGAATTGTCCTCTGTTGAAGACCAGGCAGTCCTAGATCTTGATGAAGATGTTTCCTTCAGTCGAAGACCTGACCGGTTCTTAAATCTCAACAGAATTATTCTCGGTTGAATTACAGATAAGGTTCTCAATCTCGACAATTTTCCTCCGTCAAAGTGTGGACGAGTTCTAAAATCTCAACAGAATTATCCTCTGTTGAAGACCAGACAGTCCTAGATCTTGATGAAGATGTTTCCCTCAGTCGAAGACCTGGCCGGTTCTTAAATCTCAACTGAATTATTCTCGGTTGAATTACATATAAGGTTCTCAATCTCGACAATTTTCCTCCATCGAAGTGTGAACGAGTTCTAAAATCTCAACAGAATTATCCTCTGTTGAAGACCAGACAGTCCTAGATCTTGATGAAGATGTTTCCCTCAGTCGAAGACCTGACCGGTACTTAAATCTAAACTGAATTATTCTCGGTTGAATTACAGATAAAGTTCTCAATCTCGACAATTTTCCTCCGTCGAAGTGTGGACGAGTTCTAAAATATCAACATAATTGTCCTCTGTTGAAGACCAGACAGTCCTAGATCTTGATGAAGATGTATCCCTCAGTCGAAGACCTGACCGGTTCTTAAATCTCAACTGAATTATTCTCGGTTGAATTACAGATAAGGTTCTCAATCTCGACAATTTTCCTCCGTCAAAGTGTGGACGAGTTCTAAAATCTAAGCAGAATTATCCTCCGTTGAAGACCAGACAGTCCTAGATCTTGATGAAGATGTTTCCCTCAGTCGAAGACCTGACCGGTTCTTAAATCTCAACTGAATTATTCTCGGTTGAATTACAGATAAGGTTCTCAATCTCGATAATTTTCCTCCGTCAAAGTGTGGACGAGTTCTAAAATCTCAACAAAATTATCCTCTGTTGAAGACCAGACAAGCCCAGATCTTGATGAATATGTTTCCCTCAGTCGAAGACCTGACCGGTTCTTAAATCTCAACAGAATTATTCTCGGTTGAATTACAGATAAGGTTCTCAATCTCGACAATTTTTCTCCGTCGAAGTGTGGACGAGTTCTAAAATCTCAACAGAATTATCCTCCGATGAAGACCAGACATTCCTAGATCTTGATGAAGATGTTTCCCTCAGTCGAAGACCTGACCGGTTCTTAAATCTCAACTGAATTATTCTCGGTTGAATTACAAATAAGGTTCTCAATCTCGACAATTTTCCTCCATCGAAGTGTGGACGAGTTCTAAAATCTCAACAGAATTATCCTCTGTTGAAGACCAGACAGTCCTAGGTCTTGATGAAGATGTTTCCCTCAGTAGAAGACCTGACCGGTACTTAAATCTCAACTGAATTATTCTCGGTTGAATTAGAGATAAGGTTCTCAATCTCGATAATTTTCCTCCGTCGAAGTGTGGACGAGTTCTAAAATCTCAACAGAATTATCCTCTGTTGAAGACCAGGCAGTCCTAGATCTTGATGAAGATGTTTCCTTCAGTCGAAGACCTGACCGGTTCTTAAATCTCAACAGAATTATTCTCGGTTGAATTACAGATAAGGTTCTCAATCTCGACAATTTTCCTCCGTCAAAGTGTGGACGAGTTCTAAAATCTCAACAGAATTGTCCTCTGTTGAAGACCAGACAGTCCTAGATCTTGATGAAGATGTTTCCCTCAGTCGAAGACCTGACCGGTTCTTAAATCTCAACTGAATTATTCTCGGTTGAATTACATATAAGGTTCTCAATCTCGACAATTTTCCTCCGTCAAAGTGTGGATGAGTTCTAAAATCTCAACAAAATTATCCTTTGTTGAAGACCAGACAGTCCTAGATCTTGATGAAGATGTTTCCCTCAGTCGAAGACCTGACCGGTACTTAAATCTAAACTGAATTATTCTCGGTTGAATTACAGATAAGGTTCTCAATCTCGACAATTTTCCTCCGTCGAAGTGTGGACGAGTTCTAAAATATCAACAGAATTGTCCTCTGTTGAACACCAGACAGTCCTAGATCTTGATGAAGATGTTTCCCTCAGTCGAAGACCTAACCGGTACTTAAATCTAAACTGAATTATTCTCGGTTGAATTACAGATAAGGTTCTCAATCTCGACAATTTTCCTCCGTCGAAGTGTGGACGAGTTCTAAAATATCAACAAAATTGTCCTCTGTTGAAGACCAGACAGTCCTAGATCTTGATGAAGATGTTTCCTTCTGTCGAAGACCTGACCGGTTCTTAAATCTCAACTGAATTATTCTCGGTTGAATTACAGATAAGGTTCTCAATCTCGACAATTTTCCTCCGTCAAAGTGTGGACGAGTTCTAAAATCTCAACAAAATTATCCTCTGTTGAAGACCAGACAGTCCCAGATCTTGATGAATATGTTTCCCTCAGTCGAAGACCTGACCGGTTCTTAAATCTCAACAGAATTATTCTCGGTTGAATTACAGATAAGGTTCTCAATCTCGACAATTTTCCTCCGTCGAAGTGTGGACGAGTTCTAAAATCTCAACAGAATTATCCTCCGATGAAGACCAGACAGTCCTAGATCTTGATGAATATGTTTCCCTCAGTCGAAGACCTGACCTGTTCTTAAATCTCAACTGAATTATTCTCGGTTGAATTACAGATAAGGTTCTCAATCTCGACAATTTTCCTCCATCGAAGTGTGGACGAGTTCTAAAATCTCAACAGAATTATCCTCTGTTGAAGACCAGACAGTCCTAGGTCTTGATGAAGATGTTTCCCTTAGTAGAAGACCTGACCGGTACTTAAATCTCAACTGAATTATTCTCGGTTGAATTAGAGATAAGGTTCTCAATCTCGACAATTTTCCTCCGTCGAAGTGTGGACGAGTTCTAAAATCTCAATAGAATTGTCCTCTGTTGAAGACCAGGCAGTCCTAGATCTTGATGAAGATGTTTCCTTCAGTCGAAGACCTGACCGGTTCTTAAATCTCAACAGAATTATTCTCGGTTGAATTACAGATAAGGTTCTCAATCTCGACAATTTTCCTCCTTCAAAGTGTGGACGAGTTCTAAAATCTCAACAGAATTATCCTCTGTTGAAGACCAGACAGTCCTAGATCTTGATGAAGATGTTTCCCTCAGTCGAAGACCTGGCCGGTTCTTAAATCTCAACTGAATTATTCTCGGTTGAATTACATATAAGGTTCTCAATCTCGACAATTTTCCTCCATCGAAGTGTGGACGAGTTCTAAAATCTCAACAGAATTATCCTTTGTTGAAGACCAGACAGTCCTAGATCTTGATGAAGATGTTTCCCTCAGTCGAAGACCTGACCGGTACTTAAATCTAAACTGAATTATTCTCGGTTGAATTACAGATAAGGTTCTCAATCTCGACAATTTTCCTCCGTCGAAGTGTGGACGAGTTCTAAAATATCAACAGAATTGTCCTCTGTTGAAGACCAGACAGTCCTAGATCTTGATGAAGATGTTTCCTTCAGTCGAAGACCTGACCGATTCTTAAATCTCAACTGAATTATTCTCGGTTGAATTACAGATAAGGTTTTCAATCTCGACAATTTTCCTCCGTCAAAGTGTGGACGAGTTCTAAAATCTCAACAGAATTATCCTCCGTTGAAGACCAGACAGTCCTAGATCTTGATGAAGATGTTTCCCTCAGTCGAAGACCTGACCGGTTCTTAAATCTCAACTGAATTATTCTCGGTTGAATTACAGATAAGGTTCTCAATCTCGATAATTTTCCTCCGTCAAAGTGTGGACGAGTTCTAAAATCTCAACAAAATTATCCTCTGTTGAAGACCAAACAGTCCTAGATCTTGATGAATATGTTTCCCTCATTCGAAGACTTGACCGGTTCTTAAATCTCAACTGAATTATTCTCGGTTGAATTACAGATAAGGTTCTCAATCTCGACAATTTTCCTCCGTCGAAGTGTGGACGAGTTCTAAAATCTCAACAGAATTATCCTCCGATGAAGACCAGACAGTCCTAGATCTTGATGAATATGTTTCCCTCAGTCGAAGACCTGACCGGTTCTTAAATCTCAACTGAATTATTCTCGGTTGAATTACAGATAAGGTTCTCAATCTCGACAATTTTCCTCCATCGAAGTGTGGACGAGTTCTAAAATCTCAACAGAATTATCCTCTGTTGAAGACCAGACAGTCCTAGATCTTGATGAAGATGTTTCCCTCAGTCGAAGACCTGACCGGTTCTTAAATCTCAACTGAATTATTCTCGGTTGAATTACATATAAGGTTCTCAATCTCAACAATTTTCCTCCGTCAAAGTGTGGACGAGTTCTAAAATCTCAACAAAATTATCCTTTGTTGAAGACCAGACAGTCCTAGATCTTGATGAAGATGTTTCCCTCAGTCGAAGACCTGGCCGGTTCTTAAATCTCAACTGAATTATTCTCGGTTGAATTACAGATAAGGTTCTCAATCTCGACAATTTTCCTCCGTCGAAGTGTGGACGAGTTCTAAAATCTCAACAGAATTATCCTTTGTTGAAGACCAGACAGTCCTAGATCTTGATGAAGATGTTTCCCTCAGTCGAAGACCTGACCGGTACTTAAATCTAAACTGAATTATTCTCGGTTGAATTACAGATAAGGTTCTCAATCTCGACAATTTTCCTCCGTCGAAGTGTGGACGAGTTCTAAAATATCAACAGAATTGTCCTCTGTTGAACACCAGACAGTCCTAGATCTTGATGAAGATGTTTCCCTCAGTCGAAGACCTAACCGGTACTTAAATCTAAACTGAATTATTCTCGGTTGAATTACAGATAAGGTTCTCAATCTCGACAATTTTCCTCCG
Source organism: Vicia faba (assembly GCA_948472305.1). Taxonomy (NCBI): domain Eukaryota; kingdom Viridiplantae; phylum Streptophyta; class Magnoliopsida; order Fabales; family Fabaceae; genus Vicia; species Vicia faba. The sequence continues at coordinate 544,306,734 of OX451735.1, forward strand.
TCGAAGTGTGGACGAGTTCTAAAATATCAACAAAATTGTCCTCTGTTGAAGACCAGACAGTCCTAGATCTTGATGAAGATGTTTCCTTCAGTCGAAGACCTGACCGGTTCTTAAATCTCAACTGAATTATTCTCGGTTGAATTACAGATAAGGTTCTCAATCTCGACAATTTTCCTCCGTCAAAGTGTGGACGAGTTCTAAAATCTCAACAAAATTATCCTCTGTTGAAGACCAGACAGTCCCAGATCTTGATGAATATGTTTCCCTCAGTCGAAGACCTGACCGGTTCTTAAATCTCAACAGAATTATTCTCGTTTGAATTACAGATAAGGTTCTCAATCTCGACAATTTTCCTCCGTCGAAGTGTGGACGAGTTCTAAAATCTCAACAGAATTATCCTCCGATGAAGACCAGACAGTCCTAGATCTTGATGAATATGTTTCCCTCAGTCGAAGACCTGATCGGTTCTTAAATCTCAACTGAATTATTCTCGGTTGAATTACAGATAAGGTTCTCAATCTCGACAATTTTCCTCCATCGAAGTGTGGACGAGTTCTAAAATCTCAACAGAATTATCCTCTGTTGAAGACCAGACAGTCCTAGGTCTTGATGAAGATGTTTCCCTTAGTAGAAGACCTGACCGGTACTTAAATCTCAACTGAATTATTCTCGGTTGAATTAGAGATAAGGTTCTCAATCTCGACAATTTTCCTCTGTCGAAGTGTGGACGAGTTCTAAAATCTCAACAGAATTGTCCTCTGTTGAAGACCAGGCAGTCCTAGATCTTGATGAAGATGTTTCCTTCAGTCGAAGACCTGACCGGTTCTTAAATCTCAACAGAATTATTCTCGGTTGAATTACAGATAAGGTTCTCAATCTCGACAATTTTCCTCCGTCAAAGTGTGGACGAGTTCTAAAATCTCAACAGAATTATCCTCTGTTGAAGACCAGACAGTCCTAGATCTTGATGAAGATGTTTCCCTCAGTCGAAGACCTGGCCGGTTCTTAAATCTCAACTGAATTATTCTCGGTTGAATTACATATAAGGTTCTCAATCTCGACAATTTTCCTCCATCGAAGTGTGGACGAGTTCTAAAATCTCAACAGAATTATCCTTTGTTGAAGACCAGACAGTCCTAGATCTTGATGAAGATGTTTCCCTCAGTCGAAGACCTGACCGGTACTTAAATCTAAACTGAATTATTCTCGGTTGAATTACAGATAAGGTTCTCAATCTCGACAATTTTCCTCCGTCGAAGTGTGGACGAGTTCTAAAATATCAACAGAATTGTCCTCTGTTGAAGACCAGACAGTCCTAGATCTTGATGAAGATGTTTCCTTCAGTCGAAGACCTGACCGGTTCTTAAATCTCAACTGAATTATTCTCGGTTGAATTACAGATAAGGTTCTCAATCTCGACAATTTTCCTCCGTCAAAGTGTGGACGAGTTCTAAAATCTCAACAGAATTATCCTCCGTTGAAGACCAGACAGTCCTAGATCTTGATGAAGATGTTTCCCTCAGTCGAAGACCTGACCGGTTCTTAAATCTCAACTGAATTATTCTCGGTTGAATTACAGATAAGGTTCTCAATCTCGATAATTTTCCTCCGTCAAAGTGTGGACGAGTTCTAAAATCTCAACAAAATTATCCTCTGTTGAAGACCAAACAGTCCTAGATCTTGATGAATATGTTTCCCTCATTCGAAGACTTGACCGGTTCTTAAATCTCAACTGAATTATTCTCGGTTGAATTACAGATAAGGTTCTCAATCTCGACAATTTTCCTCCGTCGAAGTGTGGACGAGTTCTAAAATCTCAACAGAATTATCCTCCGATGAAGACCAGACAGTCCTAGATCTTGATGAATATGTTTCCCTCAGTCGAAGACCTGACCGGTTCTTAAATCTCAACTGAATTATTCTCGGTTGAATTACAGATAAGGTTCTCAATCTCGACAATTTTCCTCCATCGAAGTGTGGACGAGTTCTAAAATCTCAACAGAATTATCCTCTGTTGAAGACCAGACAGTCCTAGGTCTTGATGAAGATGTTTCCCTCAGTATAAGACCTGACCGGTACTTAAATCTCAACTGAATTATTCTCGGTTGAATTAGAGATAAGGTTCTCAATCTCGACAATTTTCCTCCGTCGAAGTGTGGACGAGTTCTAAAATCTCAACATAATTGTCCTCTGTTGAAGACCAGACAGTCCTAGATCTTGATGAAGATGTTTCCTTCAGTCGAAGACCTGACCGGTTCTTAAATCTCAACAGAATTATTCTCGGTTGAATTACAGATAAGGTTCTCAATCTCGACAATTTTCCTCCGTCAAAGTGTGGACGAGTTCTAAAATCTCAACAGAATTATCCTCCGATGAAGACCAGAAAGTCCTAGATCTTGATGAATATGTTTCCCTCAGTCGAAGACCTGACCGGTTCTTAAATCTCAACTGAATTATTCTCGGTTGAATTACAGATAAGGTTCTCAATCTTGACAATTTTCCTCCATCAAAGTGTGGACGAGTTCTAAAATCTCAACAAAATTATCCTCTGTTGAAGACCAGACAGTCCTAGGTCTTGATGAAGATGTTTCCCTCAGTCGAAGACCTTACCGGTACTTAAATCTCAACTGAATTATTCTCGGTTGAATTACAGATAAGGTTCTCAATCTCGACAATTTTCCTCCGTCGAAGTGTGGACGAGTTCTAAAATCTCAACAGAATTTTCCTCTGTTGAAGACCAGACAGTCCTAGATCTTGATGAAGATGTTTCCTTCAGTCGAAGACCTGACCGGTTCTTAAATCTCAACTTAATTATTCTCGGTTGAATTACAGATAAGGTTCTCAATATCGACAATTTTCCTCCTTCAAAGTGTGGACGAGTTCTAAAATCTCAACAGAATTGTCCTCTGTTGAAGACCAGACAGTCCTAGATCTTGATGAAGATGTTTCCTTCAGTCGAAGACCTGGCCGGTTCTTAAATCTCAACTGAATTATTCTCGGTTGAATTACAGATAAGGTTCTCAATCTCGACAATTTTCCTCCGTCGAAGTGTGGACGAGTTCTAAAATCTAAGCAGAATTATCCTCCGTTGAAGACCAGACAGTCCTAGATCTTGATGAAGATGTTTCCCTCAGTCGAAGATCTGACCGGTTCTTAAATCTCAACTGAATTATTCTCGGTTGAATTACAGATAAGGTTCTCAATCTCAACAATTTTCCTCCGTCGAAGTGTGGACGAGTTCTAAAATCTCAATAGAATTATCCTCCGTTGAAGACCAGACAGTCCTAGATCTTGATGAAGATGTTTCCCTCAGTCGAAGACCTTACCGGTACTTAAATCTCAACTGAATTATTCTCGGTTGAATTACAGATAAGGTTCTCAATCTCGACAATTTTCCTCCGTCGAAGTGTGGACGAGTTCTAAAATCTCAACAGAATTTTCCTCTGTTGAAGACCAGACAGTCCTAGATCTTGATGAAGATGTTTCCTTCAGTCGAAGACCTGACCGGTTCTTAAATCTCACTTGAATTATTCTCGGTAGAATTACAGATAAGGTTCTCAATCTTGACAATTTTCCTCCGTCGAAGTGTGGACGAGTTCTAAAATCTAAACAGAATTATCCTCCGTTGAAGACCAGACAGTCCTAGATCTTGATGAAGATGTTTCCCTCAGTCGAAGATCTGACCGGTTCTTAAATCTCAACTGAATTATTCTCGGTTGAATTACAGATAAGGTTCTCAATCTCAACAATTTTCCTCCGTCGAAGTGTGGACGAGTTCTAAAATCTCAACAGAATTATCCTCCGTGGAAGACCAGACAGTCATAGATCTTGATGAAGATGTTTCCCTCAGTCAAAGACCTGACCGGTTCTTAAATCTCAATTAAATTATTCTCGGTTGAATTACAGATAAGGTTCTCAATCTCGACAATTTTCCTCCGTCAAAGTGTGGACGAGTTCTAAAATCTCAACAAAATTATCCTCTGTTGAAGACCAGACAATCCCAGATCTTGATGAATATGTTTCCCTCAGTCGAAGACCTGACCGGTTCTTAAATCTCAACAGAATTATTCTCGGTTGAAGTAAAGATAAGGTTCTCAATCTCGACAATTTTCCTCCGTCGAAGTGTGGACGAGTTCTAAAATCTCAACAGAATTATCCTCCGATGAAGACCAGACAGTCCTAGATCTTGATGAATATGTTTCCCTCAGTCGAAGAACTGACCGGTTCTTAAATCTCAACTGAATTATTCTCGGTTGAATTACAGATAAGGTTCTCAATCTCGACAATTTTCCTCCATCGAAGTGTGGACGAGTTCTAAAATATCAACAGAATTATCCTCTGTTGAAGACCAGACAGTCCTAGGTCTTGATGAAGATGTTTCCCTCAGTAGAAGACCTGACCGGTACTTAAATCTCAACTGAATTATTCTCGGTTGAATTAGAGATAAGGTTCTCAATCTCGACAATTTTCCTCCGTCGAAGTGTGGACGAGTTCTAAAATCTCAACAGAATTGTCCTCTGTTGAAGACCAGGCAGTCCTAGATCTTGATGAAGATGTTTCCTTCAGTCGAAGACCTGACCGGTTCTTAAATCTCAACAGAATTATTCTCGGTTGAATTACAGATAAGGTTCTCAATCTCGACAATTTTCCTCCGTCAAAGTGTGGACGAGTTCTAAAATCTCAACAGAATTATCCTCTGTTGAAGACCAGACAGTCCTAGATCTTGATGAAGATGTTTCCCTCAGTCGAAGACCTGGCCGGTTCTTAAATCTCAACTGAATTATTCTCGGTTGAATTACATATAAGGTTCTCAATCTCGACAATTTTCCTCCATCGAAGTGTGGACGAGTTCTAAAATCTCAACAGAATTATCCTTTGTTGAAGACCAGACAGTCCTAGATCTTGATGAAGATGTTTCCCTCAGTCGAAGACCTGACCGGTACTTAAATCTAAACTGAATTATTCTCAGTTGAATTACAGATAAGGTTCTCAATCTCGACAATTTTCCTCCGTCGAAGTGTGGACGAGTTCTAAAATATCAACAGAATTGTCCTCTGTTGAAGACCAGACAGTCCTAGATCTTGATGAAGATGTTTCCCTCAGTCGAAGACCTGACCGGTTCTTAAATCTCAACTGAATTATTCTCGGTTGAATTACAGATAAGGTTCTCAATCTCGACAATTTTCCTCCGTCAAAGTGTGGACGAGTTCTAAAATCTCAACAGAATTATCCTCCATTGAAGACCAGACAGTCCTAGATCTTGATGAAGATGTTTCCCTCAGTCGAAGACCTGACCGGTTCTTAAATCTAAACTGAATTATTCTCGGTTGAATTACAAATAAGGTTCTCAATCTCGACAATTTTCCTCCATCGAAGTGTGGACGAGTTCGAAAATCTCAACAGAATTATCCTCTGTTGAAGACCAGACACTCCTAGATCTTGATGAAGATGTTTCCCTCAGTCGAAGACCTGACCGGTACTTAAATCTCAACTGAATTATTCTCGATCGAATTACAGATAAGGTTCTCAATCTCGACAATTTTCCTCCGTCGAAGTGTGGATGAGTTCTAAAATATCAACAGAATTATCCTCTGTTGAAGATCAGACAGTCCTAGATCTTAATGAAGATGTTTCCTTCAGTCGAAGACCTGACCGGTTCTTAAATCTCAACTGAATTATTCTCGGTTGAATTACAGATAAGGTTCTCAATCTCGAAAATTTTCCTCCGTCAAAGTGTGGACGAGTTCTAAAATCTCAACAGAGTTATCCTCTGTTGAAGACCAGACAGTCCTAGATCTTGATGAATATGTTTCCCTCAGTCGAAGACCTGACCGGTTCTTAAATCTCAACTGAATTATTCTCGGTTGAATTACAGATAAGGTTCTCAATCTCGACAATTTTCCTCCGTCGAAGTGTGGACGAGTTCTAAAATCTCAACAGAATTATCCTCCGATGAAGACCAGACAGTCCTAGTTATTGATGAAGATGTTTCCCTCAGTCGAAGACCTGACCGGTTCTTAAATCTCAACTGAATTATTCTCGGTTGAATTACAGATAAGGTTCTCAATCTCGACAATTTTCCTCCATCGAAGTGTGGACGAGTTCTAAAATCTCAACAGAATTATCCTCTGTTGAAGACTAGACAGTCCTAGATCTTGATGAAGATGTTTCCCTCAGTCGAAGACCTGACCGGTACTTAAATCTCAACTGAATTATTCTCGGTTGAATTACAGATAAGGTTCTCAATCTCGACAATTTTCCTCCGTCGAAGTGTGGACGAGGTCTAAAATCTCAACAGAATTGTCCTCTGTTGAAGACAAACAAACCTAGATCTTGATGAAGATGTTTCCTTCAGTAGAAGACCTGACCGGTTCTTAAATCTCAACTGAATTATTCTCGGTTGAATTACAGATAAGGTTCTCAATCTCGACAATTTTCCTCCGTCAAAGTGTGGACGAGTTCTAAAATCTCAACAGAATTATCCTCCATTGAAGACCAGACAGTCCTAGATCTTGATGAAGATGTTTCCCTCAGTCGAAGACCTGACCGGTTCTTAAATCTAAACTGAATTATTCTCGGTTGAATTACAGATAAGGTTCTCAATCTCGACAATTTTCCTCCATCGAAGTGTGGACGAGTTCGAAAATCTCAACAGAATTATCCTCTGTTGAAGACCAGACAGTCCTAGATCTTGATGAAGATGTTTCCCTCAGTCGAAGACCTGACCGGTACTTAAATCTCAACTGAATTATTCTCGATCGAATTACAGATAAGGTTCTCAATCTCGACAATTTTCCTCCGTCGAAGTGTGGACGAGTTCTAAAATATCAACAGAATTGTCCTCTGTTGAAGATCAGACAGTCCTAGATCTTGATGAAGATGTTTCCTTCAGTCGAAGACCTGACCGGTTCTTAAATCTCAACTAAATTATTCTCGGGTGAATTACAGATAAGGTTCTCAATCTCGAAAATTTTCCTCCGTCAAAGTGTGGACGAGTTCGAAAATCTCAACAGAATTATCCTCTGTTGAAGACCAGACAGTCCTAGATCTTGATGAAGATGTTTCCCTCAGTCGAAGACCTGACCGGTACTTAAATCTCAACTGAATTATTCTCGATCGAATTACATATAAGGTTCTCAATCTCGACAATTTTCCTCCGTCGAAGTGTGAATGAGTTCTAAAATATCAACAGAATTGTCCTCTGTTGAAGATCAGACAGTCCTAGATCTTGATGAAGATGTTTCCTTCAATCGAAGACCTGACCGGTTCTTAAATCTCAACTGAATTATTCTCGGTTGAATTACAGATAAGGTTCTCAATCTCGAAAATTTTCCTCCGTCAAAGTGTGGACGAGTTCTAAAATCTCAACAGAGTTATCCTCTGTTGAAGACCAGACAGTCCTAGATCTTGATGAATATGTTTTCCTCAGTCGAAGACCTGACCGGTTCTTAAATCTCAACTGAATTATTCTCGGTTGAATTACAGATAAGGTTCTCAATCTCGACAATTTTCCTCCGTCGAAGTGTGGACGAGTTCTAAAATCTCAACAGAATTATCCTCCGATGAAGACCAGACAGTCCTAGATATTGATGAAGATGTTTCCCTCAATCGAAGACCTGACCGGTTCTTAAATCTCAACTGAATTATTCTCGGTTGAATTACAGATAAGGTTCTCAATCTCGACAATTTTCCTCCATCGAAGTGTGGACGAGTTCTAAAATCTCAACAGAATTATCCTCTGTTGAAGACTAGAAAGTCCTAGATCTTGATGAAGATGTTTCCCTCAGTCGAAGACCTGACCGGTACTTAAATCTCAACTGAATTATTCTCGGTTGAATTACAGATAAGGTTCTCAATCTCGACAATTTTCCTCCGTCGAAGTGTGGACGAGGTCTAAAATCTCAACAGAATTGTCCTCTGTTGAAGACAAACAAACCTAGATCTTGATGAAGATGTTTCCTTCAGTAGAAGACCTGACCGGTTCTTAAATCTCAACTGAATTATTCTCGGTTGAATTATAGATAAGGTTCTCAATCTCGACAATTTTCCTCCGTCGAAGTGTGGACGAGTTCTAAAATCTCAACAGAATTATCCTTTGTTGAAGACCAGACAGTCCTAGATCTTGATGAAGATGTTTCCCTCAGTCGAAGATCTGACCGGTTCTTAAATCTCAACTGAATTATTCTCGGTTGAATTACAAATAAGGTTCTCAATCTCGACAATTTTCCTCCATCGAAGTGTGGACGAGTTCTAAAATTTCAACAGAATTATCCTCCGATGAAGACCAGACAGTCCTAGATCTTGATGAAGATGTTTCCCTCAGTCGAAGACCTGACCGGTTCTTAAATCTCAACTGAATTATTCTCAGTTGAATTACAGATAAGGTTCTCAATCTCGACAATTTTCCTCCATCGAAGTGTGGACGAGTTCTAAAATCTCAACAGAATTATCCCCTGTTGAAGACCAGACAGTCCTAGATCTTGATGAAGATGCTTCCCTCAGTCGAAGACCTGACCGGTACTTAAATCTCAACTGAATTATTCTCGGTTGAATTACAGATAAGGTTCTCAATCTCGACAATATTCCTACGTCGAAGTGTGGACGAGTTCTAAAATCTCAACAGAATTGTCCTCTGTTGAAGACCATACAGTCCTAGATCTTGATGAAGATGTTTCCTTCAGTCGAAGACCTGACCGGTTCTTAAATCTCAACTGAATTATTCTCGGTTGAATTACAGATAAGGTTCTCAATCTCGACAATTTTCCTCCGTCGAAGTGTGGACGAGTTCTAAAATCTCAACATAATTGTCCTCTGTTGAAGACCAGACAGTACTAGATCTTGATGAAGATGTTTCCCTCAGTCGAAGGCCTGACCGGTTCTTAAATCTCAACTGAATTATTCTCGGTTGAATTACAGATAAGGTTCTCAATCTCGACAATTTTCCTCCGTCGAAGTGTGGACGAGTTCTAAAATCTCAACAGAATTGTCCTCCGTTGAAGACCAGACAGTCCTAGATCTTGATGAAGATGTTTCCCTCAGTCGAAGACCTGACCGGTTCTTAAATCTCAACTGAATTATTCTCGGTTGAATTACAGATAAGGTTCTCAATCTCGAAAATTTTCCTCCGTCGAAGTCTGGACGAGTTCTAAAATCTCAACAGAATTATCCTCCGTTGAAGACCAGACAGTCCTAGATCTTGATGAAGATGTTTCCCTTAGTAGAAGACCTGACCGGTACATAAATCTCAACTGAATTCTTCTCGGTTGAATTACAGATAAGGTTCTCAATCTCGACAATTTTCCTCCATCGAAGTGTGGACGAGTTCTAAAATCTCAACAGAATTATCCTCTGTTGAAGACCAGACAGTCCTAGATCTTGATGAAGATGTTTCCCTCAGTCGAAGACCTGACCGGTTCTTAAATCTCAACTGAATTATTCTCGGTTGAATTACAGATAAGGTTCTCAATCTCGACAATTTTCCTCCGTCGAAGTGTGGACGAGTTCTAAAATCTTAACAGAATTGTCCTCCGTTGAAGACCAGACAGTCCTAGATCTTGATGAAGATGTTTCCCTCAGTCGAAGACCTGACCGGTTCTTAAATCTCAACTGAATTATTCTCGGTTGAATTACAGATAAGGTTCTCAATCTCGACAATTTTCCTCCGTCGAAGTGTGGGCGAGTTCTAAAATCTCAACAGAATTATCCTCCGTTGAAGACCAGACAGTCCTAGATCTTGAGGAAGATGTTTCCCTCAGTCGAAGACCTGACCGGTTCTTAAATCTCAACTGAATTATTCTCGGTTGAATTACAGATAAGGTTCTCAATCTCGACAATTTTCCTCCGTCGAAGTCTGGACGAGTTCTAAAATCTCAACAGAATTATCCTCCGTTGAAGATCAGACAGTCCTAGATCTTGATGAAGATTTTTCCCTCAGTCGAAGACCTGACCGATACTTAAATCTCAACTGAATTATTCTCGGTTGAATTACAGATAAGGTTCTCAATCTCGACAATTTTCCTCCGTCGAAGTGTGGACGAGTTCTAAAATCTCAACAGAATTATCCTCTGTTGAAGACTAGACAGTCCTAGATCTTGATGAAGATTTTTCCCTCAGTCGAAGACCTGACCGGTTCTTAAATCTCAACTGAATTATGCTCGGTTGAATTACAGATAAGGTTCTCAATCTCGACAATTTTCCTCCGTCAAAGTGTGGACGAGTTCTAAAATCTCAACAGAATTATCCTCCGTTGAAGACCAGACAGTCCTAGATCTTGATGAAGATGTTTCCCTCAGTCGAAGACCTGACCGGTTCTTAAATCTCAACTAAATTATTCTCGGTTGAATTACAAATAAGGTTCTCAATCTCGACAATTTTCCTCCGTCGAAGTGTGGACGAGTTCTAAAATCTCAACAGAATTATCCTCCGTTGAAGACCAGACAGTCCTAGATCTTGATGAAGATGTTTCCCTCAGTTGAAGACCTGACCGGTTCTTAAATCTCAACTGAATTATTCTCGGTTGAATTACAGATAAGGTTCTCAATCTCGACAATTTTCCTCCGTCAAAGTGTGGACGAGTTCTAAAATCTCAACAGAATTATCCTCTGTTGAAGACCAGACAGTCCTAGATCTTGATGAATATGTTTCCCTCAGTCGAAGACCTGACCGGTACTTAAATCTCAACTGAATTATTCTCGGTTGAATTATAGATAAGGTTCTCAATCTAGAAAATTTTCCTCCGTCAAAGTGTGGACGAGTTCTAAAATCTCAACAGAATTATCCTCCAGACAGTCCTAGATCTTGATGAAGATGTTTCCCTCAGTTGAAGACCTGACCGGTTCTTAAATCTCAACTGAATTATTTTCGGTTGAATTACAGATAAGGTTCTCAATCTCGACAATTTTCCTCCATCGAAGTGTGGACGAGTTCTAAAATCTCAACAGAATTATCCTCTGTTGAAGACCAGACAGTCCTAGATCTTGATGAAGATGTTTCCCTCAGTCGAAGACCTGACCGGTACTTAAATCTCAACTGAATTGTTCTCGGTTGAATTACAGATAAGGTTCTCAATCTAGAAAATTTTCCTCCGTCAAAGTGTGGACGAGTTCTAAAATCTCAACAGAATTGTCCTCTGTTGAAGACCAGACAGTCCTAGATCTTGATGATGTTTCCTACAGTCGAAGACCTGACCGGTTCTTAAATCTCAACTGAATTATTCTCGGTTGAATTACAGATAAGGTTCTCAATCTCGACAATTTTCCTCCGTCGAAGTGTGGACGAGTTCTAAAATCTCAACAGAATTGTCCTCTGTTGAAGACCAGACAGTCCTAGATTTTGATGAAGATGTTTCCCTCAGTCGAAGACCTGACCGGTTCTTAAATCTCAACCGAATTATTCTCGGTTGAATTACAGATAAGGTTCTCAATCTCGAAAATTTTCCTCCGTCGAAGTCTGGACGAGTTCTAAAATCTCAACAGAATTATCCTCCGTTGAAGACCAGACAGTCCTAGATATTGATGAAGATGTTTCCCTCAGTCGAAGACCTGACCGGTACATAAATCTCAACTGAATTATTCTCGGTTGAATTACAGATAAGGTTCTCAATCTCGACAATTTTCCTCCGTCAAAGTGTGGACGAGTTCTAAAATCTCAACAAAATTATCCTCTGTTGAAGACCAGACAGTCCTAGATCTTGATGAAGATGTTTCCCTCAGTCGAAGACCTGACCGGTTCTTAAATCTCAACTGAATTATTCTCGGTTGAATTACAGATAAGGTTCTCAATCTCGACAATTTTCCTCCGTCGAAGTGTGGACGAGTTCTAAAATCTCAACAGAATTATCCTCTGTTGAAGACAGACAGTCCTAGATCTTGATGAAGATTTTTCCCTCAGTCGAGGACCTGACCGGTTCTTAAATCTCAACTGAATTATTCTCGGTTGAATTACAGATAAGGTTCTCAATCTCGACAATTTTCCTCCGTCGAAGTGTTGACGAGTTCTAAAATCTCAACAGAATTATCCTCCGTTGAAGACCAGACAGTCCTAGATCTTGATGAAGATGTTTCCCTCAGTCGAAGACCTGACCGGTTCTTAAATCTCAACTGAATTATTCTCGGTTGAATTACAAATAAGGATCTCAATATCGATAATTTTCCTCCGTCGAAGTGTGGACGAGTTCTAAAATCTCAACAGAATTATCCTCCGTTGAAGACCAGACAGTCCTAGATCTTGATAAAGATGTTTCCCTTAGTCGAAGACCTGAACGGTTCTTAAATCTCAACTGAATTATTCTCGGTTGAATTACAGATAAGGTTCTCAATCTCGACAATTTTCCTCCGTCAAAGTGTGGACGAGTTCTAAAATCTCAACAGAATTATCCTCTGTTGAAGACCAGACAGTCCTAGATCTTGATGAATATGTTTCCCTCAGTCGAAGACCTGACCGATTCTTAAATCTCAACTGAATTATTCTCGGTTGAATTACAGATAAGGTTCTCAATCTCGAAAATTTTCCTCCGTCGAAGTGTGGACGAGTTCTAAAATCTCAACAGAATTATCCTCCGTTGAAGACCAGACAATCCTAGATCTTGATGAAGATGTTTCCCTCAGTTGAAGACCTGACCGGTTCTTAAATCTCAACTGAATTATTTTCGGTTGAATTACAGATAAGGTTCTCAATCTCGACAATTTTCCTCCATCGAAGTGTGGACGAGTTCTAAAATCTCAACAGAATTATCCTCTGTTGAAGACCAGACAGTCCTAGATCTTGATGAAGATGTTTCCCTCAGTCGAAGACCTGACCGGTACTTAAATCTCAACTGAATAATTCTCGGTTGACTTACAGATAAGGTTCTCAATCTCGACAATTTTCCTCTGTCGAAGTGTGGACGAGTTCTAAAATCTCAACAGAATTGTCCTCTGTTGAAGACCAGACAGTCCTAGATCTTGATGAAGATGTTTCCTACAGTCGAAGACCTGGCCGGTTCTTAAATCTCAACTGAATTATTCTCGGTTGAATTACAGATAAGGTTCTCAATCTCGACAATTTTCCTCCGTCGAAGTGTGGACGAGTTCTAAAATCTCAACAGAATTGTCCTCTGTTGAAGACCAGACAGTCCTAGATTTTGATGAAGATGTTTCCCTCAGTCGAAGGCCTGACCGGTTCTTAAATCTCAACTGAATTATTCTCGGTTGAATTACAGATAAGGTTCTCAATCTCGACAATTTTCCTCCGTCGAAGTGTGGACGAATTCTAAAATCTCAACAGAATTGTCCTCCATTGAAGACCAGACAGTCCTAGATCTTGATGAAGATGTTTCCCTCAGTCGAAGACCTGACCGGTTCTTAAATCTCAACTGAATTATTCACGGTTGAATTACAGATAAGGTTCTCAATCTCGAAAATTTTCCTCCGTCGAAGTCTGGACGAGTTCTAAAATCTCAACTGAATTATCCTCCGTTGAAGACCAGACAGTCCTAGATCTTGATGAACATGTTTCCCTCAGTCGAAGACCTGACCGGTTCTTAAATCTCAACTGAATTATTCTAGGTTGAATTACAGATAAGGTTCTCAATCTCGACAATTTTCCTCCGTCGAAGTGTGGACGAGTTCTAAAATCTCAACAGAATTATCCTCTGTTGAAGACCAGACAGTCCTAGATCTTGATGAAGATGTTCCCTCAGTCGAAGACCTGACCGGTTCTTAAATCTCAACTGAATTATTCTCGGTTGAATTACAGATAAGGTTCTCAATCTCGACAATTTTCCTCCGTCGAAGTGTGGACGAGTTCTAAAATCTTAACAGAATTGTCCTCCGTTGAAGACCAGACAGTCCTAGATCTTGATGAAGATGTTTCCCTCAGTCGAAGACCTGACCGGTTCTTAAATCTCAACTGAATTATTCTTGGTTGAATTACAGATAAGGTTCTCAATCTCGACAATTTTCCTCCGTCGAAGTGTGGACGAGTTCTAAAATCTCAACAGAATTATCCTCCGTTGAAGACCAGACAGTCCTAGATCTTGATGAAGATGTTTCCCTCAGTCGAAGACCTAACCGATACTTAAATCTCAAATGAATTATTCTCGGTTGAATTACAGATAAGGTTCTCAATCTCGACAATTTTCCTCCGTCGAAGTGTGGACGAGTTCTAAAATCTCAACAGAATTATCTTCTGTTGAAGACCAGACAGTCCTAGATCTTGATGAAGACTTTTCCCTCAGTCGAGGATCTGACCGGTTCTTAAATCTCAATTGAATTATTCTCGGTTGAATTACAGATAAGGTTCTCAATCTCGACAATTTTCCTCCGTCGAAGTGTTGAGGAGTTCTAAAATCTCAACAGAATTATCCTCCGTTGAAGACCAGACAGTCCTAGATCTTGATGAAGATGTTTCCCTCAGTCGAAGACCTGACCGGTTCTTAAATCTCAACTGAATTATTCTCGGTTGAATTATAAATAAGGTTCTCAATATCGATAATTTTCCTCCGTTGAAGTGTGGACTAGTTCAAAAATCTCAACAGAATTATCCTCCGTTGAAGACCAGACAGTCCTAGATCTTGATAAAGATGTTTCCCTTAGTTGAAGACCTGACCGGTTCTTAAATCTCAACTGAATTATTCTCGGTTGAATTACAGATAAGGTTCTCAATCTCGACAATTTTCCTCCGACAAAGTGTGGACGAGTTCTAAAATCTCAACAGAATTATCCTCTGTTGAATACCAGACAGTCCTAGATCTTGATGAATATGTTTCCCTCAGTCGAAGACCTGACCGATTCTTAAATCTCAACTGAATTATTCTCGGTTGAATTACAGATAAGGTTCTCAATCTCAACAATTTTCCTCCGTCGAAGTGTGGACGAGTTCTAAAATCTCAACAGAATTATCCTCCGTTGAAGACCAGACAGTCCTAGATCTTGATGAAGATGTTTCCCTCAGTCGAAGACCTGACCGGTTCTTAAATCTCAACTGAATTATTTTCGGTTGAATTACAGATAAGGTTCTCAATCTCGACAATTTTCCTCCATCGAAGTGTGGACGAGTTCTAAAATCCCAACAGAGTTATCCTCCGTTGAAGACCAGACAGTCCTAGATCTTGATGAAGATGTTTCCCTCAGTCGAAGACCTAACCGGTTCTTAAATCTCAACTGAATTATTCTCGGTTGAAATACAGATAAGGTTCTCAATCTCGACAATTTTCCTCCGTCGAAGTGTGGACGAGTTCAAAAATCTCAACAGAATTATCCTCCGTTGAAGACCAGACAGTCCTAGATCTTGATGAAGATGTTTCCCTCAGTCGAAGACCTGACCGGTTCTTAAATCTCAACTGAATTATTCTCGGTTGAATTATAGATAAGGTTCTCAATCTCGACAATTTTCCTCCGTCGACGTGTGGACGAGTTCTAAAATCTCAACAGAATTATCCTCCGTTGAAGACCAGACAGTCCTAGATCTTGATGAAGATGTTTCCCTCAGTCAAAGGCCTGACCGGCTCTTAAATCTCAACTGAATTATTCTCGGTTGAATTACAGATAAGGTTCTCAATCTCGACAATATTCCTCCGTCGAAGTGTGGACGAGTTCTAAAATCTCAATAGAATTGTCCTCCATTGAAGACCAGACAGTCCTAGATCTTGATGAAGATGTTTCCCTAAGTCGAAGACCTGACCGGTTCTTAAATCTCAACTGAATTATTCTCGGTTGAATTACAGATAAGGTTCTCAATCTCGAAAACTTTCCTCCGTCGAAGTCTGGACGAGTTCTAAAATCTCAACAGAATTATCCTCCGTTGAAGACCAGACAGTCATAGATCTTGATGAAGATGTTTCCCTCAGTCGAAGACCTGACCGGTACATAAATCTCAACTAAATTATTCTCGGTTGAATTACAGATAAGGTTCTCAATCTCGACAATTTTCCTCCGTCGAAGTGTGGATGAGTTCTAAAATCTCAACAGAATTATCCTCTGTTGAAGACCAGACAGTCCTAGATCTTGATGAAGATGTTTCCCTCAATCGAAGACCTGACCGGTTCTTAAATCTCAACTGAATTATTCTCGGTTGAATTACAAATAAGGTTCTCAATCTCGACAATTTTCCTCCGTCGAAGTGTGGACGAGTTCTAAAATCTTAACAGAATTGTCCTCTGTTAAGGACCAGACAGTCCTAGATCTTGATGAAGATGTTTCCCTCAGTCGAAGACCTGACCGGTTCTTAAATCTCAACTGAATTATTCTCGCTTGAATTACAGATAAGGTTCTCAATCTCGACAATTTTCCTCCGTCGAAGTGTGGACGAGTTCTAAAATCTCAACAGAATTATCCTCCGTTGAAGACCAGACAGTCCTAGATCTTGATGAAGATGTTTCCCTCAGTCGAAGACCTGACCGGTTCTTAAATCTCAACTGAATTATTCTCGGTTGAATTACAGATAAGGTTCTCAATCTCGACAATTTTCCTCCGTCGAAGTGTGGACGAGTTCTAAAATCTCAACAGAATTATCCTCCGTTGAAGACCAGACAGTCCTACATCTTGATGAAGATGTTTCCCTCAGTCGAAGGCCTGACCGGTTCTTAAATTTCAACTGAATTATTCTCGGTTGAATTACAGATAAGGTTCTCAATCTCGACAATTTTCCTCCGTCGAAGTGTGGACGAGTTCTAAAATCTCAACAGAATTATCCTCCGTTGAAGACCAGACAATCCTAGATCTTGATGATGATGTTTCCCTCAGTCGAAGACCTGACCGGTTCTTAAATCTCAACTGAATTATTCTCGGTTGAATTACAGATAAGGTTCTCAATCTCGACAATTTTCCTCCGTCGAAGTGTGGACAAGTTCTAAAATCTCAAAAGAATTATCCTCCGTTGAAGACCAGACAGTCCTAGATCTTGATCAAGATGTTTCCCTCAGTCGAAGACCTGACCGATACTTAAATCTCAACTGAATTATTCTCGGTTGAATTACAGATAAGGTTCTCAATCTCGACAATTTTCCTCCGTCGAAGTGTGGACGAGTTCTAAAATCTCAACAGAATTATCCTCCGTTGAAGACCAGACAGTCCTAGATCTTGATGAAGATGTTTCCCTCAGTCGAAGACCTGACCGGTTCTTAAATCTCAACTTAATTATTCTCGGTTGAATTACAGATAAGGTTCTCAATCTCGACAATTTTCCTCCGTCGAAGTGTGGACGAGTTCTAAAATCTCAACAGAATTATCCTCCGTTGAAGACCAAACAGTCCTATATCTTGATGAAGATGTTTCCCTCAGTCGAAGACCTGACCGGTTCTTAAATCTCAACTGAATTATTCTCGGTTGAATTACAGACAAGGTTCTCAATCTCGACAATTTTCCTCCGTTGAAGTGTGGACGAGTTCTAAAATCTCAACAGAATTATCCTCCGTTGAAGACCAGATAGTCCTAGATCTTGATGAAGATGTTTCCCTCAGTCGAAGACCTGATCGGTTCTTAAATCTCAACTGAATTATTCTCGGTTGAATTACAGATAAGGTTCTCAATCTCGACAATTTTCCTCCGTCGAAGTGTGGACGAGTTCTAAAATCACAACAGAATTATCCTCCATTGAAGACCAGACAGTCCTAGATCTTGATGAAGATGTTTCCCTCAGTCGAAGACCTGACTGGTTCTTAAATCTCAACTGAATTATTCTCGGTTGAATTACAGATAAGGTTCTCAATCTCGACAATTTTCCTCCGTCGAAGTGTGGACGAGTTCTAAAATCTCAACAGAATTATCCTCCGTTGAAGACCAGACAGTCATAGATCTTGATGAAGATGTTTCCCTCAGTCGAAGACCTGACCGGTACATAAATCTCAACTGAATTATTCTCGGTTGAATTACAGATAAGGTTCTCAATCTCGACAATTTTCCTCCGTCGAAGTGTGGACGAGTTCAAAAATCTCAACAGAATTATCCTCCGTTGAAGACCAGACAGTCCTAGATCTTGATGAAGATGTTTCCCTCAGTCAAAGACCTGACCGGTTCTTAAATCTCAACTGAATTATTCTCGGTTGAATTATAGATAAGGTTCTCAACCTCGACAATTTTCCTACGTCGAAGGGTGGACGAGTTCTAAAATCTCAACAGAATTATCCTCCGTTGAAGACCAGACAGTCCTAGATCTTGATGAAGATGTTTCCCTCAGTCGAAGACCTGACCGGTACATAAATCTCAACTGAATTATTCTCGGTTGAATTACAGATAAGGTTCTCAATCTCGACAATTTTCCTCCGTCGAAGTGTGGACGAGTTCTATAATCTCAACAGAATTATCCTCTGTTGAAGACCAGACAGTCCTAGATCATGATGAAGATGTTTCCCTCAGTCGAAGACCTGACCGGTTCTTAAATCTCAACTGAATTATTCTCGGTTGAATTACAGATAAGGTTCTCAATCTCGACAATTTTCCTCCGTCGAAGTGTGGACGAGTTCTAAAATCTCAACAGAATTGTCCTCCGTTGAAGACCAGACAGTCCTAGATCTTGATGAAGATGTTTCCCTCAGTCGAAGACCTGACCGGTTCTTAAATACCAACTGAATTATTCTCGGTTGAATTACAAATAAGGTTCTCAATCTCGACAATTTTCCTCCGTCGAAGTGTGGACGAGTTCTAAAATCACAACAGAATTATCCTCTGTTGAAGACCAGACAGTCCTAGATCTTGATGAAGATGTTTCCCTCAGTCGAAGACCTGACCGTTTCTTAAATCTCAACTAAATTATTCTCGGTTGAATTACAGATAAGTTTCTCAATCTCGACAATTTTCCTCCGTCGAAGTGTGGACGAGTTCTAAAATCTCAACAGAGTTATCCTCCGTTGAAGACCAGACAGTCCTAGATCTTGATGAAGATGTTTCCCTCAGTCGAAGACCTAACCGGTTCTTAAATCTCAACTGAATTATTCTCGGTTGAATTACAAATAAGGTTCTCAATCTCGACAATTTTCCTCCGTTGAAGTGTGGACGAGTTCAAAAATCTCAACAGAATTATCCTCCGTTGAAGACCAGACAGTCCTAGATCTTGATGAAGATGTTTCCCTCAGTCAAAGACCTGACCGGTTCTTAAATCTCAACTGAATTATTCTCGGTTGAATTATAGATAAGGTTCTCAATCTCGACAATTTTCCTCCGTCGACGTGTGGACGAGTTCTAAAATCTCAACAGAATTATCCTCCGTTGAAGACCAGACAGTCCTAGATCTTGATGAAGATGTTTCCCTCAGTCGAAGACCTGACCGGTTCTTAAATCTCAACTGAATTATTCTCGGTTGAATTACAGATAAGGTTCTCAATCTCGACAATTTTCCTCCGTCGAAGTGTGGACGAGTTCTAAAATCTCAACAGAATTATCCTCCGTTGAAGACCAGACAGTCCTAGATCTTGATGAAGATGTTTCCCTCAGTCGAAGACCTGACCGGTTCTTAAATCTCAACTTAATTATTCTCGGTTGAATTACAGATAAGGTTCTCAATCTCGACAATTTTCCTCCGTCGAAGTGTGGACGAGTTCTAAAATCTCAACAGAATTATCCTCCATTGAAGACCAGACAGTCCTATATCTTGATGAAGATGTTTCCCTCAGTCGAAGACCTGACCGGTTCTTAAATCTCAACTGAATTATTCTCGGTTGAATTACAGACAAGGTTCTCAATCTCGACAATTTTCCTCCGTTGAAGTGTGGACGAGTTCTAAAATCTCAACAGAATTATCATCCGTTGAAGACCAGATAGTCCTAGATCTTGATGAAGATGTTTCCCTCAGTCGAAGACCTGACCGGTTCTTAAATCTCAACTGAATTATTCTCGGTTGAATTACAGATAAGGTTCTCAATCTCGACAATTTTCCTCCGTCGAAGTGTGGACGAGTTCTAAAATCACAACAGAATTATCCTCCATTGAAGACCAGACAGTCCTAGATCTTGATGAAGATGTTTCCCTCAGTCAAAGACCTGACTGGTTCTTAAATCTCAACTAAATTATTCTCGGTTGAATTATAGATAAGGTTCTCAATCTCGACAATTTTCCTCCGTCGAAGTGTGGACGAGTTCTAAAATCTCAACAGAGTTATCCTCCGTTGAAGACCAGACAGTCCTAGATCTTGATGAAGATGTTTCCCTCAGTCGAAAACCTAACCGGTTCTTAAATCTCAACTGAATTATTCTCGGTTGAATTATAGATAAGGTTCTCAATCTCGACAATTTTCCTCCGTCGAAGTGTGGACGAGTTCAAAAATCTCAACAGAATTATCCTCCGTTGAAGACCAGACAGTCCTAGATCTTGATGAAGATGTTTCCCTCAGTCAAAGACTTGACCGGTTCTTAAATCTCAACTGAATTATTCTCGGTTGAATTATAGATAAGGTTCTCAATCTCGACAATTTTCCTCCGTCGACGTGTGGACGAGTTCTAAAATCTCAACAGAATTATCCTCCGTTGAAGACCAGACAGTCCTAGATCTTGATGAAGATGTTTCCCTCAGTCCAAGACCTGACCGGTTCTTAAATCTCAACTAAATTATTCTCGGTTGAATTACAGATAAGGTTCTCAATCTCGACAATTTTCCTCCGTCGAAGTGTGGACAAGTTCTAAAATCTCAAAAGAATTATCCTCCGTTGAAGACCAGACAGTCCTAGATCATGATGAAGATGTTTCCCTCAGTCGAAGACCTGACCGGTTCTTAAATCTCAACTAAATTATTCTCAGTTGAATTACAGATAAGGTTCTCAATCTCGACAATTTTCCTCCGTCGAAGTGTGGACGAGTTCTAAAATCTCAACAGAATTATCCTCCGTTGAAGACCAGACAGTCCTAGATCTTGATGAAGATGTTTCCCTCAGTTGAAGACCTGACCGGTTCTTAAATCTCAACTTAATTATTCTCGGTTGAATTACAGATAAGGTTCTCAATCTCGACAATTTTCCTCCGTTGAAGTGTGGACGAGTTCTAAAATCTCAACAGAATTATCCTCCGTTGAAGACCAGACAGTCCTAGATCTTGATGAAGATGTTTCCCCTCAATTGAGGTATAGGCAAGTTCCTAAATCTCAACAAAGATCATACTTCCCCAAGCGGAATCTTCTACAACAACAGGTACGCAAGTTCTCGCTAAGGAATCTCTTATGTGATCGACACTTCTACAGATGGCATATTTAAGCCCATCCTCCCGCCAGCAATCTCTAAATGGCATCTGTAAGCCCATTCCCGAAATCACAAGGCTGATACCACTTCATGCGAGTGCAAATTTCTGGGCACTCTAGTGTTCAATCCTCTTCCACCTTCGGATCACGAAAGGCACGAAAGCCAATTTACATCCTCAGGTTTAAGAAGATTGAACAGGGTCAGCTGTTGTATCTCAAAATTTTCCCTCTCATATTCCTCAAGACATTGCAAGAAAAATCTCCAAGTTGCTCAAGTTTGCTTAAGAGTTGGACAGACAAGCTATCTCCTAAGACAGTCAACCCCAAATTAGGGTTTTGTGTTGCATGAAGATCCTTGAATCCAAATGACCTCAAGTGCTCCCCAATGTCCTAATATTTTCTCAAGGTCATCCATGTCAAATTTCAAGCCTTGCAGAGGAAGTTTGCTCAGTCAATTGCTCAAAGGGTCCAAAAATCGACTATGCTAGGGCCAAAGTCAACTGTGACCTACATACAGTCAAACTTCAAGATTTTTTGTCAACATTCTAATTTTGAAGGATGTTTCATCATTTGATCAAGGGTTGATCATGATTCATCAAGGATTGCTCAAAATTCATCAAGACTCAAAAGTTGCTAAATTAGGGTTTTGTAGGAAAAGTCAACTCAACTTTGACCAAGCATAACTTGCTCATACTTTATGGTAAATAATCCATCCAAAGCTCATTTTTAATATGGCGCAATTTCCTACAATCCATATTCATATCCAAAGATCAAAAAATGAACTCACAAGAAGTTATAAATTTGGACATTATAGGTCATTTTTGAAAGTCAACAAAAACACCTTTTTTTCCAAAGCTTATAACTTGAGCATGGAATATCAAAATGAGATTAGACAAAAAGGGTTGGTTAGAGTACATCTCAAGACTTCTAAAAAGTCAAAGAACACTTCCAAAAGTTAAAAATTGATGAAGTTATGCATTGATGAAGTTGGACATTTTTGCAAAATTGCCAAAAGTCAACTATCCCCAAAACTTCAAATTTTGTCAAATGGGCCCATTCGTTTCCACTTGATTTGAGCTTGCATAGTTGCCCACGTGTCCTAGCTTCAGCCATGAGCCCATATTCTATTTTTATTATTTAATTTGATTTTTTATTGAATTTATTCATTTTAAATCAAATTTAATCATATAAAATCCAAACTTTGATTACCTAAGATCTTTTTGGTTGTTTCAGGTCTTAATTATCATCATGATCACCATCAAACTCGAATCATACAATATCATGTGCAAAAAGATTGATTTCTGGCAAAATTGGAAAGGTTTAAAGAGTGAATCAAATCAAATGTGCAAGCCATGATGGGAGAAGATTTGGACCATAATTGTTACCCTAGTACATTGTACCATACATAAGAAAGCCACAAGGAACGAAATAAGGGTTGGAAGCTGCAAGAATAGGCAATACAAAAGTTGCAAAATTCACTAAAAAGTGTGAAATCAAAATCATACTTAGAGGCAATTTCAGAAGCTTAGACCGGTCCCAATCGATTCCTGGGTGATCACACAACCTTCCTGGATCAAAAGCACGCGTCCTCAGGCCTTCAAAAGCCCTGTAAGTATCACGAGACCAAGCTTTGTTCTTGAGATCGTAAATCATCATTCCTGCATCATTTGAACAAATTGCTTGCATATTCGTAATCCTCACAACATTTCTAAGCTTTTTGCATCACTCAATTTTGTTTAACTGACCTGTAATGTAAAGCGCCATAGTTAGGATTCTTGAAAGCATTTTTGGGGTTTTCCTTTTCAGGTAAAATTAGGCTACAAGATGGGCATGGTTGTGCTCAGGAGGTCCTAACGAACCCAACCATGGTCCTGTAATGGATTTATGTGGCCTGAGACGAATTTTTGAATAGACCTGCGCTTTTAGCTGCGGATTCAAATCCGCAAGTAAATGTTTCATAGGTTTCAGGACAGGGACGATGAGGTGTCCCCTGCCTGACGTGTTCAAATCGCGCGTGCATTTTTTTATTTCTGACGAATAATTATTGCTTTGGCATATTATCTTTGTTGTTTAACATATTAACAAATGAAGCAAAGCGTCCCAGTGGCAAGCATGCACGTTCCAATCACCATCAGGACCTGGGTTCGAATCCCAGGTCCCCCACTTTCTTTGTTATTTTCATTCTTTAGGTAATCACATGCATATTCAAGCGTGCAGAATACCATACGCCTTCACATATCCAGTTACCAGATGGCCCAAGGCCAAATCTGATGGCCAAGAATTGATGGACCACCAAAGACCAAGTAAGCACATGCACGCTGGATCAAGGAAAGTCAACAAGGCCAGCGTGTTATTGGGCCTCAAGATTCCTGTCCAAGCACCATAATTAGGCCCATACCCCCTTTCTCTCATATTATTTTTCTTATTTATTTTATTTTATTAATTGCTTAATTATTTTTATTAAATTTACTAACCAATTAAAAAATTCTTTTTTCATAAAATCAAAACCACCAAAAATATTTTTCATATTTAATCAAATTTCAATTTTTATTTTATTAATAAATACTAATTAAATTGATTTATAGTTTTAATTAGAATAACTTTAACATTTTTGTAAATAATTAAAATTCAATTAGATTTAATTAGGTTTTTACTAACATTAATTATTTTAATATTTCTTTCTTAAAATACCAAAAATAACTTTTTATTATTATTAATTAATTAAATTATTAATTTAGTAATTAACTTAGGTGATTTTCTTTCTTAAATCAATAAAAACCAAAAGATCTTTTCTTTAACAAAAAGGGTCAAAACCCTAGAACTTTGCGCTAGATTTAATTTCCCGCATGCGATTTACTTTCTTTTATGCTATTATGTATTTGATTCCGGTTTGTAACAGTAAATAGGACATTTTATTATTTTTATCGCTTTATTTATATTTAAAGGGTTTGTCTTTGGCAATGTAAATACCCGACGCCTTGTAATTTAAATTCCGCAATTTATTTTCTGCAAAATATAACTGTTAGATGTTTGATAATAGGATGGCATGACAAGACTGAATGTTTTAACCTAAAATCAACTTAGATCACCCTTAACATGTGCAAAGATAAAAATAACTGAAAACGACACACTCGCACATGCACACTCTTAGGGTAACCCCCACTTGGTTGCCTTCGTATGCGGTCATTGAGTATAGGTCGCTTTAGAGGTCGCCCTCTTGTCCAAAGATCATAGTCGCCTCGAAACGGTTGCCTCGGATATTGTTGCCTCAGAACAAATGATCTAAGACATTAGAGTTACCGCTAAGGCGTCCTAACATTGCTTTGGTGACCGTAAGTCCCTAAATTCGAATTGACCATCAAACTCCAACGACGCTGCTACCTACTAATTCATAGTGGGATAGCATTATCTAAAGGAAGATAGCATAGAACGATTCCTTTTTCGAGTAGGTAGATGGTTCTTAGATACTTGCTCTTTCAAAAACAAAAACTCTTCACACTTACACTTTTTCGAACAAAGTTTTCAAAAACACTTCATACACTCTTGAGGACAGAAGCAAGAGTTAAATCGAAGTTTCAAATAAAAACTTTTTCAAACCCACAAGCACAAAGAAAGCAATATTTTGAAAACAATATGAACAAGTATCTAAGATCCCGTGGATAACCACGGATAGAAAGGGTGCTAACACCTTCCCTTTCTATAATCTACCCCCCGAACCCGAGAAATATCTCGAAAAAGGAATTTTTCTGTGCTTTTTTCCTTTCCTTGTTGGATAAAATAAAAGTCGGTGGCGAGTCTTGCTTACCGTGACATTTTGCGAAAACAAAACACAAAACGCAAACCAGCATTCCAAAAAACAGTCAGTTCTTCCCACCGTATCACAAAGTGGTTATCCGGTCGCATCCGGGTTTCAACTTGAATTTAAGGCATACTAATATCCGGTCGATTTACGGGCTTCATAGTAATTGGCCGAGTAAACTGCTATTTGGTCAAATTCCAAGCTTCGCAGTACCTTATACTGTTATCTAGTCGTATCTCAGGTTTCAGTGTCCTTTGCCGTTATCTGGTCTTACTCCAGTCTTCACAGCGTCTTATACCGCTATCTGGTCATGCTCCAGGCTTCACGGTGTCTTATACCGCTGTCTGGTCGATTCCAGGCTTCATGGTATCTTGTACTGCTATCTGGTCGATTTCCAGGCTTCACAATAACTTGCTGAGGGTTAAGCTGTTTTCCGGTTGATTTTCGGGCTTCAAAGCTTGTGTTTAAGACATACCACTATCTGGTCGATTCCATACTTTATAGTATTCTTGGAGAAATCAAGATATTATCCGGTCGATTTCTGGGTTTCATAGCTTGAACTGGAATAGAAGTCTTAGTATCGATTTGACTGAACCAGAGAACACTTGCGAGAACTTGATTGCATCTTTCCCTGAAAGGTAAAGAGTTAGTCATATGTAATGTCATGATGTATGAAATGTATTGAGTAATGATGTTCTCAAAATAAATGAGATTGTGTTGTATGATGCATATGCGCATGCCACGATGTATGGATATGCAATGTTCTTGTTATGTTTTCTGGCTGGGGAGGATAAATCCTGGGCTGCTGTTGGAGAGTATAAGGAATTGAGTTCTTTGTTCTTGCTAAGGATAGTGACCGAAGATGATTAGCTGGAGACTTGCGTCCGTTCTGCTCGAGAATATTTTGCCGGGAGAGACTCTGTTTGAGAATAATCCTGTGGGAGAATGACTTTGTGGGGAAAAGAGATACTCTGTTGGACGATCTGCTGATTGGGAGAAATAAACTCAGTTGGTGGTGAGCTTCTGTTGCTGGTGATAGATAAACTCTGCTTGGGGAGGATTTTGCTGATTGGCTCGTGATTGTGAACCTCAACTGGGGAAGTTGTGTCCTGTTCAGGGAAGCTAACATATTGTCTTTGGATACTTTTTACTCCACGGGGAGAGTATAAACCTTTAGTTAAATTCTCAAGCTGGCTCTGTCCCTGTACCTGGTGGGTAGAGAAACTGTAAGGCTTGGACACTTCTTGTTTGTCCATGTTCCTGGAATTACGAGTGATTGTCTTTTGTGTTTTCATGTAAACATTTATGAGCAACAATTATCCTCAAATGCATATATCAAAAATGAATCATTGGACGTTCTTTGCAAAACAAAATAAAAAAAGAAAAACAATTTGAAATTTCTTGTAAAAATGATTTGTATTGATTTTGAAGTTGGCCCACAATAGGCGTTTTTGTACAAGAGGCTGGCGTCCTAGTAAGAGAACGCTGCCGAGGGAACAGAAATTATACAATTTGTGTAAAAGAAGGAAAAACAGCTATGTGAAGCAATCCCATTGGGTTCCAACTCTGCTATTTCCCTTATATCTTCGAGCGTCTCATCACTTTGCTACTTGGTCGAAGGTGGATCAGATTGATTGGCGCCGTCCGAGCTTGATAGTCGATACCAAAGTCTGGTCCCAAGATGATCCAATGAGACATAGTGTTACGCTTTAATCCCTAATTTTTGCCTGAACCACCCTTTCGGGTTTTCAGTCCACCGGGATACCCTTTTTTTCCCAAGCCGCCTTTTCAGGTTTTCGACTTGCGGGGTGTACAATTTTTTTTCATTTTCATCCCTTACTTTTGCCTGAACCCTTTTGGTTCGCCGGGAAGCCCTTATTTTTTCCTAGGCCAGTCAACCTAGCGGGTCTTTGATTAGGCGTAGTATTTTTTCACTATGTCTGCATTAACGGGGTGGGGAAGGTCGTCACCATCCATGGTGGTTAGAATCATAGCTCCTCCCGAGAAAATGTTCTTAACCACATATGGCCCTTCGTATGTGGGGGTCCATTTTCCCATGGGATCACCTTGCGGTAGTATGATGCGTTTGATCACCAGTTCCCCGACTTGTATTGTTGACGTTTGACTTTCTTGTTAAAAGCCTTGATCATTTGCTTTTGATACGTCTGACTATGACAAATAACAGTAAGCCTTTTTTCATCGATTAAATTCAGCTGATCAAGCCGGGTTTGGATCCAGTCGTGTTCATTCAAACCCGCTTCCTTCATAATCCTGAGAGAGGGTATATGGACTTCGATGGGTAGGACCGCCTCCATGTTGTATACCAAAGAGTAGGGTGTTGCCCCTGTTATTGTCCTTGCCGAGATACGGTACCCATGAAGAGCGAATGGTAATATCTCGTGCCAGTCTTTGTATGTCATTGTCATCTTCTACATAATCTTCTTGATGTTCTTATTAGCTGCTTCAACAACCTCATTCATCTTCGGCCGGTAGGGAGAAGAATTGTGATGTTGTATCTTGAATTGTTTGCAGAGCTTGGTGATCATTGTATTGTTGAGATTTGTACCATTGTACGTAATGATCCTCTCTGGTACACTATATCGACAGACCAGATTGTGTCGGATAAACCGCGCCACAACGTTCTTGGTTACTGTAGAAAAGGAAGCTGCCTCAAACTACTTCGTGAAATAATCAATTGCTACCAGAATGAAGCGATGCCCGTTAGACGCAGTAGGTCTGATCTCACCGATCATGTCAATGCCCCACATTGCAAAAGGCCAAGGAGCCATCAAAACATTCAGAGGAACTGGAGGTACGTGCACCTTATCAGCATAGACTTGGCTTTTATGACAGGTCCGAGAGTGCTGATAACAATCGGCTTCCATAGTGGACCAATAATACCCTGCCCGTAGGATTTTCTTTGCCATGGTATGTCCACTGGAATGAGTTCTGAAGGTACCTTCATGTAACTCTGCCATGATCCTTTCTGCCTCGCTTTTGTCCATACATCGCAGTAAGGTTGAATCATGGTTACGCTTATAAAGGAGCCCATTGCTAATGAAGAACTTCGCAGCAAACCTTCTCAAGAACTTCTTATCATTAACAGATGCCCCCTCGGGGTATTCTTGAACCTCAATATACCTCTTTACCTCGTGAAACCAGGGTTTATCTGCCACTTCTTCGGTCTCAATGTCCTAGCAATGTGCGGGTTCGTCCAACCTCTCAATGGTAATATGGGGAGCTTCATTGTCCCACCTGACTTTCAACATAGAATACATGGTAGCTAGCACGTCCACTAACTGATTCTCCTCTCTTTGGAAGTGTTCAAAGGTTATCTCCTCAAAATATGGGAGCAATGTCAGTATATATTCTTTGTAAGGAATAAGATTTGGGTGCTTTGTATCCCACTCGCGTTTGATCTGAATGATCACTAAAGCAGAATCTCCAAACACACTCAAGAACTTAATGCTCAAGTCAATAGCAGCTCGAAGACCCAGGATACATGCTTCATACTCCGCCATATTGTTGGTGCAGTTGAAACATAATCGGGCGGTGAATGGAGTATGACAGCCCTCATGAGATATAATTACAGCACTAATGCCATTACCCAATGCTTTTTATGCTCCATCAAAATACATAGACCATCGGGATCCTTCCTCGGGTCCTTCATCCGGTCCAGGTTCTTCACACTCAGTCACTAACATGATGTTCTCATCCGAGAAGTCTAAATTCATGGATTGGTAGTCATCCACGGCCTGATGCGCCAAATGATCCGCCAACACACTCCCCTTGATTGCTTTTTGGGTGGTGTATTGGATGTCATAC
This sequence comes from Vicia faba, assembly GCA_948472305.1. Taxonomy (NCBI): domain Eukaryota; kingdom Viridiplantae; phylum Streptophyta; class Magnoliopsida; order Fabales; family Fabaceae; genus Vicia; species Vicia faba. The sequence goes on from OX451735.1 coordinate 544,335,495, forward strand.
TCAGTTAGGATCATCTGCCATCTTGCTATTCTTCTGGACAAAGCAGGCTTCTCAAAAATATACTTGATTGGATCCATCTTAGATATCAATAAGGTGGTGTGAGTCAGCATATACTGTCTCATCCGGCGAGCAGCCCATGCCAAAGCACATCAAGTTTTCTCGAGCAATGAGTATTGGGTCTCACAGTCGGTAAACTTTTTGCTAAGGTAGTAAATAGCATGCTCTTTTCGGCCAGACTCGTCATGTTGCCCCAGCACGCACCCCATTGAATTGTCCAACACTGTCAGGTATAAGATCAAAGGTCTTCCTTCAACTGGAGGCATCCGAATTGGTGGCTCCTGGAGGTATTCCTTGATTCTTTCTAAAGCGGTCTGACATTCATCATTCCACTTTACCACTTGATCTTTCTTCAACAACTTGAAGATTGGCTCACAAGTAGAAGTCAGATGTGAAATGAATCTGGCGATGTAATTTAGACGTCCCAAAAAGCCTCTAACTTCCTTTTCTATGCGGGGAACTGGCATCTCTTGTATAGCTTTCACCTTTGCAGGATCCACCTGAATACCTTTATCAGTGACGATGAAACCCAGCAGCTTACCAGACCTTACCCTGAAGGTGCACTTGTTCGAATTCAACCTCAGCTTGTACGTTTTCAACCTGTCAAACAGTTTCTGGAGATGGTCAAGGTGCTCTTCCTTAGTCTGGGACCTTGCTATCATGTCATCAACATAAACCTCAATCTCATGGTGAATCATGTTGTGGAACAAAGCGACCATGGCGCGATGATAAGTTGCCCTAGCATTCTTCAACCCGAAAGGCATGACATTGTAGCAAAAGGTTCCCCACTGTGTAACGAAGGTTGTCTTTTCCATGTCTTCAGGAGCCATCTTGATCTGGTTGTAGCCAGAAAAACCATCCATGAAGGAGAATATCGTATGCTGCACGGTGTTGTCGACCAGAACATTGATGTGAGGAAGTGGGTAATCATCCTTGGGGATTGCCCTGTTCATATCTCTATAGTCTACACACATCCGTACCTTACCATCCTTCTTAGGTACTTGAACAACATTGGCAACCCACTGCGGATAAGAAGTGACAGCTAAAAATCCCGCATCGAATTGTTTCATGACTTCAGCTTTGATTTTCTCAGACATCTCAGGGTGCATACGGCGGACCTTCTACTTTATCGGAGGATAGTCTTCTTTGGTTGGTAGGCGGTGTACCACAATATCGGTGTCCAAACCAGGCATATCTTCATAAGACCAAGCGAAGATCTCAACATAGTCGCGTAGCATTTGTATCAACCTTTGTTTGACACTAGGCTCCAGATTTGCACCTATCTTGACCTCTTTCCTGTCTTTCTCTGTACCCAAATTCACTGACTGAACTGGCTCTTCATGAGGTTGTATGGCCCTTTCTTCCTGCAGTAACAATCTAGCAATTTCTCCAGGCACCTCACAATCATCCTCACCTTCGTCCTCGGCTTGGTTGATCGGATTTTCAAAGTCATAACTAGAAGTAGCAGAGTTGTTATCAACATCATCCAAAGTGGATATGGATCTGCAGTATGATACGTGAGTGTGTGTAAGAGAATATCTATTTTTGATAGAGCGAGAGACAGAAAAGAAAAACAAAGAGTGCAAAATTTATAATGCAAGAAACGTCCAATGTTTTATTAATGATATGAAATGACAAGTAATAAGCCCTCACAAACAAAGCCAAGGTGCCTCGGGCGAGGCACCGAGCCGTAAAATTTCAAACTGTTTATTACAACTCTTAAAACAAAAGTCAATTACTGTGGAATAAAAGAAACAGGTATGAAGTCCTTCACCGCCCAGTTGTTCAATCCACCATTGGTTGTAGGGTAGATCCAACTGTCGATGTCTGAATCTTCTTCACTGTCCTCAATTGCATTAACTCCCTGATTGCTGATGTGCAGAGGAGGTCTTCCAACCCGCGCGCGCCTAACTTCCCTTTGAGCCCCTGTAGTAAAACCCAAACCAAATTTGTCAGTTTTGTGCGTGAAATCATGGAGCTGACCCCAATTGGTACACCCATCTTCTTCAATTACAGCTCTGGCATCCTTGAGAGAAGCCATCTTCATCGGAGGTTTGTCACCAGCAACTTTAGTTGACACCAATGTCTGAGGGACCTCTTCAAAGTTCTGACAAGGGGTTTCGATGAATTCCCCATCCATCTCCACGTAGCGGAAGGAATTGAGATGACTCACCATAAACTCCTCTTCACCTTGTACTGTGATAATCTTCCCCTTCACCGGATATTTCAGCATTTGATGGAGCGTGGAAGTCACTGCCCCAGCCTTATGAATCCAAGGGAAACCCAACAAGCAAGAATATGATAGTATGATATCCATCACATAGAAAGTGGATGCGAAAGTCTGAGAGCCCACTTTAAAAGGGATGTCCACCTCCCCATGCACCATTCTTTTTGACCCGTCGAAAGCCCTGACCACAATATTGCTCGGCTAGAGAATCAAACCTTCACAGTCCAGGCGGTCTAATGCTTTCTTTGGCAGAACATTCAATGAAGACCCGGTATCCACCAGTACATGGGCCATAGTAGTGCCCCTGCACTCGATCGAGACGTGCAGAGAATCATTATGATTTCTTCCTTTAGCAGTCAGATCTGCATCTAAGAAACCCAACCCATTGTCGGAAGTCAGGCTAGCTACGCAATCTTTGAATTGATCGGCTGAAGTTTCCTGCGGCACATGTGCAGTTTTGAGGAATGCAATTAAAGCCTTTGCACGGGCTTCAGAACACAACAACAAGGACAACATGGAGATTTTTGACGGGGTCTGGCCCAACTGCTTGACTATGTTGTAGTCTCTCTTCTTGATAATATTCAATATTTCCTCTATCTCCTACTTAGAGGTTTCTACGATGATCTTCTTAGGTGCCTCCGTCTAGGCAGGCTCACCTATGATTTCTTTGACCTGAGTCCCAGAGGGCTCGGCAACGGGGGTGATGATTGTAATAGGAACTTGGATGGTAGTTGATGTACTAGCAGATGGAATGATAACAGGTTTGTGGATAGTCGGAGGGGAGATCTCGGGAGAAAAGAGTCTTCCACTTATGGTGACTTTGCTAGCCCAAACAATATTTCTGACATCAACATCGGCTTCCTCACTCTTTAAGTCTTGTTTAACTCCATGGTAATACACATCAGCACCATAGTGCCAAGGGACAGCCTTATCCGAAGTGTATGGGATAGGACCGGGGACAGTAATTATTAACGGAACAATTCTTGGGACGGGTGTAATCCTAATAGGTTTTCTCGAGGAAACCTTGGAAGGATTGGTGGAAATGGTTATGATGGCAACATCTTGAATTGGAACCAACAGAATCATAGTCTTTTCGAACAGGATCTCTCTATTATCCATCAGGCGCTGAACACCTGATTTCAATAAGTGACAACCAGCAGGTAGAATTGAACACATGTGACAACCTTCACCACAGCCCAGAAATAAACTAGCCAACAATAAATTCTTCTTAACTGTCGTCAAAGGAGTAAAAATTTCTTCCATAGAGGTCACAAATAAATCATCGTCTATGGCATTTACTCCATGACCATGTTTGAGCATGGGAGCAGTTATGACGTTGGGCTTCTCCGGAGTGTCAAACTCAATCTCTTTGGCTTCGATCAAGTCTTACACCTTGTTTTTCAAGGCCCAACAATTGTTTGTATCATGACCTGGACTTTCGGAGTGATAGGCGCAACGAGAATTCAGGTTATAATGAGGAGAAGTGGTGTTGGGATTCTTCGGGGCTTCCCTCAGAGTTACCAGATTGCTCTTCAATAATTATGGTAGAATTTGAGACAAGGTCATATTGAGCCGAGTGAACTGCCTCTGTGGTCTTTCCACCCTTTGTTGATTGTTGCATTGTGGAGCAACTGTGGGTCTTGATATTACTACCGCATTTACTACTTGACGGTGTTCAGGTCTTCTTTGGCCCCTCGAGCCATAGACTGCACTAGCTTCTTTCTTACCGGTGAAAGGCTTCTTTACTTCACTTGATGAAGTATCCCTCTGTATTTTACCACTTCAGATACCAGCTTCTACTCTCTCCAGTCAAGATCAACTCAGTAAATCCAGATGATGAACTGCCGATCAGATGATTGAAAATGGACCAGATAGCGTCCCTAGAAACATGTCAACCAACTCCCTATCAGACAAAGGGGGTTGGAATCTTCCAGCCAAGTCTCTCCACTTTTGAGCATAGCCCTTAAAACCTTCACTTGCACCCGTAGACATACCCTGAAGCTGAGTATGAGTGGGAGCAAGGTCGGTGTTATACTGATATTGCCTGTAAAAAGCAGCAGCAAGGTCTTCCCATTTTTGGACACTGGCTCCTTCCAATTGATAAAACCATTCAAGCTGAGTCCCTGACAGACTATCTTGAAATAAATGCACCCACAAATTTTTATCAGCAGTGTGGGGTTGGATTTTTCTGACGTACGAGTGGAGATGGAGTTTTGGACATGAAATTCCGTCGTACTTGGCAAAAACCGGAGCTTTGAACTTATGAGGGATCACCACTCTCGATACCAATCCCAGCTCTCTGAAATCCAAACCAGAGATCTTCTGAATCTCCATAGCACTCAGACGGTCTTCTAGCTGCTTGTATCTATTCTCAGCAGGAGGATATTGCTCATCATCATAATCTGTATCGTTATCAGAAATTGTTGGGCTGGGGTCTTTTGTCCTTTCTTGGTTCTCCCCGTCTTTGGATGAGGAGGTCAGATCAGATGCTTGTCTTATCCTTTCTCCGAATCTTCTACCCATGTTCAGAATACCAACCTTCTTCTTTTTATTCTTCTCTTTCAGAATCAAGGTCTTCAAATCCTCTTTCCCTTTAGCCAAGCTTAAGAACATCTGTTGGAATTGGGCGTTTTGTGCCTGAAGATCTTTGATGGCTTGATCAGAAGACATTTCTGCTGAAATAAACAACGAAGAAGATGAGAAACCTGTAATGGTACCTGTAATGGTGTGCATGATAATGAGATGCACATGTAATGATTTCAAAGACTTTAGGAAATTTAAATTTGCAAACCAAAAATAAACAAACTTTATTAGATTAACTTGTAAAAGGTTCAACTATGCCTTCAAGGCGTTACAAAAGAAGTAAATGAAAAAAAATCTAAAACTAGAAAAGAAAAATCCAAAGTCCCATGGACGCTTCCTCTTGGTGCTGACGTAGTCATTGATCACTCTTTCTTCCTCGAGCTGCCTGGTGAGCTTCAAGATCTTCTGTTCTTGCTCGTGGTACTTTTCTCGGTAAGTATCCCTTTCCTCTTTCAGCTGAATCCAAGATCTCTGCAACGCCCCAGGATCAGTGGGCATGTAGGGATAAATGAATGTGTAAGGAATGCCCTCTTCGTTGGTGGGCTCCATAATTACTGGCAATACGACTTCATAGGGCATCCCAAGCTTCTGGGCACGAGCTCGGACCCATTGGAGGTAAGGTTGCATAGGAAGGGAAGTCCTCGGTCCCAACTCTTGGGGGTCAGATCTGTTCACCATTCCCCAAGCTTGTATAAACCTCTGGTGATGCTCCTCAATGTCTTCCTTGTAGTCAAATGCAATATCCTCAAGAAGTAACTCATGGGGACCATCCCTCCGAGCACGACCAAATTGTCGCAAATCTAGACAAGGACTGTAGGTTATACCCCCTCTGATTCCAAGCAATGGGACATTAGGATATCCCCCACAACGATCAATAACAGCAGTGATTTCCATAGCCCGGGAGCTCCAAATAATATCTGTATGGGAAAGTGACATTATCCTGTAAGACCATCCCAAACCTTCTTCGCTCTTCAACACAGACTTGGGGAGGTGCGAAATAAACCACCTTGACAGAAACGACATGCAACATATAAGAGTCCCTCTTCTTCGCACAGTACGAGTGTAGAGGGCATCCAAGATATCACCCAGTAAAGTAGGCACAGGATTGTGAGAGAGGAATATCTTAACTGCATTCACATCCACAAAGGAATCCGGATTTGGGAAAAGAACCAAATTGTAGATAAGGAGAGCCAAGACGTCTTCAAAAGCCTGAAAATCCAAATTATTCCAGAATAGTTGGGCCTGATCCATCATAAATTTGGTTAAGAAACCTTCGACCCCGCTTCGTGTTTCCCAATTGGATACTACATCAGCCCGTTTCAGATGCAGAGCTGAAGCAATGTCTTCTGGTCTAGGAGTCTCTTCCATACCTGTGAAGGGCACCTGTTCAAGGATGGATATGCCCAACAAGTGAGAAAACTCTTCCAAAGTGGGAACCAACTGGTAATCTGGAAAGGTGAAGCAATGATGCACATGATCGAAGAACTGGAAAATTACACTTATCATCTACTCATCAAGCTTTGAGGTGACCAGGCTAAGAAGTTGACCATGTCTTTTAATGAACATAGAAGTCTCAGAAACTCTTGAGGCTAACTCTTTAAGTTGAGCAGGTATTTGCACAAAGTTAACTCGGATGGTATTTTTGCGTACATAAGCCATAATCTGCAAAACATAACAAAGGTAAATTCCCTTGGTCTTTGAAATGGTTAGTATAATGATGTATGAATGCCATGTTATAATGCATGATGTCATGATAAAAACAATAGGTATAGCAGATAACAAGCATGGCAAAGGAAAACAAGTCACACAAAAGCCCTGAAGTTTAATGCTTGCATGAGGTCAAAGGTAGTACCCTCTTGAAGTTTAGTTGGTTTCAAGCCGTCCTAGCAAAAGTAACCGGGTTCTAGAGGTTCTTAATATCACTGACCATCCTCCATCGGTCATGTTTTCAGCTCACGCAATCTTTTCTTGCGGCCGGAATTATCTCGAGAGTATGGTCTCAATGAGTGTAGCATCGAGTATCAACCAGTTCTCAGCTTTACACTGAGGCCAGATATCTCACTACTTTCTAAGGCCAAGTTGGTCGATTAAAGGTTCTAAGGTCAGTTGATGTTTAACGACACATGCAGCGGCCCTGTATTCTCCTCGTTTCTCCATAAGGGATACCGGTACCAACCAATGTGCCACATCAACCTAGCTACTGCTTCAACCATATCAGTCTATGTCGTACAGTTCCCTCACAGTTATTGCAACTTACCTAAAAGGTGTCCCCATATCCGAGTTAGGATCTATAGTAACTCCCATGCAAAAACCCTTAAAAGTAAAGCAAACAAAGCAATCAAGAGAAGCAGTTATGATGACCTAGATCCTAAGGTATACCCCACTTATAAACTCCCCAACAGAGTCACCAGTTCTGTGATACGATGGCAGAACCGACTTTTTTGAAAATGCTGGTTTGTGTTTTACGCTTTGTATTCGCAAAATGTCGCGGTAAGCAAGAGTCGCCACCAACTTTTATTTCATCCAACCGGAAAGGAAAAAAGCACAGAAAAAATCCTTTTTCGAGATGTTTCTGAGTACGGGGGGTAGATTATAGAAAGGGAAGGTGTTAGTACGCTTTCTATCCATGGTTTTCTATGGGCTCTTAGGTACTTGCTCATCTTTTAAAATTTCTTGTGTGTGTTTGTTTTGAAAAGTTTTGTTTTACTTCGTTTTAACCCTTGTTTCTGTCCTCAAGAGTGTTATGAAGTTGTTTTGAAAACTTTATTTGGAAAAAGTGTTTGGTGTGAAAAAGCTTGATTTGAGAAAGTACCTACTAGCATCTACTTACTCGAAAAAGGATTGTTTTTATTCTCATTTCCTTTAGAAAGTGCTATCCTACTATTGAGAAATAGGTAGCACCGTCGTTGGAATTGTAAGAGTCAATTCGAAAGGGACGTACGATCATTAAAGCAATGTTAGGATGTTTTAGTAATAACCCTAGAGTCTTAAGATCGTATTCGAGGCAACATTTCCGAACGGGACATTTGATCTTTGTTTAGACAGGAGGGCAACCACTAAGACACCCTATGCTTAATGATCGTTTACCGAAGGCAACCGAAGTGAGAGTATACCCTAGGAGTGCACATGTGCATGTGATTTGATTTCAATTATTATCTTTGCACATTTAGGGTTTTCTAGCCATTTTAAGTTATCATGCAATCTTGTCATACAATCCTATTAACATACATCTAAACAGTTAATATTTGCGAGAATTAAAATGCGAGAAATAAAACCTACGCTATTACAAGGCTTCGGGATAGGGATTAATTACATAGCCAAAAAACCCGTAAAAGACGATAAATAAAGAAAATCCTAGATTAAACTATTACATACTGTAGACAGTTACACCAATATTGCAAAGAATAATAAACGCGCGCGATGAATCGAATGCAAAGTAATTAGGGTTTTGACCCCATTATCCCTAATTGCAATTTTTTAAAAGAAAAATCATTTTTTGTGTTTTTGTGTTATTTGAGAAAAATAAAGTTCAATAAAAATAACCTAATCACTAATTAATTTTAGTTAAGAAAAATAAATAATTAAATTAACCTATCTTCTTGTATTTTTTATTTTGAGAAAGAAACAAAAATTAAATCGAGAGTTAACCCTAATTTTTCTAATTGATTTATATATAAAAAAAAGTTAGAATTACCCTAGATTAAACTAAATTAATATTAAATTAAATTTGATAAAATAAAATCTAATTCTAATTTTTGTGAAACTCTTGATTTTATGATTTTTTTTGTGTGAAAAATTAATTAGTTTGTAAATTAAATGAATAAAGAAAATTAAAAGAAATAAGAAATAAGAAAAAGAAATATAGAGAAAGTTAGTAATGGGCCTGATATTAGCAAAAAGGGGGGGTGCAGTTTGCAATTCTGAGCCCAACAAGCTCTTTGCCCCTTTGACTTTTTCCAATCCCATGTGCTTGCTTGACCCAGGCGCATGGTGGACCTTCATTGGATAGCCTTGGATCTGCAGCCTTGATGGATGGGACGGCCATATCTGGATAGTACACGATGAATGCCTTGCCATATGATACACTGGATTACCCTGAAAATTATGAGAAAATAAAATGCACACGCCTGGGATCGAACCCAGGATGTGTGCATCAAAGACCAGCAACCTTACCATCTACGCCAGCTTGTTAGTTGTAACAATAAGGGAATAAATAGAATATAACACAAACAACATACCACGCTTCCCAAAACGCACGCAGATTCAAACAAGCCACTCACATACTTCCATGCCATTGTCTTCTTTGTGGCTTCCGTCGTTTTAGATAAAAGGCTTTTACCTACGGACACCAAGCGTAGGTATAACCCTTGTTCATTCTAAAATCATGTATGTGTATGATAAATGAAAACCAATGGTACCAATCAACTCGTTGCAACCTCACGAGCATCATGGTACCATTATTAAGGTCCAATTTTCCCTGTACATAAAACCCCTAAAACTGAAGCACGAACCCTAGCCATGGAAACTTGATATACAGTCAACAAAAATGCAATTAAATATAACCATTAGCTTGCAAACATCTCAAGCATTAAAAATATGTCAATTAATCATGCTAAATATGCCAGAATCAATGCATTCGATTTCAAGAAAAAACACAAACCGTGTGACTCTTACAGGGTGTTTTAAGGCGTGGGGAAGCTTGCTAGCGATTGAAACACGGTCCTAGGATGTCCAGCAAACGATTGGTCTGATCAGAATGGCTTGAGATGGCCTGAAATTTGGAAATCAGTTTACAACTTTTTCTTGAATTTTTGAAATTCGTTCTCTCCTTTGCACGCCTCTAGCCTCCTCCTTTTGGTCTGCACTTGTTCCTTATGTATACTAGAATGTATTAGGGTTGCAATTTTGTATCAAATCTCTTCCAATTATGAATATTGATTCATGATTTGATCCTTGTACTAAATCTTTCCAAAACAAGCAAACTCAATCTTTTTCTGTCCATTTTGAACCTTGCATGATTTGATCTTGTTTCCAGCTGTGTAATGGACCTAATCATGCACAAAATCTCAAGATTTAATTAGTTTTTGATATTTTCATTATTTTATATTGATTTTATTTGATTTAAATGAAATAAAATCAAAATAAATAGCAAAAATAAAAGAATGACAAGTGGAAGGGCTCATGGGTCGTGGGTCACATTAAAAACTCAGTGCAAGCATAAAAAGTTGGGCCCATTTAGCAAAAAATGCAATTTTGGACACATTTGACTTTTGGCAATTTTGCAAAAAGCGGAAACTTGGCCTATGCATAACCCCCTCAATTTTGACCATAGAGATGTGTTCTTGGATTTTTTATAAAGCTTAATATGTCCTCTAAGCAACCCTTTTGGTCTCATCTCAATTGAAATTTTCATGTTCATGTATGAAGCTTTGACCCAAAAGGTGTTTTTGTTGACTTTCCAAAATGACCTATAATGTCCAAATTCATATCTTATTGTGAGTGCATATTTTGATCTTTGGAGCTGAAGATGAATTGTAGGTAATTACATCCTATTCAAAATGAGCTTTAGATGGGTCATTTTTGATAAAGTATGAGAAAGTTATGCTTGGTCAAAGTTGAGTTGACTTTTCCTACAAAACCCTAATTTAGCAACTTTGGGGTTTTAATGAATTGTGAACAATCCTTGACGAATAATGATCAACCCTTGATCAAATGATGAATAATACTTCAAAATTAGGATGTTGACAAAAAATATTGAAGTTTGACTGCATGTGGGCCACAATTGACTTTTGCCCTAGCACAGTCGATTTTCAGGCCTTTGAGCAATTGGCTGAGCAAACTTCCTCTGCAAGGCTTGAAACTTGGCATGGATGATCTTGAGAACATATTAGGACAATGGTGAGAATTTGGGACCCTTTGGATTCAAGAATCTTGATGCAAAATGAAACCCTAATTTGAGGTAGACTGCCTTAGGAGAGAGTTTATCTGGTCAACTCTTGGACTTCCTTGAGCAATTTGAAGACCTCACTTGACATGTATTGAGAAATATGGGAGGGAAAATTTTGGGGTACAACAATGATCACACGACTTTGTTCTATAGATAGGAATTTTAATTGGTAATCTTTTTCTTGCTTTCCCTAGATTTTGCCTGGACAAATTCTTTTGAATTTCGATTTGGAAATCCAGCGAAATGCCCCAACTTTTTCCTAAGCGACTTGTTTTCAAGTTTCAACTTAGTGGGGATTTTTGTTTCTTTCTTATTCATATTTTTCTATTTGAACAACTCGTTGATTTTCACGTTGTCTTTGATTTTTTGGAAGTGACTGTGACTATCTAAGTCTTTAGTAGATGAGGGATAACCATTGTTGTATCGTCATCTGTTGACCTCCAGATGTGCGAGAGGTACCCATTGGGATATCGCTAATAGATGCACGTTACTATTATATGAGGGTTAACCATTGTGGTTTTGACTTTACTCAAACTTTTGACGCACACTCTTGATGAGTTCTAAATGCCTGGTCAGATTAACTGAACATTACCCGCCCCATGGTTAAAATAAGGGTTTTTTTCTGAACAGAAAAGAAACTCCTACTTCGAAGGCCCAGAAGGGTTAACGAGGGTCTATCTCCCTTATATCTCCATTGTTTAGGAATATAAACAAGGCATGTACATCGTCAGCAGGGTCTTACTCAAAAGCATACCAACCAGAGATTTTTTGCGTTTTTAGATCATCGTCATCCTCTCTCCAATCCTTACCTAAGCATAAGACTTAGAAACTTGGCATCAATATGCAAGTAAAACATTTAAAGAGTGATAATGAATGGATGAATAAAAACGAAAAGAACACTTCAAGACAAGCATACTTATTGAATTAACATTTTCATTCAAAAATATACAACTTTCTACATGCAAGCAATGTTTAAACAAACAATCAAGAGTGCAAATGAAAATTCAATAAAGAAACCAATGATTGCCATCATTGAGGAGACATGACTCCATATGGATTTCTTGATTCTAACGACTTTCTGCAGCCTTGATGCCTAAATGGGCGATAGAATTCCCCTTCAAATATGATGTGAACACAACAGTCTCTTGATTGATTCCATCTCGGACCTTGTCTCTGTATGACATACCATTATCAATCGAATAGCCAAGTCCCCTGGTGAGAAAGAGTATGGCAGTTGGTAAAATAGGAATTAGACTTTTGGAAGAGACACCAGACAGGTGTTGGGCTTTATACTTCAACCCCTTTACAGTTTTCAATATTAAAATTGGGTGCCTCAAAATAGGGGATACATCTAGCATGTGTATCGCAATCAGAAGATATGTTTTTGGGAGGAAGACCCCAGATATCAGAGCTGGAAATAATAGGATGTAATGCATTGTTATCGCATTAACATGCTCATAAGGATTCTTTTGTATTTACTTAAAAGCTTTTTTCCATGAATTCACTAGGGGAACAAAGACTGGCTGCGGTCGAACAGATCAGGGAACACAAAGCTGTGGAGAGCGCCTCTGATTGAATAGTTGGATGCCCTGGCATGGTAACCACATCTGACATAGGTATCATGATCTGGAAGGGAATTTATAGACGGTACCGAGGTACGGATTCTAACCCATTGAAGCTCAAACAAGTGTGAAGACCAATGAGAATGAAGCATTGATATAAGATCCCACACTAAATGGGAACCATCTGCTGACAAGATGTTCCAAGAAATCAAGATTGTGTAGCACTTCATGGTTGAAAGCAATTCCCAAAAGATGAGGAGAAGAGAGAACCTCTTTTTGGTAGTAAGTGCAAGATTGTGGACATCATCATCTGAGCTTCCATGACCTGGTTTATTTGAGTCTTCAATTGATTATCTTCCTTCTCGAAATATTCCCGACCGTAGGCCAAAGCTTGCATGTATACCATAATCAACTCCCTCGGGATCTTCGTATCAGTCAATCCCCCGTGGAGATATTCCATACTAATCTCTGAAAATATGCAATAAGAAATCAAGTTGAAACTCTAAGGAGAACACCAGGTCTGAATAAGAATCCCCAATCTTTGAATACATTTTATGAATGCATGAATATGCATGGGGTTCATGAATGGATTCCATGTCATGTTCTGTCATTTCCATGGAATTTACGTGCTTTGATTTTGATTTCACGCAAGTAAAAGATGGAAGAGTTTAGCACAAGACATACAAATATAATTCTCAGGAAATAACAGAACATGTGTGTTAAGCATGTGGTAACCATGTTATGTATGCAAAGACATGGGATCAAATGGGATCAAAGTTCAATCATTTCTGAATATGATTGCTGCACTGTTCTAAATAACATCAACTCAAGGGTCCGACATAACTTCTGCACCTACAAGAACAAAGTACCCTGTAGATCATCAATAGTACGTGATCAAGTCTTCTGGAACTGGATATTGTTGAGCCTTTTCTGAACATGCTGGGAATACCAAGATCAAAGGCCTGAATGAACCTCCAAACAAACAAGTCAGGAACGCAGAAAATAAATCCGAGCACCCCATAGTCACCAGCAAAACATAATCATTAGAATAAATAGTCACCATCTGAACATGAGTAACCATTTGAACATAGTCACCATCTCTACCTGTGATAATAATTCCCTCCCCACTCATGGGTGAAATCTAGGTCAGGGTAAGGCAAGGGTAACTCGAAAATCACGGGTTCGCTTGAAAGTAAAATCATCACAACATAGACGTGCATGATAAAAATACCTTCAATCGAACCTTATCCGAGCATGGTATATGAAATGATTTCACTAGTCGAACCATGTCTTATAGACTTCATGCCCCCACTTTATTCCTAGGTTTCCTATATAGTGCGCTCTGGCCTGGGTACTGGGCCTTTTACCTCAATAGTAACATCCCAACTCAATCAAGAAGCAGATCTAGTACAACAGTAGTATATGGAAAATAGTAAAATGAAATGAATACATATGCTCAGGTATATACAAAATGAATAAGTCATAAAGCATATAAATAAACATCCAAAGAGAAGAAAACAAGAGCTAGGAGCGACTCCGGGATGGACCAACATTTGGTCGACCATTCCCCAGTAAAGTCGCCAGCTGGAACAACCGGCTGAAAATCATCAAACAATAAATTCTCCATCGAACGTCTTTTATCCCACATGAAGGGAAAGGTAAACATCAAGAAAACATAAGAAGGGAGAAGTCACAGTTTTGCAACCGATAGATCGGGTAAGGGAGTTTGTTACGCGAGGGGAAGGTATTAGCACCTTGCACACCCGTAGTACTCTATGGTATCCACTCTTGTTGTTCTATCTTATGGGTGTGTTTAAACTATGTTTACTGTTTTACTAGCGCTAAAGGGAGAATACATGCAAAAGAAAGGGGAAAAGAATGTAGGGAAAATAAATTTGTACTCGCTTGGGCTCTACCCCAATGCCTACGTATCCTTTTTGAGGAATTAGAGCTATCGTAGTTCGGCTGACATGTTTTGTTTGTTTGTGTTTTTTATGGACAATGTTAATTTTGCCTTCTATCGCAGCTCGACCTTTGGAAACTTATGTGTTGGCACATAAGTAAATTTATCACGTCCTTACCTGAAGAGGGTTTTAGGGAGAAGGTGCTTGGGCGCACAAAAGAAAAAGTTTGAGTTAGTTTGTATTTTTTGTTGCAGATAATGGCTAGTTGATCTCAAGAGAGAGATATTATCCACTTTTCCACTTATCCATGAAAGGAGTCTTTGAGACTTGAACCACACCTAGGTTGGAGATGGAAGAACAATAAGATCGAAAAGAGACCCGCTTATCATTTCCCATAGTCAACAAAAATGCGATTCTCATCAGTGATTTTTAAAGTGTTTTGAGGTTTGAAAGGAGAAAGAAGTTTTTTGTTTTAAAGAAAATGAAAAATGGGATAGAAAATAAAAGGGAGACTAGCCTATTTCTAACCTAATGTTATCATACAATGGTACCCCTACATCAAGGATGAAAGGGGTAATCTCTACCTAATGTTAGCATGCATGGTTTACAACCTAAGGTCTAACTTGCATCCGAAAGGAGAAAGCACATCCTAAGGGAACATAATATGTATAAGGATAAACCAAACAAGCTAATAAGCTCAAGATATCACACCTAGAGAGATCCTATCTAGGTTAGCACGCCAAAGAAAGTCTAACAAAACTATCCTATAGGGAACATACAATGAGAGGAAAGTCGTGATCTCAATTTCTAAATTGAGTGACTCATCGATCAACAAGAAATAAAGGAAAGAGATAAAAATCCTATAGGGAGCATGCACTGAGAGCAAAGTCGTGATCTCAATTTCTAAGTCGAGTGACTCATCGATCAACAACTAAAGAAGCAAACACAAGCACAACACATATAGCAAATGAAGTGCAAAATGCCCGCTACAGGTCTTTAAACAGCAACTTCGAGTGCACACTCTTTATTTCCTACTTCTCATGGTATCTAGAAAAGCGGTAAAGAAATGTAGTAAAGTGTGAAGAATTATGAAAGTAGTAGCGGAGACTACCAAAGTGAGCAAGTTGTCAAGAGCAGACGAAAGCACTAGAGAAGCAGGGAGTTTGCGTCGAGCAAGCTTCACCAAGTAACAAACAAAGTCAGAAATAATATCTAACTAAGATAAAGGAAAATGTGTGTTGCGAATGCAATGAGTAATCAGAAGTTCCTGCACCAAGCTCCATATAATATCACATGCATCAGGCTAACATATAATATAATATGAATTTCTCAGGAAGATGAGAAATAAGGTGCGTTGCAACGTAAGCGCATAAACTATATGCTTCGATCACCTAACTATATGTTATATTACATGATTGAAAGCACAAAAATGTACCTTGCATAATGAACAAACGCGTCAAAATATAACATGGCAAAGCGGCATGAAAATACGGATAAAAAACTAAAAGAGAAAAAGTATTTTTTTATTAGTTTTTATGTGAGGAGAATTCAAAAAAAAAACTAAAGAATTAATTCCTAAAAAAACCATTATATTGTTCCACTATTTTTTATTGATGTTTTTGCTATATTTTTGTTATGTATTTTATTGGAAAAAATTAAAACAAAAAAGTCCTAATTCTAATGAAGAAATAGTGAATTCAGGGGGTGTTAGGCCCAAAATAAATAAGTCCAAAGGCGATTGTTTTATTGCTACTGCACTTGATTTCCAAAAATATTGAAGCGGGCTCAGGGAAGACTCGGCCTAACAATAGAGTCCAGCAAGCATTGTTAAACAGAAAGCTAAAATCGGCCAAGAAAGATTATGGTCCGATACAATCTTCAAACCACACCCAAACCAGATTTTGTAAACAAATATATGAACCTAATGGGCTTTAGTTCAGTTCTTCTTAGCAACACAAGCCCATTCTCTTTCCACGAAAATCTTGTTAACATTGCATAAGAAAAACTTCAGAAAAAATTAAAATACGAAACAGTGCATTTTTTAATTGGCCTTTGTGACCGTTCATCTTCATTCATAAACAAGCTCATGCTTGTATTGTTCTCTCATTATTCCCTTACTGAGG
Organism: Vicia faba; assembly: GCA_948472305.1. Taxonomy (NCBI): domain Eukaryota; kingdom Viridiplantae; phylum Streptophyta; class Magnoliopsida; order Fabales; family Fabaceae; genus Vicia; species Vicia faba. The sequence goes on from OX451735.1 coordinate 544,351,898, forward strand.
CAATCTTTGGCAAATTGGTGTTGCCTTCGTCCTCGACTCAGCATCTTCTCAACATAAACACAACCTAGAATCTCCCTCTAAATCTGAATCCCTTTCCAATTTTCGTCAATCTCTCTTTGTCCTTTCTAAATCTAACAAAAATGACCTAAACCCTAAGTTGCTTCAAATCGAGATTAAATGGTGAATATGGAGTGTAAGACCCCGGATCCATGGGGTTATAGTTCACTGTGCTTCATACTTCCCAGTTATGATAAAGACCAAACGAAAAGATCATAAAAAAGAAGAAGATCAGGAATTACCTATCGAAGATGCTTCAGTGGTGCTTCAATGGTAACAATAATGAAACTAGAAATCCAGAGGTGAGGTAATACGGTTGTTGTTCTTCTTGATCTTTCTTCATATGATTTTTCTTCTACGTTTAATTCACTTATTCTTCCTCGATTCTTGTGTTTCTGTTATGGACCTGATCCATTGTGATTGTTGTTGTGCTAATTGCAATGATATTGTTGAACACACGTAGATGGAGGTTATAGATGCGATTCAGTTGAAGCGTTGTTGGTGTTGTGATGAAGATGAGAGGTTGATGATATTGTACGTGAAGGTTGATCTGAGTGGAAAGAGTTTGAGCTTTTGTAGCGTAGGAGCTAAGGAAGATGAATGTTTATAGAAGACGTTGAAGTTCAGCGAATGAGGGAGTTGGAGGATGGTGCCGAGAGATCAGAGCCAAGGGGAGGGAAGAAGATGGAAATGCCTAACGAGAGTTCATATTTCTTAGTGAGTCTTTTTTTCTCTGAACTTTTTGTTATGAATTTCTCTTATCAAAGCATTGTGAATCCTCCTTTTCTGTTATTCTGTCATCTGTTATATCCTTTTTTGTTTGTTGAATTCTGTTGAGAATTCGTTATGAAATTTTTTGAAGTTTTCTGTTAGAGGTTGTTAGAAATAGGTTGGAAACTGTTATGTTTTTGTTTTGATGTAGTCTGAAATTGGTTAGAAATTAGTTAGAGATTGGTTATAGGATATTTTGGAAGTTAGTTATTCTGTTTTGCCGTTTTAGAGGGTTGGATACTGTTAGGGAAAAGCAGTTAGGCCTAGAGGGATTTATTCTGTTTTGGCAGTTGGTTGAATCAGTTATGGTTAATTAGGAGATTAGGGGAACTTAGAAACAATTAGAAAATATGTTATGGTTAGTTGGGATTAGTTAAAAAAATTCTGCTAGTTAGTTAAGGGTTATTAGGAAGTTTAGTTAAAAGCCCTGTTAATACAGTTTGGGAATTAGTTGGTTATCTGTTGAGAATTCTGCTACGCGGTTGGAGTTATATTTTTCTGGATTCTATTAAAGGTTGTTATAAGGTGTTTAGAAATTGTTAGAAATTATAAGAGGTTATGAACTGCTATAGGCTGTTAGTTTCTTTTTTTCTACTAGGACATTTTGTATTGGTTTTGATTTCATCTTAGAAACTGGTTTTAGTATTGAATTGGCATGTTGCAGCTTGTGTTTGGATGAGATTTTGTTTAGGTTTGGTTATTGGATTCTTTTAGAGAAGTAAAATTCTGTTATGGTCTTTTGTAAGTTTGTTATGTTGGTTTTCGGTTAGAGGGAAGATTAGTGAGCTGGGTTCTGTTATGAATTTATTAAAAACAGTTAGGGGTTGTGAATGATTGGAAACTATTAATGTTAGTTGGAAAATTTGTTAGAATAGTTGGTAAAGAATATGCTAGTAAAAAGGATAGTCACAGGTATTTCTTGTGCTGTTTTTTCCCCCCAGTTAATTAGTTAAATGTTTGGAATCTGGTTATGGTTAGTCCTGTTTGTAATTGGCTAGAGTTAGGGGAGTTGTTACAGTTTTGTTGTTTTTTTGCTGGAAATTTTTCTTGAATCTGTTAGAGTTCTCTTAAGTTACTTTTACACCGATTTTTTGCTTGCAACTGAACCTGTTTTGATTGAGTCCATACTACTGGATTGGTTAATTGTAGGGCTACTTTTGAACTTTGGCTAACTGGGATTTGTTTCCTTAATGATGCAGGCTATGAATAGTTGAAGAGTAACAGAAGGATTAAAGAATTAACTTTGGAGAAGAAGCATACTGTGAGGTTAAATGAAGACCTGACTCATTGCGTGAAAAGTGGGAAAAGGTTTGGTCATGGAACTTGGATTAATTTGTAAATTTGTAATATTCTGCGTATTTTCTTGTGTAAATTTTTTCTATTTTGGAAAGTAGATGATTCGAAATTGTAATGGTATGATTGAATGACGTAACATGACACATGGATTCTTTTTTTTGTAAAGAAATTTGCTTTCACTTTCATGATGAATAACCCAAAGAAATGGATTTGAAACTTCTTTTAGTCAAAAGGATTTTATCCTTGCATCTCGAATTCACTTTATGACATATTAAATCGACCATCCACGTATGCCATAATTGAATACATATAGCCTATAACCTAATGCTTTCACTTAGAGCTCTTGAATTCCCGTCCTTATTTTGGTATAAGATCCATACCCAAAGCCCTGTGACTCAAATTTCATTTGAATCTTCTCAGACGAAGGAAACTCACTAGAGACTCTAGCTTGCAATGACCATAACAATGTCTCTGATAGCTTGCACTTTAAGTAATGATAGAACCCCTTTGAAATTTATTAATGAACAAACCCACATGGAACCCTTCTTCAAGCCTACACGATTAGGGAAGTAAACCCTAACTCTTTCAACCCTAAAGTAACTTGAAGAGATGACTTTGTCTTTTGACAAAAATGAGTCTCTTGATAAAGGAGGAAATTCTCAATGAACACAAACTATAATCCCTCAGACCTTAACTGATGAAGAACCATGTTGATCCAGGCTTGCATGAAGATGAGGGTATAAAAGCACAAAGATACCCTAATCCCTCAATATCCTTGATCTCAAGCCAAATTTATTGGTTAGTGATGCATGATGTGTTTGATGACCTAATGAAGGTTATGTGCATGAGAAAAGTGTGAGCTGCATAAGCCAGATAAAAGTGAAAGGATAGGAAAAATTTGGGGTATTACAGATGCCCCTATTTAATCATCTTAAACCTTAAAGTACGATTGGCGTGCACCTTTCGGATGTTCGAGGTAGAAGATGATTAAATATCAATGCCCAAAATTTGTTCTAAAAGATGGTGGTAACGAGTATTATTTTTTTTTGCAACATCCATTGGAGAGTTAAAAAAAGTGGGACTAAACAGGAGGTATACTTTGGTCAGGACACGACAACATCATAGTACATCGATCGGGACACGATGACTAAAGAAAGACGTCGATCAGGACACGACAGGTGTTTAGAAATTGACACGACGAATGCTTAGAAGTTGACACGATGAGTGTTGGAAGGTAGCATGATGTAAACACAAGGAAAGAGAAGACTTGTAATGTCGTGTAATGCCAATACAAGGAAGAGATCAGACTTGTAACATAGTGTGATGCCAATACAAGAAATACATCGGAATTGTAATGTAGCATGATGCCAATACAAGGAAGAGATCAGATTTGTAATGTAGCGTGAGGCCAATACACGAAAGAGATCGGACTTGTAACGTAGCATGATGCCAATACAAGAAAGAGATCAGACTTGTAACGTAGCATGATGCCAATACAAGGAAGAGATTAAACTTGTAAAGTAGCGTGATGCCAATACAAGGAAAAGATCGGACTTATAACGTAGCGTGATGCCAATACAAGGAAGAGATCAGACTTGTAACAATGTGTGATGCCAATACAAGGAAGAGATCAGACCTGTAACGTAGCATGATACCAATACAAGGAAAATATTGGACTTGTAATGTAGTATGATGGCAATACAAGGAAGAGACCAGACTTGTAACGCAGCGTGATGCCAATACAAGGAAGAGATCAGACTTGTAACATAGCGTGATGCCAATACAAGGAAGAGATCAGACATGTAACATAGCGTGATGCAAATACAAGGAATAGATCAGAATTATAACGTAGCATGATGCCAATACAAGGAAGAGATCGGGCTTGTAACGTAGCATGATGCCAATACAAGGAAGAGATCAGACTTGTAACGTAGCATGATACCAATATAAGGAAAAGACCGGACTTGTAACATAGCATGATGCTAATACAAGGAAGAGATCAGACTTGTAACATAGCGTAATGCCAACACAAGGAAGAGATCATACTTGTAACATAGCGTGATGCCAATACTAGGAAGATATTGGACTTGTAACATAGCGTGATTCCAATACAAGGAAGAGATCAGAATTGTAACGTAGTGTGATGCCAATACAAGGAAGAGACCAGGCTTGTAACGTAGCATGATGCCAATATAAGGAAGAGATCAGACTTGTAACGTAGTGTGATTCCTATACAAGGAAAGAGATTGGACTTGTATTGTAGCATGATGTCAATACAAAGAAAGAGATCAGACTTGTAACGTAGCGTGATGCCAATACAAGGAAAAGATCGTACTTGTAATGTAGCATGATGCCAATACAAGGAAGAGATCGGGCTTATAACGTAGCATGATGTCAATACAAGGAAAATATCATACTTGTAACGTAGCATGATGCCAATACTAGGAAAAGATCAGACTTGTAATGTAGCGTGATGCCAATACAAGGAAAGTATAACACAGACGAGTGTTTGAATCGATACAGACGAGTATCGAAGAAAGGTTGAACACGGACGAGTGTTTGAATCAATATGGACGAGTATCGAAAGAAGATACGGACGAGTATCAAGGAAAGGTTAAACACGAACGAGTGTTTGAATCAATACAAACGAGTATCGAAAAGAGATATGGACGAGTATCAAGGAAAGGTTAAACACGGAAGAGTGTTTGAATCAATACAAACGAGTATCGAAAGAAGGTACAGACGAGTATCAAGGAAAGGTTAAACACGGACGAGTTCTTAGGGGGATGACACTGATGAGTGTTTAGGAGAGGTTAAATGCGAACGAGTGTTTGAATTAATACAGATGGGTATTGAAAGAAGATACAGACGTGTATCAAGGAAAGGTTAAATACAAACCAGTATTTGAATCAATACTGACGGGTATTGAAAGAAGATACGAACGGGTATCAAGGAAGGGTTAACACGAACGAGTGTTTGGATGACTGACATGGATGAGTGTTTACGAGTTGACACAGATGAGTGTTTGGAAAAATGATATAGACGAGTGTTGGAAGACTGAATTATTTGTCAGACGGGGACTGGCTACCAGACGAGAACTGGGTTTAGGATGACAAGGTGTATTAATTTTGTTGGGAATTGGGAGTGATATCGTCTTGTGGGGATTGTGATCGGCGGGAATGAGAACTGACTGTTTTGGAATGCTGGTTCGCGTTTGCGTTTGTTTTTGCAAAATGTCGCGGTAAGCAAGAGTCGCCACCGTCTTTTATTTTATCCAACAAGGAAAGGACAAAAGCACAGAAAAATTCCTTTTCGAGATGTTTCTCGGGTTTGGGAGGTAGATTATAGAAAGGGAAGGTGTTAGCACCCTTTCTATCCGTGGTTATCCACGGGCTCTTAGGTACTTGCTCACTATGTTTTCAAAAGTTTGCTTTTCTTTGTGTTTGTGGGTTTTGAAAAAGAGTTTTGTTTTTGAAGAGAGTGTAAGTGCGAAAAGTTTTGTTTTGTTTTTAAAAGGAGCAAGTACTTAAGAACATCTACCTACTCAAAAAGGAACTAAACTGTGCTAACGTCCTTTAGACAATGTTATCCCACTATTGAGGAGTAGGTAGCATCGTCGTAGGAGTTTTCGGGTCAATTCGATTTAAGGGACGTGTGGTCACTAAAGCAACGTTAGGACGCCTTAGCGGTAATCCTAATGTCTTAGATCATTTTATCCGAGGCAACCGTTTCGAGGCAACTTATGATATTTGGACAAAAGGGAGACTTCTAAAACATCCTATACTCAATGACCACGTTCGAGGCAACCAAGTGAGGCGTACCCTAGGAGTGGCATGTGCGAGTGTGTCAATTTTCAGTTATATTATCTTTGCATGTCATGGTGAGCTACTGTTGATTTTAAGTTAAGAGTTAATCTTGCCATGCATAGCCTAGTTAGCATACATCTAAACAGTTAATATATGTACAGGAATTTTAAGTGCGGGAATTGTAAATCCTACGCTATTACAAGGCTTCAGGAAGGGGGATTATTTACATGTCCAAAATTGGGGGAATAAAGCAGGAAAGTGTAAAAGTCTTAGTTAAGCTATTACAAACCAGTAGGCAGTTACAATAAAATAAACGCGCACGAATCTGAACATAACCTCTAAAAATCCTAAGAATAAAATCTTTTTGTTGTTTTATTTTATTTTGAGAAAATGATCTAAATCTACTAAATTTTAGTTTTGAGAAAATGTTAAGATAATTAAAAGTTTAATTAACAAAGTTAATTTAATAGAAAAAACTAGCCTAATGTTTTTGTGGTTTTTATTTTTTATTTTAATGTTAATTAAAAGGATAAAAAGATGTCAATGAAAACAAAAATAAAATACAAGGGGGATCCTTCGATCCAGGGAAAAAAAGGAGCTTAGAGCCAAGGAGGGAATGGAAGCTTCGATCCAAACAGCGTCATGGTTCTTTCGATTGGGTCAGGAAGTGGGCATGAACAACCTACGATCCAGGGAAGGGGATTTCCCTTCAATCTTGGGAAAAATGCCTTCTTCGATCCAGGAGGACTATGGGAAGCTTCGATCCAGAGAAGGTGTCTCCTTCGATCTGGGATGCTATACCTGCAAAAGTATGTTAGCAAAATAAAACTCAGGGCCTGGTATCGAACCCCAGGCCCTTCGATCCTGCGTGCGCTGAGTCTTTTCAGGCTAAATCTGCAGCAAATGATAGCAAACGAAGAACATGACCTGGGGGCAAACCCAAGCCCTTGGATTCTGTCTAGGATGGCAAATCGAATGGGATAGAAAATATGGAGGTGTTATGCAAAATGAAAATTTTTAACAATTTACCCTCTCTTACCAGCAGATTGAATCTTCGATTTGGGTACTGGCTGGATGGGAGCACTTTCAATCTGAGGGCTTCTGGGCGTGGGCACCTTCGATCTGAAGGACTGCTTTGGCTTGGAAAATTCTGAAAAGCTTTGATGGATTGTATGGGTAGCGCCTCTCCAATGTTTTTTGTTCTTTGTCCGTGTTTTTCTGGATATGTATTCCGGCCCTTGTATTTATAGGAGTGTGAGGGTCTAGTAACGGCAAGAGACAACCCATTAAACACGCCTTTAAAGCCATGAGACAAGAATCAAACACATTAAAAGTTTTCCTTTTTTTGAAATATGCATGTCTCTTATGAATCTTGAATGAACCTGGACACTTTTGAATTTCGAATGCATTCAGGCCCTGCTCTTCGATTGGTCCTGATTTGAAAAGAATCCCTCTGGTCGAATCAACTCTTTAGGAACAGAGAAGGCAAGAATCCGGCCTTTAACTCAGGAATTAAAACCACAATCAGCATTTAATTATTTCTATATTTGCAAGGGAAACACGCCATTTTCTCATGTTCAGTGTAGCTGGACATGTTTTTTGAGTGCCCTCTTGATGGCTTTGTTAATAGGCCAGTCGAAAGGCTTTGTTAACAGGCCAATCGAAAGGTGTTGTTCATGCTAATCGAAGGACATGGTTGACATGCCTGTCGAAGCTGCCTTGACACAATGCTAAATCGAAGGATCCCTTGGCATGCCAATTGAAATGCTTGGCCCAGGGTGCCAAACGAAAAGCTCATTCAGAATACCAATCGAAGGGTCTTTCAGAATTCTAATCGAAGGCCTTGACATAATGCCAATCGAAGTGCTTGTCCATAATGCCAATCGAAAGGCTCATTCAGAATACAAATCGAAGGGTCTTTCAGAATGCCAATCGAAGTGCTTGTCCATAATGCCAATCGAAATTCTCCTTCAGAATACCGATCGAAGGGTCCTTCAGAGTGCCAATCGAAGTGCTTGTCCATAATTCCAATCTAAAGGCTCCTTCAGAATACCAATCGAAGGGTCTTTCAGAATGCCAATCGAAAGGTACTTAAAGCACCACTCAAAACTTTCTTTTTCCTTAGGCAAGAGTTTGTGATCAACCATGCAGGGGAAGACTTTGGAAAACATGAGAGGGAAAATTTTGGGGTACAACAGGGATGTATTGTTGTTTTTGAATAATTTAGGTCTTTTGCGTAAGGTACCTAATTTGGCTTATGCTTCGTATGCATGTTTAAATTTCTTTTGTTGTAAATATCCATTCTGAAGGATCCGCTACACGCTTTTGGAGATGCCATGTTATGTGGTGATAACTATATGCAATGCAAAGAAATAGAATTCATGGGGATAAGCGAGGGATCATTGGGAAGTGTTGCTCATTACTAGGGATGTAAATACATATCGGCGATGGAAACTTGTGGTACCAAAGATTGCTGGGGATACTGGTAAGAATTTTCACTGGGGAGCCCATGTACCGAAGATTGTTGATGACTCCGCTGAAGATTGAATTGCTGACGAAGAAAGTCTTTAGGTGTGCCAGTAGATTCTGAAACACACTCTTGGGGAAGATATAATCTAGCCCGACTTCCCTATATCCTGAACCGCTTGGAGGATGGTAGAACTGAATATGCCGAAGAATGGATATTGAACACCATGTGGATATCTTCGAATACATGCCCCAAATTTATGCCACACTAGGGAATTACCTCTTAAATCACTTAGGGATAAAAGGTGGGCATGAACACCTGCGAATTCCCCGATTTATCTCTACGAATGCCCCGGTTTAGTTCCACTACGGATGCACTTGATTAACTCCACTAGGGATGCACTTGCGTATGCTAGTCAAACGATGAATCTGGACTTTCTGAGTTCACTTGGGGAATCAGGTTTGAAATTGTCTGTAGCAGATGAAAGTGACTTTGTGCGCTGGCGAGGTCAAGGTGACCGTTATAATGATTTTAACTTGATTGTAGTCTTTTACAACATAATTGGCTTGAGCAACTTTGCAAGTACGGATGAGGAATTCCCCTGTCTGTGGGGTTTCTGAAAGAATCTGTGCTGGATAGAAGACCAGAATATTCGTGGCACAATACGATGTGAGGTGGCCTGCCCCAATCTCTTGAACTACGAAATAAATTGTCTCTGATTACAACTTTCTTGGAGATATTTGTCGAATCTCGACGTAACTGCCCTAGGTAGAATGAATTATGAATAGATTTGTTGATGTGACAACCCCTGATCGACGATAACTTGAAGAGATTTATCGACGTGATAACCTCTGATTGATATTTTTGAGGGAATTCCCTAGACATAGCTGAACTTGGAGAGATCGACTCACGATTTGATTGCCCCAGATTGGCGAAATCTTCTAACTTCATCCCTAAAGGATACTCAGACTGTGAAGCACCAAGATGCTTTCTCTTGACAAAATCACTAGTTAACTTGCTCCTGGATAAGTCATATCTCTCGTGGCAGCTGACTTTTGCTTTAACAAAGTATTCAAGCCTCTCTTCTCTGACAAGATTGAGCTCTTTACCGATTGTTCATTGTGTAAACTTACTTGATGTTGATCAGTTGTGTTTTATGCAGAAGAATGTTTATTATGAGAATGATAATTCTAATGCAACACATATGTGGGTCTTGAAGTTTGAAAAACTTTGAGTGAAAATGATGTCACAACTCTGTTGTGAACTAGTCACTAGCTAGATAGTAACATTTGCAAATTCTTTTTTATAAAAGATAATACAAGCATATGATGTCAACACGGATATTTAAACATACCTCTTAGGAGTTAGTTAAATGTTATCTCGTTGTAGCACGCTTTCAAATTGACCCATGCTTCAGTTAGGACTTTGAAAGGGTTGTAACGTGGCCTTGTTTATGGTTTTAGAAAAAATGATTTAAGGCTCAAAAATTTTGGTGCCCAACCATTCTCCATGATGTTCTCCATTCCTACGCTCAGTTGACCCGATACAAGCATTCATCTCTCGAGAAGAGTTTGCGATGGTTGAGGAACCACTGAGGCCTCATGGACACTGTGATACAGTGGGAGAAATGACTTGAGGTTTTGCATTTTATCGCAAATGTTGCGGTTAGCAAGAGTCGCCACCAACTTCTTTTATCCAAAAGGAAAGGTGAAAAAGCACAGAAAAGACCTTTGAGATTGGTTCTTGAGTTCGGGGGGTAGATTATGAAAAGGGAAGGTGTTAGCACCCTTTTCATCCATGGTTATCCATGGGCTCTTAGTTACTTACTTAGATCACTTGCTTTTGTTGTTTGAAATTGTGTTTGGTGTGGTTTTAAAAGTATTTTGTAAAAGAGGCCATTCGTTTAGGCAATCTTTGTAATGATTCTCGTTCGTAAGAATGTATACAAAGATGTTTGTCTTTTTGAAAATGTTTGTAAAATGTTTGGAAATGTGTGTGTTTGTTTTTGTAAATAGCAAGGATAGTTGTTTGAAATGGAGCAAGTAACTGGAAGCTATCTACCTACTCAAATGTCTTTCTTCTGCATTTTCTATTCCTTTGGCATTGTTGTCTTACCATTGATTTGGTAAGCAACCCTATCTTTGGATGTTAACGGGACGGGCGTGGGTCATCGTATAACCATGATTAGCAATATTTGCAAAGTATCTTATCATTTTGAGGGACCAAGATCATTTTATAAGGCAACCTTGAATAGCGTCATCGAGGGACTATGATCTTATATTTGTTTATTTTGCCAAGATACTTCGCATGCGTAACATGGCTATTTTTGTATAAGGCAACCAAGTGGAGAAACCCTAAGGATTCTTGTGTGCAAGTGTGTTATTTACATGCGTTTTATCTTTGATTAGGATTGTCTATTTTGTTGTTTTTATCTTGCCATACACACTTATTTACTAGGAATATATGAGAAGCAAGTAAAAGGCGGAAAGTAAAATATAAGCTATTACATCCCTTTAGGGGGTGGGGGTACAATTTAGCAATGGGGGTGAAGTAGGAACTAAAATATTACAACCATATCGAATGATAATAAAAAGAATGTGAAAACAGTGCAAAATAAAGGAAAAATGCACTTTTGAACTGCTATGTGTCGACCCATGCTGCTATGCATCGACACATAGCTTCTCCTTGCCCCTGTAAAGTGAAATATGTTCAGTATGAGTCGACACATAATGGGATGTATCGACTCATACACCTTTTTGCATCAACACGAAATGCGTATGTGTCGACTCATAGTCCTTTCCAGTTTTTGTTTTGTAATCTGAACTCAGTATGGGTCGATGCATGAGGGTCATGTGTCGACTCATACCCTGTATTTTCACTAAGATGGGTCAACACATGTGGATATGTATCGATACATACTGCATTTTTCTGCCTTAAACACCATTCTTTGCATACATCAATTAGTTATTAACATATGAATGAATAACAGGAACAAAAAATAAATGATTAACTTCAAGAATAATGATTGCTACATCCTATAAACAGAAAAGTTGATGTATGGAAAAGGCAAGGTAAAGATGACTTAACTTGAAACTTCACTTTAATTTTTGAGTCCAAATGCCCTTCAAGATGTTGTATGAACCTTAAGGAAGCTCCGACAGGCTGCTAGACTTTCCTTTTTGTTGAAGGTTATTAAACAACCTTTGTGTGGTATGAAATGTTTGGATGGTTTTTAGATGGAAAATGCAAAGTGTGAGAGGTTTTAAGGTTTAGACTTCAAAACTCAAGAGTGGAAGTCTTAGGGTCTGTTATGTATTTTTTGAAGGTTTATCAATAAAACTACTGGCCGTTCACTCTATTTTTCTAACTCTTTTCCAACCTGTTTTTTTTCAACCTCTTTGTCTTGCAAATGCTTCTTCTATTTATAGGCAAAGGACTTGTGAACAAAGGCTGAATATGTTTACAACACAACATGTTATGGTTTGGTTGGGATGTAAGTATCAAACTATGTCAAGTACTCCATGGTTCCAAGATGACGTACCAAAGTTGCTGGTTTAGAGGGGTTTATTTCCATGTTTTATGGTAGAGTAAAATCAGAAATAAACAAAGTATGGGCTCAAGACAAACTTTGTACAAAAAGCTTGTTTTTCAAGAATAACAATGGTGCCTTTATGCCATAAATCGAAAGATCTTTTGGACAATGACTCAAACACTTGGGTAATAGCTCAAGATCTTGTGTAAACATTAAATTATGTAGAGATTTGTAAGCAATAAGGCCTGCAACATAAGATTATGCAGCATAGCATAAGGGTTTTGCTGTATGTTCTTCAATAGAATGACTTGCAAATCAAGGGTGGATCTCCAACTTCATGCCCTTGAATCTTCTAGCTCAAGTATGATAAATTCATGCTCTTTGATGTTTTGGAAAGCTTGAAGCACCCTCTACAACTTTAATGTTGACCACTTTTATTAAATGAAACTGGAACTTGATGAAAATTGGCCAAGAAGTTGGGATAAAAACCTAACCAAAACTGCTGAAAATTTCTCTAAGTGTTAAATGAAAATGTCATGACTTCATGAATTTATAACTTGAAATCCAAGAATATTTAGGAGAAGTTGTGTAAATAAATGTTGTAGATATCATGGAGATCTATAACTTTTATGTTGAAAGCTTCTTTTGAATCATCTTACATCTTGGTGAAAGAATGGCATGAAGTGATGAAATTATCATGTACAAAAACACTTAGAAAATTTCTCTGTCTTGGAAATCTTGACTTTTCAAGTTGACTTTTGACTTTCTTAACTTCTTGATGATCAAGCTTGATATTTTTGAATGTCTTGATGAAATTTGATCTTTGGGTTGTAATGTTGACCAAAAAGTCAAAGTTTGACTTTCCAGTATGCAATTGACCATTTTGCCCTTGTGCCAATTTCAAGCCTAAATTGATGTATCAGTGCTGCAAACTTGACGTCTTAGAATATCTTGTGAGAAAATACTTGACAAATGAGAGGGAAAATTTTGGGGTACAACAGCTGCCCCTGTTCAATCTTCTTAAACCTGAAGAGTTAGATTGGCGAGTTTTGCCATTCGTGACTCGAAGGTGGAAGATGATTGGACACTAGAGTGCCCAGAAACTTGCACTCGGCGATGTGATGATAGGAGGAATAGGCTTAAAGATTCCATTTGGAGAGGTGATAGAATCTTTTTAGAGATGGGCTTGTAGATGCCATCCAAGAATGCTTGTTGAATTGTAATTTGTAAGTTCGAAGAATGAGTATCAGAATGGTGTCCGTATCTAGAACGTATCTGAGCTGTATCTGGAGACTGAATCTGAATAAGTATTAGAATGGCATCCTTGTATGGAGCGTATCTGAACTTTGGAAATCTGAATGAGTAACAAAATGGCAACCGTGTCTGGAGCGTATCTGAACTGTATCTGAAAGCTGAGTTTGAATAAGTAATAGAATGGCTTCCATGTCTGGAGCGTATCTGGACTGTGTTTGAACTTGAAATATGAATAAGTATCAGGATGGCGTCCGTGTCTGGAGCATATTTGTACTGTATCTGATAGTCGAAATCTGAATGAGTAACAGAATGGCAACCGTGTCTGGAGCGTATCTGAACTGTATCTGAATTTGAAAACTGAATGAGTATCAGAATGGCTTCCGTGTCTGGAGCGTATATGAACTGTATATGAATGTTGAAGTCTGAATAAGTAACAGAATGGCAACCGTGTCTGGAGCGTATCTGAACTGTATCATGATTGCACAGTAGCTGTTAATCTTATCTTGAAAGGGTAAAATGTTAGCTGGAACACAAAATTATGTTGCATGAAATGTATGATGCAATATATGTGTTTTATCAATGTTTATGATATATGGATGTAATGTATGCGCATGTAAGCTAATTTGCTGTATTTCTGAGGAAAATAAATCCTTGACTGCTGCTGAGGATATGTGGATTCTTCATGTCTTGAAGTTGGAGTTATTGACAAAAATTCGGTTGTGAGCAATGCCATATATTGTTTGAGTAATCTTCTTGGGAAATCCAGAGAATTTTGATGGCTTCTATTGGGGATTTATAATGGGAGTCTTCGTTCCATTGGGGAGCAAAGAAAACTCTGTGGGAAAAATCTTATTCCTGTTTGGGAAAAAGTTCAGGAGTTTCGGTCGTCTTCCACTCCACCGGGGAGTTATCCTAGGTTAGGGAGAAACAGAAGTTAGCTGTTGTCCGGTTGGTTTTCAGGCTTCATGACAACTTGATGGGGAATTTTGGAGAAACTGGATGGTTTCCACTGTGGATTAATAGTTTGAAGTTTCAGCTCCGCTGGGGATTTTAATGACATACTGTAGGGATTGCTCATGGAATAGCCTAAAGACATTTTCCTATTCTTTCAACCTGTCAGTAATTGTTCTTTTCCATTTTGTTTATTTGTAAACAGTAGTTATATTCAAATGCATATGTTCATTAACGAATCATTGGATGTTTTTGCAAATAAAACACAAGTGTAAAAGAAAAGGATAAATAGTTTTTTGTACTTTAAAGAGATATCTTTGTATTCACTTTGAATAAGTATTTTGTACAAAGGAGACAGACATCCTAGTAAGAGGATGGTGTCATAAAAGTAAGAAAAATTTTATACAAAGAAAGACAGCTATGTGTGATAATCCCATGGGGTTTTCATTCTGCTATAGCCTCCGTATCTCTGAATATCTTGTCTATTTGTTGCTTCGTCCAAAGATGATTGAATTGATCAGAACTCCGAGTTTGTCAGTAAAGAGATTATCCTCAAAGTGATCCGACGAGACATAGTCATACGCTTTAATTCCCTAACTTTTGCCTGGACTGCCCTTCCGGGTTTTCAATCCACTGGGAAACCCTTTTTGCCCAAGTCGCCCTTTCGGGTTTTCAACTTGCCGAGTGTACAGATTTTTTTATTTTATCCCTGATTTTTTCCCGGACCTTTTGGTTCGTCGGGATGCCCTTATTTTTCCTAGGTGTGTCAACCTAGCGGGTCTCTTATGCGTAGTATCTTTTGACTATGTCTGCGTTCACAGGGTGTGGCAAATCATCGCCGTCCATGGTGGTTAAGATCATTGCCCCACCGGAGAAGATGTTCTTAATTACAAATGGTCCTTCATTGGTAGGAGTCCATTTGCCCCTGGGATCACTTTGTGGCAAGATGATGCGCTTGATCACCAGATCTCCAACTTGATATACTTGGCGTCTGAATTTCTTGTTGAAAGCCTTGATCATCCGTTTTTTATACATCTGACCATGGCAAACAGCAGTAAGTCTTTTTTCATTAATTAAGTTCAGTTGATCAAGCCGGGTCTGGATCCAATCGTCCTCACTCAAACCTGCATCCTTCATAATTCTCAAAGAGGGGATTTGAACCTCAATAGGCAAGATAGCCTCCATTCCATAAACCAAATAATAGTGTGTTGCCCCAGTTGACGTTCGAGCCGTGGTACGGTACCCGTGGAGAGCAAACGGTAGCATTTCATGCCAGTCCTTGTAGGTGACTGTCATTTTTTGTATGATCTTTTTAATGTATTTATTAGCAGCTTCGACTGCACCATTCATCTTTGGTCGATAGGGGGATGAATTGTGATGTTGAATCTTGAACTGCTCGCATAAGGCGGTGATCATAGTATTGTTAAGGTTCGTACCGTTATCAGTGATGATCCTTTCTGGGATACCGTACCGGCAAATAAGATTCTGCTTGATGAAGCGGGCAATAACATTCGTAGTAACAAATGCGAAGGAAGCTGCTTCGACCCACTTTGTGAAATAGTCAATGGCCACTAGAATGAAGCGGTGTCCATTGGAGGTTGTACGCTTGATCTCCCCGATCATATCAATTCCCCACATAGCGAAGGGCCAAGGAGTTGTTAAGACATTTAGAGGAACCGGAGGCACGTGCACCTTGTCTGCATAGATTTGAAACTTATGATAGGTCCGGGAGTGTTGATAGCAGTCTGCTTCCATGGTAGACCAATAATAGCCTGCCCGTAGGATTTTCTTCTCCATCATATACCCACTAGAGTGAGTGCCAAAGGTACCTTCATGTAATTCAGCCATGATCTTTTCATCTTCAATCTTATCCACACAACGGAGAAGAATAGAATCATGATTACGTTTGTACACGATGCCATTACTTAGGAAGAACTTAGAAGAGAATCTCCTTAAGAACTTTTTATCATTGATTGAAGCTCCTTCTGGATATTCTTGAGCCTCGAGATACCTTTTGACTTCATGAAACCAAGGCTGGTCCACTACTTCTTCAGTATTAATCTCGTGACAGTGTGCTGGTTCGTTCACTCGTTCAATAGTGATCTGGGGAGCCTCGTTATCCCAATTAAGTTTAAACATAGATGGCATTGTGGCTAGAGCATCTGCTAGCTGATTTTCTTCTCACGGGAAATGCTCGAAGGTAATCTGCTCGAAATGTGGTAACAATGTCAAAACATGTTCTTTGTAAGGGATAAGGTTTGGGTGCTTAGTGTCCCATTCTCCTTTGATCTGACTGATGACCAAAGTTGAATCACCGAACACATCTAAGGATTTGATTCCCAAGTCTATGGCAGCCTTGAGACCAAAGATGAATGCTTCGTATTCCGCCATGTTGTTCGTACAATTGAAGCAAAGTATGGCAGTAAAGGGAGTATGACACCCTTCCGGAGATATGAGTACCGCACTGATACCATTACCAAGTGCATTGGAAGCCCCATCAAAGAACAGGGTCCATCGGGATCCTTGTTCAGGTCCGTCATATGGCCTGATTTCTTTACCGTTGTCTAATGTCATGATGTCTTCGTCCGAGAATTAAAAATTCATGGACTGATAATCTTCTACAGCATGATGGGCAAGATGATCAGCTAGCACGCTGCCCTTTATAGCTTTTTGGGTAGTGTATTGTATGTCATATTCTGTTAGGATCATCTGCCATCTAGCTATCCTCCTAGACAGAACAGGCTTCTCAAAGATGTACTTTATCGGATCCATCTTAGATATCAGCAAAGTGGTATGAGTCAACATATACTATCTTAGCTGGAGAGCAGCCCATACCAGAGCGCAACAAGTTTTCTCGAGCAGTGAATATTTGGTTTCACAGTCGGTAAACTTTTTGCTCAGGTAGTAAATAGCATGCTCTTTTCGGCCAGACTCGTCATGCTTCCCCAATACGCACCCCATTGAGTTCTCTAAAACGGTCAGATATATGATTAGTGGTCTTCCCTTGATTGGTGGCATCAAGATAGGAGGTTCTTGTAAATACTCTTTGATTTTGTCAAAAGCAATCTGACATTCATCATTCCATCTGACTACCTGATCTTTCTTCAATAGTTTGAAGATTGGTTCACAAGTATACGTTAGGTGAGAAATGAATCTGGCAATATAGTTTAGGCGTCCCAAGAATCCTCTGACTTCCTTCTCAGTACGAGGAGCAGGCATTTCTTGTATTGCTTTGACCTTGGCAGGGTCAACCTCGATGCATTTGTTGCTGACAATGAAACCTAAGAGTTTACCGGACCGGACTCTGAATGTGCACTTGTTCGGGTTCAACCTTAGTTTGTACTCCTTCAATCTCACAAACAGCTTTTGCAAGTGATCAAGGTTCTCCTCTTCAGTTTGTGATCGGGCTATCATGTCATCTACGTAGACCTCTATCTCATGATGTATCATATCATGAAACAGGGCTACCATGGCGCGTTGATAGGTTGCCCCGACATTCTTCAGTCCGAATGGCATCACTTTGTAGCAGAACGTGCCCCACTTTCTCCATGTCCTCAGGTGCCATTTTGATCTGGTTATATCCTGAGAATCCGTCCATGAAGGAAAATACTTTGTGCTGGGCCGTATTATCAACCAGGATGTCGATGTTTGGAAGTGGAAAATCATCTTTAGGGTTGGCCCTGTTTAAATCTCTATAACCCATGCACATCCGTACTTTACCATCCTTTTTAGGAACGGAAACAATGTTGGCCACCCATTGAGGATAAGAAGTAACAGCCAGAAATCCAGCATTGAATTGTTTCACGACTTGCGCTTTGATCTTCTCTGACATGTCAGGTCTTATGCGGCAGACTTTTTGTTTCACTGGTGGACAATCTCCTCTTGTGGGTAGATGATGTACCATGATGTCTGTATCAAGTCCTGACATGTCTTTGTATGACCAGGCAAAGATCTCAACATAATCATGCAACAACTGAATTAGACGCTCCTTGACACTCGGCTCTAAATTGGCACCCACTTTGATTTCCTTTTTATCTTCCTCGGTACCCAAATTGATTGTATCCAACAGCTCCTCATGAGGCTGAATAGCTCTTTCCTCTTATTGTAGTAGTCTGGCCAATTCCCCTGGCACCTCACAATCTTCCTCACCTTCGTATTTGGCTTGGTAGATCAGATCTTCAAAGTCACTGAAGGCTATAGCAGTATCGTTACCCATGGGATCCGGGATGGAGGGGTACCTGCATTTATGAGTGTGGGTGTGTGTAAGGGTATAGCCATCTTTAAACAATAAAATGTAAAAGAAAGACAATGAGCACAAAAGGTTTGTATGTGAAAAAGCGTCCATGATTCATTGAATGTCATATGAAGATGAAATAAAAACCCTTACAAATGGACCATTGTTCCTCGGGTAAGACACAAGGTTTTTAAAGTGCGAATTGTTCGTGAATATTACAAGTCCAATAGAAATGTAAAAGATAAATTACTGAGAGATGAAAGTTATTGGGACAAAGTCTCTAGCTTCCCAGTTGAGAAGTCCTCCGTTGACAGTAGGAAATATCCAATCTTCAAAGTTGCCATCCTCTTCATTGTCTTCTACTACATTGACCCCTTGGTTGCTAATCTTCACAGGTGGTCCTCCGGCACGGGTGCGGCGCACAGCCTTCTGAGCAGTTGAAGTAAACCCCAAGCCAAACTTGTCTGATTTGTACGGAATGTCTGGAAGCTGCCCCAGATGGTGCATCCACCCTCCTCTATTACTTCCTTTGCGTCCATTAGAGATGACATCCTAAGTGGAGGTATTGTGATCTTGGGAATCGAGGATACTGCCTTGGTTGCCGCTACTTCTTGAGAGACCTCCTCGAAATGTTGAAAAGGAGTTTCAATGAACTCTCCATCCAACTCCACATATCGGAAAGAATTTAGATGACTAATCATGTACTCCTCCTCCCCATGGACAATTATGATCTTTCCTTGGACCGGGTACTTCAGCATCTGATGCAATGTGGAGGTGACAACACCGACATTATGGATCCAAGGTCGTCCTAATAGACAAGAGTAAGAGGGACGGGTGTCCATTACATATAAGGTTGAGCTGAAAGTCTGAGTTCCCACCTTTATCGGGATGTCCACCTCCCCATGGACTATCCTCTTCGAGCCATCAAATGCTCTTACAATTATGTTACTGGATTTTAACGTCAGCCCTTCGCAATCCAATCTGTCAAGAGCTTTCTTTGGTAAGATGTTCAAAGATGAACCAGTGTCAACCAAGACATGGGATAGGGTTGTTCCTCTACACTCCACGGAGACATGTAATGCCTCGTTGTGCTTTCTCCCTTTGGGTGTCAAATCAGCATCAGAGAAACCCAGGCCGTTATCAACTATCAAACTGGCCACACAATCTTGGAATTGGTCAGCAGACGTCTCTTGCGACACATGAGCTGTCTTCAAAAATTTTACCAGAGCTTTCGCATGTGCCTCAGAGTACAACAACAATTCTAGCATGGAGATCTTGGAAGGGGTTTGCCCCAACTGTTCAACCACATCATAATCACTCTTCTTTATTATCCTCAAGATTTCTTCCATTTCCTTCTTGGATGTTTTGGGGATAGCTAGTGATTGAGCCTTCGTCCGGACAAGCTCTTCTTGAATGCTTTTTCCTTTATTCTCAACAGTAGAAGTATTGGTAGGGATAGGATTTGTGTCGTCTTTGTCGGTAGGTGCACTTTCAAGTATAATCACTGGTGTAGAGGTAATCTTCGGAATGGCCAAGGGTCCAAAAACTGCCTTTGGGGGGGTAATCTATGGAGAGAAGATTCTACCACTGCGGGTAATCTTGCTAGTTCCGGCAATGTTTCTAACATCAGAGTTTTCTTCTTTGGAGCTCTCTTCTTCGGCAGTCAGTTCATCTTGTTTGATACCATGGTAGTAGATTTCTCCACCATAATTCCATGGTACTGTTTTATCTGATTTGTACAGGACCGGCCCGGGCATTGTGATCTTAAGTGGAGTAGTTTTTGGAGCAGGTGTAATCCTAACGGGTCTTTTGGGGGCCCTTGAAGGATTGGTGGAGATGGTTATGATTGATACTTCTTTAACAGGAATAGGTAACACGGGAGCATTCTCAAACATAATTTCTTGGTTATCAATCGGACGTTGGATACCCTTTTTCAACAGGGGGCAATCAGCGGGTGAGGACAAACACAGATGGCAGTCTTTGTTACAACCTGGGAATATATCAGCTTTCAACAAATTCATCTTAATGATCGGGAGCGGAATCAAAAGTTCATCCACTGTAGAAACAAACAAATCTTCTTCAATAGCATTGGCATTGTGACCATGCCTAGGCATCGAAGCAGAAATGACATTCGGTTTCTCAGGCGCATCAAACTCAACTTCCTTCACATCTATTAGGTCTTGAATTTTTTTCTTTAAAGCCCAACAGTTGTTAGTGTCGTACCCTGGACTTTCAGAATGGTATGCGCATCTGGCGTTTGGATGATAATGAGGGGATGCAGTATTGGGATTCTTCGGGGCCTTTTTTAAAGTTTCCAGATTCAATTTCAGAAGATATGGTAGAACCTGGGCTAGAGTCATGTTAATCCTGGTGAATTGCCGGACTGGCCTTTCCACCCTTGGCTGATTATTTCTTGGCTGGTCAGATGCGGGCTTTGGGATCATAACGGCCCCCACCACTGGTCGGTGTTCAGTTCTTCCTTGATTCCTTTGTGAATCAACAGCAGATACTTCCTTCCTCTCAGTGAGGGTTTTTTCACAGTTGTAGAGGCGGACGAATCTTTCTAAATCTTCTCACTTCTTATACCAGCTTCCACCCTTCGCCGGTTAATATCAATTCAGTAAACCCTACAGAGGAACTTCCAATCAGATGATTGAAGAAAGGGCCCGATAGAGTTCCCAAGAACATGTCCACCAACTCCCTTTCAGACAGAGGGGGTTGCATCTTCCGGCTAGATCTCTCCGTTTTTGCGCGTAATCTTTGAAACCCTCATTTGACACAATATCC
The DNA here is from genome assembly GCA_948472305.1 of Vicia faba. NCBI lineage: Eukaryota > Viridiplantae > Streptophyta > Magnoliopsida > Fabales > Fabaceae > Vicia > Vicia faba. Next base: position 544,373,053 of record OX451735.1, read on the forward strand.
ATACTCTGAAGTTGAGTACGGGTAGGCGCCAAATCGGCATTGTACTGGTATTGTTTATAGAAAGTTGCGGCCAGGTCTTCCCAATTGTGGATGTCGGCCCTTTATATATGGTAAAACCAATCAAGTTGCGTTCCTGATAAACCCACTTGGAAGAAATGGACCCACAAGTCTTTGTCGGCAGAGTGCGGCTGGATCTTTCTGACATATGATCGGAGGTGCATTTTAGGACACGACACTCCATCATATTTTGCAAATAATGGCACTTTAAACTTTGGTGGGATCACAATTCCTGACACCAGCCCCAACGTTTCAAAATCTAAACCCGGTACTCTCTGGATTTCCATAGTGCTTAAACGCTCTTCAAGGTGTTTGTACTTATCATCAGTCGGAGGGTATTGTTGCTCAGAGTAGTCCTCCTATTCTTCAGAGTCTGACGGGACTGCCGTTTCTTTTCCTTTTCTTTCCCCTTCATCAGATGTTGCTGGAAATTCTAAGGTCCTCCTGGCTTGTCCTGAAACCTTCTGCCCATGATTACCACACCAGCTGGTTTCTTCTTCTTTTTCTCTTTCTCTTTTTCTAGCAGAGTCTTCAACTCCTCTTTCCCCTTGGCTAAGGCCATGAGTAATTGTTGAAATTGTGTGTTTTGAGCTTGAAGGTCTTTGACCGTCTGTTCGAGATCCATCTTACTGAAATAAACAGTAGAGAGATGAGGAAACTTGTTGCAAAGACCTGTGTATGTTTATGATGAATGATATGTATTCATGCAATGTTTTCAAGGATTTAAAAATTCAAATTTTTTTTAAACAAAAAGAAACACACGTTATATTAATAAGACAGAATTTGAGTACATCAATGCCCCTTGGGCAAAATAATACAAAATTCTAAGATAAAAAGACATTCCGCATCATCTTTGGTGCAATGTAGGTATTTAGAGTCTGCTCCTCATGAAGTAGCCGAGTGAGTTCCAAAACCTTCTTCTCGCTTGCGTAGAATTTGGCTTCGAAAGTATCACGCTCTCCCTTGAGCTGTATCCAATCCCTTTGTAGGTCTTCGAGTGATGTAGGCATGTCAGGATGTAGGATAGTGTATGGAACTTCTCCCTCCTTAACAGGCTCAATAATCACTGGGAGAATGGAAGGATAAGGCATCATAAGACTTTGAGCGCGGGTTCATACCCACATGAGGTAAGGCTCAATAGGGATGGAATTCTTGTGTCCCAAAGTCTTGCTATCCACCTTGTTTAGCATCCTCCAAGCTCGGATGAATCTCTGGCAAAGTCCTTGATCGTCGTTGTCGTAGTCGAAAACCAAACCTTGAATCAGCATATCATGTGGGCCATCCCTTTGGGCATAACCAAACTGTCTTAGAGCTAAGCATGGGTTGTAGGTGATGCCTCCCATAATGCCAAGTAGCGGGACATTAGGGAATTCCCCACAACGGTCAATAATGATAACATTCTCTTTGGATCGAGAGCACCAATGAATATCTGAATGTTTAAGCATCATTAACCTTTGTGACCACCTCAAACCTTGCTCATTCTTTAAGACTAATTGGGGAAGATGAGAAATAAACCATCTTTCCAGGAGAGGAGTGCAACACATAAGAACATCTCTTTTCCTCATTGTACGAGTGTGAAAAGAGTGTAGGATATCCCCAAGCAATGTAGGCATCGAGTTGCGTGACATGAAGACTTAGACAGTGCTCACATCTATGAGTTGATCAGGATTAGGGAACGGGACCATCCCATAAATGAGAAGAGCTACAATTTCCTCAAAAGATTACAAGTCTAAGGAATTCCAACAACTTTGGGCCTTCTCAAACAGAAACTTTGCCAAGAAGCCTTTGACACCACTTCTAGTTTCCCAATGAGTTGTGATATACGATGAGTGCAAGTGCAGGGCTTGAGCAATCTCTTCTGACTTTGGATATTTTTCCGTACAGTTGAATGGTAGTTGATTGAGAATAGGAATCCTCAAAAGTTGAGATAATTCTTCCAAAGTGGGCACAAGTTGATAGTCAGGAAATGTGAAGCAATGATGCAAAGGGTCAAAGAACTGGAAGAGAACTTTCATCATATCCTCCTCTGTGTTGGAGATGACTAAGTTGAGTAGACGACCATGCCTCTCAGTGAATGGAGAGTTCTCAGGGATCCTTGAAGCTAGCTCCTTGAGTTGTGGAGGAATTCTTACAAGGTTGATTTGGATAGTTTTCCTTTGAAGTGAATCCATATCCTACAAAACAAGAACAAAGATGAATCTCCAAAATCCTTGAAACGGTTAGTGGGTGCATATGATGTTCATGATGTCCATGATGTTATGTACAAGCATGCATATACAAACAAATCAAGCAAGTTCTTACTTTAGGCTTGCATGGGGTTTCATAGGTAAGTACCCTTTTGAAGTTTAGTTGGCTCAACTTGTCCTAGTAATAGTAACCGGGTTCTAAGGAACTCAATATCACTGGATTGTTTCCTTGTTCATTGTTTCAGCTCAAGCCTCTTTAATGGCGACCGAAATATCCCAAGAAACCAAACCTCAATGAGTGTAGTATCGAGTATCTACCAACTTCGGACTGCACCAAAGTCGGTCATCTCACTACATCCTAAAAGGCCAAGTTGGTCAAGTAAAGGGTTCTATAAGTTCATTAGTGCTTCATGACATCACTCAGCGGCCCCGTATTCTCTTTGATTGACTCAAATGCTACCGGTACCCACAAATATGTCACACTAACATAGCTATTGGTTAGACCATGTCGGTATACCCCGCACAGTTTCCACAATGTATTGCTATTTACCAATAATGTTTCCCAAATCCGGGTAGAGGATTCAAACCCAAACAAAGAACCATAATATAAATCAAACAAGTCAAACAATGTAAGCAAATAAATGTGATCTAAACCCTAAGGTAACCCCACTTTTATAATAATCCCCAGCAGAGTCGCCAGTTCTATAATACGGTGGGAGAACTGACTTGAGGTTTTGCATTTTATCACAAATGTTGCGGTTAGAAAGAGTCGCCACCGACTTTTCTTTTATCCAAAAGGAAAGGTGAAAAAGCACAGAAAAGACCTTTGAGATTGTTTCTTGAGTTCGGGGGGTAGATTATGAAAAGGGAAGGTGTTAGCACCCTTTTCATCCATGGTTTTCCATGGGCTCTTAGTTACTTGCTTAGATCACTTGCTTTTGTTGTTTGAAATTGTGTTTGGTGTTGTTTTGAAAGTATTTTGTAAAAGAGGCCATTCGTTTAGGCAATCTTTGTAATGATTCTCGTTCGTAAGAATGTATACAAAGATGTTTGTCTTTTTTAAAATGTTTTCAATGTATGTAAAATGTTTGGAAATGTGTGTGTTTGTTTTTGAAAATAGCAAGGATAGTTGTTTGAAATGGAGCAAGTAACTGGAAGCTATCTACCTTCTCAAATGTCTTTCTTGTGCAATTTCTATTCCTTTGACATTGTTGTCTCACCATTGATTTTGTAAGCAACCCTATCTTTAGATGTTAACGGGACGGGAGTGGGTCATTGTATAACCATGATTAGCAATATTTGCAAAGTTTCTTAGCCTTTTGAGGGACCAAGATCATTTTGTAAGGCAGTCTTGAATAGCGTCATCGAGGGACTATGATCTTATATTTGTTTGTTTTGCCAAGATACTTCGCATGCGTAACATGGCTATTTTTGTATAAGGAAACCAAGTGGAGAAACCCTAAGGATGCTTGTGTGCAAGTGTGTTATTTACATGCGTTTTGTCTTTGATTAGGATTGTCTATTTTGTTGTTTTTATCTTGCCATACACACTTATTTACTAGAAATATATGAGAAGCAAGTAAAAGGCGGAAAGTAAAATCTAAGCTATTACATCCCTTTAGGGGGGTGGGGGTACAATTTAGCAATGGGGGTGAAGTAGGAACTGAAATATTACAACCATATCGAATGATAATAAAAAGAATGTGAAAACAGTGCAAAATAAAGGAAAAATTCACTTTTAAACTGCTATGTGTCGACCCATGCTGCTATGCATCGACACATAGCTTATCCTTGCCCCTGAAAAGTGAAATTTGTTCAGTGTGAGTCGACACATAAAGGGATGTATCGACTCATACACCTTTTTGCATCGACGCGAAATGCGTATGTGTCGACTCATAGTCCTTTCCAATTTCTGTTTTTTGACCTGAACTCAGTATGGGTCGATGCATGAGGGTCATGTGTCGACTCATACCTTGTATTTTCACTAAGATGGGTCGACACATGTGGATATGTATCGATACATACTGCATTTTTCTGCCTTAAACACCATTCTTTACATACATCAGTTAGTTTTTAACATATGAATGAATAACAGGAACAACAAATAAATGATTAACTTCAATAATAATGACTGCTACATCCTATATACAGAAAAGTTGATGTATGGAAAAGGCAAGGTAAAGATGACTTACCTTGAAACTGCACTTTAAGTTTTGAGTCCAAATGCCCTTCAAGATGTTGTATGAACCTTAAGGAAGCTCCAACAGGCAGTTAGACTTTCCTTTTTGTTGAAGGTTATTAAACAACCTCTATGTGGTATGAAATGTTTGGATGGTTTTTAGATGGAATATGAAAAGTGTGAGAGGTTTTAAGGTTTAAACTTCAAAACTCAAGAGTGGAAGTCTTAGGGTCTGTTATGGCTTTTTTTTAAGGTTTATCAATAAAACTATTGGCCGTTCACTCTATTTTTCTAACTCTTTTCCAACCTGTTTTTTTTTCAACCTCTTTGTCTTGCAAATGCTTCTTCTATTTATAGGCAAAGGACTCGTGAACAAAGGCTGAATATGTTTACAACACAACATGTTATGGTTTGGTTGGGATGTAAGTATCAAACTATGTCAAGTACTCCATGGTTCCAAGATGAAGTACCAAAGTTGTTGGTTTAGAGGGGTTGATTTCCATGTTTTATGGTAGAGTAAAATTAGAAATAAACAAAGCATGGGCTCAAGACAAACTTTGTACAAAAAGCTTGCTTTTCAAGAATAGCAATGGTGCCTTTATGCCATAAATGGAAAGATATTTTGGACAATGACTCAAACACTTGGGTAATAGCTCAAGCGCTTGTGTAAACATTAAATTATGTAGAGATTTGAAAGCAATAAGGCCTGCAACATAAGATTATGCAGCATAGCATAAGGGTTTTATTGTGTGTTCTTCAATAGAATGACTTGCAAATCAAGGGTGGATGCCCAACTTCATGCCCTTGAATCTTCTAGCTCAAGTATGATAAATTCATTCTCTTGGATGTTTTGGAAAGCTTGAAGCACCCTCTACAACTTTCATGTTGACCACTTTTGTTAAATGAAACTAGAACTTGATGAAAATTGGCCAAGAAGTTGGGATAAAAACCTGACCAAAACTGCTGAAAATTTCTCTAAGTGTTAAATAAAAATGTCATGACTTCATGAATTTATAACTTGAAATCCAAGCATATTTAGGAGAAGTTGTGTAAAGAAATGTTGTAGATATCATGGAGATCTACAACTTTCATGTTGAAAGCTTCTTTTGAATCATCTTACATCTTGGTGAAAGAATGGCATGAAGTGATGAAATTATCGTGAAGAGCGAATGGTAACATCTCGTGCCAGTCTTTGTATGTCACCGTCATCTTCTGCACAATCTTCTTGATGTTCTTGTTAGCCGCTTGAACATCCCCATTCATCTTCGGCCGGTAGGGAGAAGAGTTATGATGCTGAATCTTGAACTGTTTGCAGAGCTCGATGATCATCGTGTTATTGAGATTTGTACCATTGTCAGTAATAATCCTCTCTGGTACACCATATTGACAGATTAGATTATGTCGGATGAACCGCGCCACGATGTTCTTGGTTAATGTAGCAAAGGAAGTTGCATTAACCCACTTCGTAAAGTAATTAATTTCTACCAGAATGAAGCGATGCCCGTTAGATGCAGTAGGTCTGATCTCACCGATCATGTCGATGCCCCACATTGCAAAGGGCCAAGGAGCTGTCAAAACATTCAGGGGAACCGTAGGTACATGCACCTTATCAGCAGAGACTTGGCACTTATGACAGGTTCGAGAATGCTGATAACAATCGGCTTCCATAGTGAACCAATAATATCCTGCCCGTAGGATTTTCTTCGCCATAGTATGTCCACTAGAATGAGTTCTGAAGGTACCTTCATGTAACTCTTCCATGTTCTTTTCTGCCTCATTCTTGTCCACACACCGCAATAAGGTTGAATCATGGTTACGCTTATAGAGGATTCCATTACTGATAAAGAACTTCGCAGCAAACCTTCTCGGAAACTTCTTATCATTAACAGATGCCCCCTCGGGGTATTCTTGAGCCTCAAGATACCTTTTTACCTCGTGATACCAGGGTTTATCTGCTAGCTCTTCAGTTTCAATGTCACAGCAATGTGCGGGTTCGTCCAACATCTCAATGGTAATCTGGGGAGCTTCATTATCCCACCTCACTTTAAACATAGAAGACATGGTAGCTAGCGCGTCCACTAACTGGTTCTCTTCTCTGGGGAAATGTTCAAAGGTTATCTCCTCGAAGCGTAGGAGCAATGTCAGTACATACTCTTTTTAAGGAATAAGATTTGGGTGCTTCGTATCCCAATCGCCTTTGATCTGACTTATCACCAGAGCGGAATCTCCAAATACACTCAAGAACTTAATCCTCAGGTCAATAACAATTCGAAGAACCATGATACACGCTTCATACTCCGCCATATTGTTGGTGCAGTTAAAACATAATCGGGCGGTGAACGGAGTATGACAACCCTCAGGAGATATGATTACAGCACCAATGCCATTACCCAATGCACTCGAGGCTCCATCAAAATACATAGACCATGGAGATCCTTCCTCGGGTCCTTCATTCGGTCTAGGTTCTTCGCAGTCGGTTACAAACATGATATTCTCATCAGGGAACTCGAAATTCATGGACTGGTAGTCATCCATGGCCTGATGCGCCAAATGATCTGCCAATATACTCCCATTGATTGCTTTTTGGGTTATGTATTGTATGTCGTACTCGGTTAAGATCATCTTCCATCTTGCTATTCTTCTGGACAAGGCAGGCTTCTCAAATATATACTTGATTAGATCCATCTTTGATATCAACAGGGTGGTGTGAGTCAGCATATACTGTCTCTGTCGGCGAGCAGCCCATGCCAAAGCGCAACAAGTTTTATCGAGCAATGAGTATCGGTTCTCATAGTCGGTAAGCTTTTTGCTAAGGTAGTAAATGGCGTGCTCTTTTCGGCCAGACTCATCATGCTGCCCCAGCACATAACCCTTTGAATTGTCTAGCACTGTCAAGTATAATATCAAGGGTCTTCCTTCAAATGGAGGCATCTTAATTGGTGGTTCTTGAAGGTATTCCTTGATTATTTTGAAGGCGGTTTGGCATTCATCGTTTCACTTTACCACTTGATCTTTCTTCAGCAACTTGAAGATTGGATCACAAGTAGCAGTCAAATGTGAAATGAACCTGGCGATGTAGTTCAGACGTCCCAAGAAACCTCTGACTTCTTTTTCTGTGCGGGGTACCGGCATCTCTTGTATGGCTTTTACCTTTGCAGGGTCCACCTGAATACCCTTATCACTGACAACAAAACCCAAAAGTTTACCAGACCTTACCCCGAAGGTACACTTGTTCGGATTCAACCTCAGCTTGTACGTCTTCAACCTGTCAAACAGTTTCTGGAGATGATCAAGGTGCTCTTCCTTAGTCTGGGACCTGGCTATCTTGTCATCAACAAAAACCTCGATCTCGTGGTGAATCATATCCTGGAACAAAGCGACCATGGCGCGCTGATAAGTTGCCCCAGCATTCTTCAACCCGAAAGGCATTACTTTGTAACAGAAGGTGCCCCACTGTGTAACGAAGGTTGTCTTCTCCATGTCTTCAGGAGCCATATTGATCTGGTTGTAGCCAGAAAAGCCATCCATGAAGGAGAAGATCTTGTGATGCGCGGTGTTGTCGACCAGAACATCAATGTGAGGTAGTGGGAAATCATCCATGGGGCTTGCCATGCTCAGATCTCTATAGTCCACACACATCCGTACCTTACTGTCCTTCTTAGGGACCGGAACAACATTGGCAACCCACTACAGATAAGAAGTGACAGCTAAGAATCCGGCGTCAAATTGTTTCATGACCTCTGCCTTGATTTTCTCTGACATTTCAGGGCGCATACAGTGAACTTTCTATTTTACCGGAGGGAAGTCTTCTTTAGTCGGCAGGCAATGTACCACAATATTAGTGTCCAAACCCGGCATGTCTTCATAGGACCAGGCGAAGATCTCAACATAGTCATGTAGCATCTGTATTAACCATTGTTTGACACTAGGATCCAGATTCGCACCTATCTTAACCTCTTTCCTGTCTTTCTCTGTACCCAAATTTACTGATTCAACCGGCTCTTCATGAGGCTGTATGGCCCTCTCTTCCTACTACAATAGTCTAGCAAATTCTCCAGGTACCTCACTATCATCCTCACCTTCGTCCTCGGCTTGGTTGATCGGATTTTCGAAGTCATAATTGGTAGTAGAAGAGTCTTTATCAATGGGATCCATAGTGGATATGGATCTGCAGTATGATACGTGAGTGTGTGTAAGAGCATAGCTGTTTTGATAAAGTGAGAGACAGAAAATAAAAACAAGGAGCACAAAATTTGTAATGCAAGAAAAGTCCAATGCTTTATTAATGATATATGAAATGACAAATAATAAGCCCTCACAAGCAAAGCCAAAGTGTCTCGGGCAAGGCACCGTGCCGTAAAGTTTCAAACTGTTTATTACAAATCTTAAAAACAAAAGTCAATTACTGCGGAATAAAAGAAACATGTATGAAGTCCTTCGCCGTCCAGTTATTCAGTCCATCGTTGGTTGTTGGGTAGATCCAGCTGTCGATGTCTGAATCCTCTTCACTGTCTTCTATTGCATTAATTCCCCGATTGTTGATGTGCCGAGGAGGTCTTCTAATCCGTGCGTGCCTAACAGCCCTTTGAGCCCCTGTAGTAAAGCCCAAACCAAATTTGTCAGTTTTGTGAGTGAAATCAGGGAGCTGACCCCAATTGGTACACCAACGTTCCTCAATTACAGCCCAAGCGTCTTTGAGAGAAGCCATCTTCAATGGAGGTTTGCCGGTAGTAATTTCAATTGACGCCAAAGTCTGAGGGACCTCTTCGAAGTTCTGACAAGGAGTTTCTATGAATTCCCCATCCATCTCTATGTAGTGGAAAGAATTAAGGTGACTCACCATATACTCTTCTTCACCTCGCACTGTGACAATCTTCCCCTTCACCGGATATTTCAGCATTTGATGGAGTGTGGAAGTAACTGCCCCAACCTTATGAATCCAAGGACAACCCAACAAGCAAGAATATGATGGCCTGATGTCCATTACGTAGAAAGTGGACCCAAAGGTCTGAGAACCCACTTTGACAGGGATGTCCACCTCCACGTGCACCATTCTTTTTGATCCATCAAAAGCCCTTACTACAATGTTACTCGGCTTCAGAATCAAACCTTCACAATCCATACGGTCTAATTCTTTCTTTGGTAGGACATTCAATGAGGACCCGATATCTACCAATACATGGGCCATAGTGGTGACCTTGCACTCGATCGAGACGTGCATAGCATCATTATGATTCCTCCCTTTAGCAGTCAGGTTCGCATCTGAGAAACTCAGCCCATTGTCGGAAGTCAGCCTAGCTACGCAATCTTTGAACTGATCTGCGGAAGTTTCCTGCGGCACATGCACAGTCTTGAGAAATGCAATTAAAGCCTTCGCATGGGCTTCAGAACACAATAACAGGGACAATATGGAGATCTTTGAAGGGGTCTTCCCTAGTTGCTCGACCACATTGTAGTCGCTCTTCTTGATAATCTTCAGTATTTCCTCTATCTCTTGTTTAGAGGTTTCTACAATGATCTTCTTAGGTGCCTCCGTCCGGGCAGGCTTACCTATGATTACTTTTCCCTGAATCCCAGATGGCTCGGTGATAGGGGTGATAACTGGAATAGGAACTGGGACAGTAGTTGATGTATTGGTATATGGAATAACAACAGGTTTGTGGATAATCGGGGGGGAAATCTCGGGAGAAAAGAGTCTTCCACTTCTGGTGACCTTGCTAGCCCCGACAAAATTACTGACATCAGTATCAGCTTCTTCATTCTTCGTCTTGTTTAACACCATGGTAATACACATCATCACCATAGTGCCAAGGGACAACCTTATCCAAAGTGTATGGGATGGGACCAGAAACAATGATTATTAACGGAGCAATTCTTAGAACAGGTGTAATCCTAATAGGTTTTCTCGAGGAAACCTTGGAAGGATTGGCGGAAATGGTTATGATGGCAACGTCTTCATTTTGAACCAACAGAATCATAGTCTTCTCGAACAGGATCTCTTTATTATCCATCAAGCGCTGAACACCTGACTTCAATAAGCGGCAACCAGCAGGTAGAATCGAGCACATGTGGCAACCTTCACCACAACCTGAAAATAAACCGGCCAACAGCAAATTCTTCTTAACGGTCATAAGAGGAGTAGAAATCTCCTCCACAGAGGTCACGAATAAATCATTGTCAACAGCATTTACTCCATGACCATGTTTGGGCATGGGAGCAGTTATGACGTTGGGCTTCTCCAGAGCGTCAAACTCAATATCTTTGGCTTCGATCAAGTCTTGCACTTTGTTTTTCAGGGCCCAACAGTCGTTTGTATCATGAACTAGACTTTTGGAGTGATAGGCGCAGCGGGCATTCGGGTTATAGCGGGGAGATCTGGTGTTGGGGTTCTTCGAGGCTTCCTTTAGAGTTACCAGATTGGTCTTCAATAATTATGGTAGAATTTGAGACCGGGTCATATTGAGCCAGGTGAACTGCCTTTGTGGTCTTTTCTCTCTTTGTTGATTGTTGTGTTGTGGAGTAACTGTTGGTCTTGATATCACTACAGCATTTACCATTTAACGCTGTTCATATCTGTTTTGGCCCCTCGGGCCACAAACTGCACTAGCTTCCTTCTTACTGGTGAAAGGCTTCTTTGCTGCACTTGATGTAACATCCTTTTGTATTTTACCACTTAGAATTCCAGTCTCTACTCTTTCTCCCGTCAAAATCAACTCAGTAAACCTAGATGACGAACTACCGATTAAGTGATTGAAAAATGGACCAGATAGCGTCCTTAGAAACATGTCAACCAACTCCCTATCAGACAAAGGGGGTTGGACTCTTCCAGCTAAGTCTCTCCACTTTTGAGCATAATCCTTAAAACCTTCTCCTGCACCCATGGACATACCCTGGAGTTGAGTACAAGTGGGAGCCAGGTCGGCATTATACTGATACTGCTTGTAGAAAGCAGCAGCAAGATCTTCCCAGTTTCGGACACTGGCTCCTTCCAACTGATAAAACCATTCAAGCTGAGTCCCTGATAAACTATCTTGAAAGAAGTGTACCCACAAATTTCTATCAGCAGTGTGGGGTTGGATTTTTCTGACGTAAGAGCGGAGATGGTGTTTTAGAAAGGATACTCCATTGTACTTCACAAAAATCGGAGCTTTGAACTTATGAGGGATCACCACTCCCGATACCAGTCCCAGTTCTCCGAAATCTAAACCAGGGATCTTATGAATCTCCATAGCACTCAGATGGTCTTCTAGCTGCTTGTACATATCCTCAGCATGAGCATACTGCTCATCATCGTAATCAGTACCGTCTTCAGAAACTGCAGGACTAAGGTCATTTGTCCTTTCTTAGTTCTCCACATCCTTGGATGAGGAGGTCAGATCAGTTGGTGGCCTCAACCTTTCTCCGAATCTTCTACCCATATTCAGAATACCGACTTTCTTCTTCTTTTTCTTCTCTTTCATAATAAGGGTCTTCAGATCCTGTTTCCCTTTAGCCAGACTTATGAACATCTGTTGGAATTGGGCGTTCTGTGCCTGAAGATCTTTGATGGCTTGATCGGAAGACATATCTATTGAAATAAACAGCGAAGAAGATGAGAAACCTGTAAGGGTACCTGTGATGATGTGCATGATAATGGGATGCGCATATAATGATTTTAAAGACTTTGGTAGATTTAAATTTGTAAACCAAAAAATGAACAAAACTTTATTAGCTTAACTTTGAAAGGTTCGATAATGCCTTTAAGGCGTTACAAAGAAATAAATGAAACAAACCTACAAAAAGAAAAAAATCAAAAATCCCATGGTCGCTTCCTCTTAATGCCGATATAGTCATTGATCACTCTTTCTTCCCCGAGCTGCCTGGCGAGCTTCAAAATCTTCCTTTCTTTTTCATGGTACTTTTCCCGGTAAGTATCCCGCTCATTCCTCAACTTAATCCAAGACCTCTGCAACTCCCCAGGATCGGTGGGCATGTAAGGATAGAGAACCGTGTAAGCAATGCCTTCTTCATTAGTGGGGTCCACAATCACTGGTAACACGGCCTCATAGGGCATCCCAAGCTTCTGGGCACGAGCTCGGACCCATTGGAGGTAAGGCTACATAGGAAGGGAAGTCTTTGGTCCCAACTCTTGAGGGTCAGATCTGTTCACCATGCCCCAAGCTCGTATAAACCTCCAGTGATGCTCCTTAACGTCCTCCTTATAGTCGAATACAATTTCCTCGAGAAGTAACTCATGGGGACCATCTCTCCGAGCATGACCAAATTTTCGCAAAGCTAGGCAAGGGTTGTAAGTTATACCCCCTCTTATTCCAAGCAATGGGACATTAGGGTATCCCCCACAACAGTAAATAACAACAGTGTCTTCCATAGCCCGGGAACACCAAAGAATATTTGTATGGGCAAGAGACATAATTTTGTACGACCAACCCAAACCTTCTTCGTTCTTCAGCACAGGCTTAGGGAGGTGCGAAATAAACCACCTCGACAGCAACGGCATACAACACATAATAGTCCCTCTTCTTCTCACGGTACGAGTATAGAGGGCATACTGGATATCCCCAAGCAAGGTAGGCACAGGATTGCAAGAAAGGAAAATCTTGACAGCATTCACATCTACAAAGGAGTCTGTATTTGGGAAGAGAACTAAACCATAGATAAGGAGAGCCAAGACATCTTCAAAAGCCTGAAAATCCAAATTATCCCAGAATAGCTGAGCCTGGTCTATCAGAAATTTGGCTAGAAAACCTTCAACCCTGCTTCGTGTTTCCCAGTTGGATACTACATCAGCCCGTTTCAAATGTAGAGTTGAGGCAATGTCTTCCGATCTAGGAACTTCTTCCATACCTGTGAAGGGTACCTGTTCAAGGATGGATATGCCCAATAGGTGAGATAACTCTTCCAAGGTGGATACCAGCTGGTAATCTGGAAAGGTGAAGCAATGATGCACAGGATCGAAGAACTGAAATAGTACGCTCATCATATGCTTATCAAGATTTGAAGTAACCAGGCTGAGAAGTTGACTGTGTCTCTTAATGAACGTAGAAGCCTCGGAAACTCTTGAGGCTAGCTCTTTAAGTTGGGCAGGTATTTGCACAAAGTTGACTCGGATGGTATTTCTGCGCACGGAAGCCATAATCTGCAAAACAGAACAAAGATAAATTCCCTTGGTCTTTGAAATGGTTAGTGTAATGAAGCATGAATGCCATGTTATGATGCATGATGTCATGGTAAACCACGGGTATAGCAAACATAGATATTTCAAACACAAATATTGCAAACATAGTCAAATCACACAAAGCCCGTAGGTTTAAGGCTTGCATGAGGTCAAAGGTAGTACCCTCTTGAAGTTAAGTTGGTTTTAACCTGTCCTAGAAAAAGTAACTGGGTTCTAGAGGATCTCAATATCACTGACCATCCTCCATCGGTCATGGTTTCAGCTCACGCAATCTTTTCTTGCGGACGGAAATATCTCGAGAGTATGGTCTCAATGAGTGTAGCATCGGGTATCAACCAGTTCCCAGCTTTACACCGAGGCCGGCTATCTCACTACTTTCTAATGGCCAAGTTGGTCGATTAAAGGTTCTAAGGTCAGTTGATGCTTAACGACACCACGCAGCGGCCACGTATTCTCCTCTTTTCTCCACAAGGGATATTGGTACCAACCAATGTGGCACATCAACATAACTACTGCTTCAACCGTATAGGTCTACGCCATACAGTTCCCTCACAGTCTATTGCTACTTACCTAAAAGGTGTCCCCAGATCCGGGTTAGGATCTATAGTAACTCCCAAATAAAACCCTTAAAAGTAAAGAAATCAAAGCAATCAAGAGAAGCAATTATGATGACCTAGATCCTAAGGTATACCCCACTTATTAAGTCCCCAACAGATTCGCCAGTTTTGTGATACGGTGGCAGAACCGACTGTTTTGAAATGCTGGTTTGCGTTTTGCGTTTTTTGTTCGCAAAATGTTGCGGTAAGCAAGAGTTGTCACCGACTTTTATTTCATCCAATCAGAAAGGAAAAAAGTACAGAAAAAATCCTTTTTCGAGATATTCTGAGCACGGGGGGTAGATTATAGAAAGAGGAGGTGTTAGCACCCTTTATATCCATGGTTTTCCATGGGCTCTTAGGTACTTTCTCATCCTTTAAAATTGCTTGTGTATGTGCTTTGTTTTTGAAAATGTTTTACCTCGTGATAACCCTTGTATCAGTCCTCAAAGGTGTGACGAAGTTGTTTTAAAAGTTTGTTTGAAAAGTGTAAGTGTGAAGAGTTTTATTTTGAGCAAGTACCTACTAGCATGTACCTACTCGAAAAAAGATTGTTTCTGTTCTTGTTTACTTTAGACAATGCTATCCTACTATTGAGAAATAGGTAGCACCGTCGTTGGAGTTGTAAGGGTCAATTCGAAAGGGACATACGATCACTAAAGAAATGTTAAGATACCTTAGTAATAACCCTAGAGTCTTAAGATCATATTCGAGGCAACATTTCCGAGGCAACATTTTCGAGGCAACATTCGAACGGGACATTTGATCTTTGTTAGACAGGAGGGCAACCACTATGACACCCTATACTTAATGATTGTTTAGCGAAGGCAACTGAAGTGGGAGTATACCCTAAGAGTGATATGTGCGAGTGATCTGTTTTAAATTATTTAATCTTTGCACATTAGGGTTTTCTAACTGGATTAATTTGTCATGCATTCTTGTCATACAATCCTATTAGCATTCATCTAAACAATCAAATATTTGCGAGAATCAAAATGCGAGAAAATAAATCTACGCTATTACAAGGCTTCGGGGAGGGGGATTAATTACATAGCCAAAACCCAGAAAAAGCGATAAATAAAAAGTCCTAGATTAAACTATTACAAACCATGAGCATTTACAGAAATATTGGTATAAATAATAATACGCGCGCGATGAATCGAATGCGGAGAAACTAGGGTTTTGACCCTTGCCTAAAACTAATTGCGATTAACTAAAGAAAATGTTTTTGTTTTGAGAAAATAATGGAATTGCTAAATTAAAGGAAAATCCTAAGTCTAATTAATTTTAAACTAAGAAAAATAAACTAATTTGTCTAAAAGCCTATTTTTGTATTTTTGTTTATTTGAGAAAAATAACAAAATAAAATTAAAGGAAAAGTCTAACCTAATTTCTATTTTATTTTATTTTTGAAAAAAAATTACAATTTCCTAAATTAAACTAAATTAAATTAATTTTGATAAATAAAAAAACTAATCCTAATTTTGTGAATTATTGATTTTATGGTTTTTATGAAAAAATAACTTAATTTGTAAACTAAAGTGAATAAAATAAATATTGAAAGATTTAAAAAAAAACTAAAATAAAAAAAGAAAGAGATATGGGCCTGCATTAGCAATTATAGGGGTGTGATGTTGAGATTCTGAGCCCAAAGGATCCAGGCCCGTTTGAGTTTGCATGATCCAGTGCATACGTTGACCTGGGGCATATGGTGGTCCTCCAAGGGTAGCACATTGATCTGGAGCGCTAATGAGTTGAATGGCAGATCCTGATGGTACATGGTGGGCCTCTTGATTTGCAAAGCGCTGGATTGCCTGTTGAAAAATAACATGAATAAAGGTTGGGACCTGGGAATCGAACCCAGACCCTTAGGCACTCTTCCCGTGCATGCTTGCCAACTGAGCTAATTGATTCAATTGTATATACAATAAAAAATAATTATTATATAATGAAAACCAAATGCTGAAATTCAAAACGCGCGAAATTCAAACCACCCAACCAGGGGGTGCCACGCATCCATCTTATTCCTCCCAACCGTCGTGTTAGATAGCAATACTTTTACCTACGATTGTATTGATGTAGCTACAAACCTGCGTATTTCAAAAACTCTTCACAGGAAATATAAATGGCCATGGCTGGTACCAATCAACTTTTCTCATCCTCACGAGCCTCATGATACCAAAATCAACGTCCAATTTTACCTATACTGCAAAGCCCTAATCAAGAGCACGAAACCCTAACCATGGTATCTCTTGATTTCTGTACTAAAAACACAATTAAACAATACCAAAAGCTTCCAAATTCACTGACAAACAAGAATATATGAACCAAACATGCTAATGATGCGTAAACTAATGAAAATGAAATTAAAGTTTTGAGACAAAATCGTGACTTCTGTACCTATGATTTCAGGCGTGAGAGAGCTTGCAAATGGTTGGAATTCCTTCTGGAGATGTCCAAGAACCTGTTGATTGGGCAATAGTAAGATGGGAGGTTGAGAGACAATGAATGTTTGACCAATATATTAAAAGCTCATACAAGTATCACATGTTAAAAAATAAATTGCATAGAGAAAATATACAGAAAATGCTTCAGATTCTGTGGTAAATCGATTTGCCCCTTGGTTAAATCGATTTACACAGAACATTTTTATAAAAAATAATTTTCATTCAGTGGTAAATCGATTTACATATTGTGTAAATCGATTTACACAAAAGATTTTATATAAAAAATGATTTGCTTCAGTGGTAAATCGATTGACATATGGTGTAAATCGATTTACTTAAAGAAAAATTTTAAAAATCATTATTTTTAACATTTGAAACAATGTCTAACCACATATATATGTACATTAAGGTATAGTTAAGGATTGAGTGCACCTTAAATATCTTGTTCATCGAGGATTCCAAGTTCACGACGAATTTTGAAAAATGCATCCTTTGCAAGAGGTTTTGTGAAAATGTCCGCGAGTTGATTTTGTCTGTTTGCCCTTTTGGCATGCACTACATAATTTGTCTTTGATGAACTTCATCTTTGGTAGACCAATAACTAAGTCATGCTTAACCAATTTGTTCAAGTTCTCCATGTGAATGTGAGCAATCCTCTTATGCCATAACCAAGCGTCATTGTTGTTTACCATAAGACATTGTACCTTCATAGACAAATCATCTAGAGTAATCGTAAAAATATTGTTAGATCTTATACCTTTGAGTTTTACCTCATTGGTTGCCTCATCCATAATAAGGCATTCTTCTTTGTTGAATTTGATCTTGAACCCTCTATCGCAAAGTTGACTTATGTTAAGAAGGTTGTGCTTTAATCCTTCAACATAGAGAACATCCTCAATTTGAATGGATGGAGGTGTGCCAACTATTCCAACGCCAAGAATATTACCTTTGGTGTTGTCTCCATAGGTGACATACCCTTTGGCTTTATGTACTAGATATGAAAATTGGTGTACATCTCCTGTCATATGCTTTGAACATCCACTGTCAAGATACCAAACATTTGATGTGGATTTCAAGCATACCTACAAAAACAAATTATTTCTTGTTAGGTACCCAAGTTTCCTTGGGTCCTTCATAGTTAGTTCCCTTTTTCACCCATGCATAATGTCCACTAGCCATACTGAAATTTCTAATATAGCATGCATTTGGTGTGTGTCCAATAATACCACAGTAAAAACAGTTTGGAACAAATTTGCTCTTGTATCTAGGAATTTGTTTTCTTTTAGATACATTAGCCTTTTTCTTTTGATGATTATGAACAACTTGCTTCTTTTCTACTTTCTTGGGATTGGAACTATTACTAGCCTTTACAAAAACAGTGGGATTGTTACTTGGTTTCTTAGTATTCACATAACCAAGACCTCTTTTATCATTTGGATAACGTTGTTGGCTTAGTAATCCTTCCAATCCTATTTGTCCTTTTTCATATCGTTCAATGACTCTTTTCAATTGAACAATTTGAAAGACATTTGATTCACACTTGGAGCATGCAAAGGTTTCCTTTTCTTTAATAAAATTCTGTTTTTGAAGATCAAAATCTTTAGTCATGGTGTCAATTTTTTCTAGACAAATTAGAAGTTCTTTTTCTTGTTTTGACACCTTTTTGTATAAACTTTTGTATTCTTTCAAGAGTTCATCAATTGCACCTTAAACATCATCATCAAAAAGATTAAATTCATTATTAACCTCTTCTTCATTGTCGGAGTGATTCGATGCCATTAAGGCTAAGTTTGCACATTCGTCGCTTTCCGATTCCGATGAACTGCTCATATCATTATCTTCCCATGCTATGTAGGCTTTCTTTTGTTTTGAGTCTTTTCCTTTGAATCCATTTTTCTTTGGGAGATTTGGACAGTTTGGCTTGATGTGTCCTTGCTTTCCACATTCATAACATGAGACATCTTGTGTTGATGTGGAGGCTTCTCTTTTCTTGAAGTGCTTTCTCTTATGTGGATGAGATCCTCCTTTGTCATTTCTGCCAAAAAACTTCCCAAGTCTTTTCACTAGAAGCATGAAATTTTCGTCTTCTTCCGGATTGTCTTCTTTTACCACTTCTTTTGAATCAATTTTTAAAGCAATGTTTTTGGACTTCTTTTCTAGATTCTCATGTTTTTCAAGTCTACCGAGTTCCGTTTCGTATTCTTGAAGTTTGCCAAATAATGTAGCGGAAGTCATTGCAGAGAGACTCTTCTTTTCCAAGATTGCCGTTACCTTTGGTTGCCATTCCCTAGTCAATGATCTAAGGATTTTCAAGTTGAGTTCATCATTTGACAGGGTTTTACCAAGAGCATTTAAGTGATTTGTCAAATGCACAAATCTCTTTTGTAAGTCAAGAATGGATTCTCCGGGCTGCATTCGAAATAGTTCATATTCTTGACTCAAGGTATTTAGCCTTGATCTTTTTACTTCAGCCGTTCCTTCATGAGTTTGAACCAAGGTATCCCAAATTTCCTTTGCTGTTTTGTAGTTTGAGACACGGAAAAATTCGTCCATACTGAGTGCACCTTGAAGAAGGTTTATTGCCTTTTTGTCATAGAGAACTTTCTTTTTATCATCGTCGTCCCATGCAGTTTTGGGCTTTGCAGACCCAACGCCATTAATTACCGTTATCGGGATAAATGGACCATTTTCAACAGCATCCCATACTTCCTCTCCTTGTGCTTCTAAATGCGCCTTCATGCGTATTTTCCAAAAGTCAAAAAATTCACCACAAAATAGAGGAGGCTTGTTGTTACTACCACCATCTCTGAAAACTGGTTGATGATTTGCGGAAGCCATTCTGGATCTCTAGGAGCAGGTTACCTATAACCTGCTCTGATACCAATTGTAAGATTAAGATTGCGCCTAAGAGGGGGGGTGAATTAGGTGGTGGTCAATTTTTGACTTATTTTATACTTTCTGGTTTTGATTTAGTGCTTTGAAAACTGTAAAGTGCAGAAAGTAAAGAGACACGGAGAATTATCCTGGTTCCTTCCACACCCCGGAAGTACGTCCAGTCCCCTTGCAAACACGCAAGAGATTTTACTATATTGTTAGAACTTTTACAAGACTCTTCCTAGTCTTACCCACTAAAGAACCTAACAAATAACCAAGAACACCCTCTTGGATTTCCAATAAGTCTAATGAGAACAATCCTCTCAAAAGATACCTCTTGTTTCCAACAATGGACAACAAGGAACAAAAGTAATCTAATACTTAATTCCAACAATCCTGGAAATAAGTTACACTTTGTATGTTTTTATGAAGTATGATTTCTTGAAAGATGTTGATTACATAGAGTGACTTCTTTGAAGTTTCTTCTTTCTTCTCTTGTAAGTAATTCAAACTGTAACACAATGGTTAGATAATTCTCAAAGATTTCTGTTCTTTATATGTGTGAAAGTGCAGAAAATCTTTGTTCTTAAAAGTTAAGAAATATGAAGTTTGAATATTTTACAAAGTTCAGATTTTATTGCAAGAGAAGAATTTGTTTATGATTTGAAATATTTTGTAATATATAGTAATCAAGATACCTTTCCAAAAGGACACTTTTCTGTTTGAAAAACTTGACAAGATGCAATGTTTGATCATGCAACTATTGGAGAAAAGGTGTGAAGGATATCTTGAAACCAGTTCAGATTTTTCAAAATTTTCAATGTGCAAATCGATTAACATAAGATGCAAATCGATTGCACGTGTATGTAACATTCAGAATTTCAAAAAATTTGAAGTGTAAATCGATTAGCATTTTGTGTCAATCGATTTACAAGAGTTAAAAAATCAGTTTGTTCTGTGATCAATCGATTTACACAACCTGTAAATCGATTGCTGGCAGGAGCAAACAGTTTTTTTGAAAAAACATGTGTAAATCGATTTACACAATATGTTAATCGATTTACAGCTGAGAAAAACTTAAAAAATGTTTTGAAATATAATTGAAGTGATGTGGCAAGTGTGTATATCATTTTTGAGCATTTATAATCAATGTAGTTTAATTGAGAATTGATATAATTGATTGCTTGCCAAGTTCCTTGAAGCTTTGAGTGAATGATGCTTTAAGTTGATTTCCACTTCTTTTCCTTCTTTCCATAATGCTTGTTTGTCTTTCATCAAACTAGCTTGTTTGTCTTTCATCAAAACTAAAGTTGAGTTGAGGCTTGAGATTACAATTGGATAACCACTTTTCTTGAATTTTTTGAGTTATGTTTGCCTCTTTCACGACTGTTCCAATCTCCCTCATACCTTGGCTTGCTTCTGTATGTGTAATACAACCTATTAGGTCAACAAAAACGACCTTAATCTTGCTTATCATGGAGATTTGATTTGGTCTTTCATGGCATATGATTTCTTTCCAATTTTGCTCAAACCCAATCTTTTTCCAATAAAATTGGTCTTGCACGAGTTGATTCTCAACTGACAGCATATAAGATCTTCTTTCAATGCAACAATCATCCCTAAAACACAATATATGATTTATTAAGATTTATTTGATTTTATTTGAATTTTAAATGAATAAAAATCAAAATAAATAAAATAAATGAATAAATAAAGCATGGAGGGTCCCATAGGTCGTGGACTATGTTATCATTGAAGTGCAAGCATAAAAAGTTGGGCCCATTTAGCAAAACATGCAAATTTGAGCACATTTGACTTTTGGCAATTTTGCAAAAAAAGGTCAACTTGGCCAATGCATAACTCTCTCAATTTTGACCCTAGAGAGGTGTTCTTGGACTTTTTAGAAATATTAGGATGTCCTCTAAACAACCCTTTTGGTCTCATCTCAATTGAGTCTTCCATATTCATGTATGAAGCTTTGACCGAAAAGGTGTTTTTGTTGACTTTTCAAAATGACCTATAATGTCCAAATTCATATCTTTTTGTGAATGCATATTTTGAACTTGGGATCTGAATAGGAATTGTAGGGAATTTCATCCTCTTCAAAATTAGATTTGGATGGGTTATTTATGATAAAGTATGAGAAAGTTATGCTTGGTCAAAGTTGAGTTGACTTTTCCTACAAAACCCTAATTTAGCAACTTTTGGGTTTTGATGAATTGTGGGCAATCCTCGATGAATCATGATCAAACCTTGATAAAATAATGAATGATACTTCAAAATGAGGATGTTGACCAAAAATCTTGAAGTTTGACTGTATGTGGGCTACAGTTGACTTTTGACCTAGCACAGTCGATTTTCAGGCCTTTGAGCAATTGACTGAGCAAACATCTTCTGCAGGGCTTGAAACTTGCCATGGATGATCTTGAGAACATATTAGGACAATGGTTATAATTTGATTCCTTTGTGGTTCACACATCTTGATGAAAATAGAAACCCTAATTTGAGGTAGACTGCCTTAGGAGAGAGTTTGTTTAGTCAATTCTTGAACTTTCTTGAGCAATTTAAGGACCTCACTTGACATGTATTGAGAAATATGGGAGGGCAAATTTTGGGGTACAACAATAGGAATTTTCATTGGTAATCTTTTTCTTGCTTTCCCTAGATTTTTCCTGGACAAATTCTTTTGAATTTCGATTTGGAAGTCCAGCGGAATGCCCCAACTTTTTCCTAAGCGACTTGTTTTCAAGTTTTGACTTAGAGGGGATTTTTATTTCTTTCTTATTCATATTTTTCATTTTGAACAAGTCGTTGATCTTAGCGTTGTATTTGATTTGTTGGAAGTGACCGTGATTGTCTGAGTCTTTAGTAGATAAGGGATAGCCATTATTGTATCGTTATTTGTTGACCTCCTGATGTGAGAGAGGTACCCATTGGAATATTGTTAATAGATGCACGTTGCTGTTAGATGAGGGTTAACCATTGTGGTTTTGACTTTCCTCAAACCTTTGATGCACACTCTTGATGAGTTCTAAACGCCTTGTCAGATTAACAAAACATTACCCACCCCAGGTTTAAAATGAGGGTTTTTTCTGAACAAAAAAGAAACTCCTACTTCGAAGGCTCAGAAGGGTTAAAGAGGGTCTATCTCCCTTATATATCCAGTGTTTAGGAATAGAAACAAGGCATGTACATCGTCAGCAGGGTCTTACTCAAAATCATACCAACCATAGATTTTTTGCGTATTTAGATCATCGTCATCCTCTCTCTAATCCTTACCTAAGCATGAGACTTGGAAACTTGGCATCAATATGCAAGTAAAACATTTAAAGAGTGATAACAAAAGGATGAAAAAAAATGAAAAGAACACTTCAAGACAAGCATACTTATTGAATTAAGATTTTCATTCCAAAATAGACAAGTTTCTACATGCAAGCAATGTTTAAACAAACAATCAAGAGTGAAAATGAAAATTCAATAAAGAAACCAATGATTACCATCATTGAGGAGACATGAATCCATATGCATTTCTTGATTCTAAAGACTTTCTGCAGCCTTGATGCTTAAATGGGTGAGAGAATTCCCCTTCAAATATGATGTGAACACAACAGTCTCTGGATTGATTCCATCTCGGACCTTGTCTCTGTATGACATACCTTTATCAATTGAATAGCCAGGTGCCCTGGTGAGAAAGAGTACGGTTGTTGGTCAAATAGGAATTAGACTTTTGGAAGAGACACCAGACAGGTGTTGGGCTTTATACTTCAACCCCTTTATAGTTTTCAATATCAAAATTGGGTGCCTCAAAATAGGGGACACCTCTAGCATGTGTATCGCAATCGGAAGAGATGTTTATAGGAGGCAGACCCCAAAGATCAGAGCTGGAAATAATAGGATGTAATGCATTGGTATCGCATTAACATGCTCATAAGGATTCTTTTGTCTTTACTTAAAATCTTTTTTCCATGAATTCACTAGGGGAACAAAGACTGGCTGCGGTCGAACAGATCAGGGAACACAAAGCTGTAGAGAGTGCCCCTGATTGAATAGTCGGATACCCTGGCATGGTAACCACATCTGACATAGGTATCATGATCTGGAAGGGAATTTATAGACGATACCAAAGTACGGATTCTAACCCATTGAAGCTCAAGCAAGTGTGAAGACCAATGAGAATGAAGCATTGATATAAGATCCCATAGTAAATGGGAACCATCTGCTGACAAGATGTTCCAAGAACTCAAGATTGTGTAGCACTCCATGGTTGAAAGCAAATCCCAAAAGATTAGGAGAAGAGAGAACCTCTGTTTGGTAGTAAGTGCAAAATTGTTGACATCATCATCTGAGCTTCCATGACCAGGTTTATCTGAGTCTTCAATTGATTATCTTCCTTCTCAAAGGATTTCTGACCGTAGGCCAAAGCTTGCATGTATACCACAATCAACACCCTCGGGATCTTCGTATTGGTCAATCCCCCACGAAGTTATCCCATACTAATCTCTGAACATATGCAATAAGAAATCAAGTTGAACCTCTAAGGAGAACACCAGGTCTGAATAAGAATCCCTAATCTTTAAATACATTTTATGAATGCATGGATATGCATGGGCTTCATGAATGGATTCCATGTCATGTTCTGTCATTTCCATGGAACTTATGTGCTTTGATTTTGATTTTACGCAAGTAAAAGATGGAAGAGTTTAGCACAAGACTTACAAATATAATTCTCAGGAACTAACTGAATATGTATGTTAAGCATGTGGTAACCATGTTATGTATGCAAAGACATGGGATCAAATGGGATCAAAGTTCAATCATTTTTTAATATGATTGCTGTATTGTTCTGAACCATATGGATATCATCAACTCAAGGGTCCGACATAGCTTCTGCACCTACAAGAACCAAGTACCCTATAGATAATCAATAGTACGGGATCAAGTCTTCTAGAACTGGATACTGTTGAGCCTTTTCTGAACATGCTGGGAATACTAAGATCAAAGGCCCGAATGAACCTCTAAACAAACGAGTCAAGAACTAAAAAAATAAATCCGAGAACCCCATAGTCACCAACATAACATAATCATTAGAATAAATAGTCACCATCTGAACATAGTCACCATCTCTACCTGTGATAATAATTCCCTCCCCACTCATGGGTGAAAACTAGGTCAGGGTAAGGCAAGGGTAACTCAAAAATCACGGGTTCGCTTGAAAGTACAATCATCACAACACAGACGTGCATGATAAAAATACCTCCAATCGAACCTCATTTGAGCATGGTATATGACATGACTGCACTAGTCGAACCATGTCTTATAGCCGTCATGCCCCCAATTTTTTCCTAGGTTTCCTAGATAGTGCGCTCTGGCCTGGGTACTCGGCCTTTTACCTCAATAGTAACATCCCAACTCAATCAAGAAGCATATCTAGTACAACAGTAGTATATGGAAAACAGTAAAATGCAATGAATACATATGCTCAGGTATATACAAAATTAATAATCATAAAGCATATAAATAAACACCCAAAGAGAAGAAAACAAGAGCTAGGAGCGACTCCGGGATGGACCATCATTTGGTTGACCATTCCCCAGTGAAGTCGCCAGCTGAAACAACCGGCTGAAAATCATCAAACAATGAAGTCGCCATCAAACGTCTTTTATCCCACATGAAGGGAAAGGTAAACATCGAGAAAACCTAAGAAGGGAGAAGTCACAGTCTTGTGACCGAGAGATCGGGTAAGGGAGTCTGTTACGCGAGGGGAAGGTATTAGAACTTTGCACGCCCGTAGTACTCTACAGTATCCACTCTTGTTGTTCTATCTTATGGGTGTATTTAAACTATGCTTACTGTTTTACTACCGCTAAAGGGAGAATGCATGTAAAATAAAGGGGAAAAGAATGTAGGGAAAATAAAGTTAAACTCGCTTGGGCCCTACCTCAATGCTAACGTATCCTTTTTGAGGAATCAGAGCTACCGTAGTTCAGCTGACATGTTTTGTTTGTTTGTGTTTTTTATGGACAATGTTAATTCTGCATTCTACCGCAGCTCAACCTTTGGAGACTTATGCGTTGGCACAAAAGTAAATTAATCATGTCCTTACCTGAAAAGGGTTTTAGGGAGAAGGTGCTTGGGCGCACAAAAGAAAAAGTTTGAGTTGGTTTGTATTTTTTGTTGCAGATAATGGCTAGTTGATCTCAAGAGAGAGATATTAGTCACTTTTCCACTTATCTATGAAAGGAGTCTTTGAGACTTGAACCACACCTAGGTTGGAGATGGAAGAACAATAAGATCAAGACGAGACCCGCTTATCATTTCTCATACTCAACAAAAATTCGATTCTCATCAGTGATTTTTAAAGTGTTTTGATGTTTGAAAGAAGGAAGAAGTTTTTTGTTTTAATGCAAATGCAAAATGGGATAGAAAATCAAAGGGAGACTAACCTATTTCTAACCTAATATTATCATACAATGGTAGCCCTACGTCAAGGATGAAAGAGGGAATCTCTACCTAATGTTAGCATGCATGGTTTGCAACCTAAAGTCTAACATGCGTCCGAAAGGAGAAAGAACATCCTATGGGAACATGATATGTACAAGGATAAAGAAAGCAAGCTAATAAGCTCAAGAGAGCACACCTAGAGAGATCCTATCTAGGTTAGCACGCCAAAGAAAGTCTAACAAACTATCCTATAGGGAACATACAATGAGAGCGAAGTCGTGATCTCAATTTCTAAATTGAGTGACTCATCGATCAACAAGAAGTAAAGGAAAGCGATAAAAATCCTATAGGGAGCATGCACTGAGAGCGAAGTCGTAATCTCAATTTCTAAATCGAGTGACTCATCGACCAACAACCAAAGAAGCAAACACAAGCACAACACATATAGCAAATGAAGTGCGGAATGCATGCTACAGGTCTTTAAACAACAACTTCGAGCGCACGCTCTTTATTTCCTACTTCTCATGGTATCTAGAAAAGCGGTAAATAAATCTAGTAAAGTGTGAAGAATTATGAATGTAGTAGCAGCGACTACCAAAGTCAGCAAGTCGTTAAGAGCAGACGAAAGTACTAGAGAAGCAGGGAGTATGCATCCAGCAAGTTTCACCAAGGAACAAACGAATTCAGAAATAACATCTAACTAAGATAAAGGCAAACGCGTGTTGCAAATGAAACACGTAATCAGAAGTTCCTGCACTAAGCGCCATATAATATCACATGCATCAAGACAACATATAATATAATATGAATTTCTCAGGATGATGAGAAATAAGGTTCATTGCAACGTAAGCGCATAAACTGTATGCTTTGATCACCCAACTACCTGTTATATTACACGATTGAAAGCACAAAAACATACCTTGCATAATGAACAAACGCGTCAAAATATAACATAGCAAAGCAGCATGAAAATACGGATAAAAAACTAAAAGAGAAAAAGTATTTTTTATTAGTTTTTATGTGAGGAGAATTCTAAAAAAAAATAAAGAATTAATTCCTAAAAAAACCATTATATTGTTCCACTATTTTTTATATATGTTTTTTCTATATTTTTGTTATGTGTTTTATTGGCAAAAATTAACACAAAAAAGTCCTAAATCTAATGAAGAAATAGTGAATTCAGGGGGTGTTAATCTGAGTCCAAGGTGTGATGCAAGAGCAGGGCGCTAGGCCCAAACTAAATAAGTCCAAAGGAAATTTTTTTATTTCTACTGCACTTGATTTCTAAAAAGATTGAAGCGGGCTCAGGGATGACTCGGCCCAATAATAGAGTCCAACAAGCACTGTTAAACAGAAAGCTAAAGTGGGCCAAGAAAGATTACGGTCCGATCCAATCTTCAAACCACACCCAAACCAGATTCTGTAAACAAACATATGAACCTAATGGGCTTTAGTTCAGTTCTTCTTAGCAACACAAGCCCATTCTCTTTCAACGAAAATCTTGTTAACATTGCATAAGAAAAACTTCAGAAAAAATTAAAATACGAAATGGTGCATTTTTTAAATTGGCCTTTGAGACCGTTCATCTTCATTCACAAACAAGCTCATGCTTGTATCATTCTCTCATTATTCCCTTACCGATGTGATCTTTGGCAAGTCGATGCCGCCGTCGTCCTCGACTCAGCATCTTCTCAACATAAACACAACCTAGAATCTCCCTCTGAATCCGAATCCCTTGCCAATTTTAGTCAATCTCTCTTTGTCCATTCTAAATCTAACAAAAATGACCTATACCCTAAGTTGCTTCAAATAAAGATTAAATGGCGGATATAGAGTGTAAGACCCCGGACCCATGGGGTTGTAGTTCACTGAGCTTCATACTTCACAGCTATGATAAATACCAAACGAAAAGATCATAAAAAAAGAAGATCGGGAATTACCTATCGAAGACGCTTAGGTGGTGCTTCAATGGTAACGATAACTAAACTAGAAATCCATAGGTGAGGTAATACGGTTGTTGTTCTTCTTGATCTTTCTTCAGATGATTTTTCTTTTATGTTTAATTCACTTCTTCTTCCTCGATTCTTGTGTTTCTGTTATGGACTTGATGTGTTGCGATTGTTGTTGTGCTAATTGAAATGATATTGTTAAACACACGTAGATTGAGGTTATAGGTGCGATTCAGTTGAAGAATTCTTGGTGTTATGATGAAGACAAGAGGTTGATGATGTTGTACGTTAAGGTTGATCTGAGTGGAAAGAGTTTGAGCTTTTGTAGCGTAGGAGCTGAGGAAGATGAAGGTTTATAGAAGACGTTGAAGTTCAGCGAATGAGGGAGTGTGAGGATGGTGCCGAGAGATCAGAGCCAAGGGGAGGGAAGAAGATGGAAATTCCTAGCGAGAGTTCATATTTCTTAGTGAGTCTTTTTTTCTCTGAACTTTCTGTTATGAAATTTTTTGAAGTTTTCTGTTAGAGGTTGTTAGAAATAGGTTTGAAACCGATATGATTCTGTTTTGATGTAGTCTGAAATTGGTTAGAAATCAGTTAGAGATTGGTTATAGGATATTTTGGAAGTTAGTTATTCTGTTTTGCCATTTCAGAGGGTTGGATACTGTTAGGGAAAAGCAGTTAGGCCTAGAGGGATTTATTCTGTTTTGGCAGTTGGTTGAATCAGTTATGGTTAATTAGGAGATTAGGGGAAGTTAGAAACAATTAGAAAATATGTTATGGTTAGTTGGGATTAGTTACAAAAAAATTGCTAGTTAGTTAAGGGTTATTAGGAATTTTAGTTAAAAGCCCTGTTAATACAGTTAGGGAATTAGTTGGTTATCTGTTGAGAATTCTGCTACGCGGTTGGAGTTATATTTTTCTGGATTCTATTAATGGTTGTTATAAGGTGTTTAGAAACTATTAGAAATTATAAGAGGTTATGAATTGGTATGGGTTGTTAGTTTTTTTTTTCTACTAGGTCAATTTGTATTGGTTTTGATTTCATCTTGGAAACTGGTTTTAGTATTGAATTGGCATGTTTCAACTTGTGTTTGGATGAGATTTTGTTTAGGTTTGGTTATCGGATTATTTTAGAGGAGCAAAATTTTGTTATGGTCTTTTGTAAGTTTGTTATGTTGGTTTTCAGTTAGAGGGAAGATTCGTGAGTTAGGTTCTGTTATGAATTTATTAAAAACGGTTAGGGGGTTGTGAATGATTGGAAACTATTAATGCTAGTTTGAAAATTTGTTAGAATAGTTTGTAAAGAATCTGCTGGTAAAAAAGTTAGTCACAGGTATTTCTTGTGCTGTTTTTTTTCTCCGGTTAATTAGTTAAATGTTTGGAATCTGGTTACGGTTAGTCCTGTTTGGAATTGGCTGGAGTTAAGGGAGTTGTTACAGTTTTGTTGTTTTTTTGCTGGAAATTTTCCTTGAATCTGTTAGAGTTCTGTTAAGTTACTTTTCCACTGATTTTCTGCTTGCAACTGAACCTGTTTTGATTGAGTCCATACTACTGGATTGGTTAATTGCAAGGCTGCTTTTGAACTTTGGCTAACTGAGATTTGTTTCCTTAATGATGCAGACTATGAATAGTTGAAGAATAACAAAAGGCTTAAAGAATTAACTTTGGAGAAGAAGCATACTGTAAGGTTAAAGGAAGACCTGACTCATGGCGTGAAAAGTGGGAAAAGGCTTGGTCATGGAACTTGGATTAATTTGTAACTTTGTAATATTCAGCATATTTTCTTGTGTAAATTTTTTTCTATTTTGGAAAGTAGATGATTCAAAATTGTAATGGTATGATTTAATGACGTAACATGACACATGGATTATTTTGATTTGTAAAGAAATTTGCTTTCACTTTAATGATGAATAACCCAAAGAAATGGCTTTGAAACTCTTTTTAGTCAAAAAGATGTTATCCTTGCATCTCGAATTCACTTTATGACATATTAAATCGAACATCCACGTATTCCATAATTGAATACATATAGCCTCTAACCTAATGCTTTCACTTAGAGCTCTTGAATACCTGTCCTAATTTTGGTATAAGATCCATACCCAAAGCCCTGTGACCCAAATGTCAGTTGAATCTTCTCAGACGAAGGAAACTCACTAGAGACTCTAGCTTGCAATGACCATAGCAATGTCTCTGATAGCTTGCACTTTAAGTAATGATAGAACCCCTTTGAAATTTATTAATTAACAAATCCACATGGAACCCTTCTTCAAGCCTACACGATTAGGGAAGTAAACCCTAACTCTTTCAACCCTAAAGTAACTTGAAGATATGACTTTGTCTATTGACGAAAATGAGTCTCTTGATAAAGGAGGAAATTCCCAATGGACACAAACTCTAATCCCTCAGACCTTAACTGATGAAGAACCATGTTGATCCAGGCTTGCATGAAGATGAGGGCCTAAACTCTCTGAGCTGAGCAGGGATTTGCACGAAGTTGACTCGAATGGTATTTCTGCGCATAGAAGCCATAATCTGCAAAACAGAACAAAGATGAATCCCCTCGGTCTTTGAAATGGTTAGTCTAATGAAATAGGCATGCTATGTCATGATGCATGATGTCATGATAAAACACACAACAGGTATAGAAAGTATCAAACATGGTAAAGGCACACAAGTCACACAATAGCCCTTAAGTCTCAAGCTTGCATGGAGTCTAGGTACTACCCTCTTGAAGTTCAGTTGGTTCAACCTGTCCTAATAATAGTAACCGGGTTCTAGAGGTTCTAAATATCATTGACCATCCTCCATCGATCATAGTTTCAGCTCACGAAATCTTTTCTTGCAGCCAGAACACTCTCGAGAGTATGATCTCAATGAGTGTAGCATCGAGTATCAACCAGTTCTTAGCTCTACACTGAGACCGGCTATCTCACTACTTCCTATGGCCATGTTGGTCAATTATAGGTTCTAAGGTCAGTTGATGCTTAACGATCCATATAGCAACCCCGTATTCTCCTTGTTCCTCCACAAGGGATACCGGTACCAACTAATGTTCCACATCAACGTAGCTACTACTTCAACCGTACCGGTCTACGCCGTACAGTTTCGTCACAGTTTAATGCTACTTACCTAAAAGGTGTTCCCCAGATCCGGGTTAGGATCTATAGTAACTCCGATACAAAGCCCATAAAAATAAAGCAATCAAATCAAACAATAGAAAACAATATGATGAACTATTAATAAGGTATACCCCACTTATTAATTCCCCAGCAGAGTCGCCAGTTCTGTGATACAGTGGCCAGAACCGGGACTATTTTTTAGGAATATTGGTTTGTGTTTTGCGTTTGTGTTTGCAAAATTTCGCGGTAAGCAAGAGTCGCCACCGACTTTTATTTTATCCAACAAGGAAAGAAAAAAGCACAGAAAAATTCCTTTTTCGAGATATTTCTGAGTACGGGGGGTAGATTATAGAAAGGGAAGGTATTAACACCCTTTCTATCCGTAGTTATCTACGGGCTCTTAGGTACTTGCACATCATTTTCAAAATTGCTTCTTTGTGTGTTTGTGTGATTTGAAAAGTTTTTGTTTTGACTTCATTTTAACTCTTGCTTCTGTCTTCAAGAGTGTTATGAAGTGTTTTTGAAAACTTTGTTTGTAAAGGAGTGTAAGTGTGAAAAAGTTTGTTTGGATTGAGCAAGTACTTAAGATTTAATCTACCTACTCGAAAAAAGAATCGTTCTATGTTTGTTTCCTTTAGACAACGCTATCTCACTATTAGTGAGTAGGTAGCACCGTCGTTGGAGTTTGAGGGTCAATTCGAAAGGGACGTACAAACACTAAAGCAATGTTAGGACGTCTTAGTAGTAACCCTATTGTCTTAGATCAACTATTCGAGGCAACAATATCTGAGGCAACCATTCCGAGGAAACTTTGATCTTTGAGACAAAAGGACGACCACTAAAACATCTTATACCTAATGACCGTTTACCGAAGGCAACCGAAGTGGGAGTGTACCCTAGGAGTGCGCATGTGCGGGTGATTCAATTTCAAATTATTATCTTTGCACATTTTAGGGTTATCTAACTGTTTTAAAGTTAATCATACATCCTTGTCATGCATCCTAATATCATACATCTAACAGTTTAGTATTTTGCGGAATTTAAAGTGCGGAAATTAAACTACGCTATTACAAAGCTTCGGGTATTTACATAGCCAAAAACAAACCCTTAAAAAAAATAAAGCGATAAATGAAAATAAAAGGTCCTAATTAACTATTACAACTTGTGAGCAATTACATTAATAGGGTAAAAATAAATGATAAAGCGCGCGCGAGGAAATTAATAACGATAAAATTAGGGTTTTGACCCTTTCTAACCTAATTGAAAGAAAAAAAAGTTTTTGTTGTTTTTTTAAGAAAATAATTAGGTTTTAAATTAAATACTAAATTAATTAGATAATTAAATTAATTAACGAAAATAAATAAATGGCTTATTTTTGTGTTTTTGGTTATTTTAAGAAAAAAGAAATATAATTAAGTTTGGACAAAACCCTAATTTTCTAATTATTTTTAATTTATTTACAAAAATAATTTAAGTTACCCTAGAAAACAAATAACCTAATTAAATTAATTAATTTTTTTATAAAAAATAAAATCTAAACCTAATTTGGAGAGAAGTTGATTTTATGAGTTTTTTGATTGGTTAGAAAAAAATTAAATTTATTAGTAAAACAAATAAGTAAATTAAATGAAACAAAATATAAAAAGAAAAAGAAAAGAAACTTAGGCCTGAGAAAGCAGTTTGGAGGGGTGTAGATAGCAAGCCTTGGCCCAAAAAAACAAAGGTCCATATTGACCTTCTAAGATCCCATGCATTTGCTCTGACCATGCCTTTGGTGCTCCTTCATTGGTGGCCCTTAGATCTGGATCTTAGGACACTTGGCAAGTTGGATTATGAAGATGTATGGTAGTACTTGGTCTTTGTCTGCACGCTGGATTACTTGAAAGAAAATAATATGAAGAAATTGGGGGACCTGGGATTCGAACCCAGGCCCTGATGCCTTTTCCACACACTCCACTACCAACTGCGCCACTTGTTCTGTTTGTTCATATAATACAAGACAATAATTAAATATTAAAAAGGCCAAACATGTTAATTGAGCGCGCATTTTTTCAAATGGACGAGTGGTTGCTTGCCACGTCTTCGTCTTCTCCAAGGATCTGTTGTTTTAGACAACAGACCTTTACCAACGGACACTCACCGTAGCTAAAAACCTGGGCATATAAAAAATCATGTACAAGCACAATAAATCAATGATGATGGTACCAATCTATTCGTCTCAGTCTCACGAACTTCATGGTACCCAAATCGTGGCCCAATTTCACCTGTACACCAAGACCCCAAATTGGAGCTACAAACCCTAACAATGCCAAACTCTAATACAGGCCATGAAAACGCAATTAAATGTTACAGAAAGCTTGCAAATGTTTTAAGGAGTAAAAATGTATAATTATTTCATGCTATAAGGGCCAGAATTACAGAATTCGATTTTAAGAAAGAACCAAGGTCGTGGATGACTTACAACGTGTTTTGGTACTGGAAAATACTTGTTCTTGATTGATTTCGCTTGCTTACACTCCCAGGAAGCGATTGGGATAGCTAGAAGGCCTTGAGGATGCCTGGAAGTATGAATTCGATTAAGCACTTTGTTGTGATTTTTTCAAGTTTGGTTCTGGTTCTTGTGCCTCTTTCTAGCCTTGTTTTGGGTTTGCAAATGCTCAATATATATCAAGGATTGGATTAGGGTTGAAAAGCTGATCTCAATCTTCCTCCATCATTGCTCTTGATTTGGATTTGATTCACTTTGAATATCTTTATAAACTTAGGCCAAATTCAATATTTTTTTCCACACCAATGCTTTGCACGATTTCAAATACTTGCCAACTGGATTTAAGACCTGAAACAATCACAAGATATTTGAATTTCAATGCTTTGGATTTTCTATGATTTGTTTTGATTTAAATTAATTTAATTCAAACAAAAATCAAAATAAATAATAAAAACAAGATAATGACAAGTGGCAAAGGCTAGGGCTCGTGTACCATGTTGCCAACTCAAAACAAGTGCAAGAGATTAGGCCCATTTAACAAAAATTGCAATTTGAGGCATAGTTGACTTTTGGCAATTTTGCAAAAAAGGTCAACTTCACCAATGCATAACTTCCTCAATTTTGACTATTTGAAGGTGTTCTTGGACTATTTAGAAATCTTAAGTTGTCCTCTAAGCAACCTTTTTGGTTTCGTCTCAATTGAGTCTTCCATGTTCATGTATGAAGCTTTGACCCAAAAGGTGTTTTTGTTGACTTTTCAAAATGACCTATAATGTCCAAATTCATATCTTCTTGTGAGTGCATATTTTGAACTTTAGAGCTGAAGATGAATTGTAGGAAATTGCATCCTCTTCAAAATGAGCTTTTGATGGGTCATTTCTCATAAAGTATGAGAAAGTTATGCTTGGTCAAAGTTGGGTTGACTTTTCCTACAAAACCCTAATTTAGCAACTTTTGGTTCTTGATGAATTATGAGCAATCCTTGATGAATCATGATAAACCCTTGATCAAATTATGAATAATACTTCAAAATGAGGATGTTGACCAAAAATCTTGAAGTTTGACTGTATGTGGGCCACAGTTGACTTTTGCCCTAACACGGTCGATTTTCAGGCCTTTGAGCAATTGATTGAGCAAACTTTCTCTGCAAGGCTTGAAACTTGACATGGATGATCTTGAGAACATATTAGGAAAATGGTGAGCATTTGGGATCCCTTGGACTCAAGTATCTTGATGCAACATGAAACCCTAATTTGAGGTAGACTACCTTAGGAGGGAGCTTGTCTGGTCAACCCTTGGACTACCTTGAGTAACTTTGAGGATATTTCTTGAAATGTACTGAGAAATTTGAGAGGGAAAATTTTGGGGTACAACAATATCATCCACTTCTTTCTCTAATGTAGCTCCACTAGTCTCTCCTGCAGATTTCTTAGGCTCATCGTTCTCAGCAATTTTCTTCCCAGCAACAACATCTTTTCGAATAACCGGCGCAAACACACGACCACTACGGGTCACCCTGCTATTATCAGCTATATTCCCAACATCTGGCATTGGCTGGATGGGAACCTTCACCCAATCTTCTAAGATTTTAGCGTTGTATTTGTAAGGCACAACCTTATCTGATTTATAGGGAACAGGTCCTGGCAGGCTAATTACCAATGGGGTAACAACTGGTTTGCTATGGTACTCCACCTCAAGATGAGCGGGTGCACTAAAACAAGGCACAACGACGTTTACACCTTCCTCAACACAAACAGCCCTTAAAAGGTCATTTCCGACAAACAAATCTTCGTCTGAAGAGAAATACTCATCTGTGGAGGCATACTCTTCCTCTGACTCTTCTTTCATCAAACAAACTTCAACCATATCAATCTCGTGATAATCATCTCTATATCCTGTGATCTTAATAGTCCCATTGTCTAACAGCAGCTGAACACCCTCTCTCACAATAGAACATCCTCGGGAGTCTCGACAGCAAACTATGCAAGACCCATATTGGTGTTCCACCTGACTAGCAGTACGGTAGAAAGTAGCATGCAACTGTACGAGATCTTCATTCAAATGCTCTACTTCAAAAATTCTGAATTCACCCGGACATCCAGAAACCATATTCACTTCCTCCTCATATTCTTCCCTAGGCCTGATTATATGGATTAAACCTTCGTCCATTATTTCTTGTAAATCAGTCTTTATCTTCTCGCAACCCTGGATGTTTGTACTGCGAACAGCACAACCGGTATGGTCATGCGTATAATAACTGAATTCACATAGATCTGCGTGCATCTTTACAAAATCCACTCTAACCAGATTAATGTCAAAAATCAGGAAATCACCGGGACAACCGACCATCATATTCACAACATTAACTCCCCCGTGCTTGGGTAGAGGATTGTCTTTCACATTAGGTCCCATGTCTTTAAAAGATAAAATTCTAGACTTCACCAACCTTTGCACTTCAGTCCTCAAAGGATAACAATTCTCAACACTATGCCCTGGTGCTCCCTGATGAAAGGAGCACGTCTGATCTACTTTGTAATACCAGGGCAAAGGTGATGGTACTGTTGGAGGTGGTCGTGTCTGGACTAACTTCTTCTGAATCAATGCTGGTAGTAGCTCTGCATAACTCAGGGGAATATGGTCATAATTCTCCCTTCTCTGACTATTCCCTTAGTTCCCCCGCTGGGACTGTCTTTGATAAGCAACGGTAGCTGGAGCGGCATTCATAACAGGAGTTACTGAAGCAACTTGTTGGTGACGCTGAAAATTCCTTCTAGGAGCATTCGCTCTCCTCTCTTGTATGACAGCATTGGTATCCCCCTCTTTCTTCTTTGTAAACCCATAAGATGGCTTCTCCATACCTCCGGATCCTTCACCCTTTGTCAAACGGCCTTCTCTTACTGCCTCTTCTAGGCGAACACCCATTCCTACCATCTTTGTAAAATCACTTGGGGCACTTGCTACCATTCTTTCATAGTAGAAAGCGCCTAGCATCTTCAGAAAACTTTTAGTCATTTCTTTTTCCTCCATGGGAGGAATCACTTGTGCAGCCACATCGTGCCCTCTCTGTGCATACTCTTTAAATGATTCTCTGTCTTTTTGAACCATGGCCCTAAGCTGGTCACGATCGGGTGCCATGTCCACATTATACTTGTATTGTTTTATGAATGCTTCTCCCAAATCATTAAAGGTATGGATGTTGGAACTATCTAAACTCATGTACCATTTCAACGCTGCGCCGATCAGACTATCCTGGAAAAAGTGAATCATCAGACGCTGATCATCGGTGTGAGTTGACATTCTCCTTACATACATTACCAAATGAGCACAAGGGCAAGTGTTGCCCTTGTACTTCTCAAACTCAGGGACCTTGAACTTAGCAGGCACTTTAACATTTGGGACCAAACACAGCTCATTCACGTTCTTCCCAAATAATTCTTTTCCCCTAAGAGCCTTCATATCTCTTTGCATTTTATCAAACTGTTCTTGGAAATCATCCATTCTGCCATAAAGACCCAAGTCTTAACTTGGCGGAGGAAAAGTACGACACACATCTTCGTTAACAAACGGAACCAAATTCATCGAAGGAGGTGTAGCAGGAACAGTATGTACCACAGGAGGTGCAGGAGTAACGACATTTGGAACCACTGGAGAATCTTGGGGGCCCAAATTGAAACCTTCAGGTGCAAAATTCTCCGGCATTCCCCACGGATAACCCTGAGGCATACGGTTTTGAACAACAGTCAGAGTAGTGGATACGGGAACAACAGGAACTTCATCATTTGCCCTTGTTGGTTGAGGTTGAACACTCGGTGGCTGATTCTGAGAAGCAACCAGAGCTTTCATCAGAGTAGTCAAATTGGCCAAGCCAGTCTTCAAAGCAGAAACTTCTTCGCGTAGCTCGCGATTCTCCTGTTCCAAGTTGTCCATCTTCTTTTTGAAGTTAGCCTGAGTGTTGTAGTGATGAGTCAGCTTGCTGAACGAAGCAAAAAGCTGCGTAAGGCACCTGGGTATGCATAATAAGTGCAAGAAATATGTGCAATATGATGCATGATATGCAATGCATATGATTATTTTATTTTATCATTTAACATTTCAAGGGATTTAACGCTTATAGACATATTGCAAACATCAAAAAAGTAACGCATTTGAAATACTGAAATTTTTTATTATAATAACTTCAAAATGGGTTACAAATTTAAACGATCCCAAGTACAAGATGAAGATACAATCTAAAAATCCTGAGAGAAAGAAACTGATAGAGATCAATCTGTACGTTGGCGCTTCCCTGTGAGCCTGGAAATCTGAGCCCTCAACCTCTGGTTTTCTTCCACCTGTCTGATGGCAACCTCCTTCCAATCATCTGAATCAGGAAATGAGCAATCAGCACCTGTTTGAGGCTTAGGAGAAAATAAATCCCCTTGCCTCTCCATTGACTCTACTGCTCGAATCTCAAGGATCTCGATCAAATCATCTTTCTCCTTCAGGTTTGCTCTGTAGGAACTTTCTAAAGTTTGGAACTTATTCTTCCAAGCATCCCTTTCCTGTTGCATCCTAACCAAAGCGAGCTACAGTTCTTCTACATCATCTAATAAAGGAGGAGTGGTCTTCACAAACAGATCAGGCATAGGTGTCTCTCGGGTATACGACATCTTCAACTGAATGACTCTCGATCGGACCCACTGAAGATATGGCTCCAAAGAAACAACACCCCTAGGTCCCAAATCCTTCCTACTCTTCTTATGAATGTGACGACAGGCCTTCGCAATCTGCTCCCTAGCTTCCTTGTGGTCTTCTCCCTCCTTCAGAAAGAAACTACTCAAATGAATACTATTCGGTTTATCCCTCATCGGATATCCAAGTTATTACCGTGCAAGAACAGGGTTATAGTTAATTACTCCCTTTGTACCAAGAAGAGGTACATACGAGAAACTACCATAACTGTCAACAATCTCTATATCATGATAAGCTCGATGATACCAATCAATATCCGAGTGAGTAAGTGCCATGATCTTAGGAGCCCAACGGGGTTCTTTCTTGACATCTCAAAAGGCATCAGACTGAGGCATATGAGAGATGAACCATCGGTACAACAAAGGCGTGCAACAGATAATCATTCCTCCATGATAAGAACTCCGAAGATGAACAGAGTAATAAGCATCATCCAACAGTGTAGGATCCGGGTTTCCAATTATGAAAATCCTGATAGCGTTAATGTCGACAAACTTGTCCACATTAGGAAATAAGAATAATCCATAAGCAAGTAAAGGAAAGATGGCCTCAAAAGCAACCGTACTCTTCATTCTGGAAAAGTAATGAGCTTTCTCCAATAAGAACTGAGCTGGTAATCCTCTAATCCCTCCTTTAGTAGTCATATGGGCTTCCACCTCAGACTTCCCTAGATGAATTAAAGCAGCAATCTCATGTGGTTTTGTCTCACCTTCCAAACCAGTAAAAGGAACACGATCGGTAACAGGTAGATCAAATAGATAAGAATACTCCTCCAGTGTAGGAATCAGCTGATAATCGGGAAAAGTAAAGCAGTGATACAACGATCATAGAACTGGACCAAGGTCGAGAGAATACCCTCCTTCATCTTCAGCTTCATGAGAGGAATAATGGATCCATACTTCTTCCGAAAATCTGCAGGACACTCGATCTCTGGAATTAGACCGACCAACTCATCTATCTTGGGATCCTTGAAACTGTATTTCCCGGTCTTTCTCTTTCTAGAATCCATGGTTAAAAGTACCTGAGATATTCATAAATAGTCAACCTTTAAATCCCTTGAAATATTGTTTTTCTTCAAAAGATGCTTATGAGTGCATGGATGCATGATGCAGTAATCACACACAAGATCACACATATAGGGTTCATAGGTTCAACGTCACGAGCATGAGGTCGAAGGTACTACCCATAAGGTGTTGGTCTAAGAGTTATCACTTGCCGAACAAGGTTCTAAAGGTTCCCAGAGTCTACATCCTTCCTTCGGATATTACCAACTTCCCGACTAACTCAGTAATTAGTAATATTCTCAAGAAAGACTCGTCCGAGCGTAGTATCGCGTGACAACTATTTCCGAATTACTCCGTCATAGCTTCCGCACTACACCTAAAAGGCCAAGATGGGTTTGGTATTCTACGGTCCTCAGTTTCAGTAGGCTCCCAGGTCGAAATCAGTACGTCTTCTCGATTACTCGGTAAACGACACTACAGTCAAAGGGGCCTCCACTGAGTGGGGGATCTCATGCCTCCTTTTTTGGGATTACTCCCTCAAAGTTAACATGACTATACCTCCCGTCCTATCTTAAAGTTTGCCCAAGTCTGGGTATAGGACTTATGAGTAATCACCAAGCACCCTGAAAACCGGAAAAATCAAGACAAACATATATACAAAATATAACACATAAACAACAATAGCACATATACAGATATAAACAAAGATAGGCTCAACCCACTTAGGGATAGACCAGCAAGAGGTCAATATGTCCCCAGTGAAGTCGCCATTTTTCTGTAGCGGTAGAAATGTTCAAGACTAAGCCATTGGATTGGCTAGACTTTATACAAATCAAAATAAAAATCGCCACCGCGGTTTATTGTTTCCAAAGGAATGGGAAAAGAGCGAATAACCCAAAAAAAAGGGGAAAGATTCAAGGTAAGGGGGTTGGTTATGCAAAGGGAAGATATTAGCACCCTAAACATCTACGGTACTCCGCGGGAACCTCTTTGTAAAATCTGTATATTTTGGCTATAAAAATGTGTTGTATATAAAATGGATGGTGGAGGTGAGAAAAGAAATATATTTTTTTATGATTTTTTCACCCTCAGCGGTTGCGAACCTTTAGTGCCTACGTACTACCTTTCGTGAAATAGGGGATTAGGTTACACGTAATTCCTCTTTTAAAAAATTTGAAACACAAGTGTGTTGGTTAATTTTAAGAGATAAGACATCATCGTCATTGTCCGTGTGGAAAACATACTTACTACCCACAATCATGAGAAAGGAGAATTTGCATCATCTCAAAGTGGAGGATATGGCTTGGATTTTAAAATCAATAATGCCTCACTCAACACCCAAGTAGAAAATATCTCTCTTCACTACATATTGTAACAATATAGTTTTTTACATCACTACAAGGATTGACAAGAGTCTAATCTTTTAAGAAAAAGTTTAAGGGTAAAAGCCAAAATGGCAAAATGGTTTGAAATGAGATTGGTTGACTTTTAGTCTTCTCATAAAAAAATGTCAAAGTATTATTAAATTGATTGAGGTTTATTTATGAAAATGATTTGAAAATGCAGGGACCTAAGTCCAAGTTTATTATGAAAGTGTTTAAGTTTCAAAACAAGAAGAGTTTTCAAAAGGAGGGAGAACATTTTTGAAATTAAAGAAGATGGGAGGAGAAGAAGAGACTATCCTAAAGCATAAGGTAAAAGCTAAGGATAAGAACCATTTAACCAACAAGAGGCCAAAAACATGACATCAAGATAGAATTCCCATTCTTTGAATTTAAACCAAGCAAGCAAAGATACTAGACCGCTTCAAATGTATTAAGTCTTCACAAAAATTGGGCAGAGTAACGGCTGTATACGGGTGAATTCCATATTACAAACAGAGAGTGTAATCACAAAAACCTGCACACAAAAACAAACAAGCAACCCAATGTCTTGAGGTAAACCTCGAGAGCTCCAGACAAAATAATCATATAAGATCACAAGGTCTCCAAGATAGGCCAAGGTTTCTATTCCTAAGTCCAGAAAAGTCCACTGCTCCATAACGCCAAGGATAATAACCAAATAGTCCAAGTACCATTAAGAGTTTTTTAGGGTTTATGTTGATTATTAAGTATCTTAAGAAAAGAAAAGGAAAACTCAAGTGAGCAAAGTAAAAAATGACAAGAAAATAAATGCTCAAATGAGCAAAGATGAAAATGGCATGAAATGTAAATGCTAAAAAAATAAATAGTACATAAAGCATAAAAAGAATAAAACATAAAATAAACGAGTCAATAATTAGTGGTTAGTTGGATGAACATCTTGAAACTTACATTTGGAACTCATTAGAGGATTGGTAGAACCAAAGCCTCCATACAACAAGTTGCATTTGCTTTTTGTCAAGTATATCATTCATTTGAAATTCTCACAAGTATCATTTAATGATCAATGGTGTTTAAGTGATCCGCGTTGACCAAAGGTGTTGTAGATCCATTAGAGGATTGGTAGAACCAAATTCTCCACACAATGAATCTCAAGGTTATTGGATCAAAGAGATCAAATTAACATACTTGGGCAGACAATCATAAGTTTGGGCCACGAATGATCATTTATTCGAATCGGGATAAAATTTAGCGCTATGTTAAGCAATCATAAGAGGACTTATATAGAAGCCGCACCTATTTTGAGGCCGGTCAATAGCAATCTATGCACCATTTGTTTTGAGACATGATATAAAGATCATGCTCCAATAACACTTAGTGAAATGAAGAAGGGGAATTAGGGTAAAAAAAAAAGAAAACCACATTTGAATTAATATTTAATCAAACTATTATTAAAATCATTCATCCATTTTTGTGGAGTTAGACTCAACATCATGGATCCAATGATGTTAATAAAGCCATGATCAAAAAAATCAACCCAAGACAGCCAGAAAATATTCACAAAATAATAATATATTTAATGTATACATAAAGGGTTTAAAAATGGTTTAAAAAATGGAAAAATTATAAGGAAAATGTCAATTATATTCAAATAAATCAAGAAATGAAAAATAAGACCATAGAAAAATCAGAAAATAGGTCAAGTAATTATACAAAATTTTTTTGGGAATTTTTAAAAGTCAGAAACTATTTTTTAAAATTAAAATAAATGGGTAAAATAAACAAAAATAGTAAAAAATAATAAAGTCAGAAACAAAAATAAAATAAGGTCACTAATATTTGTCACAATATCATTGGATCATTCCATAATTTTTTCAGAATTAAAAAATGTGTAAAAGTATTTTTAAACATTTTAAACAAATCAAATGAGTGTAAAATTCATAAAAAATACCAAAACACAAAAATAAATTGTGAAAAAATAAAAATCAGAAAGAGAATAATCAAAAATATTTTTTATAATTTTTTCAGATTTTTTTGACTAAAAATGAATTTTCTATAATTTTTTGAAATTTAAAACAATTAAAATATAAAAATCAGAAAAAGAAAATAAAAGAAAAAGATGTGGACCATTGGATGAGAGTCAAAATGCGTTAGTAATCAAATCCAAGGAATCTGGCGCGTTGTGCATATCATGGTCTTTATTGAATAAAGCACTGAATCAGATGTAAAATCCAAAATTCAAAAAATACAAATGGCACACTTTCATTGGTTAGAAGATGACACGTTGGTCATCTTCAACCTCCAGCCTCACGAATTGCAGGTCTCTCAAACTGTAAAATCAGAAGCTCAGACCTATGCCATTCATTTCGTCTCTTCAAGACTAAGATAACCATACCCTCGCGCCATTTTTATATAAACTGTAACTCAAGCAATTTGGAAAGAAAGTTTTGAAAGGGGATTTGAAAATTCATAGTCAAAAAGTGTTTCCAGATACAAGTAACTATTGCGACTAGAACCAAGGTAATGAGAGCAACACAATGGTACCAAAGTTTTGAAGAACTGATGAAGGAATCTACCTATTGATTTTGAGTTGTAGAGCTCTGAAACTGGACTTCTATGGAGAAATATAGGGCACGATTCTTTAATGTAATTGTATGGTTAGGTTCAGGGAAGATCAAGGAAGGTGAATTGATAGAGAAAATGGATTGAAAAAGGCTTGAGAATAGGATTCGAAGTAGCTGAATTCTGAGTTGTGAAGCAAGTTTGGCAGGGTGATTATGGCTATCTAAGCTTGAGAAAATGAATGGGATAGTACATGTATTTATAGGACAAGCAAATGGGGTCAAAAGGAAGAGTGAATGATGCTTTTGGAGGGAATTCGTGCAAACCGAATGCACGAGTGAAGTGTGATCCAAACTTCACCAAAACTCATCCAATTCTTGCGTTTTGATGCACTAATCCACTTAGGAAAGATGGCTAATCATGTTTAGACCCAAAACGCGTGCTAATTTGAGGTTTAGAGGTTGTAACATGAAATTCAAGTTTTGATTTGCAGGGAAACTTCAATTCCAAGTTACCACTTTTGAAACAATGGCATTTCCATCTCAGGGAGTCTTAAGGCATGATTCTTGATGCTTTAGAAAGATGAGGTAACAAACTTTGCAATGGAAAAAGAATGGAATCAATTGGAGGCTTGAGCTGAAAATTACATGGAGTCAAATCGAAGAAAAAGAGTTGACTTTCCATACTTAGAAATATTTCAAATTCTTCTTTAAAAATGACCTATAATCTCTTGCATCCAAACATGGCTTTCCACTTAGAATTTGCTCTTGACCCAAAATGATGGAATAAAGTAGATATCTTGAATGACATTTTGAAATTTGAACCACTCAAAATCTCCAAAAAATGAGCAAGTTATGACTTGTTGAAG
Source organism: Vicia faba (assembly GCA_948472305.1). NCBI lineage: Eukaryota > Viridiplantae > Streptophyta > Magnoliopsida > Fabales > Fabaceae > Vicia > Vicia faba. The sequence goes on from OX451735.1 coordinate 544,417,087, forward strand.
TTGGCCAAAAATCATGAAATGACCTATAATCATTTGTATTCTTAAGGAAACTTCCATCCATTTTTTTACTTTGCACATAAAAGATGGAATGAAGTACACATCCTTAAGATCATCATGGAAAAAGAATGGGATCAAGGTGATAAAAATTGACCAAGTTATGACAATTTGAAGTCACATATGAAAAATTAGGGATTCAACTGGATGGCTTGTGATCTTTCTTCTTCACCAAGTTCCTTCCACATGAAAACTCTTTGGAACTTTTGAAGTGATTTGTTGGTAACTCTTTGAAGAGAAGAATGTTTTTGGAATCACTCAAAAATAACAAAAGATGAGCAAGATATGCCTCTTTGAAGTCCAAAACCTTAGCCTCTAGATCAAGAGAATGCTTGGTGGAACTTTGCCAAGTTTGAACAAACTTTTTTGTGCCAATATTCTTACTTTGTGAATAGAAATTGTTGAGAATGATGATGAGGATCCATGGCCACAAAAACCAATTTCATATCAACTTCAAAAAAACTTCAATGGTAAGGTTTGAATCTCTCAAGCTTTTGACTAGGGCATGTAAATAAACTCATGAACCCATAAAGCAACTTGCTAAACCTCATTGCTTTTACCTACATTATCAACAAGTAAGCCAAACCAATATTGCATTTTATTAATTAGAGATAAAAATCAAAGGACAATATATATGATCACAAAAGCAAACAAATCAAGGTGCTTGGTAACTTCTCAAAGAGCAAAGCTAAAGATGGGGAGAAGAACCAAAATCCCTAATGTGATTTTGTGGTGATTGAAACAATGTGGTATGATGAAGGGATCTTAGGGGGAAAAATTGGGGTACAACATTTCCCCTGTGTCTTTGAACATTTCATCCCTTGCTGTCAGAAGAAGTTGATTGAATTTATATGCACCATTTGAACTTTGATTTTGGTAATAAAGCTTGTCGTAAGTGATCCAACGGGACATAGTCGTACGCTTTTAATCCCTAACTTTTTCCTGGACCATGCTTTCAGATTTTAAGTACAACGTGATACCCTTTCTTACCCGAGCCGCCTTTTCAGGTTTTCGACTTCCGGGTGTACAATATTTTATATATATCCCTAATTTTTGCCCGAACTTTTTGGTTCGCCGGGATTACCTTATTTTTGCCTAAGCCAGTCAACCTAGTGGATCGGTTTCATGCGTAGTATCTTTTGACTATGTCCGCATTCACAAGGTGCAAGAAGTTTTCACCGTCTATGGTGTTTAGTATCATAGCACCGCCCGAAAATAATTTCTTGACAATAAAAGGCCCTTCGTAGGTGGGAGTCCATTTTCCCCTAGGATCACCTTGCGATAGAATGATGTGATTTATTACCAAGTCACCAGCCTGATATGACTAATGCTTGATTTTCTTGTTGAATGCTTTGATCATATGTTTCTGATACATCTGACCGTGACAGACAGTCGCAAGCCTTTTTTCATTAATCAGATTCAACTGATCCAACCTAGTATGAATCCACTTGTCTTCGTCCAAGTCTACATCTTTCATAATCCTCAGAGAAGGAATCTGAACATCGACAAATAGGACAACTTCCATGCTATAGGCTAGAGAGAATGGGGTTGCCCAAATTGATGTTCGCGCTAAAGTGAGATAGCCATGAAGAGAAAACTGTAACATCTCATGCCAGTATTTGTAGGTCACAACCATCTTCTGTACAATATTTTTATATTCTTGTTGGCAGCTTCCATTGCGCCATTCATCTTGGGTCGATACAGAAAAGAGTTGTGGTGTTTGATCTTGAACTGTGTGCAGAGTTTAGTGATCATAGTGTTGTTGAGATTGGTACCATTGTCCGTTATGATTCTTTCAGGGATACCATACCAACATATGAGGTTATACTTAATGAACTTAGCCACCACATTCTTGGTAACAGAGGCGAACGGGGCTGCTTCAACCCATTTTTTGAAGTAGTCAATGGTGACGAGAATGAAGCAATGTCTGTTAGAAGCAGTAGGCTTGATTTCTTCGATCATATAAATGCCCCACATTGCGAATGGCCATGGAGCAGTGAAAACATTCAGAGGAACCAGAGGTACATGAACTTTATTAGTACAGATTTGGAACTTAGGACAAGTTATCGAGTGGTGATGACCTTCGATTTCCTTAGTCGAACAATAGTAACCTGATCTCAAAATCTTCTTAGCCATAGTATGTCCACTGGAATGAGTACCAAAGATGCCTTCATGCATATCCTCCATAATTTCCTTTGCTTCCTTATTGTCCATACAACGAAGAAAGATTGAATCGTGATTACGCTTATATAAAATTCCATTGCTCAAGAATAATTTAGATGAGAATCTCCGTAGGAATTTCTTGTCATTGATTGATGCCCCTTCAGGGTACTCTTGAGCTTCAAGGTAATTTTTCACTTCATGAAACCAAGGTTTTTCTTCTACTCCATCAGCGTCAATTTCATAGCAGTGTGCCGGTTCATCGAATATTTCAATGGTAATTATGGGAACCTCATTGTCCCATATGAGCTTGAACATGGATGACATGGTAGCTAATGCGTCTGCCAAATGATTCTCTTCTCTTGGGATATGCTCAAAAGTAATCTCTTCAAAGTACGTAATCAAGGTTAGAACATGTTCTCAGTAAGGGATAAGATTCAGATGCTTCATATCCCATTCTCCCTTAACTTGACTAATCACCAAGGCTAAATCCCCATATACACTCAGGAATTTGATTCTCAGGTTAATAACAACTTTAATTCCCAGGATGCATGCTTTATATTCAGCCATATTATTGGTGCAGTCAAAGCAAAGTCTGGAAATGAAGGGTGTATGGAAACCTTGAGGAGAGATAATTACATCACCAATTCTGATTCCAAGTGCGTTAGAAGCTCCATCAAAAACCATAGTCCATCAGGATCCTAGCTTAGGTCCTTCTTACGGTCCAGGTTCTTCACAATCCGTAACTAGCATAATTTTCTCATTCGGGAATTCGAAGTTCATAGATTGGTAGTCATGTACAGCTTGATATGCCAAATGATCTGCCAGTACATTTCCTTTGATTACTTTTTGAGTGGTGTACTGAATGTCGTATTCTGTTAAGATAATTTTCCATCGGGCTATTCTTCCGGAGAGAGCTGGCTTCTCGAATATGTACTAGATGGGATCCATTTTAGAGATTAATAAAGTAGTATGAGTCAACATATATTGTCTTAGTCGGCAAGCAGCCCATGCCTAAATGCAATAAGTTTTCTTGAGAAGTGAATATCTTGTTTCAGCCGGTAAACTTTTTGCTAAGGTAGTATATTGCATCTTTTCGACCAGACTCGTCATGCTTCCCCAACACACACGCCATTGAATTCTCTAGCACTGTTAGGTACATGATTAAAGGTCTTCCTTGAACTGGTGGAATTAGAGCTGGAGGATCTTATAAGTACTCTTTGATTTTATCAAAAGCTATTTGACATTCTTCGTTCCATTTCACTGTTTTATCTTTCTTTAACATCTTAAAGATCAGCTCACAGATAGCAGTCAAATGAGAAATGAATCGGGCAATGTAATTCAATTGGCCTAAGAAACCTCTGACCTCCTTCTCAGCACGCGGAGCCGACATTTCTTGGATAGATTTAACTTTTGTGGGATCAACTTCAATACCTTTACCACTAACGACGAAACCCAGGAGTTTACCGGACCTCACCCCAAAGGTGCATTTATTTGGATTTAGCCTTAGCTTGTACTTCTTCATTCTTTCAAATAAATTGTGGAGATAATCAAGATGTTCTTCTTCAGTATGTGATTTTTCTATCATGTCATCAACGTAGACTTCTATCTCATGGTGAATCATGTCATAAAATAATGCTACCATGACACGCTGATATGTTTCCCCGGTGTTCTTAACCCAAAAGTCATTCCCTTGTAACAGAAAGTTCCCCACTATTTGACGAAGGTGGTTTTCTCCATGTCTTCAAGCGCCATCTTAATATAATTATAACCCAAGAAACCATCCTTGAAAGAGAATACCTTATGCTGAGCAGTGTTGTCGACCAGAACATCAATATGTGGAAGTGGGAAGTCATCTTTGGGGCTCGCTCTATTGAGATCCATGTAATCTACACACACACGTGCCTTGCCATCTTTCTTTGGTACCGGAATTACATTAGCAACCCATTGAGGATATGAAATCACTGCTAATAAACCTGCATTGAATTGTTTCATAACCTCGACTTTGATCTTCTCTGACATCTCAGGACACATGCGATGAACCTTCTGCTTAATCGAAGAATAACCCTCTTTCACTAGAAGACGATGAACCACAATATTAGTATCAATCCCTGGCATGTCTTCGTATGACCAAGCAAATACCTCAACATAGTCGTGCAACATTTGAATCAATCTATTCTTGACACTATCCTCTTAGTTGAAGCTAATCTTGACTTCTTTCTTATCTGTCTCAGAACCCAAGTTTACCACATAAACCGACTCTTCATGTGGTTGGATAGTCTTTTATTCTTATATTAAGAGTCTGCAAGTTCTCCAGGTATCTCACAATCTTCCTCACCTTCGTCTTCGGCTTGGTAGATTGAATTTTCAAAGTCATAAGCGACAATAGAAGAATCGTTATCAACGAGATCCAGAATGGATGGGGATCTGCAATGTAGTGTATGGGTGTGTGTAAGAACACATAGCTATTTGAAAGTTAAATAAAGTAAAAGAAAGACAGAGAGCGCAAAATTTGATTGCAAAATGTCCAATGTTTTTATTAAATGAAAATATGACATATGAAATGATAACCCTTAAGATATGGACCATTGTGCCCCGAGTAAGACACAAGGTTTAAAGTCATTATTTTAAAAGAAATTTCATAACCAAACTTCTTAAAGCGATAAAAAAAGAAATAGCTATTACTCCTGGCTAAAGGAGACATAGATAATGTATTTTGCTTTCCAATTATTGAGTCTATCACCTATGGTAGGGAATATCCAGCTGTCAAAATCAGAATCACTATCAGCATCTTATATAGCATTGACTCTAGTTTTGTTGACACATAATGGAGGTCTTCCAGCACGAGCGTGACGAACAACCCTTTGACCTCATGCAGTAAAGCCCAAACCAAACTTGTCAGGTTTATAGGGGATATCAGGAAGCTGACCCCAAATTGTGCAACCACCTTCTTCTATAGTAGCTCTGGCATCTTTCAAGGAAGCCATCTCGTGTGGAACTTTGGTAGTCTTTGGAATGGCAGAAACATCTTCAACAACAGTAGGGGAAATTACTTCAAAAGCTTGGCAGGGAGTGTCAATGAATTCACCATCCATTTATACATATTAGAATGAATTTAGGTGGCTAACCATGTACTCTTCCTCTCCGCAGACAGTGACAATCTTCCCTTTCATAGGATGCTTTAATTTCTGATGCAAGGTGGAGGTGACGACACCTTCCCCATGCATCCATGGGCGTCCTAGTAGGAAAGAATAAGTTAGCCGAATGTCCATTACATAGAAGGTGGATTCAAATATTTGTGAACCCACTTTGATCGGGAGATCCACTTCTCCATGCACCATTCTTTTTTATCCATCAAAGGCTCGAACTATGATGTCGCTAGTTTTCAGCACAACCCCTTCACAATCTAGTCTATCAAGAGCACCCTTTAGCAGAAAATTCAGAGAAGATCCAGTATCAACTAACACATGAGCCAGGGTAGTTCCCTTGCATTCAATGGAGATATACAGGGCCCTATTATGATTTCTCCCCTCCAGAGTCAGGTCAGCATCGGAGAAACCTAGTCCATTATCAATCGTTAATCTAGCAACATAACTTCCAAATTGATCAGCAGAAATCTCTTGTGGTACATGAGCAGTCTTCAAAAATTTCATTAAAGCTCGTGCATGAGCTTCAGAGCACAGTAGCAGGGATAACATGGAGATTTTGGACAGGGTTTGCACCAACTGTTCAACAATTTTATAATCTCTTCTACGAATGATTTTCAAAACCTCTTCCAACTCTTGTCCAGAGGTGTCCTTGACTGTAGCTTCTTTTGGTGCCTCCCTCTGAGAAGGCTCTACCATTGGCTCTTTATCTCGAGCTTCGATAATTGTCTTGGTAGCTGTAACTTGAACAAGTGGAGAGATTTCCGGGGAGAAAATCCTTCCACTTCTAGTAATGTTTCTAGTACCTGCAATATTGTCAATGTTGGGATCAACTTCTTCATCATCTTCGTCAGACAACTCTTGTTTAATTCCATGGTAATAGACGTCAGACCCATAATTCCATAGAATAACCTTCTCCGAGGAATATGGGATGGGCCTAGGTTTTGTAATGATTAAAGGAGAAGCTTTTGAATTGGAATTAATCCTTACAACACCCTTGGAAGTGATCTTGAAAGGAGTACCAAATATGACAGACAAATCTCGACACAATTTCTAAGCATATGGCACTTTCTCAATCAAAAGTACATGTTCATCCATCAGGCGTTGAATGCCTTCCTTCAGTAACCCGAAGCCATTGGGTTGAACTGCACATCAATAACATTCTTTAACACATCCCAGAAACAAACCGGCTTGTAGCACATTCTTCTTGACTCTTGAGAGAGGAGTAACCACATCACTTACGGAGGTAACGTACAAAATATCTTAAATAGCACTTATGCCTTTATCATGCTTCGGCATAGGAGCAGTAATCACGTTCAGAGTCTTAGGAGGGTCGAACTAAATTTCCTTGTTATCAATCATGTCTTGGATTTTGTTTTTCAGAGCCCAATAATTGTTGGTGTCGTGCCCAGAACTGTTCGAATGATAGGCACATTTTTCCTTTGGATTCTACTTCAGAGAGGGTGTGTTGGGATTAGGGGGAGGATCCCGGAGTGTTATGAGATCAACCTTTAACAAATGTTGGAATGCTTGAGCCAATGGAATATTAATCCTGGTAAACTGCCTCCTCGGAGCGTCTGACCTACATTGGTTGCCTTGTTGTTGTTGTTGAACATGTGTTGGATTAAATATTAATACCACCCCCACAGATTGATGGAAATCATTTTTACTATGACTTTTCTGGTCATAACAACGCTGGTTTCTTTCTTACCAATAAAATGCTTTTTCACAACATTAGAAGATGTAGCCATCAAAATATTCTCACTTTTAATATCACTTTCAACTCTTTCGCCAGTAAGAATTAGCTTAGTAAACCCTGATGAAGAACTCACAATCAGTAGATTAAAGAATGGACCCGTCAGAGTGCCCATGAACATATCTACCATTTCCCAATTAGTCAAAGGAGGTTTCACCCTTCCATCTAAATCCCTCAATTTTTGTGCATACTCTTTGAGCCCTCCACTCAAGCCCATGGACATGTTTTGTAATTGTACACGAGTCGATGCCAGGTCAGCATTATATTGATACTGTCTATAGAAAGTAGCAACCAAGTCTTCCCATGTGTGAATGTTGGTTCCCTTCAGCTGATAGAACCATTCCAGTTGAGTGCCAGCAAAACTTTCTTGGAATAAATGGACCCATAATTTCCTGTCAGCAGTATGATGTTGGATTTTTCGAACATACGGCCTCAGATGAAGTTTGGGACATGAGACCCCGTCATATTTAGCAAAGATATGGACCTTTAATTTGTGAGGGATGACCACCCTCGGGATCAGACCTAGATCTCCAAAATCCAATCCAGACACTTTCTGGATTTCCACAGCTTTGAGACAGTTTTCTAACTACTTGTATTTGTCATCTACAAGAGGGTATTATTCATTAGAGTAGTCTTCGTCTTCGGAACCCTGATTGTTTCTATCTTCACCACTGACACTTCTTCCATCCTCCTCTTGGTTGTCATCTTCCTTAGAGGAAACATCTTGAACTGGTTGAGAAGGACCTTTGAATCTTCTCCCCATGTTGAGGATAACAGCCCGCTTCTTAGTCTTATTTTTCGTGTTGAATAATGCCATCATCTCTTGTTGTCCTTTAGCCAGATTCAGAAGAGTCTCTTGAAATTGTGCATGTTGAGTTCAGAGATCCTTGACAGTTTGTTCGAGAGCCATCTTATACTGATATAAACAGTAAATAGATAAGGAAACTTGTATCGAAAACCTTTTTAAGAAATGATGCATGATATGTAGATGCAATGCTTTTAAGGACCTTAGGAAATTTACATTTGCTAGTCAAAAGGAAACAAAGTCAAAGATTTCATTAGAAAGTTCAAAATTACAATTGCCTCTTAGGCTTACAATGAAAAGAAAAAGGGTCTCAAGGGGACAATAATATGAAATTCTAAGACCTAAGACTCAAGTCTCCCAAGGACACTTCCTCTTTGTGTTGATGTATGCATTAAGGCTTTGCTCCTTGTGAAGTTGCTTTTTGAGCTCCAACACTTTCTTTTCACTTGCATAAAATTGAGCTTCGAAGGTGTCCCGTTCTTCATTGAGTTAAATTCATGACTTCTGTAATTCTTCGAGGTCAGTGGGCATGTCTGGATGGAAAATGGTATAAGGAATACCCCCCTCGGCAATAGGCTCCATAATCACGAGTAAGATAACGGGATATGGAATCATAAGGTTTTGAGCATGAGCTCGTACCCATTTGAGATAGGGCTCCAAAGGGATACAATTCTTTTGTCCTAAATTTTTGCTATCAACCTTGTTCACCATGCCCCAAGCACGTATAAACCTATGATAATAACCTAGAAAATCATTCTCGTAGTCGAACACGATACCCTGGATAAGTGCATCATGAGGACCATCTATTCGAGCATAACCAAGTTGTCATAGAGCCAGAGAAGGGTTGTAAGTAATACCTCCCCTAAAGCCAAGGAGTGGAACATTAGGGAATTCCCTACAGCGGTCAATGATAGCAACATCTTCCAGAGACCTGGAACACCAATATATATTTGAATGAGAGAGCAACATCATCCTTTGAGACCACCTCAGACCTCATTCATTCTTCAATATTGATCGGGGAAGGTGTGAAATAAACCACATAGATAGCATAGGTATGCAACAGATAAGAGTTCCTCATTTCTTCATAGTACGAGTGTGAAGAGAATACATAATTTATCTGAGTAAAGTAGGCACAGGGTTACGAGAAAGAAATATTTTGATGGAATTCACACCTATGAGTGGGTCTGGATTAGGGAATAGCACAAAACCCGATTAGCAAAGTCAAGATTTCTTTGAAAGCTTGAAAACTCATAGCATCCAAAAACAATCGAACCTTCTCTAATAGAAATTTAGAAAGGAAACCCTTGACTCCACTCCTTATTTCCCAATTATCTACAATGTCAGACCACTTTAGATGTAAGGCTGTTGCAATTTCTTTAGGTTGTGGATCTTTCTCTACACCGGTGAAAGGTATTTGATTGAGAATAAGTACTCTCAGTAATTGAGAAAACTCCTCTATTGTGGGTACCAACTGATAATTGGGAAAGGTGAAGCAATGATGTGCAGGGTCAAAGAACTGGAATAGAAAACTCATCATATCTTCTTCAAAACTCGAGGTAACCAAACTGAGTAGTCGACCATGCCTTTTGATGAATGGAGAACTTTCGGGAACCCTTGAGACTAGCTCCTATAGTTGAGAAGGTATCTTTACAAAATTGATTCGGATAGTGTTTCTGCGAGCGGAAGCCATAACCTACAAAATAGAAAAAAGATGAATCCATATGTCCTTGAAATGGTTAGTGAAAATGATATGTGTAATGATGTGTTTGCACAAATTTAATCAAATACAAACAAAACACACAAGGCCTTAGGTTTAAGCTTGCATGGAGTTTATAGGTAAGTACCCTCTTGAAGTTTTAGTTGGCTCAACCTGTCCTAAAAGAAGTAACCAGGTTCTAGAAGCCTCAATATCACTGCTTTTTTCTCTCAGGCATTGTTTCAGCACAAGCATCTAAATTGCAACCAAAATATCCAGAGAGTCCAATCTCAATGAGTGTAGTATCGAGTATCAACCAACTTTAGTCTTCCCAAAAGCTGACAACCTCACTACTTTCTAATGGCTAAGTTGTGTCAACTAAGGTTCTAAGGTCAGTTAGTGCTTATGACACCACGCAGCAGCCCAACATTCTCATTGACTTAATCATAGGACACCGGTACCAACTAATATGTCGCACTAACGTAGCCATCACTTCAACAATATCGATCTACGTCGTACAGTTTTCACGATCTATTTCTACTTACCTATAATGCCACCAGATTCGGGTATATGATCTATATAAGAAATAAACCCAAGCATATCCCGAAATATAAAGCAAACAAGTAAAGCAATAAAGGTGATCTATCTCTTAAGGTAACCCCACTTTTAGTTAAAGTCCCCAGCAGAGTCGCCATTTCTGTAATACGGTGGGAGAATTGACTTTAGGGTTTTGTGTTTTATCGCAAATGTTGCGGATAGCAAGAGTCTCCACCGACTTTTCTTTTATCCAATAAAGGAAAGGGTGAAAAGAACAGGAAATACCTTTGAGAATTTTCTGAGTAACGGGGGTAGGTTATGAAAAGGGAAGGTGTTAGCACCCTTTTCATCTATAATTATCTACGGGCTCTTAATTGCTAGCTCACTTTGAAAATACTTTGTGTTTGTGTATGTTTGAAAATATTTTGAAAACGCCTAAGTGCGGAAATTTTGTAATGATTCTCGTATCATTGAGAATGTATACAAAATGTTTGTTTTGAAAACATTTATGGGAAGAAAGTGTTGTGTTGTAGAAAGATGTTTTCAAAATGCCAATGTAAGGAAGTCTGCTTTATAATAACCCTTGTATCAGTCCTCAAGAGTGTTTATAAAGCGTTTTGAAAGTAGTTGTTTTGAAAGTGTGAAGTGTGAAGATTATTTTAGTTTGTGAGCAAGCGATTAAAAATGATATACCTACTCAAAAGGTCTTTGTTCTTTTCCTCCTTCTTTGGATAGTGCTAACCTACCATTAGTTAGTAGGAAGCTCTATTGATGGAGTTGAGGGATAGGCGTGGGTCATTGTATAGTCATAGTAGGTAACTTGTAAGACGCTTTAGCAATTGTCGTAGGGGACTAAGATCGTTTATTGAATGGAGTATCGAAGGTTCATCGAGGGACTACAATATTTTAACTGAGGGTCTTTGCTAAAGCATCTCATGTTCAAGGGACATGACTGTTTTTATTCGAAGGTAAAGAGTCAGGTTACCTTAGAGGTGCATGTGTGAATAGTAATTGGTTTCAGTTATTTTTGTCTTGAAATTAGGGTTTCTAATGATTGATTTTAAATCTTGTAATACAAACCCTAATTACTAACAGTAATAAGGAAAGCAATAAATTGCGGAAATTAAATGTCCTACACTATTACAAGGCTTCGGGAGTGGGGGTACAAATTTATGAATGGGGGAGGAAAGCAATAAACCCTAATTATATATTACAAATTTTGACAGTTACATAATTGTATTAATGCGAAAAATTAACAAATGCACGGAGATAGAAAGGGGAACGATGTAAAAACCCTAAAAATTCTAAGTATTTTAAGAAAATATTTTGTTGTTTCTTTGTTTAGAAAATATTTGATTTGTGAAATAAAAAGTTAGACCTAATTCTAATTCAATTTAATTATTTAAAATAAAATAAGGTGTGATTAAATTAATTAATCTTTTATCAAAAATTAAATTAATTAAAATCTAAAGAATTCTAAGTATAGAAAATATTTATTTTGGTGTTTTATTTAGAAAAGATATTTGAAGTATAAAACCCAATTCTTAATAAAATCAAAGTGATTAAGTTAAATTAATTTTTATTTGTCAAAAAATTAAATTAATCAATTAAAAACCTAAATCTAATTTTTTTAATCATTTTTATGATTTTTCTGATTTTTTTGATTTTAAATAAAAATATTTAAAAAAAAGAAAATAGTTAACTAAAAAAAAGAATTTAATGGGCCTGAGTTTAAACAAGTAAAATGGGGGGTGAAAAGAAAGAAAAAATCCCAGTCCCAAGATAGAGAGTCCAGGCGCTGTTTGGATCCAGTAAGGACAATTCTTTGGGATGTACCATGGGGCTTGCGCTTGGAGCATAGGATCTGCCTGCATGATGATCTTATGGTGTTGATGTGAGGTTGCATGGTGAGCGCAATAGGCTTGCTTACACTGGATCTGTAGAGAAAATGTTAGAAAAATAAAAGGGTACTACTGGGCTCGAACCAAGGTCCCTAAGGCCAAAGTGACATGAAACGCACGCTGCTTGCCAGTGGGGTGGCTGTTATATTCGGTTATAAAACATGTTGCAATAAATATAAAGCATACTTGTTTTCAAAAATTGGACTTCATCTTCTTCCTCGCACGTGTTTACAGCAACAACAATAACATTGTTCAAATTTGTAAAACTCTCATTTCTCAACCATTTAAAAAAATGTAAACATCAAACATGCTTGAAATTTAACCACAAATCTAACCATATAACTTTTAAAAGCTATAGATAAATGGTTAGGATGGAATTTTCTTGGTACCAAACTGAATCCTAATATTTCATAAACTTCAATTCCAAAATTCTCTTCACACAGTCAACATAAATGAAAACTAAGGACATGGTTAGTTTCAGGGCAATGATATCTACATTTTTTCTTTAGAAAATAAATGCAAAGGATGCTTGTACAGAGATTTTAAAGTTTAGAAAATTTACCTATGAAGTGAGAATCGAGTCTGAAGTTAGAGCACTTCTGGAGGTGTTAGAATGATTTAGACAGCTTCACTGAACTCCTGGGAAGCTTTTGCAATGCCTACCTTAGATTGAGAGTGACTCAATTCTTCTGGACAAGTCAAGTTGCAGAGGTGTAAAGTAAGGTTTAGACAATGATGGTTGAGGTGTTACAGTCGTGAAACAGGGGTATGGATGGATTCTATATGATGTATAAATGATGTTTGAATGATAAAAAAGGAAAACACACGAGTGGATTTGAAGTTGGGTGTTGGAAGCTTCAAATGTGCAACAATGGAGTTTTCTTGGTGATTATGAGTTTGATAGTGTTTGAGGGCTTGTGAACTTGTCGTTCATCTTGAAAATGGCCTCTCTATTTATAGAGAAAAGGTTTGGAAGACTCAAGTAACCAACATTGAAAGATAACAAGTTATGATTTTGAAGCTTGGTTTTGAAGTAACGTGCAAAGTCATGGTTCCAAGGCAATGTAGGGTGGTTGATAGGCTGTAGATGGTTGCTTCTTGGTGTTGAGATGTTTTGAAGTCAGAAGCAACAATGTATGGGCTCAAGGAGAGTTAACATTGTGTATAAAGTGATATTTATGTAAATGGATATGGAGCTTTTTGCAATTTCATCCAAAAATGGTATGATCAAGTGGATATAGCTTCAAATATTCATGTAATGCACCATAATTTTGTGTAAATTTTTGACTATGTGGAGATTTAGAAGCAACATGGCTGAAAAGTGAGATTGTATGGTGAGGTTATGAGATTTGCTCTTGAGTTCTTCATAAAATGACTTGAAATTTCAAGAAGGGATGCCCAACTTCATGTCTTCGAATCTCCTAGCTCAAGCATGATAAATTTGTGTTCTTGGTCATTATGGAAAGGTTGAAACATTGTCTACAACTTTCATGTTGTGAGTTTTGGCTAAATCAAATGGGAACTTGGTGGAAATTGGCCAAGAAGTTAGGATAAAAAACTGATTAAAACTTGTAAAAAAATTTCAAAGTGTTGGATAAAAAACATCACAACTTCATGGGATTATATTAACAAAGTTGTAGATTTCATCAAACCCTACAAATTTAATGTTGAAAGTTTTCCTTGAATCAGCTTGTATCTTGAGGAAACTTGCTTGTGAAGTTAGGATTTTTTAAGTATAAAAACACCTGAATTTTTTTCTAAATGTTTGAAAATCTTGACTTTTGTTGACTTTTTGATATCTTGATGATCGAGTTAGATAGTTTTGAATATCTTGATTATTCTTGATTTTTGTATTCCAATGTTGACCAAAAAGTCAAAGTTTGACTTTTGAGTGACTGTTGACTTTTCATCAATTGATTCAAATTTTCAACTATCAATCACATGCATCTTTGGAAATGTCTTGAGCCATGTAATTAGGTCAAGATGTTGTATTTGAGTCCTTGAGATCATACTTCATGCCATTAGGTCAGACACTTGGCCAAAAGTCAATGATCAGTCATCCTCAATCAAAACCCTAATTTTGGCAATTTTTGACCTTTGATGATTTGAGGGATTTTCTTGAGGAATCATGGTCAACCCATGGTCAAATGATAAATATCACCTCGAAGTGTTGATGTTAACAAAAATTATTTAAATTTGACTGTATGTTTACCACATTTGACTTTTTCTCAATGTAGTTGATTTTCAATCATTTGAGCCATTGACTGAGCAAACTTGTGATACAAGACTTGAAACTTGACATAAGCATATTGAGGACCTATGATGAACCATGAAATTCATTTGAGACCCTTGAAACCCAAACATCCCTGAGTAAAAAACCAAACCCTAGTTGAAGACACATTGCTTAGAAGGTGAGTTTGTTTGATCAACTCTTGAGAATCCTTGAGTATTTGAGAATCTAAGAAGAACGCTTTGAAGAAAATGAGAGGGTAAATTTTGGGGTACAAAAGCAGGGATCAAACCCACACCTTTATAGGGTAATGCCTTAGCGCGCGTGTTTCAACCGTTAGGGCGGTAATACATCCATTAACTTATGTGACACAATTAAAAGAAATATGAATCTCAAACGCATTGACCGGAGAGACGCCAGAGCCGTAGCTCCGGTCGTCTTCTCCAGTGAGCCAATTAATTGTTCCTGCAAAATAGTACACATTAGGGATCCAAGGGGACCCTACCCCCCTAAATCAGGCCCTACAAATCCATTGGTGGCCTTAGTTTGGGATGAATTATCCCGCACAATGAGATATTAACAAAGTGATGCAAATCAGTGTAAGAATGGTGGTATACGATTCAGGCATCATGGGCTTCATGTAATGGATCATTCCTGCATCATTTTGGCTCAGAAATACATTGCAAATATTAGTTCAAGTCAAAGCATCGTGAAAATTAAAAACGAAATTCATAAAAAGCATGTAAAATAATGATGCGTGGAATGCAGATTTTAGGCATCTTTGATCATCCAAAATGCTCCATTCTTACCCTACAAGGTCCCTGGAGTGGAATGGGATGGTTGGCTCGCGTGGAAAGAGATTGTAACTAGGGTTTATAACTTGCCCTAAAGTTTAACAAATTTTGAGTTTTTTGGAGGTGATACTTGGACAAGGGTTTCGTGGCCTGTTTGTATGACTAATGGAGATTATATAACATGGAATTAGGTCAGAATATATGGGCTTGGACCTTTGTTGACAAGCCTTGTATTTTTATCTTATTTATTTTTGAATTAATAATGAATAAATAAAAAATAATTAAAATAAAATATACCAAGGGGTACATGAACATGATTTGAGGTGTATAAGGAGTGTAATACACGCTTGGATTCTTAAACAATGGCCCAATAGTCCAAAATGTTAAGTTTGCTCAATTTAAACTTCATGCACTTACTCAAATTTCCCAACTTGTACTAGTTATAACTCTCTCAATTTTCATCTTTTGAAGGTGATCTTAGGCTTTTTGGAAAGATCAAGATGTCCTCTTCAATCCCTGTGTTGATCATTTTTGCATTTGGAGAATTTATCTTGATGTAAGTTACCTTGAAAAAAGTGTCTTCTTGTTGACTTTTGAAATGACCTATAATGTATTGGTCCATATCTCTCAAATGAAGCATTTTTTGGATTTGAGCTTAGAGATAAAAAGTTGTAGAGAATTAATTTTCCTTCAAAATGAGCTTTGGTTGGGGATAAACTTATGAAGCATGTGAAAGTTATGCTTGGTCAAATTATAGTTGATTTCTTCTTACGAAAACCCTAATTTGGTAACTTTTCACTTTTGATGATTTGAGTGTTTTCCTTGATGAATCATGATCAACCCTTGATTAAATAATGAATATGACTTCAACATCTTGATGTTGATGGTATCTTGATGTTGAGCAAAATTGTGATGCAAGGCATGAAACTTGGTATGAGCATTCTTGGAGACCTATAAGAGACCTTGAATTTCATTTGAGACTTTAGAAACCCAAATTTCCTTGTAAAAGATAAAATCCTAGTTGTAGACCCTTTGCTTAGGAGGAGAATTTTTCTGATCAATTCTTGGGCAACCTTGAGCATTTGAGAACCCTAGGAGAATGTCTTGAAGAAAATGAGAGGGAAATTTTTGGGGTACAACAACTTCCCTTGCTCAATCTTCTTAAACCTTAAGAGTTAGATTGGCATGTCCGTCATTCGTGATCTGAAGGTAGAAGAGGATTGAACACCTAAGTGCCCAGAAATTTACACTCGCATGTGCAGGAGGTGACGATGTTGGTTTATAATATTGCTTGAATGGGCTTAAAGATTCCATTCGTAGAGGTGACAAAAGTTTGTTGGAGATGGGCTTATAGACGCCATCAAAATATCTGTTGATAGGAGTATCAGAAAGAGTCTACGCTTGACCATATCTGAAGAATGTGTTCCAGAATGAACCTCTGGTGAAGGTACTTAAGTAGCTGCTTGTCAGATTAAGTCTCTGAGGGAAATGATTTCCAGATTTCAGTCTCCGAGGTAAATGCTTGTCATGTAGATAGTTGCCCCGTCTTGTTTCGGGAATTGATCCATAATCTATTTCTGTTGGTAAACCCGTCCTGTTCTGGGAGTTCATACCACCTGGCCATATTGATAGTTTCCTCGTCCTATTTCGGGAGAGTTAATATTTTCCTGGTCATAAAGATAGTTTCCCCATCTTGTTTCGGGAATTAATCTTTGTCCGGTCATACAGATAGCTGCCTCGTCTTGTTTCGGGAATTAATCTCTGACCTGTTTTCTGTTGGAGAAGCCATCTTGTTTCGGGATTTTATATCGCCTGGTCATACAAATAGTTTCCCCATATTGTTTCAGGAATTAATCTTGGACCTAGTCATACAAATAGTTTCCCCGTCTTGTTTTGGGAATTAATCTGCGACCTGTTTGAGAATTGTTGATGATATTCGTTTATTTTTATGCTTTTACCTGAAAAACAAAGTTAGTCTTTATGCAATGTCATGGTGTATGTAATGCATTACGTAATGATGTTATCAAAGTAAATGAGAGTGTTTTATATGCGTTTCGTATGCATATGCTATGATACTTGTAAATGATGTATGGATGCAAGATGTCGTTGAAGTATATCGGTAGCTTCGTATAACATCTTTGCTAGGAAAATAAATCCCTGACCATTGCTGGGGATGAAGAATATGAATCTTCAATCTTGTTTAGAATGTCTTCGCTGGGGATTCCTGCTTTCTTGTTTGAGGATACTCCTCTAGGAATGCTCGATTTTTGTTTGGGGATAGAAGAGTTCAGGAACATTGGTCGTTCATCGCTCTACTGGGAAATTTAGTTCTTATATACTCTGACTGGGGATAAAATGAATGAATCACCTTCAAAAGATTCGTATGACCTAGTTTTGGATATGGACATCCACTCTTCTAGGGAGGATAAAGTTAAATGATGTCTGGCTTGGTTTCAGATTCTGTAGAAACTTTTTGGGGATAGCAGCGTGGCTACACTTTGTTGGAGAGGGGAATTTTATCGGTGATTTGCAGTAGTCAGAGAAATGAATTTGCTTGGGAAATTAAGTTCTGTTGGGGGAATAAACCTTGCTGGGGAAATAGACTCTATTGGAGAAATGTACTCTGCTGAAGAAATGAGCCCTGCTAGAGAAGAGAACTCTGTAGAGGATTGTACAGTGTTAGAGAAATAAACTCAGTTGGGGAATTAGATTCCTGTGAACTATACTGAGGAAGTTTCCGCTGTATGTTGGAGAAATGATCAGACTCTTTTATCTTCTAGGGGGATCTACTGGGGAGTATGGTCATGTTAACTGGTGGAGGATGCCTCAATTTGTGTCTTGAAAGCATATTATACTTGTGGGGGCTATGTACCTCCGTCTGGGATGAGCTTGTGAAGGTAATTCTATTAGGGATAATCCCATGGAGGTTATTTTGTGGAGATTTTCTTGTGGGGACTTGCGAATAACTTAAATGTTACCCCAACTCCTAGAGTGTTGAGTACATGATGGTTCCTGTTTTTATGCATATATTTGTTAAAAGCAATCATGTTCATATGCATATGTTCATTCAATTTAGTCATTGGAAGTTTTCACAAACAAAACAGAAAAAGTAAAAATAAATTTGAAATTTGAAATGACATTTGTATTGATAATTTTCCTATAAACATTCGGCTTTTGTACATAGAGACATAAATCCTAGTAAGAGGAAATCGTCAAACAATGAAAAGAGTATAAAATAACAACAACATATATAGCTATGTGTAAATGATCCCATTGGGTTTTAACTCTGCTATTGCCCCTATGTCTTCGAGCATCTCATCCTTCATTATTGGAAGAAGTTAACTGAAATGATCTGTACCTTTTGAACTTGACGTCGATAATTTTTTTTGCTGTAAGTAGATGATCCAACGGGACATAGTCGTACGCTTTAATCCCTAACTCTTTCCTGGACTGCCCATTCGTGTTTTCAGTCCATCGGGATACCCTTTTTTTCCCAAGCCGCCTTTTCAAGTTTTTGACTTGTCGGGTGTACAATCTTTATTTTTATATCCCTAATTTTTTTCCTGAACCCTTTTGGTTCATCGGAACGCCCTTATATTTGCCTAGGCCAGTCGGCCTAGCAGGTCGTTTTTATACGTAGTATCTTTTGACTATGTCCGCGTTCACAAGGTGAGGAAAATCTTCACCGTCCATGGTGGTAAGTATCATAGCACCGCCAGAAAATATCTTCTTGACTACAAATGGCCCTTCATAGGTGGGAGTCCATTTTCTTCTGTAATCACCTTGCGGTAGGATGATATGCTTATTACCAAGTCACCAGCCTGATATGCTCGATGTTTGACTTTTTTATTAAAGGATTTAATCATGCGCTTCTGGTACATTTGACCATGACAAACAACTGCAAGCCTTTTCTCATCGATCAAATTCAACTGGTCCAATATAGTCTGAATCCACTCGTCTTCATCTAAATCTGTGTCTTGCATAATCTTTAGAGATGGAATCTGAACTTCGATAGGTAGGAAAGCTTCCATACTGTAGACTAGAGAGAAAGGGGTTTCCCTAGTTGATGTTCATGCTGAAGTGCGATAGCCATGAAAAGAAAATCGTAATAATCTCGTGCCAATCATTATATGTCATTGTCATCTTTTGTATAATCTTCTTAATGTTCTTGTTGGCGGCTTCCACTATGCCATTCATCTTTGGTCGATACAAAGAATAATTATGGTGCTTGATCTTAAACTGCATGCAGAGTTCCATGATCATAGTGTTATTGATATTAGTACCATTATACGCGATAATTCTCTCGGGGATGACATATAGAAAGATAAGGTTATGCTTGATGAACCGAGCCACCACATTCTTGGTAACAGAGGCAAACGGGGCTTCTTCAACCCACTTCGTGAAGTAATCCATGGCAACGAGGATGAAATGATGTCTCTTAGAAGCAGTCAGCTTGATCTTTCTAATCATATCAATACCCACATTGCAAATGGCCAAGGAGCAGTCAAGAGATTCAGAGGAACCAGAGGCACATGTACTTTGTCAACATAGATCTGGCATTTATGACAAGTTCTTTAATGGTGATGGCAATAAGTTTCCATAGTAGACCAATAGTAACCTGCTCTTATACTCTTCTTAGCTATAGTATGCCCACTGGAATGGGTACCAAAGATACCTTCATGCATATCCTCCGTAATCTTCTCAACTTCCTTCTTTGTCCATACAACGAAGCAGAGTCGAATCATGGTTGCGCTTGTACAAAATTTTGTTGCTTAGGAAGAAATTAGAAGAGAACCTCCATAGGAATTTCTTGTCATTAACGGACGCCCTCTCGGGATATTCTTGGCCCTCGAGGTATCTTTTCACTTCATGAAACCAAGGCTTCTCTTCTACTCCATCAGTATCAACTTCGTAATAGTGTGTCGGTTCGTCTAGTCTCTCAATGGTAATTCGAGGAGCCTTATTGTCCCATGTGACTTTGAACATAGACAACATGGTAGCTAATGCATTTGCCAACTGGTTCTCTTCTCGTGGAATATTCTCAAAGGTAATCTCCTCGAAGTACGAAATTAGCGTTCCCATAAGGAATGAGATTCAGGTGATTAGTATCCCATTCTCCCTTGATTTGAATGATCACCAGGGCTAAGTCCCCATATACATTCAAGAACTTGATTCTTAGGTCAATAGTAGCTTTGATACCCATGATGCACGCTTTGTATTCATCCATGTTGTTGGTATAGTCAAAGCATAATCTGGCGGTGAAGGGCGTATGAAAACCCTTGGGAGAGATAATCACAACACCAATTCTGTTGCCAAGTGCATTAGAAGCTCCATCGAAAACCATAGTCCATCGGGATCCTGGCTCAGGTCCTTCATACGGTCCAGGTTCTTCAGAATCTGTAACTAGCATGATATTCTCATCTAGGAACTCGAAATTCATAGTCTGGTAGTCGTCTACAGCTTGATGAGCCAAATGATCTGCTTGTACACTTCCTTTGATTGCTTTCTGAGTGGTGTACTGAATGTCGTATTCTGACAAGACCATTTTCCATCTGGATATCCTTCCGGAGAGAGCGGGCTTCTCGAATATGTATTTGATGGGATCCATTTTAGAAATCAATAAAGTAGTATGGGTCAACATATACTGTCTTAGTCGGCGAGAAGCCCATGCAAAATCGCATCAAGTTTTCTCGAGAAATGAGTATCTTTTTTCACAGTTGGTAAACGTTTTTCTAAGGTAGTATATTGCATGCTCTTTTCGACCAGACTCGTCATGTTGGCCCAGTACACACCCTATTGAATTCTCCAACACTGTTAAGTACATGATCAGGGGTCTTCCTTCAAATGGTAGCATCCGAATTAGAGGTTCTTGTAGGTACTCCTTGATCTTGTCAAAGGCTATCTAACAGTCGTCTTTCCACTTTACTACCTGGTCTGTCTTCAACAGCTTGAAGATTGGCTCACAAGTAGAAGTCTAATGAGAAATGAATCGGGCAATGTAATTCAGTCATTCCAAGAAACCTCTGACTTCATTCTCAGTACAGGGAGCATGAATTTATTGAATAGCTTTGACCTTGGCAGGATCAACTTCGATACCTTTACCACTGACAACAAAACCCACTAGTTTAATGGACCTCACCCCAAAGGTGCACTTGTTCAGATTCAACCTTAACTTGTACTTCTTCAACCTTTCAAATAGCTTGTGTAAATGGTCAAGATGTTCTTCTTTGTTATGAGATCTGGCTATCATGTCGTCAATGTAGACCTCTATTTCAGGATGGATCATATCATGAAATAAAGCTACCATGGCACACTGATATGTGGCGCCAACATTCTTCAACCCAAAAGGCATAACCTCGTAGCAGAAAGTGCCCCACTGTGTGACAAAGGTAGTTTTCTCCATGTCTTCAAGTGCCATCTTGATATGATTATAACTTGAGAAGCCATCCATGAAGGATAATACCTTGTGCTGAGCGGTGTTGTCAACTAAAACATTAATATGTGGGAGTGGGAAGTCATCTTCGGGGCTTTCCCTGTTCAGATCCCTGTAGTCTACAAACATGCATACCTTGCCATATTTATTTGGTACCAGAACCACATTTGCAACCCTTAAGGATATGATGTAATAGAAAAGAAACCTGCATTGAATTGTTTCATAACCTCAGCCTTGATCTTCTCTGACATTTCGGGACGCATGCGACGGACCTTCTTCTTTACTGGAGAACTACCCCCTTTCATTGGTAGACGGTGAACCATAATATCAGTATCTAGCCCTGGCATGTCTTCATATGACCAATCAAAGATATCAACATAGTCATGCAACATCTGAATTAACATGTTATTGATACCGTCTTCTATGTTGGCACCTATCTTGACTTCTTTCTTGTCTGCTTCAGTACCTAAATTTATAACTTCAACTGGCTCTTCATATGGTTGAATAGGCTTTTCCTCTTGCACTAACAGCCTGGAAAGTTCTCCAAGTATTTCTCAATCTTCCTCACCTTCATCCTCAGCTTGGTAGATCGGATTTTAAAATTCATAAGTGGCAATAACAGAGTCGTTATCAACAGGATCCAGAGTGGATATGGATCTGCAATGTATTGTACGGGTGTGTGTAAGAACACATAGCTATTTGAAAGTGATAAAAAGTAAAAGAAAGATAGAGAGCATAAAATATGAATGCAAAACGTCCAATTCTTTATTAAATGAAAATACGTTTATGAGATGAAAACCCTTAACAAATGGACCATTGTGCCCCGGGTAAGGCACGAGGCTTAAAGTCATTGTTTAAAAGTTACATAGCCAAAACATGAAAGCAATAAAAACAGAAAGTTACTATTACTCTTTACTAAAGGAGATTGAGATAATGTCTTGAGTCTTCCAGTTGCTGAGTTTGTTGCCAATGGTAGGAAAGATCCAGCTGTGAAGGTCATGATCACTGTCAGCATCTCCTATTGCATTGACTCCATTGTTACTGACGCAGAATGTTGGTCTTCCAGCACGAGCGTGATGAAAAAACCCTCTGACCCTCTGAAGTGAAAACCAAACCAAATTTGTCAGATTTATACGGAATGTCAGGAAGCTGACCCCTAGTAGTATAACCACTTTCTTCTACAGCAGCTTTAGCATCCTTCAAAAAATCCATTCTGGGTGGAACCCTGGTAATTGTGGGAATAACAAATACGTCTTTGATGGCAGCATGAGGGATAACTTCAAAAGTATGACAGGGAGTCTTGATGAATTCACTGTCCATCTCAACATATCTGAATGAGTTCAGGTGACTAACCATATATTCTTCTTCACCGTAGACTGTGACAACCTTTCCTCTCACAGGATACTTCATATTCTGGTGCAGGGTTTAGGTAATCGCGTCTTCCCCATGGATCCAAGGGCGTCCGAGTAAACAAGAATACACTGGCCGAATACCCATCACATAGAAGGTGGATTCGAAGACTTGTGAGCCTACCTTGATCGGAAGATCCACTTCTCCGTGTACCATCCTCTTTGAACCGTTAAAGGCTCGGACTATAATATCACTAGGTTTCAGCACAACCCCTTCACAATCAAGCTTGTTGAGAGAACCCTTTGGTAAGACATTTAGAGAGGAACCCTTATCAACCAAAACATGAGCTAGAATAGTGCCCCTGCATTTAATAGAGACGTATAGGACCTTGTTGTGGTTCCTTCCTTTAGATGTTAGGTTGGTATCAGAAAAACCTAGCCCATTGTAAGTGGTTAAGCTAGCAACATAACTTCCAAATTGATCTGCAAAAATATCTTGTGGCATGTGAGCGGACTTCAAGAATTTCACTAAAGCCTGTGCATGGGATTCAGAACACAGTAATAGAGATAACACTGAGATCTTAGATGGGGCATGTCCCAACTGTTCCATAATATTGTAATCGCTTTTACGGTTAATCTTCAATACCTCTTCCAACTCTTGCTTAGAGGTGTCTTCAACTGCAACTTCTTTAGGTGCCTCTTTCTGGGCAGGCTCCGTTATTTTCTCTTTACCCCGAGCCTCAGTAGTTGATTTGGTAGTGGTAACTTTAATTGGCCTAGAAACAGTCTTCAGAGAGATTTCCGAGGAGAAAACCCTTCCTCTTCTAGTAACCTTACTGGTCCCAACAATACTGTCAATGTCTGGATCAGCAACTTCAGTACCTTCATTCTTAGTAATTGGTAGTTCATGGTTGACGCCATGGTAGTAGATGTCGGATCCATAGTTCCACGGGATAACTTTATCTGAAGAGTATGGAATAGGTCCAAGTGTGGTGATTATCAGATGAGAAACTTTTGGATTGGCAGTAATCCTTACATGACCTTTGGAGGTGATCCTGACAGGAGGGCCGAATATTACAGATAAGTGTTGAAACATATTCTCAGTAGACGAAATCTTCTCAACCAAAATTATGCAATTGTCCATTAGACGCTGAATGTCTTTCTTTAGTAACTTGCAGCCATTGGGTTAGGCTGTGTAGCAATAACATCTTTCAATACAGCCAAGAAATAAACCGGCCTGTAACATATTCTTTTTGATAATTGGGATGGGAGTAACCAATTCACTTACAGTAGCCACATAACTAACATCATCAATAGCACTTACGCCTTTGGCATGCTTCAACATTGGTTCAATAATTACATTCGGAGTCTCCAGAGGGTCAAACTCAATCTCTTTGTTGTCAATCATGTCTTAGATTTTGTTTTCAAGGTCCAACAATTATTAGTGTCGTGCCCAGGGCTATTGGAATGGTAAGCACACTTCATATTCAGATTGTATCTAGGAGAAGAGGTGTTGGGATTTTGAGGAGGATCCCTTAACATAATCAGTTTCGCTTTTAATAAATATTGTAATGCCTGAGATAGTGGCATGCTGATTTTTCTAAACTGCCTTCTAGGTGCGTCTGACCTACACTGATTATTTTGCTGATGCTGTTGAACATGCACATGATTAGAGATTAGCACTGCCCCCGCAGATTGGTTGCGATCATTTCTAACACGACCCTTCTGGCCATAAATAGCATTAACTTCTTTCTTTCCGCTAAATTTCTTCTTTGCAAAACTCGAAGACGCATCCACTTAAATCTTTCCACTCTTGATACCACCTTCTACATGTTCCCCAATTAGAATCAGCTCAGTAAAACCAAATGAGGAGCTTCTGGTAAGGTGATTAAAGAAAGGCCCCGTTAAAGTGCCCATGAACATATCAACCAGCTCCCTGTCAGATAATGGGGGTTGCACTCTTCCAGCCACATCTCCCCACTTTTGAGCATACTCCTTAAACCCTTCATGAGAGCTCATGGTCATACTTTGTAACTACACACGAGTCGGTGCAAGATCAGCATTGTATTGATACTGCTTATAAAAAGCAACAAATAGGTCTTCCCAAGTGTGGATGTTGGTTCCCTCCAGCTGATAGAACCATTCAAGTTGTGTCCTGGATAAACTTTCTTGAAAGAAGTGATCCCATGACTTTCTGTCTGTAGTATGGGGTTGGATCTTCCGAACATAAGACCGCATATGAAGCTTTGGATAGGACACACCATCATATTTGGAAAAAGTAGGGACCTTGACCTTGTGAGGGATAACAACCCCCAAAATAAGACGCAACTCTTTAAAAATTCAGACCAGGCACTTTCTGTATCTCCATATTAAGTCGATCTTCCAGCTGCTTGTATCTGTCATCAGCGGGAGGATATTGTTCAGCAGAATAGTCTTCATCTGAATCTTGGCCATAACTAAGGTTGTTATTCTCTACATCTTTCACACTTTCTTCATCTTTCTCTTGGTTATCATATTTATTTAACGAGACCTCAGAATCTAGGGCCCTTTTGACCGGACCCGTGAATATTTTTCCCATATTAAGAAAGACTGTTGGCTTTTTAGTCTTCTTCTTATTCCCCTTTGTGATGAGGGTCTTCAACTCGTCTTGACCCTTACCTAAGTCCAAGAACATTTGTTGAAATTGAGTGTTCTGCGCTTGAAGTTCTTTTACAGTTTGTCCGAGTGCCATCTTTTACTAAAATAAACAGTAAACAGATGAGAAAACCTGTCTAGAAAGTACCTGTTATGTGATGATATGCATGATATTTAAATGCAAGTGAAATATTTTCAAGGATCTTTGTGGGATTTAAATTTGTTTAAACAAAAGGAAACAAAATAAATTTTAGTAACAAGCTCAAATTATAATTTTCTTCTAGGCTTATAATGACAATAAAAAGAGTTACAAAGAAGCAAAATATGAATTCATGTCTCCCATGGGAGCTTACTTTTTGTGTTAGCATATGCATTAAGGCTTTGTTCTTCGTGGAGTGATTTTGTCAGCTCCAGTACTTTCTTCTCACTAGCATAAAGTTGAGTTTCAAAGGTATCCCTTTATTCCTTGAGTTGAAACCAGGACTTCTGTAGTTCTTCGAAGTCAGTAGACATATCAGGATGAAGAACGGTATGAGGAACATCCCCTTCAACAACAGGCTCTACGATCATATGTAGGATAGCAGGATATGGCATTTTTAGATTTTGAGCATGAGACTGCACCCATATGAGGTAAGGCTATAGAGGAATGGAATTCTTGTGTCCTAAAGTCTCACTATCAATCTTATTGACCATGCCCCAAGCACGTATAAACCTTTAATGATAATTTTGAGGATCATTCTCATAGTCGAACACAATACCCTGGATGAGCATATCATAAGAACCATCCCTTCGAGCATAACCAAACTGACACATAGTAATAAAAGGGTTGTAAGTGATACCCCCTCTGATGGCAAGGAGTGGTACATTAGGGAATTCCCCACAGTGATCAATAATAGTGAAATCTGCTTGAGATCGAGAACACCAATGGATATCAGAATGAGCGAGTGACATCAATCTTTGATACCACCTCAAACCTTGTTTGTTTTTATCACTGATCGGGGCAGGTGTGAAATAAACCACCTAGACAATAGAGGTATGCAACACATAAGAGTTCCTCGCTTCCTCATAGTATTGAGTGCGGAGGGAATTTAGGACATCTCCAAGCAAGGTAGGCACCAGATTATGGGTGAAAAATATTTTGATGGCATTCACATTTATGAATTGGTGCAGATTAGGAAATAGTACCAAGCCATAGATCAACAAAGCCAAAATATCCTCAAAAGCCCTAAAGTTCATGGAATCTAGAAACCACTGAACCTTCTCTATCATAAATTTAGGAGAAAAACCCTTGACTCTATTTCTTGTCTCCCAATTAGATATGATGTCTGGTTGTTTTAGATGTAAGATTGCTGTGATGTCTTTTGGTTTTGGAACTTGCTCTAGACCGGTGAAAGGTATCTGATCAAGAATAGGCACTCCAAGTAACTTAGATAATTCTTTCATTGTGGGCACCAATTGATAATCTGGGAAAGTAAACCAATGATGCTTTGGATCAAAGAACTAGAAAATAACACTCATCATGTCTTCCTGGAAACCAGTAGTAACCAAACTGAGTAGATGACCATGTCTCTTGGTGATTTGAGAATTGTCAGGAACCTTTGAGACTAATTCCTCAAGCTTGGAAGGTACCCTTCCGAAGTTGATTCGGATGGTATTCATGCGACTGGAATCCATGACTCCTGCAACACATAACAAAGATAAATCCCCTAGATCCTTGAACTGGTTAGTCATGATATGATGTTATGATGTCATGTTTAAACATATAACAAACACAAACAAAGCACACAAGAGTATTAGGTTTAAGGCTTGCATGGGGTTCATAGGTAAGTACCCTCTTGAAGTTTAGTTGGCTCAACCTTTCCTAAAGAAGTAACCAGGTTCTAGGGATCTCATCACTGATTTTTTCCCTAAGGTCTCATTTAGCACGGTAACTGAGTTGACACCAAATAAAACCCGAGAGTCGAATCTCAATGAGCATAGTGTCGAGTATCAACCAACTTCAGACTACCTCAAAGCTGGCTATCTCACTACCTTCTAATGGCTAAGTTGGGTCAATTAAGGTTCTAAAAGTTAGTTAGTGATTATGACACCACGCAGCAGCCTAGTATTATCCCCAACTGACTAGAGGGATACCAGTACCAACCAATGTGTCTCACTAACATTGCCATCACTTCAACCATATCAATATATGCCGTATAATTTCCATGATCTATTGCTACTTACGTAAAATGTCCCCGGATCTGGGTGTAGGATCTTTGCAAGAAAAGTAAACCCGAGCAAGCCCCAAAATATAAAGCATACAAAGCAAACAAGAAAAGAATTTAAAAATGATCTAAAACTAAAGGTAACCCCTCTTTTTAAAGTCCCCAGCAGAGTCTCCAGTTCTGTAATACAGTGGGAGAACTGACTTAGTTTTGCGTTTTATCACAAGTGTTTCCATGGCATGATGTGGAAGCCATATCCTACAAAACAGAACAAAGATAAATTCCTAGATCCTTGAAATGGTTAGTGAGAATGCTATGGAATGATGTCACGATGTTTATGATGTCATGAATAATTAATCACAAATAAAGCACACAATGACCTCATGTTTAGGCTTGCATGGGGTTTATAGGTAGATACCCTCTTGAAGTTTAGTTGGTTCAACCTGTCCTAGAAGAAGTAATCGGGTTCTAAGGAATCTCAATATCATTGATCTTTCTTCATTGGGCATTGTTTCAACATAATCAATCTTTTCTTGCAGCCAAAATATCCCGAAAGTCTGATCAAAATGAGTGTAGTATCGAGTATCAACCAATCTTAAGTTTTGCACCAAAGTCGGTTATCTCACTACTTTCTAATGGCCAAGTTGTTCAACTAAGGTTCTACTATCAGTTAGTGCTTCATGACACCACACATCGGCCCCGTATTCTCCTTGATGCAAAACAAGGGACATCGGTACCAACAAATGTGTCACACTAACGTATCCATCGCTTTAACCAAATCGGTCTATACCGTACAATTTCCACGATCTATTGCTACTTACCTAATGTGCCCCAGATCCAGGTATATGATCTTTACAAGAAATAAACTCAAGCATAACCCACAAATGTAAAGCAAACAAAACAAACAATTAAAGCAAATAAAGGTGATCTAGCTCTTAAGGTAACCCCATTTTTAGTTTATATCTCCCCAGCAGAGTCGCCAGTTCTGTGATATAGTGTGAGAGTTGACTAAGGTGTTTTACGTTTTATCGCAAATGTTGCGGATAACAAGAGTCGCCATCGACTTTTATTTTATCCAATAAAGGAAAGGGTGAAAAGAACATGAAAGACCTTTTGAGATATTTTCTTGAGTTCAGGGGGTAAGTTATGAAAAGAGAAGGTGTTAGAACCCTTTTCATCTGTAGTTATCTATGCGCTCTTAATTGCTTGATCACTTTGAAATGCTTTTGTATTTGTGTAAGTTTGAAATTATTTTGAAAACACCTATGTTTGGAAAACTTTTCAATGATTCTCGTATCATTGAGAATGTATACAAAGTGTTGGTTTTGAAAATATTTGTTGAAAAGGAGTGTTTGGAAATATGTTTTGAAAATGCCAATCTAAGGAAATTTTGTAATGATTCTCGTATCATTGAGAATGTATACAAAATTTTTGTTTCCAAAAATGTTTTTGAAAGTGTGAGGTGCAAATGGTTTTGTTTGTGAGCAAGAAATTATGAGTAATCTACCTCACATAAGTCTTTGTTCTTTTCCTCCTCCTTCACATAGTGCTACTTTACAATTGTTTGGTAGAGAGCCATATCATTGGATGTGAGGGATTGGCGTGGGTCATCGTACAGTCATAGAAGGAAACTTGTAAGATGTTTTAGCAATTGTCATAAAGGACAGAGATCATTTACCGAAGGAAACATTGAAGGGCCATCGAGGGACTATGATCTTTTAATCAAGGGTATTTGCTAAAATCATCTCACGTTCGAGGGATATGATTGTTTGTATCTGAGGCAACAAGTGTTGGTTACCCTAGAGGTGCATGTGTGAAAAATGTGTTGGATTCAATTATTTTATCTTGAATTAGGGTTGTCTACGGTTGATTTTAAGGTCTTGCCATACAAACCCTAATTACTAATGATAATATGGAAAGCGATGAATTGCAGAATTTAAATGTCCTACGCTATTACAATACTTTTGGGAATGGGGGATACAAATTTACAAATGGGGATGAGAAGTAAAAATAAACCCTAATTACTATTACAAGGCTTTGACAATTACATAAATTGTAGTGCGAAATAATAAGATGTACAAAAATGTAAAGATGAAGAAAAGAGATTTCTTTTTAGGGTTTTTTGATAGAAAAGGTTTTGTAGTTAATTTACTTACAAGATGAGTTAATTAATTAAAAATAAAACCTAAGTCTAATGATGTCAATTATTTTAGAAACTAAATTGAATGTTTTATCTAGAAATTTTTTTTGTATAGTGTTAAGCCATCTCCAAGCCATGCAGTATGTCTAAAGTAACCTTAAAAATCTTAAAATTAGTAATTTTAATGCCTGAGCTGACACGGGTCGTGTCAGCAAACAAGGGCACCCGTGTCAGAATCTACTATTGCTTCTTATAAATTTTTTGTCCCAACTACATTAACATGGGCCGTGTCGTGTGACACGGGCACCCGTGTCAGCTCTTCCTCTGCCTCTTTGCCAAATTTCTTACCCACCTGTGTTGACACGGGCCGTGTCATGTGACACAGGCACCCGTGTCATCCCCTGCCTTGCTTTTTTTGCATGTTTCCTCCCTGACACGGCCCGCATTAGGTGACACGGCCACCCATGTCAGACCTTCTAAAGCATTTTTCTGGGTTTTTTAATATTTGCACTTCTATGGCTCGATTTTTCCTATTTTATTCTTTTGAAAGAAAAAAAATGAAAGAAAATGATGTATGAATAAGGATATCACAGTTTGAGTTTTTTACCTCTTTGAAGAAAAGTCCAAAGCTTCTTCTAGCTGTTTCAGGTGCAATATTATGATTGATTAAGCTCCCTTGGACCTTCTTGAAGCTACGCCAATCCTCACTTTATGCTGAAAGTTGCTGAATTACTCCTACAAAGTCAAGTTGAAATGTATTGTTTTTGAGTTTGGAAGATGGTGATAATGATGTTACAGAAGTTGTTCTTGTGTTTGAACAACTTCTATATGATGTATGTGAAGTATTTGGATGGTTTGTGTAATACAGTGGGAGAACTGACTTGGGTATTTTGTGTTTTATCGCAATTGTAGCGGATAGCAAGAGTCACCACCGACTTTTCTTTTATCCAATTAAGGAAAGGGTGAAAAGAACAGGAAAGACCTTTTGAGAATTTTCTTGAGTTCGGGGGGTAGGTTATGAAAAGGGAAGGTGTTAGCACCCTTTTCATCCGTAGTTATCTACGGGCTCTTAGTTGCAAGCTCACTTTGAAATTCATTGTTTGAAATGTGTTTGTCATGTTTTTGAAAGTATTTTTGAAAGTGCCTTTGTTTTAGGCGAACTTTGTAATGATTCTCGTCTCTATAAGAATTTATACAAACTGTTGACTTTTAAAAATATTTCATTTCTGAAAGTGTTGGTGTGTTTGAAATATGTATGGTTTGAAATGTTTGTGATCAAGAAACTACGAACGTTCTACCTACTCAAAAATTATTTGTTCATTTCCTCCTCCTTTAGATATTGCTATCTTACCATTGATTGATAAGAAGCCCTATCATTGGATGTGAAGGGACAGGCGTGGGTCGTCGTATAGTTATAGAAGGCAACATTGTAGGATACCTTAGAAATTTATCTTAAGGGTCTAAGATCGTTTACCGAAGGCAACATTGAAGGGTTATCGAGGGACTACGATCTTGTAATTGAGGGTCATTTCTAAAGTATCCCATGTTTGATGGACATGACAGTTTTATTCGAGGAAACAAGTGTGGGTTACCCTAGAGGTGAAAGTGTGCAAAGTGTATTGATTTCATGCATTTTTGTCCTTGAGATTAGGGTTTTCTAACGATTGATTTTATCTTGCCATACAAACCCTAATTACAAGTAATAATATTGAAAGCGATAAATTGCGGGAATTTAAAGTTCTACGCTATTACATCTTTTTTGGGGATGGGGATACAAGTTTATGAATGGGGGATGAAAGCAATAAAGTTCTAATTAAACTATTACAACCATATTGAATATTGAATAACAATAAAAATATAAAAAACTATAAAGATAATGTAAAAAAAGGAAAATTGTTTTAAATTTTTTTTTATGTATTGACACATGCACTTATGAATTGATAAGAAAAACTTTATGCATTGACGCATGCATTTATGCATCAATACATATCACCTCTTGCTCCTGGAAATTAAAACCAACTCAGTATGTATTGATGCATAATTGTTTGCATCGGCTCATATCTGTTTTGCATCGACACATGCACTTATGCATCAATACATATAATTTATTTGCTCCTAGAAATCAAAACTAATTCAGTATGTATCGATACATAAGGGTTTGCATCGACTCATATCTGTTTCGCATCGACTCATTCGTGTTTTGCATCTAATCATACACATTTTTTCTCTCTGTAATATGTCTCGATAACATTATGTATTTATGCAGAATACCTTGTATTGACTCATAACATGTTTTGTACCTAATATGAGTCGACTCATAGAGATATGTACGACTCATACTAATGTTTTTTTACTTCTAACATTTTTCTGTCACATATATAAGTCAGTTCTCAACACATGGTTAGTGAAAATGAAAAGTAAGCATATAGTTAGCTTTAGGGCTATGATATCTACATTTTATCTTCACAAATTAACCACTAATGATGCTTTTATAAAGAGTTCAAAGTCAAGAAAACATACCTTGAAACTGAAATTCATGTTTTGATTTAGAGTTGGAGAAGTCAAGTTGCAAGTGTCTGTTTTTTAGGCTTTGAAAATGGTGATGATGATGTAAAAGAAGTTATTCTCGTGTTTGAACAACTCCTATATGATATATGTGGAGTGTTTGGATGGTTTGTTTGGACAGAACTTGCAAGGTGTGAGAGGTTCAAAGATTTGGACTTCAAAGCTCAAGAGTCGAGGTTTTGTGGACAGTTATGGTTTTTTGAGAGTATGAGGGGTTTTGAGAATTTTGTATACACAACAAAAACTTATGGCATTTAGCTTGCAAATGGCCTCTCTATTTATAGAGAAGTTTGAGAGGATGAGAGAGTTTGTTTCAAAAGCTGTGGAATTCTGGTTTGGTTGACAGGAAACAACCAAGTTATATGAAATTTGATGTCCCAATGCATGCTACAAAAGGGATCTGAAGTTTCTAGGAGTTTTTAGGCATGTTTCTTCTTTCTTTGACATTGTGTATGCCTAAAAATAGTTGAGAGGCTCAAGGAGAGATGACTTTGTATAAAGCATGCTTTATGTGAATGGCAATGGTGCCTTTGTGCCATAAATAGAAAAATGAATTGGATAATGCCTTAACCACTTGTATCATAGCTCAAAAGTTTATGTAAACAATTAATTATGGTGAGGTTTGAAAGTTAAAAGGCCTGCAAAGTAAGATTCTGCAACATAGCATGAAGATTGTATTATGTGTTCTTCATAAAAATGACTAGTAATTAAAGAATGGATGCTCAACTTCATGCCTTTGAATCTTCTAGCTCAAGTATGATAAATTCATGATCTTGGATGTTTTGGAAAGCTTGAAACATTGTCTACAACTTTCATGCTAACCATTTTGGATAAATCAAATTGGACCCTGATGAAAATTGGCCAAGAAGTTGAGATAAAAACTGATCAAAACCTGTTGAAAATTTCTGTGTTTTATGAAAAATGTCATGACTTTAGGAATTTATAACTCAAAATCCAAGCACTTCTAGGACTTGAACAACAAAGCAAAGTTGTAGATCTCATCAAGATCTACAACTTTCATGTTGAATGTTTTCTTTGAATTATATTGCATCTTGGTAAAAGATTGGCATGAAGTAATGAAATTATCATGTATAAAAACACTTAGAAAAAATTTCCAAGTCTTGAAAATGACTTTTTACATTTACTTTTTACGTTCATGATTTATTGATGATAAAGATTCATATTTTTTAATATCTTGATGAATTATGATCTTTGAAATTAAATTTTGACAAAAAAGTTAAAGTTTGACTTTTTTTGTATCAGTTGACTTTTCATCAGATGCTCAAATTTTAACTATCAATCAATTGATCTTGAGAGATGAATTGAGTCATGAGATTAGGTCAAGATGATGAATTTGAATCCTTGAGATCATTTTTCAAACCAAAATTCATTCATTAGGTCAAAAATCAAAGATTGGTCATTCTCACTCAAAACCCTAATTTGACCATTTTGCCCTTTTGAAGACTTGAACATTTTTCTTGTGGAATTGTGATCCAAACTTGATCAAATGATACATATGACTTCAAAATGGTGATATTGGTCAAAAATATTGATGTTTGACTGTAAGTTGACCATATTTGACTCTTTATTTAATACAGTTGATTTTGGGTCATCTGGCCAATTGATTAAGCAATTTTGAGCTGCAAGACTTGAAACTTGACATGAGCATTATTGAAGGTCCAAAATGATACATGAAGGTAAATTGAGGCATTTAAAAGTCCAATTATCCTTGTGCAAATCCAAATCCTAATTTGAGGCATAAGTGTTAAGGAGATGGCTTGATCCAGTCAACACTTGTGCAAGCTCGAGCTATTGAAGATTTTGTGAGAAATATCATGAGAAAAAAATGGAAAATTTTGGGGTACAACAGCTTCCCGTGTTCAATCTTCTAAAACCTGAAGAGTTATATTGGCGGGTCCTCCATTCGTGACTTGAGGGTGGAAGGTGATTAAACACTAAAGTGCCCAGAAATTTGCACTCATTGATGTACGAATTAATATGTTAGTTGATTGCATCAGAAATGGGTTTATAGATGCCATTCAGAGAGGTGATGAAGAGTTGACGAAGATGGGCTTATAGATGTCATCTAATTTGATTTGTTGAAAGAGACCGGAAGAAGCATCAGAATAAATCTTTGGTCGATTTATACTGAATCAAGCAGAAGTCTTGAGTAATATTTAATTGGAGAACGAATCAGTATAAATCTTCGGAGCAATTTAACTGAACCAGAGAAAGTGTCTACTAGAACAGAATCAGGGTAAATCATTGATCAATTTAAACTGAACCAGCAGAGGCCTTGAATAATATTTAACTAGAGAACAAATTAGTATAAATCTTCAGAGTAATTTAACTGGACCAGAGAAAGTGTCTACTGGAACGAAATCAGGGTAAATCATTAATTAATTTAAACTAAACTAGCAGAGGTCTTGAATAATCTTTAACTAGAGAACGAATCAGTATAAATCTTCGGAGCGATTTAATTGAACCAGAGAAAGTGTCTACCGGAACAGAATCAGGGAAAATCATTTATTGATTTAAACTGAACCAGCAAAGGCCTTTGTGATACGGTGGGAGAACTGACTTGGTTGTTTTGCGTTTTATCGCAAATGTTGCGGTTAGCAAGAGTCGCCACCGACTTTTCTTTTATCAAAAAGGAAAGGTGAAAAAGCATAGGAAAGACCTTTGAGATTGTTTCTTGAGTTCGGGGGTTAGATTATGAAAAGGGAAGGTATTAGCACCCTTTTCATCCAATGGTTTCCCATGGGCTCTTAGTTACTTGCTAGATCACTTTATTTTGTTTGAAAATGTCCTTTGTGTGGTTTTTTGAAAGTATTTTGAAAAGTCGCCATCGTTTAGGCAAATTTTGTAATGATTCTCGTTCGTAAGAATGTATACAAAGTGTTGATCTTTTGAAAATGTTTTCAAGTTTGGAAGATGTTTTTGAAAGTGTTGGTGTTTGTTTTGAAAATAAAAAGTATTTTTTGTTTTTGAAAGTGAGAAAGTAACTAGGAACATTCTACCTACTCAAAAGTATTTCATGTTCATTTCCTTTTTCCTTTGACATTGTTATCTTACCATTGATTTGGTAAGTAACCCTATCTGTGGATGTAAACAGGACGGGTGTGAGTCATCGTATAACCATGACTAGCAATGTTGCAAGGTATCTTAGCATCTTTCTATAGGGAATAAGATCATTTTGAAAAGGCAACATAGATAGCGTCATCGAGGGACTATGATCTTGTATTTTTACTTGGTTTTGCTAAGATTCCTCACATGCATAATATGGCCATTTTTATAAGGCAACCAAGTGGATTTTACCCTAGGGGTGCTTGTGTTCAAGTGAATTGATTTTCATGTTTTTTTTTAGTCTTTGATTAGGGTTTGCTACTTGTTGATTTTATCTTCTCATACAAACCCTAATTACTAACATTTATATAAAGCGATAAATTGTGAAAAGTAAAATTACTACGCTATTACATCATTAGGGAAGGGGGTGTACAAATTTACAAATGGGGATTGCAAGAAAATTAAACCTAATTATCTATTACAACCATATTGAATATTATACAAAATTGAAAATAAAATGCAAGAATATAAATGGAAAAATAAATGATTTTTTGTTGTTTTTATGAAAGGGGTTTTTGTCTTGACCTAATTAAAGAAAATGATTAATTAAAATTAAATAAAATTAACTTAAAATAATAAAGAAAATAATTTTTAGGGTTTTCTATGAATAGGTTTTAAATTAATGAAAATAAAATGAAGATTAATTAATTAAAATAAACCTAAGTTTTAAATTAATTTTAACTAAGAAAATAAAATAATATGCTAATTTATCCTAAGTCTAAAAATTAATTATTTAAGAAAAAAAAGAAATTAATTTGTTTAAGAATTTTTTTTTTAATCCTTTTGTTTTATAGAGAAAATAAAATATATAAGTATGAATAAGAAATAAAAATGTTTTTTTATTTGGATTTTTATTAATAAAAAAAATAAATAATAACATTAATAGTAATAAATAATAATAATATGAAATAAAATAAAAATAAAATGAGGAAAAATGAAATATTAAATAAAATAATGGGCTAAGGGTGTAAAAGTAGTCAGGGGGATGGTGCAGTAAAATGGGAAGGCCTAGCATTGGAGGCCCATGTGCGCTTGTGGCTGGCAAAAAGGAAGAAAAATGTTGCAAAAATGAACAAAAGGCAGTGCTGGGTCTCGAACCCATGACCTTGAGATAAACGTGCGCTGCCTTTTCCACTTGGGTGGTTGTACATCCGTTAACATAAGCAAAACAAAAAATACATAACATCAATCCAGTCCTGAAAATGAATTCATCTTCAACCTCCAGCCAAAGGATATGTAACTTGCTCATTTCTCAACCATTTGCAAAAATGTAAACATGAAAATTGTTCCATTTTGTCACACGAATTCAACCATATAAATATCATAAGCTATAAATCAAAGATGAATGAGAATTTCTAAAAGTACCAATTTCTGACTTAAATATTTCCAAAAGTTCAAACTCAAAATTCTCCTAGCTCAATCAAAATAAATGAAATCTATGGACATGTATAGTTTCAGGGCAATGATGTCTACATTTTATCTTCACAATTACAAGCCTAACAATGCCTAAATGTGAAGATAGAAGTTCAAGAAAAATACCTCAAAACTGGAAATCGTGAAATGGATTTGAGCTTGTTTCAGGCAGTGCTGATGATCAGGTTAGCTTCCTTGGACCTCTAGGAAGCTAATGCAATGGTTGGCTTGAGCTGAGAGTGGCTGGAATAATCTGGAGAAGTCCAACTCTGATTCCCTGTTTTTGAACTTGAAATGGATGAATATGGTGTTACAGTCGTGTAACAGGGATATGGATGGCTTATGTATGATGTTTGGAATCTTTTTGGAAGCAAAATGCCAAGAAACGCACAAGTGAAATGGAAGTTTGAAGTTCTTGGTTAGAATATGCAACAATGGTGGTTTGTGATGCAATTTTGAGTTTTGGAAGTTTTTAGGGCTTGTGTATTCGTGTGTTATGTTGCAATAGACTTTTGTTTTTGTATGAAAAAGGTTGGAGAGCTATTGCACAAAAGGTTTCTGAGTTTTTTGGTTATGGCTCAATTGCTTGATTTTAAAGCAAAGTGAAAAAAATATGGTTATAAGGCAGCAAGTACAAGCATGTAGGGTGGTTTCCAACTTTAAACAAGCTTTTCTGACTTTGTAGAGGAAGCTTGTGCAAAGGGAACCAATGCAAAGCTCAATGCAAGTTGACTTTGCATAAAGCTTGCTTTATGTAAATGGCAATGGCGCCTTTGTGCCATTAATGGAAAATTATCTTGGATAAAGCTTGAATCAAGTGGATAATAGCTCAAAAGCATGTGTAATATTTTGATTATAGAGAGATTTTGAGGTTTAGAGGCCTACAAAGCAAGATTGTGCAGCATAGGTTTGAAATTTGAATTTTGTTCATCACAAAATGACTTGTAATTAAAGTTTAAAACCCCCAACTTCATCTCTTCGATTCTTCTTGCTCACAAATGATCTCAAGGATTTCTTGGATATTTTGGAAAGCTTTTAATGTGATCTACAACCCCTCTTTGAATCACTTTTGAAAATCCCCTTTGGAACTATATGTAAAAGTGCCATGAAGTAAGGTCAAAATCCTGACCAAAACAAGGGCAAAATTTCACTAAGTGTTCAATTTCAAGAACATGACTTTATGAATTAATAACTTGAGATTTAAGCATTTTTAGAAGTAGTTGTGTAAAGAAATGTTGTAGATATCATGGATATCTATAACTTTTATGTTGAAAGTTTCTTATGAATCCTCTTGCATCATGGTGAAAAATTTACTCAAAGATGTGAAAAAACATGAAGTTTTAAACACTTAGAAAAATTTCTAAGTTAGAAAACTTTGACTTTTCAAAATGAAATCTTGGCTTTTTTTTATTTCTTGATGAATAAGTTTCTTAGTTTTAAATTTTTTGATGAATTGTGATCTTTGACATTGGATTTTGACCCAAAAGTCAAAGTTTGATTTTTCAATGTATAATTGACTTTTCCCCCCAATACAACTGATTTTTAGGTCAACTACTCAATTGACTGAGCAAAAGTGTGATCCAAGGCTTGAAACCTGACATGAGTAATCTTGGGGGTCCCTAATGATCCATGAAAGTCATATGAAGCATTGAAAGTTCAATTATCCTTGTGCAATCTCAAACCCTAATTTTGGTCATCAGTGCTTAAGGAAGTGTCTTGAGCTGATCAAATCTAATGCAGTATTGAACTGAAGGAAATCTTGTGAGAGATTACTTGATAAATGAGAGGGAAAATTTTGGGGTACAACAGCTGCCTCTATTCAATCTTCTTAAACCTGGAGAGTTAGATTGGCGGATCCGCCATTCGTGACTTGAAGGTGAAAGATGATTGAACACTAGAGTTCCCAGAAATTTGCACTCGAAGATGGATGGTGAATGGGCTTATAGATGCCATTTGGAGGGATGTTGGTAAACACTGGAAGAAGTATCAGCATAAATATCTTGTTGATTTATACTAAAACTTGATGTTTTACCTGTGAGAAAAAGAGTTAGTAAAATGCAGATGCCTGCATGATGTTCACCAGATGTGGTATTATGGTAAATGCATATGGCATGTACATGCTATGATGTATGAATGTGAGATGTATGTTTTTGTTCGGGAAAATAATTCCCTGACTGCTGCTGAGGAAATTCTGGGGGGTTGAATCCCTGATTGCTTTTGGGGATGAAGAATATGCATATCTTCAAACTTTGTTGAAAGGATGCTTTCAGTGGAGAATATCTCTTGAATGTCAGCTGTTATCTGGTCGGATCCAGGCTTCACAATTTGCTGAGGATGAAGTAGTCAACTGCTATCTGGTCGGATCCAGGCTTCATGGAAACTTATTGGGGGAAGAGACAAATTAACTGTTATCTGGTCAGATTCGAGGCTTTGTAGAAAATTTTCTTGAAATTGAATAATTATCTGGTCGGATCCAGGCTTCACAACAACTTGCTGGGGATATGGAAATTAATTGTTCTCTGGTCGGATCCAGGCTTCGCAGTAACTTGAAGTGGTAACTACTATCTGGTCGGGTCCAGGTTTCATGGTTTTTGGAAAGTTGTACTATTATCTGGTCGAGTCCATACTTCATAGTGTGTCTCTAGGGATCATAGTTAGTTGTTATCTGGTCGGGCTTCAAGTTTCACAATAAACTGTTTGAAAAACGGTTATCTAGTCGGGTCCAGGCTTTGCAGATTTCTGAGGTTGATGAGGTCAATTTCTATCTAGTCGGGTCCAAGTTTAATAACGAATCTCTGAGGATAATTTCTATCTGGTCGGATCCAGGCTTCACAACAACTTGCTTGAAAATATGAAATTGAAAACTGATATCTGGTCGGATCCAGGTTTCACAGTAATTTGTTGGAGCAGAGGCAAACTCTACTGGGGAAAATAAGTTAAACCTTAGTCAGGTTGAGTCCAGGTTCTTCTATATCTTTGAAGAGTTGGACTATTATCTGGTCGGGTCTAGGTTTCAGTAATTTACTAGGGATAATGGAAAACTCTACTGGAGAAGAGGAGTTTTGCTAATGATTTTGTGGGAATTGAATTGCTATCTGGTCGGGCCCAGGCTTCGGAAATTGAAGAAGTCAAACTATTATTTGGTCGGGTCCAGGCTTCAGTAATAACTTGAAAATTGTACTAATATCTGGTCGGGTCCAGGCTTCATAATATCTTTTTGGAAATAGTAAAGGCTTTGTTGGGGATCAGGGGTTTGGCCCTATGATTTGTAATAATCTGAAAGGAAAATTCAAACTGGAGAGTGTAGACTCAGTCGGGTAGGACAGACTAAGCTTGGGGAGGATACATTCAACTGGACAGGATATACATAGTTGGGTAATAACAGGCTGAGCTGGGGAAGATGGACTATGCCAGGGGAATACAGACCTGATTAGGGAGGATGTACTCGACTGTGGAATTTTGTGGTTCCTCGATTGTTGTTGGGGAAATAAAACATGTTGGGGAAATAAACCCCGTTGGGGAAGTGAGTTTCTTTTAGGAAGAGATCCACGAGGCTTCAACTTGTAAAAATCAACTTAGCTGGAGAGAGAGCTGCCAAGAGATTGAGACTCTGGTCGGGGATTATCCTATGCAAAGAGACTTTGTGGGAAACTCCGTTGGCGAAAGGTTTATTGTAGCCGTCCTTGTGGGGATAATAATAATGAGATAACTCTATGGGGATATTTCATATACATTAAAGAGATGCTTGCTACTTCTTAGCAGGACACATGTGCCAAATAGTTTTAATTATGTTCATATGCATATGTTCATTCAATTTTAGTCAATGGACAAATTTGCATTCAAAACAAAGACAAAAATTTTGCACTTCAAAGTATATTTGTATTGATATTTTGCCCATGAATATGCGTTTTTGTACAGAGAGAAGGAAATCCTAGTAAGAGGAAATCTTCGAAAGGACAACAAAATTAAGAATGAAAACAAATAGCCATGTGAAATGATCTCATTGCATTCCAACTCTACTATTGCCCCAATGTATTCGAATGTCCTTTGCCATTGATAGAAGTTGATTGGCTTGATCTTGGACCATTTGAACTTGGACCTTGGTGATAAAATTGACTGTGTTGATTCCACACGACATAGCCATAAACTTTTAATCCTTAACTTTTGCCTGGACCGCCCTTTCGGGTTTTTAGCCCACCAATATACCATTTTTTGCCCAAGTCGCCTGTTCAGGTTTTCAACTTGTTGGGTGTATAATCATTTGCATATATTCCTAATTTTTTCCCAAACTTTTTGGTTTGTCGGGATGCCCTTATTTTTCCTAGTTGTGTCAACCTAACGGATCTCTTATGCGTTGTATTTTTTAACTATGTCTGCATTTATAGGATGTGGGAAATATTCACCATCCATGGTAGTCAGCATCATGGCACCGCCAGAGAAAACTCTCTTGACAACAAATGGCCCTTCATAGGTGGGAGTCC
Source organism: Vicia faba (assembly GCA_948472305.1). NCBI lineage: Eukaryota > Viridiplantae > Streptophyta > Magnoliopsida > Fabales > Fabaceae > Vicia > Vicia faba. The sequence goes on from OX451735.1 coordinate 544,458,511, forward strand.
ATTTGCCTCTGGGGTCACCTTGTGGTAGAATGATGCGTTTTATCACCAAGTCACCAACTTGATATACTCTAGGCTTGATCTCTTTATTGAAAGCCTTGATCATCCATTTTTGGTACGTCTGACCATGGAAGATAACAGCTAATCGTTTTTCGTCAATCAAGTTCAGCTGATCCAATCTCGTTTGAATCCACTCGTCTTCGCCTAGGCCTGCCTCATTCATAATTCTCAGCAAGGGAATCTGAACTTCCACTGGCAAAACAACTTCCATGCCATAGACTAGAGAAAAGGGAGTTGCCCCAGTTGATGTTCTAGCTGAAGTACAATAGCCATGTAGAGAAAGTGGCAACATCTCATGCCAATCCTTATAGGTTACTACCATTTTCTGCATAATCTTCTTGATATTTTTGTTGGCCGCTTCGACCACGCCATTCATTTTCGGTGTATACGGAGAAGAATTGTGATGCTTGATCTTAAACTGAGTGCAAAGCTCAGTGATCATAGCATTTTTGTGGTTAGTCCCATTGTCGGTGATGATCCTTTCGGGGATACCATAACAGCAGATAAGGTTGTGTCTGATGAATCTGGCTACCACATTCTTCGTGACTGAGGCAAATGAGGCGGCTTCGACCCATTTGGTAAAATAGTCGATAGCAACAAGAATGAAGTGATGTCCGTTGGAAGCGGTGGGCCTAATTTCTCCAATCATGTCAATACCCCACATTGCAAATGGCCATGAAGCGGTCATGAAATTCAGAGGGATAAGAGGTACATAGACCTTGTCAGCATAGATTTGGCATTTGTGACAAGTTCTTGAATGTTGATGGCAATCAGTCTCCATCGTTGACCAATAGTAACCGGCTCTTAAGATTTTCTTAGCCATCATATGTCCACTTGAGTGAGTACCGAAGAGACCATTGTGCATGTCTTCCATGATCTCCTCCGCCTCCTTCTTGTCCACACATCAGAGTAGAGTTGAATTATGGTTGCGCTTGTACAATATCCCGTTACTTAGGAAGAATTTGGCTGCAAATCTTCGCAAGAACTTTCTGCCATTGATAGATGCCCCCTCTGGATACTCCTGTGCTTCAAGGTATCACATCACCTCATGGTACCATGGCTTTTCCGCATCGGTGTCAAGCTCATAGCAATGTGCAGGTTCATTGAATCTTTCAATTGTTATCATAGGGGCTTCGTTGTCCCATCTGACCTTGAACATTGAAGACATGGTTGCCAAAGCGTAAGCCAACTGGTTTTCTTCCCTAGGGAAGTTCTCAAAAGTGATCTCTTCGAAGTAAGGAATTAGGGATAGCACAAGTTCCTTGTAAGGGATAATATTAGGGTGTTTAGTGTCCCAAACTCCTTTTACTTGGCTGGTCACTAGGGCGGAATCCACGAACACATCCAAATGCTTGATCCTTAAGTCAATAGCAGCTTTCATACCTAAGATGCATGCTTCATACTCGGCCATATTATTTGTGCAATCGAAGCATAGTATGGCAGTGAAAGGAGCGTGGCAACCTTTAGGAGAGATAATCGCAACACCAATTCCGTTACCTAAGGCATTGGAAGCCCCATCGAATACCATAGTCCATCGGGATCCTTGTTCAGGTCCGTCATATGGTCCAGGTTTCGCATATTCAGTTACCAGCATGATGTTCTCATCAGGGAAGTCGAAATTCATTGACTGATAATCATCCACAGCTTGATGGGCCAAATGATCTGGTAGTACACTTCCTTTGATGACCTTTTGAGTCATGTATTAAATGTCGTACTCAGTCACGATCATTTTCCATCTGGCTATCCATCCAGAAAGGGCAAGTTTCTCGAAGATGTACTTGATTGGGTCCATCTTAGAAATCAACAGAGTGGTATGAGTCAACATATATTGTCTTAGCCGACGAGCAGCCTATGCCAGAGCATAAAAAGTTTTCTCGAGCAGTGAATATCTGGTTTCAAGTCAGTAAACTTTTTGCTCAGTTAATAAATAGCATGCTCTTTTCGTCCAGACTCGTCATGTTGGCCAAAAACACACCCCATAGAGTTCTCTAATACTGTCAAGTACATGATCAAGGGTCTTCCTTCAACTGGAGGCATGACAATAGGAGGTTCTTGTAGGTATTCATTGATTTTTTCAAAGATAATCTCGCACTCATCATTCCATCTGACTGTCTGATCTTTCTTCGAGAGTTTGAAGATTGGATCACAAGTAACAGTCAATTGTGATATGAAGCGAGTAATGTAATTGAGACGACCAAGGAATCCACTGACTTCATTTTTCAGAATGAGGGACTGGAATTTCTTGGATGGCCTTTACCTTGGCAGGATCAACTTCAATGCCTTTATTGCTGACAATAAAACCTAGAAGCTTTCCAGATCGTACTCCAAACGTGCATTTGTTAGGGTTTAACCTTAGTTTGTACTTCTTCAGCCTCTCGAATAATTTGTACAGATGATCGAGATGTTCTTCTTCGGTTTGTGATCTGGCAATCATATCATCCACATATACCTCTATCTCATGATGAATCATATCGTGAAATAAATCTACCATAGCCCTTTGATATGTTGCCCCTGCATTCTTTAATCCGAACGACATGACCTTGTAGCAGAAGGTGCCCCATTGCATAACAAAAGTAGTCTTCTCCATGTCTTACGGAGCCATCCTTATTTGATAATAGCCTGATAAGCCATCCATGAAAGAGAAGGCTTTATGCTGAGCAATATTATCAACTAAGACGTCAATGTGTGGTAGAGGGAAGTCATCCTTGGGGCTTGCCCTATTCAGATCCCTATAGTCCACGCACATGCGAACTTTCCCGTCTTTCTTTGGAATTGGCACCACATTGGTAACCCATTAAGGATAGGATGTCACATCTAGTAACCCTACATCAAATTGTTTCATCACATCGACTTTGATCTTTTCAGACATATCAGGCCTCATGCGACGAACCTTTTGTTTAACAAGAGGGAAGTCTTCTCTTGTCAGCAGACGATGAACTATGACGTTGGTATCCAACCCAAGCATATCTTTATAAGACCAAGCAAATACTTCCAAATAATCATGCAACATCTGAACCAACCTGCTCTTGACATCACTTTCCAAGTTAGCGTCGATCATGATTTCCTTCTTATCTGAATCAGTACCCAAGTTGATAACTTCAACTGACTCTTCGTGCAGTTGAAAAGTTTTTCCCTCTTGTAATAGAAGTCTGGCTAGCTCTCCCGGTATGCCATAATCTTCCTTGCCTTCGTCTTCGGCTTGGTTGATAGGACATTCAAAGTCATAGTCGGCAATAATAGAGTCATTGGCAATAGGATCCAAAGTGGATGTGGACCTGCAAGAGTGTGTGCGTATGCATGTAAGATACATGGCTATTTTTTTTTGAAAAAAGTATTTTCAAGAAAGGAAAGACAATGAACACAAATATTTGAATGCAAAAGAGTCCAATGTACTGAATGATCATATGATTAGATGAACATAAATAAAACCCTTGACAAATGGACCAAAGTGCCCCGGGCCAGGCAAATGGATGAAAAGTAATTGTTAAATATTACAGGCAACATGTTCTTGAATTGAAAGAAAAGCAATAACAAGTAGATTACTCCTCAATGAAGGAGATAGGCACAAAGTCCTCTGTATTCCAATTCTTCAGCTCCGTTGTAGTTGGATACACCCACTCTTCAAATGCAGCTCCTTCTTTAGAATCACCCACGACGTTGACTTCATGGATTCCAATGAGGAGAGGTGGCTTTCTAGCACGAGCACGCCCCACTTCCTTCTGAGCTTTGACGGTGAATCCCAAACCAAACTTGTCCTCTTTAAATGGGATATCGAGCAGTTTCCCCTATGTATCGCAGTTTCTTTCTTCAATTGCTGCACAGGCGTCTTTGACTGAAACCATCTTTGGTGTGGCCGTAACAACTTTAGACTCATCATAAGAACATTTGGTAGCAGCAATCATCGGTGGTACAACCTCAAAGAATTGACACGGGGTCTCAATGAATTATCCATCCAACTCTACGTACTTGAAAGAGTTAAGGTGGCTCACCATAAACTCTTCTTCTCCATAGACGGTGACTATTCTGCCCTTGACTGGATATTTGAGTTTCTGGTGGAGGGTTGAGGTTACTGCCCCAGCTTTATGAATCCACGGGCGACCTAACAGACAAGAATATGCAGGACGAATATCCATAATATAGAAGGTGGAGTTGAAGATTTGGGAGCCCACTTTGATTGGAAGATCTACCTCCCTATGAACAGTCCTCTTTGATACGTCAAATGCCCTTACAATGATATCGCTTGGCTTCAAGACTAAACCTTCACAGTCTAGATGGACTAACGCCCCCTTGGGTAATACATTCAGAGAAGAAACAGTATCGACTAGCACATGTGCTAAGGTAGCCTTTGCACTCGATAGAAACATGTAAAGCTTTATAATGATTCTTCCCGAGAGGTGTTAAGTCAGCATCTGAAAATCCCAAGCCATTATCAGATGTCAGGCTAGCCACACAATTCTCAAATTGGTCTGTTATTGTCTCATGGGGAACATGAGCTTTTTTTAGGAACTTGATTAATGTTCGAGCATGGGCATCATAGCAAAGCAGCAATAACAACATTTAGATCTTAGAAGGGGTTTGCCCCAATTGTTCCACAATCTTGGAGTTGCTTATTTTTATTGCCTTCAAGATCTCGTCCATCTCACGGGCAGAGGGTTCTTTATCAGCTACATCCTTGGAGGGTACTTCAATCACATCAGGCTCAACAACCTTCTCCTTCCCTCTTGTATCAGTACTTGGCTTGGAAGCAGTAATGCGGATAGGCGTCTTTGTAACCACTGGTGGGGAGATATTGGGTGAAAATATTCTCCCAGTTCTAGTTACCTTACTTGAGCCAGCTATGTTGCCAACATTGTCATCTTTTTCTTCTTCGATCTAGGCATCTTGTTTATCCCATGATAAAACACCTCATCACCGTAATTCCATGGTACCGCTTTGTTTGAAGAGTAGGGAATTGGTCCGGGATTGGTAATTATTAAGGGAGCAACAGTGGGTTCATTTGAAATCCTAATAGGACCTTTGGAGGCGATCCTAAGAGGTTTGTTTGAGATGGTAATAATAGAGAGGTCTTCACATTTGTTAATCAAACTTTTGGCAAGTGGGGTATTCTTGAATAGAATTTTGTGGCTATCCATCTGGCGTTGAATGTCTTTCTTCAGCCCTTAACATCCATTTAGTTGTCTTGTACAACACACACAGTCTTTTACGCAGCCAGGGAAAATCTCGACTTTCAACAAATTGTTTTTGATTATATTCAGTGGAGTAGTCAATTCTTCAATAGAGGCGACAAAAATTGTATCTTCAACAACATTAACACCTTTGTCATGCTTTGGCATTGGAGCGGTGATTACATTCAGTGTTGGAGGAGGATCAAATTCAATAGTTTTATTATCAATCAAATCCTGGATTTTGTTCTTTAAGGCCCAACACTGGTCAGTATCATGTACGGGGCTGCTTGAATGGTAAGCACACTTAGCGTTCACATTATACTTTGGTAACGAGGTGTCAAGGTTGGCGGGAGGATCGCACAATGTCACTAAATTATCCTTGAGCAAATGTTGAAGGTCTTGAGATAGGGACATGCCTAACCTCGTAAATTGTCTTCTTGGAGTTTCAAAATGTTGATGATTTGCAGATGGTCTTGGAGTAGGAGTTGGATTGGAGATTCGAACATCATTGACAGACGGGTGATCGTTCTTCTTGGTATAGGCCCTTGCCCCGTACACAACTGTTGTACCCCAAAATTTTCCCTCCCATATTTCTTCAAGGTTTGTCAAGAATCATCTTCAAATGGTTCAAGATTTGCTCAAAGATTGCACAGTCCAAATGCCTCCTAAGCCAGTCAAAATTAGGGTTTTGGTTCTCTCAAGGAATTTGAGGTTTTCAATGGTTCAATCAAGTCTCATATGCCTATATGCATTCTCAAGAATCTACATGCCAAGTCTCAAGACTCACAGTGCCAAGTTGCACAGTCAAAAGCCCTATTTGATCCACAGTCAACTGTAGGGGTAAAATGGTCATTTTACAGTCAAAAGTCAGAATTTTTGGTCAACATCTTATTTTTAGGTCACAATCATCATTTGATCAAGTCTTGATCATGATTCCACAAGCATGGCTCAAAAATCATCAAGGATGCAAAAGTTACTATTTTTGGACAGTAGAAAAGTCAACTGTATCTTGACTAGGGCATAACTTTTTCATGGTTCATCAGAAAAATCTCATCCAATGCTCATTTTTAAGGGGATTACATTTCCTACAATCCATATTCACACTCCAGTTCCAAGAAATGCTCTCACAAGAAGTTATCAATTTCTACATTATATGTCAATTTCAAAAGTCAACAAAAATGCACTTTAAGTCAAAGACCATAACTTGAGATTGGTAAATCCAAATGACATGGGACCAAAGGCATTGGTTAGGGACTTCAAGACCTTTCCAAAATGTCCAAGAACATGTTCATATGATCAAATTTGAGCAAGACATGCATTGGAGAAGTTGGGAAATTTTTGTGAATTTGCAAAAGTCAACTTTGTTCAAAACACCTTGTTTTTGCTAATGGGCCTCAAATTTCTTCTTGAAACTTTATCCAAGGCCTATGCACGACCAATCAAGCCTATTTGAATTTATTTTCTTATTTTTATTAATTAATTGGATTTTTAATTGATTTTAATTCATTTAATTAATTTAAATTGTAGGAAATTCAAAGATATGGTTTTTCAATCTTTTTTTGAAGCAAGAATAACCTAATCAAGCTGGCAAATTCGTGTGCAAATCAAAGGGACAAAAATCTCCAAGTTTTGCAAGTTTCTTCAATCAAAAAGATTCAAAAAGATGTGATTGCAAATCAAATATTCAAACCATTATTTCATGGATCTTTGCCCAAGGATGTAACCTAATTCTCTTCCTCTATAAGTACACAAGCCAACCCTAATGCATTGGACGTGAAATTGCTGCAAACAAAGCCATAGCCATATTGACTTTTTTCAAGAAAATTGCCAAAACTATTTTCTATATTCCAGGGCCATTGAAAGCAATTGGTTGATTCTAACACCTTGCAGGGGTTCTCAGGAACATATAGCAATTAAATTCACACGCGAAAGCTCAAGGATTCCAAGGAAATAGTTTCTCGGTTTGAACATCTTTTCCAGAATTGCAACTCATTATTCATGTGCATTTGACATATTTTATTGGTTGTTTTGTGTTAATAGGGACCATACGAAGCTTTTGGCATAGGTTAATTGGGTTAAAACGTCCTAAATCACAAGTTGCCATGTTCAAATTCTAGGGTTCATAAGCCTTCGAATTGGGGCTTTACAATACAGGAATAATTAGGGTTCATAATGCATATGGTTGAATTCAGGAGACTCATACGAACACGCAGGGACCATCGCGACATATTTATATTCAGTATAGACCTATTCTCTATTTTTCCTTTTTGCAGTTTGTGGGGGTTAAAAACCCCCGCTATCTAACCTTGTTTCTTACAGTTTCAGCGAAGACGATGATGAGTTGTTGACATGCTATTGGACCATTCAAAAATAAGCGCGCGTTTTCTTTTTATGCAGCATACTGTTTGATTTTCTAATATAATGATTACTTTGTATTATAATATCAAATGCAAGCGAATGGTGTAGTGGCTAGTGAGCTGGCTGGTGATCATTGGGACCTGGGTTCGATTCCCAGGTCCCCCAAATACTCCTATATTATTTTGTTTACTATATTCACATGCAGGCAGTCCAAGAGTGTTCCACCATGCACTCTCATATCCCAGGCGCCATGTGGCTTCAAGCAGCCATCTAATGGCCATGATGGAGTGATTACCATACTCCTGGTCAACCCTGCGCGTGGGCAATTCCCCAAGGTCAAACAGGATGGAGAGCTTAATGGGCCATATTTCCAAACAAACCTCCTCTTTGGGCCAACACCCCCCTGGTTCATTCATTCTTTTCTTTTTATTTTCTTTTACTAATTATTATTATTAATTATTATTATTATTATTTAATTAACTTAATTAATATTTTCATAATAAATTCAGACAACTAAAAAATGTAAATATTTTTATTATTATTATTATTTATTAATTTCACTCTATTTTTTGTAAATAAATACTAACACAAATTAATTTAGTTAATTAGGTTAACTTTGACTTTTTTATAAATAAAATCAACATAGAATTAGGGTTTTTCTTTTGACAATTTTAATCCTTTTTTATTTTATTTTCATTAAAACATAAAAAACTTAAAAAACATTTCTTGTAATTATTTAATTAATTAGTAAATCAGGTTTAATATTAATTAATTGCAAAAAGGACCAAAATTCCATTCTTTTCTCAAAAAGGGTCAAAACCCTAAGACTTTTCCCAATTCAATTTTTTTCGCGCATGTTTATTCTTATTCCTATTTTAATCATATTTATGTAATTGCTCCGAGGATGTAATAGATAATTAGGACCTTTATCGCTTTCTTTTAATTTCCTGCATTTATCTTTTCAAGGGTTTTGTTTTTGGCGATGTAAATACCCAACGCCTTGTAATAGCGTAGATTTACTTTCCGCAATTTACTTTCCGCAAATTATTAACTGTTAACTATGCATGACAAGACTTGCCTGAAAAATAAAATCAACTCGTAGCTCACCATAAAATGCACAAAGATAATTTAAACATGAAACCTGACACACTCGTACATGCCACTCCTAGGGTACGCCTCACTTGGTTGCCTCGAAGTGGTCATTGAGTATGGGGTGTTTTAGAGGTCGCCCTCCTGTCTAAAGATCCAGTTGCCTCGAAACGGTTGCCTCGGATAAAAAAGGATCTAGGATATTAGGGTTACCGCTAATGCGTCCTACTATTGCTTTGGTGACCACACATGTCCTTATAATCGAATTGACCCGAATAACTCCAACGACGGTGCTTCCTACTTCTCAATAGTGGGATAGTACTGTCTAAAGGACATTTACACAGCTTAATTCCTTAGAGTAGGTAGATTTCTCCTGGGTACTTGCTCTTTCAAAATAAAAAACAACTTTTCGCACCTACACTTTCAAAAAGTTTTCAAACAAACACTTCATACACTCTTGAGGACTGATACAAGAGTTACCTAGAAGTTTTGAAAACAAAACTTTTTCAAAACCCACAAACACAAGAAAAGTAAACATTTTTGAAAACATAGTGAGCAAGTACCTAAGAGCCCGTGGATAACCACGGATAGAAAGGGTGCTAACACCTTCCCTTTCTATAATCTACCTCCCGAACCGAGAAACATATCGAAAAGGAATTTTGTTGTGCTTTTGTCCTTTCCTTGTTGGATAAAATAAAAGACGGTGGCGACTCTTGCTTACCGCGACATTTCACGAACCAGCATTAAAAAACAGTCAGTTCTATTTCCACCGATCACAGAACTGGCGACTCTGCTGGGGAATACTTAATAAGTGAGGTGTACCTTAGGATTAGATCATACTATGTTTTCACTTGTATGCTTTGTTTGCTTTAATATTGTGGGCCTGTTTTGGAGTTTCATAGATCCTAACCCGGATCTGGGGATACCCTTTAGAAGTAGCAACAAACTGTGAGGGAACTGTGCGGGGTATACCGACATGGTTGAAGCAGTTGCTACATTGATGTGGCACTTTGGTGAATACCGGTAACCCTTGAGTCAAGTCAAGGAGAGTACGGGGCCGCCGCGTGGTGTCGTGAAGCATCAACTGACCTTAGGAACCTTACTTGACCATCCTGGCCTCTTTAGGGGTAGTGAGATGACCGAGTTTGGTGCAGTCCGAAGTTGGTAGATACTCGATACTACACTCATTGAGGGTTGTTTTCTTGGAATATTTTGATCGCTAGTTCAGTGGCTAAATCAAAACAATGAACATAGAAAACAACCCAAAGATATTGAGCTCCTTAGAACCCGGTTACTTTTGATAGGACAGGTTTTGAGCCCACCAACTTCAAGAGGGTAGTACCTAAACTTCATGCTGGCCTAAACTCTAAGGGCTGTCTGGTGTGACTTGTGTGCCTTATCATGTTTGCATTTTGTGAATACTTGTGGTGTGCCTTTATCATAACATCATACCATCATACCATTGCATGCATCCTGCATAAGGACTAACCTGCATACATCTTGCATAAGGACTAACCCATTTCAAGGATCTCAAGGGTCTGTGATGCAGGTCATGATGAACCAACTGTCTAGCAAGGGGTGTCATACCCCAAATTTTGACCTAAGATACCACCTCCCATCTGCATTATTACATAGCAAGCGTTCACAAGCAATTTGACCTATTTTATCAATTTTCAAAGCAGATTTTAAAAATTCATAACTTTTTTCAAATTTTGACAATTTTTTTAAGTTGTTATTTTACCTATGATTCTCCTTGACAACAACTACAACTTTTCTTTAGAAGTCAAGAGCTGATTATTTTTGAAACGCCAAGTTTGTTAATTGATCAATGCTAAAACATTGTTTATTTAATTGTTTATTATTCTGAGTTTAGATAATTGGAATTTATTTCCATTTATTATAATTTTAGAATAATAAATAATAAAATAAATAATTGAAGGATAAAAAGAATTAATTGGATAAGAAGAATTTTTATTTCATCTTTAAATATTTGTTACGAATTGTTATGTAAATACAAGTATTCATTTACAAGGTATTTATAATAATAATAGTTACAATAATTAAATTTAAAATAAGACTATCCTAATTTTTTCTAAGTCTTCAATCCTTCATCCTCCATCTTTTGTTATTCCTCTCCATTTAATTTTTATCTGCAAAGAAAAGAAGAAAAAAAAGTCAGTTGAAGCGGATAAATAATTAAAGAGACAGACAGACAAAAGGTCATCATTAAAAGCAAATGGCCGAGATCAGTTAGCCCTCTCTGCAAATCACGGGATTTCTCCCGGTTCACAAAGAAGGGTGAAAATGTTTGCAAGTCAAAATTGCACATTTCAAAATTGTCAAAACTGCATAGTTCAAGAACAGCATATGCAAATAACAAAGTCCAAGTTACAAACTGAATGGCCTAAAGCAAGTTCAAATTTCAAAACTCAGTTCCAATGTCAAACTAAACAAAGCTGTCCAAAGGATGTCAAAATACAAAAGTACCATCAATGCTGTCAAGAAGCACAAAGTATGGAAAGAAGAAGACAAAATATGCAGAGTTAGGCTACTATTGCAAGCAAATTCAGTTTCATCATTTCCAGGCCAAGTTGCTTTTTCAGAATTAATACATGTTAAGCAATATAATATGCTTAAGTATTGGAGAGAGAGAGAAAAAAGAGAGGAGAAGTGTAGGCTTACTGGTTTTTGGCTTTAGGCATAAAAAAATATAAACACAGAAACTGCAATAAAACAGTGAAGCAGAACGCAGAAGTATGAAGGAATTAGAATGCAAACAAAAACTGTCAATAAAAAGTAACAGAATATTTTTTCCACATTAAAACCTTGCAAATCTGCCCATCAGTTTGACCAAGGAAAAGATATCAAAGATCAAAAGCATTCAAAAGGCCTCACGCCCAAGAGCCTATGACAGTTGAGCGTAAGCCCAAACACAAAAAAAAACCTGATTTAAAACCTCCAACAACACAAACTGTAGAAGCTTAAGAACCAAAACAACCAAGACTATCATCAAGCCCCTTAGCCTCAACAACCTGTAGCATAACCTTAAACCAACAGCCAAGCCAAGTAAAAAACCAGAAAACACACAATCTGCATAAGCCAAAACCAATAAACATCCAACCTGAAAACATCAAGCCAAAACATTCAAACCTTAACCCCTGTCAAAAGCACAAACCTGTGAAGCCTTTCAAGCTAATAACCTGCTGAAACCTGTAAGCACAGTAAACCTGACCAAACAACCAGCCTTACCATTCAAAGCCTGAAGCTAACAATCCAGCCCAAGTTGGATAAGCCTGAAGCCTGAAGCAAAAAACCTAAATACTTTGCCAGTTTCAAACCAACTGCAGCCTAAACTGCTAAAACCTGTAATGCTCAAACACAAACTATCAAGACCTGAACCAGTTATCATATAACCTATCAAACCATTAACCATCAATAACCTGTTTCCAGCCTCAATCAAAACTAGTTAAAACTTAAACTATCAAGACCTCATAAGCCATTAACCTGCATTTCAGGCCACAAACCTGAAACCTTCGCCAAAAAAACCATCAAGCTAAAGCATGTTCAGGAACACACAGGGTCAAACATCCCAAGGGCCCTAAGAAAACTTCATCATTGGGAAAAGGTTCAAATAAATCCCAAGCAACTCAAGGCAACCAATTCAGAAAGCAAGCATCAGAGACAATCGAGGCAACAAAGAAACACACGAAGTATATCCAGAAGTGCCACAAGCATACAGTAAAAGAGCAAGAAGAAGATAAAGAAGTGTTTCAAGGCATCAAGATAATCAAACAAAAGAAGTATACGGATCAAGCATACAAGGTAACCCTAACAAGCATTCAAAGGCAACCAATTCAGAAAGTAAGCCAAAGAGTCAGAGAAGGAGAAAAGAAGATATATTAGGCTTTCAGAGAGGCATCATTAAGCAACAAAAAAAAGAACGAAATACCAGGGAAGTCTCCCCAAAGCTCATAGCCTCATCAAGTTTCTCCGCCCTCAGCCATCCTCAACGCCTCCAAGCTACCGTTCTTCTCCATCTCCAAGGACCAGAGGTAATATCCCTAATCTTTGCCTTTTCATGTACCTCAATCAAAGACAAACAAGAACATAAAGGAAATCAGAAGCGAACCTAAAACATACAATGATATGAGTTAAAACCCAAACGCATTACAACAAAGAAATTGAACCTCGTAGCTACCGCTCGCGTGGTCAGGGAGAAGAAGAGGTAACGATGGCGTCCGGTGGCTAGAGATGAGGAAGGTGTCAGTAGCTAAGCATGGCGAGGAGAGACCAAGAACGAAAGCGAACGGCGGCGCCTCTGTACCTTTTGCTCGAACCCTAGCATTTTCCAAGTGAAACAAAAATTGATGAGCCCTAAAACTATTCGTCTCAAGTCTTTGGGCCTTGCCCGTTCATTTTCTCTAAAGCCCAAAAACGCGTTTCCCTTCACACCCCCTTTTCTGCTTAGGCCCAAATATGTTTTAAATTGGCACCTCCCTTTGAACTCTAATTCTGATTAAGTCCTTAAGGCCCATCTCTTTCTATACACAACTTAACCTTTTTTTTAGAATATAAAACAAATTTTATTTTCTTTTGTTAATAAATTAAACTAACACATTTTCTACATAATACTTTTTTTAGATAGCATAATTCTAATTTTGAACACAATATATTTTTTCCTCAAACTTAAAATATTTTCTTTCAATTAAAAACTCTTGTACAAATATACATTAATACTAAAAAATACATAAAAATTAGAAGAATTTAAAAACATTTTCTTTTCTTTAATTAAATTCTCTTGCTTCGTACATATTAAACAAAAAAATATAAAAATGCATGTTCACACCATTTAGTCTGTTATTTAATCATTGTTGTGGTTATATATCACTTAACTACTTAATCGTTATCTATCTAATTTTCTGTTTGATTATTCAGTCTTTACATTGTTATTCTATTTACGTCTAAATCCAAAGGGAATTGTTTAATTTTTGTCGACTTCATGTCATCAAAAAAAACATGTTGCGAATACCCTCATTTCATTGAAAACTTAAGATAATTTTCCCAAATATTCGATTTTTCAAAACTCACACCTTTTAAGTCAAAACTTCGACATTAGGTCATCGTATCTTCAAAAACCCGTCCGTACCCCTTTTTGGCCAAAACAATTTATTTTTAATCAAACAAACAAATTTTAATAAACAGATATTTCAAAAGGTTCCTATAGAATACTATAGATGCATTGGGTGCTAATACCTTCCCATTGTATAACCAACCCCCGAACTCTAGACCTCTTTCTTTAAAAAACGCCTTGTATTTTCATTACTTTTAAAAGTATTATTTTACATCGCATACTTTAGGGTTTTATTTCGCTCTTTTCCCTTTTCCCTTGGAAATAATAAAGCGCGGTGGCGACTCTTGCTTTTATGAGACGAATTAATTAATAATTCGATCTCCGATTTACCCCGCTACATTTTTTATCGCTACAGAATTGGCGACTCTGCTGGGGACAGATTGACCTCTTGCTGGTCCATCCCTAAGTGGGTTAAGGCTAGTTTGTTTTATCTGTTTTATTATTATTTGTTTTGTTTGATTATGTGTTTATATTGGGGTTGTTTGGGTTTTTTGCAAAGGACGAATCCTATACCCGGATTAAGTTACACTTAAGAATAGGACGGGCGGTATAGTCATGTTAACTTTGAGGGAGTAATCCCGAAGAAGGAGGCATGAGATCCCCCACTCAGTGGAAGGCCCTTTTAAACGTAATATTTGTTTACCGAGTAATCGGGAAGACATTATTATTTTCGACCTGGGAGCCAGAGAAGCTGAGAACCGTAGAACCCTAACCCATCTTGGCCTTTTAGGTGTAGCGCGGAGACTATAACGGAGTAATCCAGAAGTAGTTGTCACGCGATGCTACGCTCGGATGAGTTTCTCTTGAGAATATTGCTAATTATTGAGTAATCAAGACTTTGGTAATATCCGAAGGAGGAATGTAGACTCTGGGAATTCTTAGAACCTTGTCTTACAGGTGTGATTAAACCGTAGTACATGCCTTGGGGTGGGCTTTACCTTTGACTCCATGCTCGAAATGTTGGACCTTTGACCCCTATGTTTGTGAACTTGTGTGTAATTGTTGCATTATCATTCATCCATGCATCCATCAACATTTTTTGAAAAAAACTATCAAAATGAACGATCATTTGCATCGCATATCATACATCATCCAACATTCCACTTCACATGTTTTCTAAAACTGGATTTTGTAACGCATGGAGTGGTTTGCCAGAACTGGATTGCTGTTGATGTTCCTGTTGTGATGCACATTTCTGAGTAATGTTTTGTTTTATTTTTGAAAAAAAATTTCGCTCTGCCCAAGGCGAAAAGTATTTGTGTCGGGCTATGTTGAAAATAAATCCTTTTGCTCTGCCCAAGGCAAAAGAGAAAATGTCTGGGCTCTTTGTTTCAAGTATTTCCCCTCATGAATAAAAATGTTATTTTTTCCACTACTGTTTTATTTTTTCACTTTTTTCTGGGAAATAGTAATGAAAATTAATTGGTAGTAATAGGAAAATATAATAACCTTTTGTTTTATTTGTACAAATCGATTTCTAAAATAAAGCATAATCATATGTGCAGATTAATCCATGACTTAACCATTGAAAACAATGATCCTATGCCCCCTCCCAACTTTGAATTCCCTATGTTCGGAGCTGAAGAAGAGGATAGCAAAGGAGTTCCTGATGAAATTTCCCGTTTGCTTTAGCACGATGAAAAGACTATTCAGCCGTTTGAAGAACCTATAGATATGATCAATTTGGGTAATGAAGAAGATAAAAAGGAAGTTAAGGTCGGAGCATTGCTTATCCCAGAGGTCAAAGAGAAAATGTTGGAGCTTCTCAAAGAGTATGTTGATGTGTTTGCTTGGTCCTACCAAGATATGCCAGGTTTGGACAACAATATTGTGGAGCATCGTTTACCGTTGAGACCTGAATGTCCGTCGATTAAGCAGAAGTTGAGAAGGACTCGCCCCGATATGGCTGACAAGATCAAAGAAGAAGTTCAAAAACAAATTAATGCAGGTTTCCTTGTTACATCGGTCTATCCTCAATGGTTAGCCAATATAGTGCCTGTTGCTAAGAAAGATGGCAAAGTTCGAATGTGTGTAGACTATAGAGATCTGAATAGAGCTAGCCCAAAGGATGACTTCCCATTACCGCACATTGACGTATTGGTCGACAGTACCGCAAGGTTCAAAGTCTTTTCTTTCATGGATGGTTTCTCTGGTTACAATCAAATCAAGATGACACCAGAAGATATGGAGAAGACAACTTTCATTACACCTTGGGGAACATTTTGTTATCGGGTTATGCTGTTTGGTTTGGGAATGCTGGTGCAACATACCAAAGGGCCATGACTGCTTTGTTCCATGATATGATGCATAAAGAGATAGAAGTGTATGTAGATGACATGATTGCCAAATCACAAACTGAAGAAGATCATTTGGAACATTTATTGAAGTTATTCCAGCGTTTGAGAAAGTATAAACTCCGTCTGAATCCCAACAAGTGCACTTTTGGTGTTCGTTCTGGAAGACTTCTGGGTTTCATTGTCAGTCAGAAAGGTATTGAGGTAGATCCTGATAAAGTCAAAGCTATTCGGGAAATGCCCGCACCCAAGACGGAAAAACAAGTAAGAGGATTCCTTGGGAGACTGAACTATATTTCTAGATTTATATCTCATATGACTGCTACCTGTGGGCCGATTTTCAAGCTTCTCAGAAAGAACCAAGGATGTGTGTGGACAGAAGATTGTCAGAGAGCTTTTGATAGCATCAAAGAATATTTGCTTGAACCTCCCATATTGATTCCTCTGGTGGAAGGAAGACCTTTGATTATGTACCTGACTATATTGGAAGATTCCATGGGATGTGTGCTTGGTCAACAAGATGAGACTGGAAGAAAAGAACATGCCATATATTATCTGAGTAAGAAATTTATAGACTGTGAGTCTCGATACTCAATACTTGAGAAAACCTGTTGTGCTTTAGCTTGGGCTGCTCGCCGTCTGCGCTAGTATATGATTAACCACACCACTTGGTTGATCTCCAAAATGGATCCGATCAAGTATGTCTTTGAGAAGCCCGCCTTATCTGGAAGAATAGCCCGTTGGCAGATGTTGTTATCTGAATATGACATTAAGTATCACACTCAGAAAGCAATCAAAGGGAGTATTTTAGCCGACCATTTGGCTCACCAACCAATTGACGATTATCAATCCATCAAGTTTGATTTCCCAGATGAAGATGTTATGTACTTGAAAGCTAAAGATTGTGAAGAGCCGTTACCCGAAGAAGGACCTGATCCCGAATCCCATTGGGGTTTAATATTTGACGGAGCTGTGAACTCTTATGGAAATGGAATTGGGGCAATCATCGTCACTCCCCGAGGTACTCATATCCCGTTCACGGCAAGATTGAAATTTGACTGCACGAACAACATGGCTGAATATGAGGCATGTATTATGGGTCTCGAAGAAGCAGTGGATCTAAGGATTAAGATTCTTGATATTTACGGAGATTCGGCATTGGTAATTAATCAAATCAAAGGAGAATGGGAGACTCGTCATCCTGGTTTGATCCCTTATAGAGACTATGCTAGAAGATTGTTAACTTTCTTCAACAAAGTGGAATTACATCATATCCCTAGAGATGAAAACCAAATCGCTGATGCTTTAGCTACTTTGTCTTTAATGTTTCAAGTGAATGGTTGGAACGATGTGCCTACAATCCGGGTTATGCGCCTCGACAGACCTGCTCATGTGTTCTCAGTAGAAGAGGTCACCGACGATAAACCGTGGTTCTATGACACTAAACGTGTTCTTCAAACTCTAGAGTACCCGCCTGGGGCATCCAATAAAGATAGGAAGACATTGAGAAGATTAGCAAGCAGTTTCTTTCTCAATGAAGAAGTATTGTATAAGAGGAATTACGACATGGTCTTGCTCAGATGTGTAGACAGACATGAAGCAGACATGCTGATGCAAGAAGTACACGAAGGATCCTTTGGCACTCATGCCAACGGACATGCGATGGCTAAAAAGATGTTGAGAGCTGGTTACTATTGGATGACGATGGAATCTGATTGCTGCAAATATGTGAAGAAATGTCATAAATGCCAGATTTATGCGGACAAGATACATGTGCCACCGACCCTCCTTAACGTTATCTCTTCACCTTGGCCTTTCTCTATGTGGGGAATTGATATGATTGGAATGATTGAACCCAAAGCTTCAAATGGTCATCGTTTCATCTTGGTAACGATCGATTATTTTACTAAATGGGTGGAAGCAGCATCTTATGCTAATGTAACCAGACAGGTGGTAGTCAGATTTATCAAGAATCAGATCATTTGTCGATACGGCATCCCGAGCAAGATCATCACTGATAATGGTTCGAATTTGAATAACAAGATGATGAAAGAGCTTTGTGAGGAGTTCAAGATCGAACATCATAATTCTTCTCCTTACATACCGAAGATGAATGGGGCTGTTGAAGCTTCTAACAAGAACATCAAAAAGATTGTCCAGAAGATGGTGGTGACTTATAAAGATTGGCATGAAATGCTTCCGTTTGCTCTGCATGGATACCGTACTTCAGTTCGAACTTCAACAGGCGCAACCCCATTTTCCCTAGTTTATGGTATGGAAGCAGTACTCCCCGTGGAGGTTGAGATTCCGTCTATGAGAGTGTTGATGGAAGCTAAACTTTCTGAGGCTGAATGGTGTCAAAGTAGATATGATCAGTTGAATTTAATTGAAGAAAAGAGATTGACAGCATTGTGTCACGGTCAATTATATCAACAGAGAATGAAGAAGGCTTTTGATAAGAAGGTTCGACCACGCGAGTTCAGAGAAGGTGACCTTGTGCTCAAAAATATATTATCTTTCCAACCTGATTCTAGGGGCAAGTGGGCTCCGAATTATGAAGGACCGTATGTCGTTAAGAAAGTTTTCTCTGGAGGTGCCTTGATTCTCACAAATATGGACGGTGAAGAGCTCCCGCGCTCCTTGAACGCCGATGCAGTCAAGAAGTTTTTCGCTTAGGTTTTAGTTGACAGTTTGATAAGTTGAAAACCCGAAGGGGCGGCTTAGGCAGGCTTTTGGTCATCCCGGCTGTGGTATTTGAGCACATTTCGGAATTCGAAGTTGTTAGGGAGAATAGTGATCATTGTTTTTGTGTAACCCTTTCTTTCATGTACTATTTCCCAAACTTTTGTAAACCATCGGAGTCGCGTTGTTAGCGAACTACCATTTTATTAATGAAATTTGAGCATTTACCTTTTGTGGGCAAAATTTTAATTTTACGGCAATATTTGAAACAAAGTTATTTAAAGTATTCTTATTTTAAAAATGTGTCGTGAATAATGAAAGGAATATTAATAGTTGTTCCGAGGATGGTCAAGCCATGAAATGCAAAACAATACGGTAATTTATCCTTGCATGATGAACATGTTTTATTTCAAAATCGTCATGAGGTGTTGGTTGTGTAAACTTGCGTTTCTCGTGGTACTAAGTTTGGTGACTCCTCAGCTTCTCCAGTTAAGCGTTGTTTTGGTTATCTTTATTGGAGCAGATTTCTGTAGTGTGGTACGCTTTGTCTCATGCCAGTGGTCTATTGGAGATTAGAAGATTGGATTAGAATACTTTTCTCCTCAGAAGACTTGAGCCTTGTAGCGTGATACGCTCCGACGTTGCTTTGTGGTTCTAATTCCATTTATTTTCCGTCTTTTTATGATTGGCCGAGTATCTATTTTTTTCGTGACATCTTATCGTCTTCAAGATATTCCATCTGTTTGTTTTGTCAGCATAACATTCATTTACTCATTTACACTTATATCACGCATGCATATTCACATTTGCCGTTGATTTTGGGTTGTATACTTTGTTTTTTAAGACAATGTACATGTTCTTTCCAAGTAGAAGGTTAGCTTAGGCAGAAAATGTGCTTCCTTTCTAAATTCCCCAACTGAGCTAATCCTCGTGGATGATTTTTTTGATTTAGCCTTCCTTATCCATTTCGGGATAGGATGAATCCCCCAATCAAGTTACTTTCTCATTGGGTGGAGTCTTGTTTGACTGTTTTCTCTCTGGTTTATTCCTGGAGGGAGTTGTTGTCTCTTACATAGGCTATCTCATGATTTTCCCCAGTGAAGTCGCTACCTAGACGAATGATGCATTTATTTTGCACATTTAAGTATGTGATCTCCTCGGGAAGGATTGATTCATGGTTCTCTTTGACGAAGATTTTATTCTCTGCCAGGGTCATCACAATTTCCTTCTGAGTTATTCTTCAGAAAACGACAAGCGGCAGCTCTTCATGAGCAACTTGTACGTTATTATTCTTCGGAAAACGGCAAGCGGCGGTCTCTTCATTGAGCAACTTGTGCGTTATTATTATTTTTGGAAAACGACAAGCGGCGGTCTCTTCATGAGCAACTTGTACGTTATTATTTTTGGAAAACGGCAAGCGGCGGTCTCTTCATGAGCAACTTGTACGTTATTATTATTTTGGAAAACGGCAAGCGACAGTCTCTTCATGAGCAACTTGTACGTTATTATTCTTCGGAAAACGGCAAGCGGCGGTCTCTTCATTGAGCAACTTGTGCGTTATTATTATTTTTGGAAAACGACAAGCGGCAGTCTCTTCATGAGCAACTTGTACGTTATTATTATTTTGGAAAACGGCAAGCGGCAGTCTCTTCATGAGCAACTTGTATGTTATTATTTTTCTGGAAGACAGCAAGTGGCGGCTTCTTTATTTGAGCAGCTTGTTTGTTATTGGTATTTTTTGGAAAAAACAGCAAGTGGCGGCTTCTTTATTTGAGCAGCTTGTATGTTATCGACATCCCTGGACGACAGCAAGTGGCAGCTTCTTTATTTGAGCAGCTTGTATGTCATAGTATTTCTGGAATACAGCAAGTGGCAGCTTCTTTATTTGAGCAGCTTGTGTATCTACAACCATATTATTATTTCAGCATTAATTGGTATCCCTCTGGAAAAATCTCGCAGAGAGGCTTGTTATGAAATCTTTGCTTTCAGAAGTTGGTGGTCCATTATCAGCAAAATTGATACATTTTTTTGTCTATCGTTGACCTTGAGACGTGAACTCACCGTTATTTTGGGTCGATAATATGTTTTGTGGCCTATGCGAGATGCCTTCTTTGTTAGGGTCAGAGGTCGTATTCTCTCAAATTTTATTCGAGGTCAAGAGTGTATCGTTTGAAGTCGATGGCTCATTCCCCCAGTAGTGTATGATCTATGTTCCTGTGTTTTGTTGGTGTTTGGTTTCTCCAGCATTATCTTGTTTCATACAATATCTTTCTCTGTGAATTCAATTACTACATTCATATCACAAACATAATGGCAGTATCTTAGGGCAAAAATTGCGTATTATGTATTTAAGTACCTTCAATCTCGTCGAAACAAAGATTTTAATCTTCATATCTCCAGATAGAAGAAACTTAAATAGGGGCAGCTGTCATACCCCAAATTTTGACCTAAGATACCACCTCCCATCTGCATTATTACATAGCAAGCGTTCACAAGCAATTTGACCTATTTTATCAATTTTCAAAGCAGATTTTAAAAATTCATAACTTTTTCAAATTTCGACAATTTTTTTAAGTTGTTATTTTACCTATGATTCTCCTTGACAACAACTAAAACTTTTCTTTAGAAGTCAAGAGCTGATTATTTTTGAAACGCCAAGTTTGTTAATTGATCAATGCTAAAACATTATTTATTTAATTGTTTATTATTCTGAGTTTAGATAATTGGAATTTATTTCCATTTATTATAATTTTAGAATTATAAATAATAAAATAAATAATTGAAGGATAAAAAGAATTAATTGGATAAGAAGAATTTTTATTTCATCTTTAAATATTTGTTACGAATTGTTATGTAAATACAAGTATTCATTTACAAGGTATTTATAATAATAATAGTTACAATAATTAAATTTAAAATAAGACTATCCTAATTTTTTCTAAGTCTTCAATCCTTCATCCTCCATCTTTTGTTATTCCTCTCCATTTAATTTTTATCTGCAAAGAAAAGAAAAAAAAAGTCAGTTGAAGCGGATAAATAATTAAAGAGACAGACAGACAAAAGGTCATCATTAAAAGCAAATGGCCGGGATCAGTTAGCCCTCTCTGCAAATCACGGGATTTCTCCCGGTTCACAAAGAAGGGTGAAAATGTTTGCAAGTCAAAATTGCACATTTCAAAATTGTTAAAACTGCATAGTTCAAGAACAGCATATGCAAATAACAAAGTCCAAGTTACAAACTGAATGGCCTAAAGCAAGTTCAAATTTCAAAACTCAGTTCCAATGTCAAACTAAACAAAGTTGTCCAAAGGATGTCAAAATACAAAAGTACCATCAATGCTGTCAAGAAGCACAAAGTATGGAAAGAAGAAGACAAAATATGCAGAGTTAGGCTACTATTGCAAGCAAATTCAGTTTCATCATTTCCAGGCCAAGTTGCTTTTTCAGAATTAATACATGTTAAGCAATATAATATGCTTAAGTATTCGAGAGAGAGAAAAAAGAGAGGAGAAGTGTAGGCTTACTGGTTTTTGGCTTTAGGCATAAAATAATATAAACACAGAAACTGCAATAAAACAATGAAGCAGAAGGCAGAAGTATGAAGGAATTAGAATGCAAACAAAAACTGTCAATAAAAAGTAACAGAATATTTTTTCCACATTAAAACCTTGCAAATCTGCCCATCAGTTTGACCAAGGAAAAGATATCAAAGATCAAAAGTATTCAAAAGGCCTCACACCCAAGAGCCTATGACAGTTGAGCGTAAGCCCAAACACAAAAAAAAAACCTGATTTAAAACCTCCAACAACACAAACTGTAGAAGCTTAAGAACCAAAACAGCCAAGACTATCATCAAGCCCCTTAGCCTCAATAACCTGTAGCATAACCTTAAACCAACAGCCATGCCAAGTAAAAAACCAGAAAACACACAATCTGCACAAGCCAAAACCAATAAACATCCAACCTGAAAACATCAAGCCAAAACATTCAAACCTTAACCCCTGTCAAAAGCACAAACCTGTGAAGCCTTTCAAGCTAATAACCTGCTGAAACCTGTAAGCACAGTAAACCTGACCAAACAACCAGCCTTACCATTCAAAGCCTGAAGCTAACAATCTAGCCCAAGTTGCATAAGCCTGAAGCCTGAAGCAAAAAACCTAAATACTTTGCCAGTTTCAAACCAACTGCAGCCTAAACTGCTAAAACCTGTAATGCTCAAACACAAACTGTCAAGACCTGAACCAGTTATCAAATAACCTATCAAACCATTAACCATCAATAACCTGTTTCCAGCCTCAATCAAAACCAGTTAAAACTTAAACTATCAAGACCTCATAAGCCATTAACCTGCATTTCAGGCCACAAACCTGAAACCTTCGCCAAAAAAACCATCAAGCTAAAGCATGTTCAGGAACACACAGGGTCAAACATCCCAAGGGCCCTCAGAAAACTTCATCATTGGGAAAAGGTTCAAATAAATCCCAAGCAACTCAAGGCAACCAATTCAGAAAGCAAGCATCAGAGACAATCGAGGCAACAAAGAAACACACGAAGTATATCCAGAAGTGCCACAAGCATACAGTAAAAGAGCAAGAAGAAGATAAAGAAGCGTTTCAAGGCATCAAGATAATCAAACAAAAGAAGTATACGGATCAAGCATACAAGGCAACCCTAACAAGCATTCAAAGGCAACCAATTCAGAAAGTAAGCCAAAGAGTCAGAGAAGGAGAAAAGAAGATATATTAGGCTTTCAGAGAGGCATCATTAAGCAACAGAAAAAAGAACGAAATACCAGGGAAGTCTCCCCAAAGCTCACAGCCTCTTCAAGTTTCTCCGCCCTCAGCCATCCTCAACGCCTCCAAGCTACCGTTCTTCTCCATCTCCAAGGACCAGAGGTAATATCCCTAATATTTGCCTTTTCATGTACCTCAATCAAAGACAAACAAGAACATAAAGGAAATCAGAAGCGGACCTAAAACATACAATGATATGAGTTAAAACCCTAACGCATTACAACAAAGAAATTGAACCTCGTAGCTACCGCTCGCATGGTCAGGGAGAAGAAGAGGTAACAGTGGTGTCCGGTGGCTAGAGATGAGGAAGGTGTCAGTAGCTAAGCATGGCGAGGAGAGACCAAGAATGAAAGCGAACGGCGGCGCCTCTGTACCTTTTGCTCGAACCCTAGCATTTTCCAAGTGAAACAAAAACTGATGAGCCCTAAAACTATTCGTCTCAAGTCTTTGGGCCTTGCCCGTTCATTTGCTCTAAAGCCCAAAAACGCGTTTCCCTTCACACCCCCTTTTCTGCTTAGGCCCAAATACGTTTTAAATTGGCACCTCCCTTTGAACTCTAATTCTGATTAAGTCCTTAAGGCCCATCTATTTCTATACACAACTTAACCTTTTTTTTAGAATATAAAACAGATTTTATTTTCTTTTGTTAATAAATTAAACTAACACATTTTCTACATAATACTTTTTTTACATAGCATAATTCTAATTTTGAACACAATATATTTTTTCCTCAAACTTAAAATATTTTCTTTCAATTAAAAACTCTTGTACAAATATACATTAATACTAAAAAATACATAAAAAATAGAAAAATTTAAAAACATTTTCTTTTCTTTAATTAAATTCTCTTGCTTCGTACATATTAAACAAAAAATATAAAAATGCATGTTCACACCATTTAGTCTGTTATTTAATCATTGTTGTGGTTATATATCACTTAACTACTTAATCGTTATCTATCTAATTTTCTGTTTGATTCTTCAGTCTTTACATTGTTATTCTATTTACGTCTAAATCCAAAGGGAATTGTTTAATTTTTGTTGACTTCATGTCATCAAAAAAAACATGGTGTGAATACCCTCATTTCATTGAAAACTTAAGATAATTTTCCCAAATATTCGATTTTTCAAAACTCACACCTTTTAAGTCAAAACTTCGACATTAGGTCGTCGTATCTTCAAAAACCCGTCCGTACCCCTTTTTGGCCAAAACAATTTATTTTTAATCAAACAAACAAATTTTAATAAACAGATATTTCAAAAGGTTCCTATAGAATACTATAGATGCATTGGGTGCTAATACCTTCCCATTGTATAACCAACCCCCGAACTCTAGACCTCTTTCTTTAAAAAACGCCTTGTATTTTCATTACTTTTAAAAGTATTATTTTACATCGCATACTTTAGGGTTTTATTTAGCTCTTTTCCCTTTTCCCTTGGAAATAATAAAGCGCGGTGGCGACTCTTGCTTTTGTGAGACGAATTAATTAATAATTCGATCTCCGATTTACCCCGCTACATTTTTTATCGCTACAAGGGGAAAAGGGGATTTATTTTCCTCTAGCCAAGGGTGATAACTTGAGTCATGGGCTATGACCCACTCGATATGGTGAGCCTAACTCTTGAAGAAGGACTCTCAACAACACGAAGTTCCTTCAATCAAGCTACCAGATTCAAATTCTAACAAGTTTCTCTATTTACCCCGCGAGATCCTTGAAAACATTGCATGCATATCATACATATCATTGCATTACAGGTACCCTTTTACAGGTCACTTATCTTCTTCGCTGTTTATTTCAGCAATCATCATGTCCACTGAACCTTCCGCTGAACAAGCTATCAAGGCCCTCCAGGCCCAGAATGCCCAGTTCCAAGAGTTGGTTATGAGCCTAGCCCAGGGTCAACAGGAGCTGAAGACTCTGATTCTGAAGAAGAAGAAGAAGAGGACCGTCTTGTTCAACACTGGACGCAGATTTGGGAATGGACTACAGAATGAGGCTGAGCTGACTACCTCATCTGTAGGCAAGGACAGTCCATAAGAGAGAAGGGTTCCTAGTCCCGTGGTCTCCGACAACGAGACAGATTATAATGATGAACAGTACCCTCCTGCTGAGGACAGGTACAAACAATTGGAGGACCGCTTGAGTGCTATGGAGATTCAACATGTGCCCGGGTTGGACTTTGGAGATCTAGGCTTATCCTCTGGGGTGGTGATTCCCCATAAATTCAAGGCACTTGCTTTTGCAAAGTACGACGAAGCTTCCTGTCCTAAGCTGCACCTCTGATCGTATGTAAGGAAGATCCAACCTTATACAGCTGACAAGAATTTGTGGATCCATTTCTTCCAGGATAGTCTTTCAGGGACTCAACTCGAATGGTTCTATCAGCTGGATGGAGCCAGTATTCGTAACTGGGAGGATTTGGCTACTGCGTTTTATAAGCAGTATCAGTATAATTCCGACCTCGCTCCTATGCGTACCCAACTCCAGGGTATGTCACTAGGGACGGGTGAAGGATTTAAGGAATATGCCCAAAAGTGGAGAGACCTGGCTGGAAGGGTGCGGCCACCCTTAACTGACCGTGAGCTCGTTGATATGTTCCTGGGGACCCTGTCTGGTCCGTTCTTCAACCATCTGATTGGGAATTCTTCTGCTGGGTTTACAGACCTCATATTGACTGGGGAGAGAATAGAAGCTGGTATCAAGTCTGGGAAGATACAAAAGGGTGACTCCTCGAACACTGAGAAAAAACCATTCAAGAAAGAATCCAGTGCTGTCTATGGTTCAAGAGGGAAGAATAGGTCCAAACACCGCCAAGCTGTCAACGCGGTAGTTATTTCAAAACCGGCCAGTGATCCTCAATATCGCAACCAACAAAGGGAAGAGAGACCCAGAAGGCAGTTCACTCGACTCAGTATGACTCTGTCTCAGATATTGCCACAGTTACTGAAGACCAATTTGGTAACTCTAAGGGACCCTCCCAAGAATCCGAACACTACACCTTCAAGGTATAACCCCAACGCCCGCTGCGCTTATCATTCTGACAGCCCGGGGCATGCTACAGATGATTGTTGGACTTTGAGGAACAAGGTTCAAGACCTAATCGATTCAAAGGAGGTCGAGTTCGAAGTGCCCGAGACTCCCAATGTGATCACTGCTCCCTTGCCAAAACATGGCTAGGATTGAGAGACTCTTGTTCATTTGAATTCTGATATTGTATTTTTCTTTGTTGATTCAAACAATCATTATCATATCAAACTTTTTTATTTCATTAATGCATCGCATATGTCTGTTTTGAATCAATCCATTCGTATTCACTATATTCAAACTGCTTTCATTTTTGTGTGATGTTCAACTCTCGATTAAAAAATTCTAAACCTTTTGAGGGAGGATGACGAAAACGATACCACGATCTTTACAGTATGCTTTTGAACAGACCCCGCTGATGAGGTACATGCATTGTTTCAAATCCTAAACAGTGGAGTTATAAGGAAGATAATCCCTCGTCAACCCCTTTGAGCCAAAGAAGTCGGAGTTTTTTCTTTTCAAAAAATAAAACCCTTAATCATAACCTGGGGCAGGGTAGTTTTCTCAGTTTAATCCAGGTGCACAATGAATGACATCAAATGAGTCCTTCCAAAACAAGAGACAGTGATGGTTCCGAATAATCATAAAGACAGGCAGTCATTATCTCTCAAAAACAAAAGCCCAATAAGTCAAAACCTATGAAGGAGACTTACAAAAACTGGGGCATCCCGCTGACTGTAATCACAAAAACGAACAGTTCAGGCAAAAGACAGGGATAATAAAAAAAAAAGAGAGGTCCTACAAACCCTCAACAAAAAGAAATGATTGCCTGGTCAAAATAAATTGTCAGTATCTGAACCATCACTGGTATGTCAGAGAAAAGAATCAAACAAGATCTAATGCATGATTAGCTGAGTTTAGGATCGAAGAACATCACGAAGAGCGGGTGGGTACAAATAAATTTTGAGCCTTTATCCTTTGTTTCTTAAACCGTGAACCAGGCCACGTTATAACCCTTGAAAGTCCTAGCTGAAGCATGGGTTAGTTCGAAAGCATACTGTTACAAAGGTATCCTGACTCCTATAGGGCTTGCTGTAAAATCCTAAGTTGACATCACATTTTACAAAATTCGCTTATTTTATTGAAAAATACATTTTCAAAAAAACTTCAAGACAGACATAAGCTTTACATTCTTAAAATAACATTGTTTGCATATGACTATTTGTTCGAACAGCAGAGAAATTCGCACGACGAATATCTAGTGAATAAAAACCTTCTCAACAAAAGAGGGTCACCTCAAGTGGAAGAAACACTTCCGATCAAGGGGCAGGCATGATCATTGTTCATCATTTGGGGCAGTCGAGTCAAATTCAAGGAATCTCTCAAAGTGCCAAACAGCCAGGGGCAAATCTCCGTCTGAATCAATTGGGGAATTGGACGTAAATTCCAGCAACGAATCTTGCACGATCAAACATCTTCTGGTAGTATGGCAACACAACACTACTGATAGTGGCAACTCCCTACATCCTGAGAGCATGGGTATAGTCGAAAAAATACTACGCATAATCAAAGACCCGCTAGGTTAACACACCTATGCAAAAATAAGGGCTTCCCGGCGAACCAAAAGGGTTCGGGCAAAAATAAGGGATGAAAATGAAAAATCTGTACACCTGGCAAGTCGAAAACCTGAAAAGGCGGCTTGGGCAAAAATGGATATCCCGGTGGACTGAAAACCCGAAAGGGAGGTCCAGGCAAAAGTTAGGGATCAAAGCGTACGACTATGTCCCGTCATCTCGTCACATGCCTACCAGAAGAAGATTTATCGGCAGTTATCAAGCACCTCCACAAGTACCTTCTCCCGCAGAAACTGGGGCAATAAGAATTGTCCGAACTGTACAAGCTGCTCTGTCCTCCAGGTACCAAGGTATGTTCAGCTGAAGAATATGACCAAGATACCTTCACTCCCCGAGAGTAAGACATGAGTCAGCAATACTCTCCCCCAAGCAGAGTTGGTCTCCCATCAGCCCTAAAAAGGCACGGTATCCCCAGCAAATCAGCAACACTCTCCCCCGAGCAGAGTTGGTCTACCATCAAGTTGGGTATCCCCAGAAGATCTCAATATTCCCTAGCAGAGTATACAGATATTCCTAAACAAGTATCCCCGAAAGTCTTAATATTCCTCGACAGAAATATAAGATTGTTCCCCGAAGGAATACAGACACCCTAGCGGAGCCATTTCCCCAGTGTAGTCCAAAGTTTCCCCAGGAGAGTTGAACCATCTCCCCAGTAGACTCTGGAAGCTTGTCCCCTGCAGAGTACAAATATCTCTCCCCAGCCATATGCAAAGGTTATCCCTACCAGAGTCTAACTGGGTTATCCTCAGCAAATTACAGCGGAAAGATCGTCCTCGGCGAAGTTCTTCCTATCCCCAACGGAGCTCATCAAATCCCTCAACAGAGCTTATCAACGGTATCCCCAGCGGAGTTATCGTTAAAATCTCAGCGAAGTATCTCTTCCCCATAGAGTAGTTCCCCGCAGAATAATCTCTTCACCAAGTTTATTCCCCAACAGAGTCATCTTCTCCTACCGGTTTGTTCTTGCAAATATCTTTGTTCATCATCCCCAACAGAGACAAAGAACTCTACTCTTCAACATCAGCCAAGGATTTAACGAGCTCCCGACATTCATCAAGGATTTCATTTCCCAGACGAAAATAAATTCATAAACATATCACATCTCATACCTCCCATTTATATGCATGATAAAGTGCATACGACACAATCTCAGTTATTCCTGAGAACATCATGACATCATGCATTTCATACATCATGACATTGCATACAACTAATGTTTTGCCTTTTCAGGAAAAGGTCGATCAAAAGATATTACCATCAACTTTTGAAGTTCCAGATTCGATACCTGTATCTAGCCAGGGCATATCTGTGAGCGACTGATTAGAGGTGTACGCCTGTATCCAGCCAAGAAAGCTATCTCGATCAACCTTTTGAAGTTCCAGATTTGATACCTGTATTTAGCCAGGGCATATCTGTGAGCGACTGATTAGAGGTCTACGCCTGTATCCATCCAGGAAAGCTATCTCGATCAACCTTTTGAAGTTCCAGATTCGATACCTGTATCTAGCCAGGGCATATCTGTGAGCGACTGATTAGAGGTCTACGCTTGTATCCAGCCAGGAAAGCTATCTCGATCAACCTTTTGAAGTTCCAGATTTGATACCTGTATCTAGCCAGGGCATATCTGTGAGCGACTGATTAGAGGTCTACGCCTGTATCTAGCCAGGAAAGCTATCTCGATCAACCTTTTGAAGTTCCAGATTCGATACCTGTATCTAGCCAGGGCATATCTTTGAGCGACTGATTAGAGGTCTACGCCTGTATCCAGCCAGGAAAGCTATCTCGATCAACATTTTGAAGTTCCAGATTCGATACCTGTATCTAGCCAGAGCATATCTGTGAGCGACTGATTAGAGGTCTACGCCTGTATCTTGCCAGGAAAGTATCTGCATGAAGAGGTCTACACTTGTATCCAGCCAGGAAAGCTATCTCTACCAACCTTTTGGAGTTCCAGATTTGATACCTGTATCTAACCAGGGCATATCTGTGAGCGATTGATTGTAGGTCTACACCTGTATCTAGCCAGGAAAGTATCTGCATGAAGAGGTCTACACCTGTATCCAGCCAGGAAAGCTATCTCTACCAACCTTTTGGAGTTCCAGATTCGATACCTGTATATAGCCAGGGCATATCTGTGAGCGATTGAGTGTAGGTCTACATCTGTATCTATCCAGGAAAGTATCTGCATGAAGAGGTCTACACCTGTATCCAGCCAGGAAAGCTATCTCGACCAACCTTTTGAAGTTCCAGATTCGATACCTGTATCTAGCCAGGGCATATCTGTGAGCGATTAATTGTAGATCTATACCTGTATCTAGCCAGGAAAGTATCTGCATGAAGAGTCTGAAGATCAACACCTGTAACAGGCTAGGAAATTATCTTTCTTTCTCAGATGCGCAAGTTCTCGCTAAGGAATCTCTTACGCGATCAACAACCCAGGATGGCATATTTTAAGCCCATCTCCACCACTATCCATTACATTTCCAAATGGCATCTGTAAGGACATTCCTGACAAGATTCTGTCACACCTCCAGATGGCATCTATAAGACCATCCTGCTACCATCATCTCTCCAAGTGGCATCTGTAAGCCCATTCCCGACATCACAATGCTGATACTACTATGCGAGTGCAAATTTCTGGGCACTCTAGTGTTCAATCATCTTCCACCTTCGGATCACGAAAGGCACGCAAGCCAATCTACATCCTCAGGTTTAAGAAGATTGAACAGGGGAAACTATTGTACCCCAAAATTTGCCCTCCCATATTTCTTCAAGTTTTGTCAAGAATCATCTACAAATGGTTCAAGATTTGCTCAAAGATTGCACAGTCCAAATGCCTCCTAAGCCAGTCAAAATTAGGGTTTTGGTTCTCTCAAGGAATTTGAGGTTTTCAATGGTTCAATCAAGTCTCATATTCCTATATGCATTCTCAAGCATCTACATGCCAAGTCTCAAGACTCACAGTGCCAAGTTGCACAGTCAAAAGCCCTATTTGATCCACAGTCAACTGCAGGGGTAAAATGGTCATTTTATAGTCAAAAGTCAGAATTTTTTGTCAAAATATTATTTTGAGGTCACAATCATCATTTGATCAAGTCTTGATCATGATTCCACAAGCATGGCTCAAAAATCATCAAGGATGCAAAAGTTACTATTTTTGGATAGCAGAAAAGTCAATTGTATCTTGACCAGGGCATAACTTTTTCATGGTTCATCAGAAAAATCTCATCCAATGCTCATTTTGAAGGGGATGACATTTCCTACAATCCATCTTCACACTCCAAGTCCAAGAAATTCTCTCACAAGAAGTTATCAATTTCTACATTATAGGTCAATTTTAAAAGTCAACAAAACTGCACTTTAAGTCAAAGACCATAACTTGAGATTGGTAAATCTAAATGACATGGGACCAATAGCATTGGTTAGAGGACTTCAAGACCTTTCCAAAGTGTCCAAGAACATGTTCATATGATCAAATTTGAGCAAGATATGCATTGGAGAAGTTGGGAAATTTTTGTGAATTCGCAAAAGTCAACTTTGTTCAAAACACCTTGTTTTTGCTAATGGGCCTCAAATTTCTTCTTGAAACTTTATCCAAGGCCTATGCACGACCCATCAAGCCTATTTGAATTTATTTTCTTATTTTTATTAATTAATTGGATTTTTAATTGATTTTAATTCATTTAATTAATTTAAATTGTAGGAAATTCAAAGATATGGTTTTTCAATCTTTTTTTGAAGCAAGAATGACCTAATCAAGCTGGAAAATTCGTGTGCAAATCAAAGGGACAAAAATCTCCAAGTTTGGCAAGTTTCTTCAATCAAAAAGATTCAAAAAGATGTGATTGCAAATCAAATATTCAAACCATTATTTCATGGATCTTTGCCCAAGGATGTAACCTAATTCTCTTCCTCTATAAGTACACAAGCCAACCCTAATGCATTGGACGTGAAATTGCTGCAAACAAAGCCATAGCCATATTGACTTTTTTCAAGAAAATTGCCAAAACTGTTTTCTATATTCCAGGGCCATTCAAAGCAATTGGTTGATTCTAACACCTTGCAGGGGTTCCCAGGAACATATAGCAATTAAATTCACACGCTAAAGCTCAAGGAATCCAAGGAAACAGTTTCACGGTTTGAACATCTTTTCCAGAATTGCAACTCATTATTCATGTGCATTTGACATATTTTATTGGTTGTTTTGTGTTAATAGGGACCATACGAAGCTTTTGGCATAAGTTAATTGGGTTAAAACGTCCTAAATCACAAGTTGCCATGTTCAAATTCTAGGGTTCATAAGCCTTCGAATTGGGGCTTTACAGTACAGGAATAATTAGGGTTCATAATGCATATGGTTGAATTCAGGAGACTCATACGAACACGCAGGGACCATCGCGACATATTTATATTCAGTATAGACCTATTCACTATTTTTCCTTTTTGCAGTTTGTGGGGGTTAAAAACCCCCGCTATCTAACCTTGTATCTTACAGTTTCGGCGAAGACGATGATGAGTTGTTGACATGCTATTGGACCATTCAAAAATAAGCGCGCGTTTTCTTTTTATGCAGGATACTGTTTGATTTTCTAATATAATGATTACTTTGTATTATAATATCAAATGCAAGCGAATGGTGTAGTGGCTAGTGAGCTGGCTGGTGATCATTGGGACTTGGGTTCGATTCCCAGGTCCCCTAAATACTCCTATATTATTTTGTTTACTATATTCACATGCAGGCAGTCCAACAGTGTTCCACCATGCACTCTCATATCCCAGGCGCCATGTGGCTTCAAGCAGCCATCTAATGGCCATGATGGAGTGATTACCATACTCCTGGTCAACCCTGCGCGTGGACAATTCCCCAAGGTCAAACAGGCTGGAGAGCTTAATGGGCCATATTTCCAAACAAACCTCCTCTTTGGGCCAACACCCCCCTGGTTCATTCATTCTTTTCTTTTTATTTTCTTTTACTAATTATTATTATTATTATTTAATTAACTTAATTAATATTTTTCATAATAAATTCAGACAACTAAAAAATGTAAATATTTTTATTATTATTATTATTTATTAATTTCACTCTATTTTTTGTAAATAAATACTAACACAAATTAATTTAGTTAATTAGGTTAACTTTGACTTTTTTATAAATAAAATCAACATAGAATTAGGGTTTTTCTTTTGAAAATTTTAATCCTTTTTTATTTTATTTTCATTAAAACATAAAAAACTTAAAAAACATTTCTTGTAATTATTTAATTAATTAGTAAATCAGGTTTAATATTAATTAATTGCAAAAAGGACCAAAATTCCATTATTTTCTCAAAAAGGGTCAAAACCCTAAGACTTTTCCCAATTCAATTTTTTTCGCGCATGTATATTCTTGATTCCTATTTTGATCATATTTATGTAATTGCTCCGAGGATGTAATAGATAATTAGGATCTTTATCGCTTTCTTTTAATTTCCCGCATTTATCTTTTCAAGGGTTATGTTTTTGGCGATGTAAATACCCGACCCCTTGTAATAGCGTAGATTTACTTTCCGCAATTTACTTTCCGCAAATTATTAACTGTTAACTATGCATGACAAGACTTGCCTGAAAAATAAAATCAACTCGTAGCTCACCATAAAATGTGCAAAGATAATTTAAACATGAAACCTGACACACTCGCACATGCCACTCCTAGGGTACGCCTCACTTGGTTGCCTCAAAGTGGTCATTGAGTATAGGGTGTTTTAGAGGTCGCCCTCCTGTCTAAAGATCCAGTTGCCTCGAAACGGTTGCCTCGGATAAAAAAGGATCTAGGACATTAGGGTTACCGCTAAGGCGTCCTACTATTGCTTTGGTGACCACACATGTCCCTATAATCGAATTGACCCGAATAACTCCAATGATGGTGCTTCCTACTTCTCAATAGTGGGATAGTACTGTCTAAAGGACATTTACACAGCTTAATTCCTTAGAGTAGGTAGATTTCTCCAGGGTACTTGTTCTTTCAAAATAAAAAACAACTTTTCGCACCTACACTTTCAAAAAGTTTTCAAACAAACACGTCATACACTCTTGAGGACTGATACAAGAGTTACCTAGAAGTTTTCAAAACGAAACTTTTTCAAAACCCACAAACACAAGAAAAGCAAACATTTTTGAAAACATAGTGAGCAAGTACCTAAGAGCCCGTGGATAACCACGGATAGAAAGGGTGCTAACACCTTCCCTTTCTATAATCTACCTCCCGAACCGAGAAACATATCGAAAAGGAATTTTGCTGTGCTTTTGTCCTTTCCTTGTTGGAGAAAATAAAAGACGGTGGCGACTCTTGCTTACCGCGACATTTCGCGAACCAACATTAAAAAACAGTCAGTTCTATTTCCACCGATCACAACAACATTGACTTCTTTCTTTGCAGCAAAAGGTTTCTTGATAGGATTGGGAGTGGAGGTAGATGCGACAGAGATCTTCCCACTTTTGATGCAACTTTTAACTCTTTCACCGGTTAAGATCAATTCGGTGAAACCAGAAGAAGAGCAGCCAACCAATAGATTAAAGAATGGACCAGATAAAATGCCCATGAACATGTTGATGTGCTCCCTATCAGTCAAGGGATGTTGGACCCTACTAGCAAGGTCTCTCCACTTTTGCGCATATTCCTTAAATCCTTCATTCTTCCCCATGGTCATATCTTGCAACTGAACCCTCGTTGGCGCCAAGTCGGTGTTGTACTGATACTAATGGTAGAAGGCAGTAGCTAAATCCTCCCAAGTATTGATACGAGAACCATCTAACTGATAAAACCATTCAAGTTGTGTTCCAGCCAAGCTCTCTTGGAAAAAGTGAACCCAAAGTTTCTTATCAGCAGTGTGCGGCTGTATCTTGCGCACATAAGATTTCAAATGGAGTTTTGGACAAGAAACCCCATCTTACTTTGCAAAGACTGGTGTTTTGAATTTGTGGGGAATGACTACCCCAGAGATCAAACCCAAATCATCAAAATCTAAACCGGGGACGGCTTGGATTTCAACAGCTTTCAATCTGCCTTCTAACTGCTTGTATTTGATATCAGCGGGTGGATACTGCTCGTTGAAATAATCATCATCGGATACTTGATCATTAATACAGTCAGCCTGAGTACTCTTGACCTCACCAATCCGATTCTCGTCCTCTTTAGATGAATCTCCTCCTATTGGGATTTGACGGACTGTCTCCATGAACCTTCTACCCATGTTGAATAGAGCTTTCTTCTTTGGCTTCTTCTTAACGGCCAGTAAAGCCTTCATATCTTGCTTCCCCTTGGCTAAGGCTATTAGAGTCTCCTGAAACTAAGAATTATGGGTTTGGAGATCCTTCACAGTTTTCTCTAGATCCATCTTGCTGAAATAAACAGCAGAAAGATAAGGAAACTTGTTATGTGAAAACCTGTCATGTTATGATGCATGGAATATGTACATGCAAATGATTTCAAGGATTAATGAAATTTAAATTTGTATAGACAAAAGAATGAACAAATGTTAATTTTCATTAGACAAAACAAGAAAGATTACATCATGCCTCTTGGGCTTACAAAATACCTTTCTAAGATAAAAAGACCGAACACATCCTCTTTGGAGTGAGATAAGCGTTCACACTTTTCTCTTCTTGTATCTGCTTCGTAAGCTCCAAGACCCTCTTTTCACTAGCATAGAATTAAGCCTCGAAAGTATCTCATTCTTCCTTCAGCTGGATCCAACCCTTTTGTAAGTCTTCGAGAGAGGTAGACATGTCGGGATGGAGGATATTGTAGGGAACATCTCCTTCGACTACAGGCTCCACGATGACTAGTAAGATGGAGGGATAAGGCATCACAAGTTTCTGAGCACGAGATCATACCCATTTAAGGTAAGGCTCGAGAGGAATGGAATTCTTGTGTCGTATGTCTTGCTATCCACCTTGTTCAACATCCTCCAAGCTCGGATAAATCTCTGATGGTAACCTTGGTTGTCATTCTCGTAGTCGAACACCAATCCTTGGATAAGCATCTCATGGGGACCATCCCTCTGGGCGTAACCAAACTGTCGTAGGGCTAAGACGGGTTTGTAAGTGATACCTCCTCTAATGCCAAGCAAAGGGACATTAGGGAATTCTCCGCAACGGTCGACGATAGTAACATTCTCCAAAGAGCAGGAACACCAATGAATATCTGAATGTTTGAGCGTCATCAACCTATATGACCACCTTGAACCTTGCTAGTTCTTCAATACAAATTGGGGAAGATGCAAAATAAACCATCTTGCCAAGATAGGAGTACAACACATAAGGATACCTCTTTTCCTCAAAGTGCGAGAGTGAAAAGAATGTAGGATGTCTCCTAACAAAGTAGGCATCGGGTTACGAGACATGAAGATTTTGACGACGTTCACATCTATGAGTTGGTCCGGATTTGGAAAAAAAACCAAACCATAGATGAGAAGAGCCACAATTTCCTCAAATGCTTGAAAATCCAAAGAGTTCCAACAATTTTGGGCTTTCTCAAACAAGAACTTTTCTAGGAAACCTTTGATACCACTCCTTGTTTCCCAATTAGTTGTGATATCAGATGGTTGCAACTGTAGAGCTTGAG
The DNA here is from genome assembly GCA_948472305.1 of Vicia faba. Classification (NCBI taxonomy): domain Eukaryota; kingdom Viridiplantae; phylum Streptophyta; class Magnoliopsida; order Fabales; family Fabaceae; genus Vicia; species Vicia faba. Next base: position 544,495,341 of record OX451735.1, read on the forward strand.
CAATCTCTTCTGGTTTTGGATCTCTTTCCGTACCGTTGAAGGGTAGTTGATTGAGAATAGGAATTCTCAAGATTTGGGAGAATTCCTCCAAAGTTGGCACAAGTTGATAGTCGGGAAAAGTGAAGCAATGGTGTAGAGGATCGAAGATTTGGAAGAGCACCTTCATCATTTCCTCATCAGTGTTGGAGGTAATCAAGTTTAGGAGGCGGCCATGTCTTTCGGTAAATGAAGAATTCTCGGGAACCCTTTGTTGTAACCCAAAATTTGCCCTCTCACTTATCAAGAATTTGCTCACAAGATCTCCTTGGGCTCAAGACTGCACTAGGGTTTGATCAGCTCAAGACACCTCCTTATGCACTGATGACCAAATTTAGGGTTTTAGTTTGCACAAGGATTTTTGAACTTCAAATGCCCCATATGACTTTCATGGATCATTATGGACCCCCAAGATTACTCATGACAAGTTTCAAGCCTTGGATCACACTTTTGATCAGTCAATTGAACAGTTGACCTAAAAATCAGTTGTATTGGGGAAAAAGTCAACCATGACCAATTTACAGTCAAACTTCATAATTTTTTATCTACATCAACATTTTAGACTCATATGTATCATTTGATCAAGTTTGGACCATAATTCCTCAAGAAATTTGATCAAATCTCCAAAAGGGCAAAATGGTCAAAATTAGGGTTTTCACTAGGAAAGGGCAATTTCTGATTTTTGACGTAGCAAATGGTCAATTGGTTTAAGGAATGATCTAAAGAGTCCAATTGAATAATTTTTTACCTAATGACATGATTCAAAACATTTCAAATCCATTGGATTGACAAATGAATTTTGCAGTCCACTAATTAAAAGTCAACTGTATACTAAAAAGTCAAACTTTGACTTTTTGGTCAAATTTAAGTACCAAAGATCACAATTCATCAAAACATGTCAAAATATGAAACTTATTCATCAAGAAATCAAGAAATCAATATTTCATTTTGAAAAGTCAAAATTTCTAAACTTAGAAATTTTTTTAAATGTCAAAAATTTCTTATTTTTTCATAACTTTGAGCAATTTTTTCATTATGATGCAAGATGATCAAAAGGAAACTTCCAAAATGAAAGTTGTATATCTCCATGAACTGTACAACTTTGCTTCAAACAACTTATTCCAAAAGTGCTTGGATTACAAGTTATAATTTTATGAATACATGCTCATGAACTAAAAAAGACTTAGTGAAATTTTGCCCTAGTTAGGCAGTTTTTTTTTACCTAACTTCATGGCAATTTTTCACATGGTTCTAAGGGGAATATTCAAAAGAAATTCAAAGATAGGTTGTAGATCACATTGCAAGATTTCCAAAATGTCAAAGAACTCTTTGAGATTATTCTTGAGTAGGGAGAATCGAAGAGATGAAGTTGGTGTTTTGTCACTTGAATTACAAGGCATTTTGTGATGAACAAAAATCCAATTTCAAACCTATGCTGCACAATATTGTTTTGTAGGCTTCTAAACCTCAAGATCTCTCCATAATCAGAAGATTACACTTGCTTTTGAGCTATTATCCAAGTGTTCCAAGCATTGTCCAAGCCAATTTGCCATTTTTGGAAGAAAGTTACCATTCCACTCTTGAAAAGTTGCTTTAATCACAAAGTCAATTTGTCTTGAGCTTCTAACTTGTTCTTTCTGCACACATAACTCCTATAAACCAAAAGCAATGTGTCTAAGACCTAAAAAATCTCAGAACATGCTTGCACAAAACATGAGATTTGTCATTTCACTTTTCTTCAAAAGCAAGTTATAGAGCCATAACCCTATAACTCAGAAACCTAGAGTGATTTGGTGCTGAAATATTTTCCATACATATTAAAAAGTTTATTGCAAGCAAAGGCACGAGAGTAAACATCCTAAAACTCTCCCAAACACCATTGCTTCACAAGACTTCTTAACTTGACAGTTTTGAGCCAAAAATCTCCATCTCCATTTCCACTCGTGTGTTTTGATTCTTAATCATTCAAACACCTTACATACATCATACACAAGTGATCCAGGCCCATGTTTCAAGACTGTAACCCCTCCATTAGTATCCACCCTATTCAAATATCAAGCTTGCAGGTTGACTTGAGTAGGGAGATTCAGGGACTTTCAAAGCAAAGTAAGAGTTGGAATACACTAAAGGAGGTCCGGGCAAGCTAAACAGATCATCATGCCATCTCCAAAGTTGCTCAAACTCCATTCACGACTCCAGCTGCAAGAGGTAAGTTTTCAAACTTCCATCTCTTCATACATGCATCATTTGTTTCTAATTTGTGAAGATAAAATATAGATATCATTGCTCTAAAACTGACCATGTTCATAGTTTTCATTTATATTGATTGTATGTAGAGAATTTCAGATTTGAACTTTTTGAAAAAATTAGGTTTCAATTTAGGGCCATCAAAATTAATCTTCATCTTTGACTTTTAGCTTACATAATTTATATGGTTAGATTCGTGAGGAAAAATAGCACAACATTCATGTTTGCATTTTCCATTTTTGTTGAGAAACGAATGAGATACAGGTGGTCCGGCTGGCTGAAGGTTGAAGACGAAGTACAAGTCATGGAGACGTTTTACATTATGTATTTATTGTTTCATTTGTATTAACGGATGTACATCCACCCTAGTGGCAAAGGTAACGCGCATGTGTATGGAAGGTCATGGGTTCGATACCCAGCGCTACCTTTTGCCATTATTTTTTAGCATTTTTTCTCATCTTTGTTCAACTAGGTGCCTGGGCTTCCAATAAGTGGGCCTTGTATTTTTTTTTCTTTGCTGACTCCCATCTTGACTTTTGGCACCCCCTGGCCCATTTGTATTTATTTATTTATTTATTTTATTTTAATTTTTAAATATATTTTCTAAAAATACTGAAAATCATAAAAAATATAAAAATAGTAGATTTATGTTTTGACATAATTTAAATATTTTTCTCACACAAAAAATTATTTTATTTATCATACTTTATTTATCTTTACTAATTTTCTTGTAAATTTAATTAAAACTAGGTTATTATTTATTTTCTTTTATACCTATTTAAATATATTATTTTAATATAAAAAAGGGCCAAAAATATTTTATAATACTATAATTTATTTCCAAGACAAAAATAACAAAAAGAATGCTTTTCTTATAAACTTAATTTCTTTCTAATCAATTAATAGATTTAGGGTTTTATTTAAAATCTTTTCTTAGTAAATTAGGTTTACGTTTATTATTTTAATTAATTATTTTCTTTTAATTAATTAGGTTAAAATAAATTCCTTTTTCTCATAAAAAATCCAAACAAAAAGATCCATTTTCTTTGCATTTACATTCTTGCATATTTATTTTTGTACATTTATTTATTTCAATTATTGTATTTATTCAATATGGTTGTAATAGACTAATTAGGCTTTAAATTCTTGCAATCCCCATTCAATTTGTACCCCCCCCCCCCCCCCCCCTTCTCACAAATTATGTAATAGCTTAGTATTTTTATTTTCCTCAATTTAAATGCTTTATATTCACATGCTAGTAATTAGGGTTTATATGGAAAGAACAAAATCAATCAAATAGAAAACCCTAATTCAAGACAAAATCACACATGAAAACAACACACTTTCACACAAGCACCCCTAGGGTTATCCCACTTGGTTTCCTTATACAAAATGTCCATATTACGCATGTAATGTATCTTAGCCAAAAACAAGCAAAAAATACAAGATCATAGACCCTCGATGACGCTATCTAAGTTGCCTTACTAATGATCTTAGTTCCTCAAAAAGAATGCTAAGATACCTTGAGATATTGCCAATCATGGTTATACGATGACCCACACCCGTCCCGTTTACATCCAAAGATAGGTTTTCTTACCAAATCAATGGTAAGACAACAATGTCAAAGGAAAAGGAAATGAATAAGAAAGAAATTTGTGTAGGTAGATTGCTCCTAACTACTTGCTCCATTTCAAAACAAACATACTTGCTATTTTCAAAAACAAACACCAACACTTTCAAATATCTTGCAAAATTGAAAACATTTTTCAAAAGATCAAACATCTTTGTATACATTCTTACGAACGAGAATCATTACAAAGATTTCCTAAACAATGGCCTCTTTACAAAATACTTTCAAAAACCACACTAAGCATAATTTCAAACAAAATCAAGTGATCAAGCAATTAACTAAGAACCCATGGAAAACCATGGGTGAAAGCGGTGCTAATACCTCCCCTTTTCATAATCTACCCCCCGAACTCAAGAAACAATCTCAAAGGTCTTTCCCGTGCTTTTTCACCTTTCCTTTTGGATAAAAGAATAATCGGTGGTGACTCTTTCTAACCACAACATTTGCGATCAAACGCAAAACCCTCAAGTTAGTTCTCCCACCGTACCATAGAACTGGAGACTCTACTGGGGAATATTCTAAAAGTGGGGTTACCTTAGGGCTAGATCACATTTACTTGCTTACATTGTTTGACTTGCATGCTTTACATTATGGTTCTTTGTTTGGGTTTGAATCCTCTACCTAGATTTGGGATACATTATAAGTAAGTAGCAATACATTGTGAAAACTGTGCGGGGTATACCGACATGGTCTAAGCAATAGCTACGTTAGTGCGACATATTTGTGGGTACCGGTAGCCTTTGAGTTAATCAAAGAGAATACGGGGCCGCTGAGTGATATCATAAAGCACTAATGAAATCTTAGAACCCTTACTTGACCAACTTGGCCTTTAGGATGTAGTGAGATGACCGACTTTGGTGCAGTCCAAAGTTGGTAGATACTCGATACTACACTCATTGAGGTTTGGTTTCTTGGGATATTTTGGTCGCCATTAAAGAGGCTTGTGCTGAAACAATGACCAAGGAAACAAACTAGTGATATTGAGCTCCTTAGAACCCGGTTACTATTACAAGGACAGGTTTAAGCCAACTAAACTTCAAGAGGGTACTTACCTATAAAACTCCATGCAAGCCTAAACCTAAGGATTTGTTTGTTTTGTTTGTATATGCATACTTGTAAATAACATCATGGACATCATATGCATTCACTAACCATTTCAAGGATTTTTGGATTCATCTTTGTTCTTGTTTTGTAGGATATGGATTCACTTCGCAGGAAAACTATTCAAGTCAATCTTATAAGGATCCCTCCACAACTCAAGGAGCTAGCTTCAAGGATCCCTGAAAACTCTCAATTTACCGAGAGACATGGTCGCCTACTCAACTTGGTCACCTCTAACACAGATGAGGATATGATGAAGCTGCTCTTTCAGTTCTTTGATCCTTTACACCATTTCTTCACATTTCCCAACTATCAACTTGTGCCTACTTTGGAATAATTCTCCCAACTCTTGAGGATTCCCATTCTCAATCAATACCTTTTAACGGTACGGAAAGAGACCCAAAGCCAGAAGAGATTGCTCAAGCTCTACACTTGCACTCATTTGATATCACAACTCATTAGGAAACAAGGAGTGGTGTCCTTGGACTTGCAAGCCTTTGAGAAAATTATGGCTCTCCTCATCTATGGGATGGTTCTGTTTCCAAATCTTGACCAACTCATAGATGTCAACACCGTCAAAATCTTCATATCCCGCAACCTGGTGCCTACATTGCTAGGAGATATCCTACACTCTTTTCACACTCGCACTATGAGGAAAAGAGGTGTCCTTATGTGTTGCACTCCTCTCTTGGCAAGATGGTTTATTTCACATATTGCCCAATCTGTATTGAAAAATGAGCAAGGTTCAAGGTGGTCACAAAGGTTGATGACGCTCAAACATTTGGAAATTCATTGGTGCTTGCGATACAAAGAGAATGTTATCATTGTTGACCGTTGCAGAGAATTCCCTAATGTCCATTTACTTGGCATTAGGGGAGGTATCACCTACAACCCATGCTTATCCTTAAGACAATTTGGTTACGCCCGGAGGGATGGACTGCATGAGATGCCATGAGATGCTAATTCAAGGTTTGGTATTTGACTACGACAACAAAGATCAAGGTCTCCGCCAGAGATTTATCCGAGCTTGGAGGATGTTAAACAAGGTAGATAGCAATACTTTGGGGCATAAAAATCCCATCCCTCTTGAGCCTTACCTCAAATTGGTACGAACTCGCGCTCAGAGTCTTATGATGCCTTACCCCTCCATTCTCCCGGTAATCATTGAGCCTGTCATGGAGGGAGATGTTCCATACATTATCCTACATCCTGGCATGCCTACCTCTCTTGAAGACCTACAAAGGGATTGGATACAACTCAAGGGAGAGCGAGATACTTTCTAAGCCCAATTCTACGCAAGCGAGAAGAAGGTTTTGGAACTCACTAGACTACTTCATGAGGAGCAAAATCTGAATTCCTACATCGCACCAAAGAGGATGCGAACTACCTTTTTATCTTAGAGTTTTTGTATTATTTTTCCCGAAGAGACATTGATGTACTCAAGCTTTAATTTATTAATATAACGTGTGTTTCCTTTTTGTCTAAAACAAATTTGAATCTTTGAAATCCTTGAAATCATTACATATGCATATACCATTCATCATAACATAAGCAGGTCTTTTGCAACAAGTCTCCTCATCTATCTACTGTTTATTTCAGTAAGATGGATCTCGAGCAAACAGTGAAGGAACTCCAAGCTCAGAATACACAGTTTCAACAGTTGCTCTTGACCCTATCCAAAGGACAAGAAGAGTTGAAGACTTTGTTGGATGAGGAGAAGAAAAAGAAGACAAAGAAGGTGACCGGAGTCCTAAACATGGGAAGAAGATTTCATGGGAAGACAAGAAGGACCTTAGACTTTGAAACAACATCCGGTGAGAGAGACAATCAAGATGGGAAAGGAAAGGAAACAGTTGTCCCGTCATAATCGGAAGAGGAAGGGGAAGAAGAAGACTATTCTGAAGAACAATACCCTCCAGCTGATGACAAGTATAAACATCTCGAAGAGAGATTAAGTGCAATCGAAATCCAAAAAGTGCCTGGCTTGGACTTTGAGGAATTGGGGTTAGTGTCAGGGATTGTCATTCCTCCCAAATTCAAAGCACCTGTGTTCACCAAGTATGAGGGAGTCTCATGTCCAAAAATGCATCTCCGATCCTATGTAAGGAAAATCCAACCCCATACCGCTGACAAAGACTTATGGGTACACTTCTTCCAAGACAGTCTGTCTGGAACTCAACTTGACTGGTTTTACCAACTAGAAAGAGCCAACATTCACAACTGGGAAGATCTTGCTGCAGCCTTCTACAAACAATACCAATACAATGCTAACTTTGCACCTACCCATACTCAACTTCAGAGCATGGCCATCGCTTCAAATGAAGGATTCAAGGACTATGTGCAAAAATGGAGAGAGAGTTGGTAGACATGTTCTTGGGCACCTTGTCTGGTCCCTTCTTCAATCATTTAATTGGAAGCTCATCGGCAGGTTTTACTGAACTGATATTGACCAGAGAAAGGATAGAAGTCGGGATAAAGAGTGGAATGATTCAGAAAGATACATCCTATGCTGCTATAAGGAAGCCATTTATCGGAAAGAAAGAAGTGGTTTCCATTTATCCTCAGAGAAATCAAGATAGGGCCGAGTGTCGTCCAATGGTGGGTGCTGTTATGATTTCTAAATCTGCGCCTGATCAGCAAAGAAACAACCAACAAAGGATGGAAAGGCCAGTCATACAATTCACCATAATTAACATGACCCTATCTCAGGTATTACCGTATCTACTAAGATTCAATTCGGTAACCTTAAAAGAAGCTCCAAAGAACCCTAACACAACATCTCCTCACTATCATCCCAATGCCCGTTGCGTATATCACTCTGAAAGTCCTGACCATGACACTAATAACTGTTAGGCTCTAAAGAACAAAACACAAGACCTCATTAAAGTAAAAGAGATTGAATTCGATGCGCCCGAAAAGCCAAATGTCATTTCCACCCCTATGCCCAAACATGGCCATAGTACCAATGCCATTGAAGAAGAAATATTCGTTACTTCAATTGATGAACTTATGACCCCACTCATGACTATTAAAGTGAACTTGTTGAATGCCGGTGTGTTCCCGGGCTGTGATGAAGGATGTCATTTATGTTTGTCTTCACTAACCAGCTGTCCTTTGTTGAAAACAGGCGTTCAGTGCCTAATGGATAACAAAGAAATTTTGTTTGAAAAGACTTCTGTCCCACCTATTCCTTTTGAAGATGTTTCTATCATTACCATATCAGCCAATTCTTCCAGGGTCTCCACCAAAAGACCCGTTAGAATTACATCAATTCCGAAAGACACTCCTTTGATAATTACAATGCCTGGATCAGTCTCGTATTCGTCAGACAAAACCATACCATGGAATTATGGAGGGGATGTCTACTACCACAGAATCAAGCAAGATTGGCCAGCCGCCGAAGATTCAAGTTCTGAAAAATTCAACTCCGACATCAGTAATATTGCAGGAACTAGCAAGATTACCCGAAGCGGAACGATATTCTCTCCATAAATTTCTCCCCCAAAAGTAGTTTCTGGACCCGTAATCATTCCTGTTGTTGTTGCTCCTCCGAAGGCTATTCCCAGTCCTACAATCATCTCCACCAATACTCCAACTGACAAAGTTGTTACAACCCCTGTTATCATTCCTACTGAAACTCCTGCTGACGAGTTAACTGAGACTCGAGGTAAAAGTATTCTGATTGAGCCTGTCCAGACAAAGGCTCAATCATTGGCTATCCCTGAGACCTCCCGGAAAGAGATGGAGGAGATTCTGAAGATCATAAAAATAAGAGACTACGATGTAGTTGAACAACTGGGGCAAACTCCCTCTAAAATTTCCATGCTGGCATTACTACTATGTTCCGAGGAGCATGCAAAAGCCTTGGTAAAATTCCTGAAAACTGCCCATGTACCCCAAGAGACATTTGCCAATCAGTTTTAAGACTGCGTAGCCAGCTTGACTGTAGATAATGGTCTAGGTTTTTCGGATGCTGATTTAACGCCAAGAGGAAGGAACCATAATGAGGCATTGCACGTCTCAGTTAAATGTAGGGGCACAACCCTGGCTCATGTTTTGGTGGACATTGGCTCATCTCTGAATGTATTTCCTAAAAAAGCTCTTGATAGGCTTGACTTTGAGGGATTGACATTGAAGCCAAGTAACATAGTAGTATGGGATTTTGACGACTCGAAAAGGATGGTGCATGGGGAAGTGGACATTCCCATAAAAGTTGGAACACAAACATTTGATTCAACTTTTTACGTAATGGATATCTGTCCCTCATATTCCTTCTTGCTAGGCCGACCATGGATCCACAATGCTGGCACTATCACTTCTACGTTGCGCCAAATGCTGAAATATCCGATTCAAGGGAAGATTATCACCGTTCATGGAAAAGAAGAGTATATGATCAGCCATCTCAATTCCTTCAGATATGTGGAATTATATGGTAAATTTATTGAAACTCCATTCCAACACTTTGAAGAGGTCCCGCAAGATGTGGCAGTAACCAATGTTGTTCCCAAGATCACAAGGCCTCCACTTAGGATGTCATCTTTGAAGGATGCCAAAGCAGTAGTAGAAGAAGGTGGGTGCACTATTTGGGGACAACTCCCAGATATCCCATATAAGTATGACAAGTTTGTCCTGGGTTTCACTTCAGGTGCCCAGAAGGCTGTGCGTTGCGCTCATGCCGGAGGACCGCCCCTGAAGATCAGCAACCGCAAGGTCAATGCCGTAGAAGATGATGAAGATAGTTGTTACTTGGAGGACTGGATATTTCCAACTGTCGGTGGAGGACTCAGCAACTGGGAGGCTAGAGATTCTGTCCCGATCACTTTTATACCACAGTAATATGTCTTTACATTTTGTTGGATCTGTAATATTAAAACAATTCACACTCTTAAAACCTTGTGTCTTACCCGAGGCACAATGGTCCATTTGTAAGGGTTATTATCTCATTTTCATATGACATCAATGAATCATGGATGTTTTTGCATACAAACTTTTGTGCTCATTGTTTTTCTTTTTACATTTTTATTTCTTTCAAGGATAGTTATACCCTTACACACACTCACACTCACAATGCAGGTACACATCCATTCGGGATCCCATGGGTACTACTATGGCCTTTTGTGACTCTGAGAATCTAATCTACCAAGCCGAAGAAGAAGGTAAGGAATATTGTGATGTACCAGGGGAACTTTCCAGACTACTACAACAAGAAGAGAGAACCATCCAGCCTCACAAGGAACCCGTGGATACAATCAACCTAGGTACCGAAGAAGATAAAAAAGAGGTTAAGGTGGGTGCCAATGTGGAACACAGTATCAAGGAACATCTGATACAATTGTTACACGATTATGTTGAAGTCTTTGCCTGGTCGTATGAAGACATGCCAGGACTTGATGCAGATATTGTGGTACATCATCTGCCTACAAAAGAGGATTATCCGCCAGTAAAGCAAAAGGTTCTCCGCATGAGGCCTGATATGACAGAAAAGATTAACGCAGAAGTCATGAAGCAATTCAATGTTGGGTTCTTGGTTGTTGCCTCTTATCCCCAATGGGTTGCCAATGTTGTTCCCGTGCCTAAAAAAGACAGCAAAGTGTGAATGTGTATGGATTATAAAGATTTGAATAGGGCAAGCCCTAAGGATGATTTTCCACTCCCCCACATTGATATTCTAGTTGACAATACGACACAACACAGTTTTTTCCTTCATGGACGATTTCTCAAGTTACAACCAAATCAAAATGGCGCCCGAGGACATGGAGAAAACAACGTTTGTTACGCAGTGGGGCACTTTCTGCTATAAGGTGATGCCATTCGGACTAAAGAATGTTGGGGCAACCTATCAACGTTCCATGGTAGCTTTATTCCATGACATGATACATCAAGAAATAGAGGTCTACGTGTACAATATGATAGCCATATCTCAAACAGAAGAAGAGCATCTTGATCACTTACAAAAACTGTTTGAGAGACTGAAGAAGTACAAGCTGAGGTTGAATCCAAACAAATGCACATTTGGAGTACGGTCTGGTAAACTCCTAGGCTTTGTCGTCAACAATAAAGGTATTGAAGTAGATCATGCCAAGGTAAAAACGATACAAGAGATGCCTGCTCCTCGTACTGAGAAGGAAGTCAGAGGGTTCTTGCGATGTTTGAACTACATTTCCAGATTCATCTCTCACCTGACAGCTACTTGTGAACCAATCTTCAAATTGTTGAAGAAAGATCAAGTAGTCAAATGGAATGACGAGTGCCAAGTTGCTTTTGACAAAATCAAAGAATACTTACAAGAGCCTCTTGTGTTGATGCCACCAGTCGAGGGAAGACCATTGATCATGTATCTGACTGTTTTAGAAAACTCAATGGGGTGTGTATTGGGGCAGCATGACGAGTCTGGACGAAAAGAGAAATCTATTTACTACCTGAGCAAAAAGTTTACCGACTGTGAAACCAGATATTCACTGCTTGAGAAAACTTGTTGCGCTCTGGAATGGGCTGCTCGCCGGCTAAGATAGTATATGCTGACTCATACTACTTTGTTGATATCTAAAATGGATCCGATAAAATACATCTTCGAGAAACCTGCTCTCTCCAGGAGAATAGCAAGATGGCAGATGATCCTGACGGAATATAACATACAATATACTACCCAGAAATCTATAAAGGGCAGTGTACTAGCTGATCACCTTGCTCACCAAGCCGTAGAAGACTACCAATCCATGAAGTTCGAATTTCCAGATGAAGACATCATGACGTTAGACAACTGTAAAGAATTCAGGCCATATGACGAACCTGAACAAGGATCCCGATAGACCCCGTTCTTTGATGGGGAATCCAACGCACTTGGAAATGGTATCGGTGTTGTACTCATATCTCCGGAAGGGTGTCATACTCCCTTTACTTCCAGACTCAGCTTCAATTGTACAGACAACATGGCGGAATACGAAGCATGCATCTTTGGCCTCAGAGCTGCCATAGACTTAGGGATCAAATCATTGGATGTATTCGGGGATTCAGCTTTGGTTATCAGTAAGATAAAAGGGGAATGGGACACCAAACACCCTAACCTTATCCCATATAAAGAACATGTTTTGACATTACTACCACATTTTGAGAATATTACCTTCGAGCATTTCCCGCGAGAAGAAAATCAGCTAGCAGACGCACTAGCCACAATGTCGTCCATGTTTAAACTTAAATGGGATAACGAGGCTCCCCAGATCACCATTGAACGAATGGATGAACCAACTCACTATCACGAGATTAATACTGAAGAAGTAGTGGACCATCCTTGGTTTCACGAAGTCAAGAAGTATCTTGAGGCTCAAGAATATCCAGAAGGAGCTTTAATCAATGATAAGAAGTTCTTAAGGAGATTCTCTTCTAAATTCTTCCTTAGTAATGGCATCCTGTACAAACGCAATCATGACTCTGTGTTACTTCAATGCGTAGACAAGGTTGAAGCAGAAAGGATCATGGCTGAGTTGCACGAAGGCACTTTTGGTACCCATTCCAGTGGGCATACGATGGCAAAGAAAATCCTATGGGCAGGTTATTACTGGTCTACCATGGAAGCATACTGCTATCAACACTCTCGAACCTGCCACAAGTGTCAGATCTATGCTGAAAAAGTACATGTACCTCCGGTTCCTCTGAATGTCTTGACGGCTCCTTGGCCCTTTGCAATATGGGGGATTGATATGATTGGGGAAATCAAGCCAACATCATCCAATGGACACCGCTTCATTTTAGTGGCCATTGATTATTTTACAAAGTGGGTGGAGGTATCTTCCTTTGCTTTCGTTACCAAGAACGTTGTCGCCCGGTTCATCAAGCAAAATCTCATTTGCCGATACGGTATCCCAGAGAAGATCATCACAGACAATGGTACAAATCTCAATAACACTATGATCACCGCCTTGTGCGAGCAATTCAAGATTCAGCATCACAATTCTTCCCCTTACCGAACGAAGATGAATGGTGCTATTGAAGCCGCAAATAAGAACATTAAAAAGATCATACATAAAATGACAGTCACATACAAAGACTGGCATGAGATGCTACCATTCTCTCTCCACAGGTATCTTACCACAAATCGCACATCAACTGGGGCAACACCTTATTCTCTGGTTTACGGCATGGAGGTTTTCTTGCCTATCGAGGTCCAGATCCCTTCTCTGAGGATTATGAAGGATGCAGGGCTGAATGAAGAAGATTGGATTCATACTCGACTTGATCAATTGAATTTTATTGATGAGAAAAGACTTTACTGCTGTTTGCCATGGTCAAATGTATCAAAAACGGATGATCAAGGCTTTCAATAAAAAGGTCAGATGCCAAGTGTATCAAGTTGAGGATCTGGTAATTAAACGCATCATACTGCCACAAGGTGATCCCAGGGGCAAATGGACTCCTACCTATGAAGGACCATTTGTAATCAAAAAAAATTTCTTTGGTGGGGAAATGATCTTGACCACCATGGATGGCGATGACCTGCCGCATCCTGCGAACGTGAACATAGTCAAAAGATACTACGAATAAGAGACCCGCTAGGTTGACACACCTAGGCAAAACAAGGGCATCCCGGAAACCAAAAAGGTTCGGGCAAAAATTAGGGATAAAACAAAAAAATATGTACACCCGGCATGTTGAAAACCCAAAAGGGCGGCTTGGGAAAAAAAGGGTTTCCCGGTGGACTGAAAACCCGAAAGGGCGGTCCAGGCAAAAGTTAGGGAATGTAAAGCGTATGACTATGTCTGGTTCGATCACCTTACGGACAACCTTTGGCTTCAACTGACAAACTCAGAGGTTCTGATCAATTCAATCATCTTCGGAAGAGGCAACAAATAGACAAGATGCTCGGAGATACAAAGGCTATAGCAGAATGGGACCCCCATGGGATTATTGCACATAGCTATCTTTTTTTTTAATCAAAATTTTCATTTTTTACGACAGCATTCTCTTACTAGAATGTTTGTCGCATTGTACAAATACTTACTCAAAGTCAATACAAAGATATTCCTTTGAAAGTGCAAAACTATCTGTTTTTCTTTACTCTTGTGTTTTGTTTACAAAAACGTCCAATGATTCATTGTTGAACATATGCATTTGAACATAATTACTGTTTACAAATAAACAAAATAAAAGAAAAATACTAATGGCTTTAAGAGGTAGGGAAATCTCTCTAAGCCATTTCCATAAATCCCTCATAATTTGCAGTTTAATCCCCAACGGAACAGAGCTTCCGGTTATCAATCCCCAGTAGAAGTCGCCAAATTTCTGAGGATTCCCCAATAGGATTTTACAAGTAGTATACGGAATTTCCCTTACAACAGAGTTTATTTCTCTAAATAGAAATTAGTCAACACTTAGACTTCACAACATGAAGACTTATACTCCATATCCTCAGCAGCAGTCAGGGATTTATTTTACCTAATCCAACAGCAGTGCAGCAAACTAGCTCACATACGCATACATTGCATCCATATATCATAAACATTGATAAAGCGAATGCAGTATACCATGCATTTCATACAACATAACATTACATATTAGCTAACATTTTATCTTTTTCAGGATAAGATTAATCAAACAACTACCATTAACAATATTCAAAGTCCTCAAATATGGTACATATATGCTCCAGACACGGATGTCATTATGATACTCATTCAGATTCAACTTCTAAGATACAATTCAGATACGCTCCAGACACGGATGCCACTCTGATACTCATTCAGATTCAACTCTCAGATACGGTACAGATACGCTCCAGACACAGATGCCATTCTGATACCCATTCAGATTCAACTTCTCAAATACAATTCATATACGCTCCAGACACGGATGCCATTCTGATACTCATTCAGATTCAACTCTCAGATACGATACAAATACGCTCTAGACACGGATGCCATTCTGACACTCATTCAAAATCATCTCCCAGATACAGTTCAGATACGCTCCAGACGCGGACGCCATTCTGATACTCATTCTTTCAGCTTACAAATTACAATAAAAACAATCACTTTTGGATGGCCTCTTTAAGCCCATCTCCTACGGCTTTCTATCACCTCTCTAAATGGCATATTTAAGTCCATTCCTTTTACCATCGCATCATCGAGTGCAAATTTTTGGGCACTCTAGTGTCTAATCATCTTCCACCTTCGAGTCACGACTGGCAAAAACATGCCAATCTAACTCTTCAGGCTTAAGAAGCTTGAGCAGGGGCAGATGTTGTACCCCAAAATTTTCCCTCTCACTTATCAAGAATTTTCTCACAAGATCTCCTTGGGCTCAAGACTGCACTAGGGTTTGATCAGCTCAAGACACCTCATTATGCACTGATGACCAAAATTAGGGTTTTAGTTTGCACAAGGATTTTTTAACTTCCAATGACCCATATGACTTTCATGGATCATTATGGACCCCAAAGATTACTCATGACAAGTTTCAAGCCTTGGATCACACTTTTGATCAGTCAATTGAACAGTTGACCTAAAAATCAGTTGTATTGAGGAAAAAGTCAACCATAGTTAATTTACAGTCAAACTTCAAAAATATTTATCCACATCAACATTTTAGACTCATATGTATCATTTGATCAAGTTTGGACCATAATTCCTCAAGAAATTTGATCAAATCTCCAAAAGGGAAAAATGGTCAAAATTAGGGTTTTGACTAGGAAAGGGCAATTTCTGATTTTTGACCTAGTAAATGGTCAATTGGTTTAAGGCATGATCTCAATAGTCCAATTGCATCATTTTTTACCTAATGACATGATTCAAAATATTGCCAATCCATTGGATTGACAAAAGAATTTTGCAGTCAACTGATCAAAAGTCAATTGTATACTAAAAAGTCAAACTTTGACTTTTTGGTCAAATTTAAGTACCAAAGATCACAATTCATCAAAACATGTCAAAATATGAAACTTATTCATCAAGAAATCAAGAAATCAAGATTTCATTTTGAAAAGTCAAAATTTCTAAACTTAGAAATTTTTCTAAGTGTAAAAAATTTCTTATTTTTTCATAACTTTGAGCAATTTTTTCATTATGATGCAAGATAATCCAAAGGAAACTTAAAACATGAAAGTTGTAGATCTCCATAAACTCTACAACTTTTATTCACACAACTTCTTCCAAAAGGCAGTTTTTTTGACCTAACTTCATGGCAATTTTTCACATGGTTCCAAGGGGAATCTTCAAAAGAATTTCAAAGATGGGTTGTAGAGAACATTGCAAGCTTTCCAAAATGTACAAGAACTCCTTGAGATCATTCTTGAGTAGGGAGAATCGAAGAGTTGAAGTTGGTGTTTTGTCACTTGAATTACAAGGCATTTTGTGACGAACAAAAATCCAATTTCAAACCTATGTTGCACAATCTTGTTTTGCAGGCTTCTAAACCTCAAGATCTCTCCATAATCAGAAGATTACACTTGCTTTTGAGCTATTATCTAAGTGTTCCAAGCATTGTCCAAGCCAATTTTCCATTTTTGGAAGAAAGTTACCATTCCACTCTTGAAAAGTTGCTTTAATCACAAAGTCAACTTGTCTTGATCTTCTAACTTGTTCTTTCTGCACACATAACTTCTATAAACCAAAAACAATGTGTCTAAGACCTAAAAAAGCTCAGAACATGCTTGTACAAAACTTGAGATTTGTCATTTCACTTTTCTTCAAAAGCAAGTTATAAAGCCATAACCCTATAACTCAAAAACCTGGAGTGATTTGTGCTGAAATCTTTTCCATACATATTAACAAGTTTATTGCAAGCTAAGGCATGAGGGCAAGCATCCTAAAATTCTCCCTAACACCCTTGTTGCACAAGACTGCTCAACTTGACAGTTTTGAGCCAAAAATCTCCATCTCCATTTCCACTCGTGCGTTTTGATTCTTAATCATTCAAACACCTTGCATACATCATACACAAGTGATCCAGGCCCATGTTTCAAGACTGTAACCCCTCCATCACTATCCACCATTTTCAAATATCAAGCTTGCAGGTTAACTTGAGTAGGGATATTCAGGGACTTTCAAAGCAAAGTAAGAGTTGGAATACACTAAAGGAGGTCCAGCTAAGCTAAACAGATCATCATGCCATCTCCAAAGTTGCTCAAACTCCATTCACGACTCCAGCTGCAAGAGGTAAGTTTTCAAACTTCCATCTCTTCATACATGCATCATTTGTTTCTGATTTGTGAAGATAAAATGTAGATATCATTGCTCTAAAACTGACCATGTTCATAGTTTTCATTTATATTGATTGTATGTAGAGAATTTCAGATTTGAACTTTTTGAAAAAATTCGGTTTCAATTTAGGGCCAGCAAAATTAATCTTCATCTTTGACTTTTAGCTTACATAAGCTATATGGTTAGACTCGTGAGAAAAAATAGCACAACTTTCTTGTTTGCATTTTCCATTTTTGTTGAGAAACGAATGGGATACAGGTGGTCCGGTTGGCTGAAGGTTGAAGACGAAGTACAGGTCATGGAGACGTTTTACCTTATATATTTATTGTTTCATTTGTATTAATAGATGTACAACCACCCCAGTGGAAAAGGTAGCGCAAGTGTGTATGTAAGGTCATGGGTTCGATACCCAGCGCTACCTTTTGCCATTATTTTTCAACATTTTTTCTCATTTTTGTTCAACTAGGTGCTCGGGCTTTCAATAAGTGGGCCTTGTATTTTTTTCTTTGCTGACTCCCATCCTGACTTTTGGCACCCCCTGGCCCATTTGTATTTATTTATTTATTTATTTATTTATTTCATTTTTCTTTTTAAATATATTTTCTAAAAATACTAAAAATCATAAAAAATATAAAAATAGTAGATTTATGTTTTGACATAATTTAAATATTTTTCTCACCCAAAAAATTATTTTATTCATCATACTTTATTTATCTTTACTAATTATCTTGTAAATTTTATTAAAACTAGGTTATTATTTATTTTCTTTTATACCTATTTAAATATATTATTTTAATATAACAAAGGGCCAAAAATACTTTATAATACTATAATTTATTTCCAAGACAAAAATAACAAAAAGAATGCTTTTCTTATAAACTTATTTTCTTTCTAATCAATTAATAGATTTAGGGTTTTATTTAAAATATTTTCTTAGTAAGTTAGGTTTACTTTTATTATTTTAATTAATTATTTTCTTTTAATTAATTAGGTTAAAACAAATTCCTTTTTCTCATAAAAAAATACAAACAAAAAGATCCATTTTCTTTGCATTTACATTCTTGCATATTTATTTTTGTACATTTATTTATTTCAATTATTGTATAAATTCAATATGGTTGTAATAGACTAATTAGGCTTTAAATCCTTGCAATCCCCATTCAATTTGTACACCCCCTTCCCACAAATCATGTAATAGCTTAGTATTTTTATTTTCCGCAATTTAAATGCTTTATATTCACATGCTAGTAACTAGGGTTTGTATGAAAAAAACAAAATCAATCAAATAGAAAACCCTAATTTAAGACAAAATCAAGCATGAAAACAATACACTTGCACACAAGCACCCCTAGGGTTATCCCACTTGGTTGCCTTATACAAAATGGCCATATTACGCATGTAAGATATCTTAGCCAAAAACAAGCAAAAAATACAAGATCATAGACCCTCGATGACGCTACCTAAGTTGTCTTACTAATGATCTTAGTCCCTCAAAAAGAATGCTAAGATAACTTTCAATATTTCTAATCATGGTTATACAATGACCCACGCCCGTCCCATTTACATCCAAAGATAGGGTTGCTTACCAAATCAATGATAAGACAACAATTTCAAAGGAAAAGGAGATGAACAAGAAATACATTTGAGTAGGTAGGTTGCTCCTAACTACTTGCTCCATTTCAAAACAAACATCCTTGCTATTTTCAAAAACAAACACCAACACTTTCAAACATCTTGCAAAATTGAAAACATTTTTGAAAAGATCAAACATCTTTGTATACATTCTTACGAACGAGAATCATTACAAATATTTCCTAAACAATAGCCTCTTTACAAAATACTTTCAAAAACCATACTAAGCACAATTTTAAACAAAAGCAAGTGATATAGCAAGTAACTAAGAGCCCATGGAAAACCATGGATGAAAGGGGTGAAAATACCTTCCTTTTTCATAATCTACCCCCCGAACTCAAGAAATAATCTGAAAGGTCTTTCCTGTGCTTTTTCACCTTTCCTTTTGAATAAAAGAAAATTCGATGGCAACTCTTGCTAACCGCAACATTTGCGATCAAACGCAAAACCCTCAAGTCAGTTCTCCCACCGTACCACACCCTTGATGCTAACTCTTTGAGTTGAGGAGGGATCCTTACGAGATTGACTTGAATGGTTTTCCTGCAAATAGAATCCATGTCCTGCAAAACAGAACAAATATAAATCCCAAAATTCCTTGAAATGGTTAGTGAGTATGAGTATGATGTTATGATGTTTATGATGTTATGTACAAGTATCTATACACAAACAAAGCAAACAAGTCCTTAGGTTTAGGCTTGCATGGAGTCTTATATGTAAGTACCCTCTTGAAGTTTAGTTGGCTCTAATTTGTCCTAGAAATAGTAACCGGGTTCTAAGGAGCTCAATATCACCAATTTGTTTCTTTGAGCATTGTTTCAGCGCAAGCCTCTTTAATGGCGACCGAAATATCCCAAAAAACCAAACCTCAATGAGTGTTGTATCGAGGATCTACCAAATTCAAACTGCACCAAAGCCGATCATCTCCCTACGTCCTAATGGCCAAGTTGGTCAAGTAAAGGTTCTAAAAGTCCATTAGTGCTTCATGACATCACTCAGTGGCCCCATATTCTCCTTGACTACTCAAGGGATACCGATACCCACAAATATGTCGCACTAACATAGCTATTGCTTAGACCGTGTTGATATACCCCACACAGTTTCCATAACGTATTTCTACTTACCTATAAGGTATCCCAAATTCGGGATGAGGATTCAAACCCAAACAAAGAACCATAATGTAAAGCATACAAGTCAAACAATGAAAGCAAGTAAATGTGATCTAACCCTAAGGTAACCCCACTTTTAAAATGATCCCCAGCAGAGTCGCCAGTTTTGTGATACGGTGGGACAACTAACTTGGTTGTTTTGCGTCTTATTGCAAATGTTGCGGTTAGCAAGAGTCTCCACCGACTTTTCTTTTATCCAAAAGGAAAGGTGAAAAAGCACAGAAAAGACCTTTGAGATTGTTTCTTGAGTTCGAGGGGTAGATTATGAAAAGGGAAGGTATTAGAACCCTTTTCATCCATGGTTTTACACAGGCTCTTAGTTACTTGCTAGATCACTTGCTTTTGTTTGAAAATGTGCTTTGTGTGGTTTTTTGAAAGTATTTTAAAAAGGCGTCATCGTTTAGAAAAACTTTGTAATGATTCTCGTTCGTAAGAATGTATACAAAGTGTTGATCTTTTGAAAATGTTTTCAAGTTTGGAAGATGTTTTTGAAAGTGTTGGTGTTTGTTTTGAAAATAACAAGGATGTTTTGTTTTTGAAAGTGAGCAAGTAACTAGGAACATTCTACCTAGTTAAAAGTATTTCATGTTCATTTCCTTTTTCCTTTGACATTGTTATCTTACCATTGATTTGGTAAGTAACCCTATCAGTGGATGTAAACGGGACTGGTGTGGGTCATCGTATAACCATGATTAGCAATATTGCAAGTTATCTTAGCATCTTTATTTATGGACTAAGATCATTTTGAAAAGGCAACATAGATAGCGTCATCGAGGGACTATGATCTTGTATTTTTGCTTGTTTTTGCTAAGATACCTCACATGCATAATATGGCCATTTTTATAAGGCAACCAAGTGGATTTTACCCTAGGGGTTCTTGTGTGCAAGTGTATTGATTTTCATGCTTTGTTTACTCTTTGATTAGGGTTTGCTACTTGTTGATTTTATCTTCTCATACAAACCCTAATTACTAGCATTTATATAAAGCGATAAATTGTGAAAAGTAAAATTACCACGCTATTACATCATTAGGGAAGGGGGGTGTACAAATTTACAAATGGGGATTGCAAGAAAATTAAACCTAATTATCTATTACAACCATATTGAATATTGTAAAAAATTTAAAATAAAATGCAAGAATATAAATGGAAAAAGAAATGATTTTTTGTTGTTTTTATGAAAGGGGTTTTTGTCTTGACCTAATTAAATAAAATGATTAATTAAAATTAACTTAAACTAATTAAGAAAAGAAATTAACTTGAAAAGGATTTTTAGGGTTTTTTATGAAAAGGTTTTAAATTAATGAAAATAAAATGAAGATTAATTAATTAAAATAAACCTAAGTTCTAAATTAATTTTAACTAAGAAAATAAAATAATATGCTAATTTATCCTTAGTCTAAACATTAATTATTTAAGAAAAAAAAGAAATTAATTTGTTTAAGAAAATGTTTTTTTT
Organism: Vicia faba; assembly: GCA_948472305.1. Classification (NCBI taxonomy): domain Eukaryota; kingdom Viridiplantae; phylum Streptophyta; class Magnoliopsida; order Fabales; family Fabaceae; genus Vicia; species Vicia faba. The sequence goes on from OX451735.1 coordinate 544,516,802, forward strand.
AATCCTTTTGTTTTATAGAGAAAATAAAATATATAAGTATGAATAATAAATAAAAATGTTTTTTTATTTGGATTTTTATTAATAAAAAAAATAAATAATAACATTAATAGTAATAAATAATAATAATATGAAATAAAATAAAAATAAAATGAGGAAAAATGAAATATTAAATAAAACAATGGGCTAAGGGTGTAAAAGTAGTAAGGGGGATGGTGCAGTAAAATGGCAAGGGCCAGCATTGGAGGCCCATGTGTGCTTGTGGCATGCAAAAAGGAAGAAAAATGTTGCAAAAATGAATAAAAGGCAGCGCTGGATCTTGAACCTGTGACCTTGAGATAAACGCGCGCTGCCTTTGCCACTGGGGTGGCTGTACATCCATTAACATAAGCAAAACAAAAAATACATAACATCAATCCAGTCCTGAAAATGACTTCATCTTCAACCTCCAGCCAAAGGATCTGTAACTTCCTCATTTCTCAACCATTTACAAAAATGTAAACATGAAAATTGTTCCATTTTGTCACGCGAATTCAACCATATAAATATCATAAGATATAAATCAAAGATGAATGAGAATTTCTAAAAGTACCAAATTCTGACCTAAATATTTCAGAAAGTTCAAACTCAAAAATCTACTAGCTCAATCAAAATAAATGAAATCTATGGACATATATAGTTTCAGGGCAATGATGTCTACATTTTATCTTCACAAATGCAAGTCTAACAATGCCTAAATATGAAGATAGAAGTTCAAGAAAAATACCTCAAAACTGGAAATCGTGAAATGGATTTGAGCTTGTTTCAGGCATTGCTGATGATCAGGTTAACTTCCTTGGACCTCTAGGAAGTTAATGCAATGGCTAGCTTGAGCTGAGAGTGGCTGGAATGATCTGGAGAAGTCCAACTATGATGCCCTGTTTTTGAACTTGGAAATGGATTAAGATGGTGTTACAGTCGTGTAACAGGGATAGGGATGGCGTATGTATGATGTTTGGAAGTTTTTGGAAGCAAAAGGCCAAGAAATGCACGAGTGAAATGAAAGTTTGAAGTTCTTGGTCAGAATATGCAACATTGGTGGTTTGTGATGCAGTTCTGAGTTTTGGAATTTTTCAGGGCTTGTGTATTCGTGTGTTATGTTTCAATAGACTTGTGTTTTTGTATGGAAAAGGTTGGAGAGCTATTCCACAAAAGGTTTATGAGTTTTGGGTTATGGCTCAAGTACAAGCATGTAGGGTGGTTTCCAACTTTAAATAAGCTTGTCTGACTTTGTAGAGGAAGCTTGTGCAAAGGGAACCAGTGCAAAGCTCAATGCATGTTGACTTTGCATAAAGCTTGCTTTATGTAAATGGCAATGGTGCCTTTATGCCACTAATGGAAAATTTACTTGGATAAAGCTTGAATCAAGTGGATAATAGCTCAAAAGCAAGTGTAATATTATGATTATGGAGAGATCTTAAGGTTTAGAGGCCTACAAAGCAAGATTGTGTATCATAGGTTTGAAATTTGAATTTTGTTCATCACAAAATGACTTGTAATTCAAGTTTGAAAACCCCAATTTCATCTCTTTGATTCTCCTTGCTCACAAATGATATCAAGGAGTTCTTGGACATTTTGGAAAGCTTGTAATGTTCTCTACAACCCCTCTTTGAATCCGTTTTGAAAATACCCTTTGGAACTATATGAAAAAGTGACATGAAGTTAGGTCAAAATCCTGACCAAAACTAGGGCAAAATTTCACTAAGTGTTCAATTTCAAGAACATGAATTTATGAATTAATAACTTGAGATCCAAGAATTTTTAGAAGAAGTTGTGTAAAGAAACATTGTGGATATCATGGAGATCTATAACTTTCATGTTGAAAGTTTCTTTTGAATCCTCTTGCATCATGGTGAAAAATTTACTCAAAGTTGTGAAAAAACATGAAGTTTTAAACACTTAGAAAAATTTCTAAGTTAGAAAACTTTGACTTTTCAAAATGAAATCTTGACTTTTTTTGATTTCTTGATGAATAAGTTTCATATTTTGACATGTTTTTATGAATTGTGATCTTTGACATTGGATTTTGACCAAATAGTCAAAGTTTGACTTTTCAGTGTACAATTGACTTTTCCCCCAATACAACTGATTTTTAGGTCAACTACTCAATTGAATGAGCAAAAGTGTGATCTAAGGCTTGAAACTTGACATGAGTAATCTTGGAGGTCCATAATGATTCATGAAAGTCATATGAAGCATTGAAAGTTCAATTATCCTTGTGCAATCTCAAACACTAATTTTGGTCATCAGTGCTTAAGGAGGTGTCTTGAGCTGATAAAACCTAATGCAGTATTGAACTGAAGGAAATCTTGTGAGAGATTACTTGATAAATGAGAGGAAAAATTTTAGGATACAACAACCTTGAATAATCTTTAACTATAGAATAAATCAGTATAAATCTTCGAAGCGATTTAACTGAACCAGAGAAAGTGTCTACCGAAACGAAATCAGGGTAAATCATTGATCGATTTAAACTGAACCAACAGAGGTCTTGAATAATCTTTAATTGGAGAACAAATCACTATAAATCTTCGGAGTGATTTAACTGAACCATAGAAAGTGTCTATCGGAACGGAATCAGGGTAAATCATTGATTGATTTAAACTGAACCAACAGAGGTCTTGAATAATCTTTAACTAGAGAAAAAATCAGTATAAATCTTTGGAGCGATATAACTGAACCAGAGAAAGTGTCTAGCAGAACAGAATCAGGGTAAATCATTGATCGATTTAAACTGAACCAGCAGAGGTCTTGAATAATATTTAACTGGAGAACGAACCAGTATAAATCTTCGGAGCGATTTAACTGAACCTGAGAAAGTGTCTACCATAAAGAAATCAAGGGTAAATCATTGATTGATTTAAACTGAACAAGCAAAGGTCTTGAATAATCTTTAACTGGATAATGAATCAGTATAAATCTTTAGAGAGATTTAACTGAACTAGAGAAAGTATCTACCGGAACGAAATCATGGTAAATCATTGATCGATTTAAACTGTACCAGTAGAGGTCTTGAATAATCTTTAACTGGAGAGCGAATCAGTATAAATCTTCGGAGAGATTTAACTGAACTAGAGAAAGTGTCTATCAGAATGAAATCGGGGTAAACCATTGATCGATTTAAACTGAACCAGCAGAGATCTTGAATAGTCTTTAACTGGAGAACGAATTAGTATAAATCTTTGGAGCGATTTAACTGAACCAGAGAAAGTGTCTACCGGAACGGAATCAGGATAAATCATTGATCGATTTAAACTGAACCAGTAGAGGTTTCTTTTTCGCTGATGATATTTATCTGATGACTGATCTTTCCTGAAAAGGTAAATAATTAGTTTTCATGCAATGTCATGATGCATGCATTGCGTAATGATGTTCTCAAAATAAATGAGGTTATTCTATATGAATTTATATGCATATGTCATGATGTATGAATTTGAAATGTTATTGAAGTAAACCTTTGTCTGGAAAATAAATCCTTGACAACTGCTGGGGAGATTTGGGAAGCTAAATCCTTAACTATTGCTGGAAATGAAGAGTATGTGTATCTTTAACCTTGTTTAGAATGCTTCCGCTGGGAACTCTACGGGGAATGTTGATTTCTGCTTGAGGGATAAAGCTCGGGAATCTTGGTTGTCCATTACATTACTGGGGAATTTAATTCTTATTTACCCTGATTAGGGATAAAAGAAATGGTTAAACTTTTCTCTTGGAGAGGATAATTGACTGGTATTTGGTCGAAATCCAAGCTTTGCAACAACTTTCTTGGGGAGGATGAAGTTAACTGTTATCTGGCCAGGTTCCAGGCTTCGCACCAACTTACTGGGGATAGTAACAACTCCGCTGGAGACAAGGAGTTTTGTCCGTTAATTTGTAATGGTCTGAGAAAAGAACTCAAGTTGGGGAATTTGTAGTCTGTTGGGGAAATAAACCCTGTTGAGGAATGAATTTTGAAGACCTTATTGGGGAGATGAATTCTTTTTGGAGACAAAACTCCGTAAGGTTTCTCTCGTAGTTTAGGACCAACTCAACTGGGGAAATGGTTGTCAGAAGATTGGAACTTCCGATGGAGACTGTATGAATTCAACTTTGTGGGGATAATCTTTGTTGAAGTAACTCTTGTGGGGATACCCCAAATCCCTAAGAAAATGTTTATTACTATTTTTAAACTTACATTTGTTAACAATTAAGCGTGTTCATATGCATATGTTCATTAAATTTTAGTCATTGGACGTTTTTGCACTCAGTACAGAAAAAATAAAAAGTTTGCACTTTAAAGTATATTCGTATTGATGTTTTGCCTATAAATAGGCGTTTTTGTACAAGGAGACAAAGATCCTAGTAAGAGGAAATCGTCGAAAGAATACAAAGTGAAAACAAAAATAATAGCCATGTGGAAGTGATCTCATTTTGTTCCAACTCCGCTATTGCCCCTATGTCTTCGAACATCATCCCTTGATGATGAAAGAAGTTGATTGAATTGATCTTACACCCAAGAACTTGGACCTTGGTAGTAAAACTGGTTGTAGTTATTTCACGGGACATAGTCATACGCTTTATGCCTAGTATTTTTTGACTCTGTACCCGTTCAATGGATGTGGGAAATCTCCGTCGTCCATAGTAGTTAGCATCATGGCGCCGCCAGAGAATACTTTCTTAACAACGAGTGACCCTTCGTAAGTGGGAGTCCATTTTCCCCTGGGATCACCTTAAAGAAGAATGATTCGTTTTATTACCAAGTTGCCAGTATGATAAACTTGAGGTTTGATATTTTTATTGAAAGCCTTGATCACACGCTTTTGATATATTTGACCATGACAAACAACAACCAGTCTCTTCTCATCAATCAAGTTCAACTGATCCAACCTAGTCTGAATCCATTCATCTTCGCCTAAATCTTCTTCTTTCATAATCCTTAAGGAAGGAATTTAAACTTCCACAGGTAGGACAACTTCCATGCCATAGACTAAAGAGAAAGGGGGTCCCCCCAGTTGAAGTTCGAGCCTAAGTACGACAGCTATGAAGAGAAAAAGGTAGCATCTTGTTCCAATCTTTATAGGTCACCGCCATCTTTTTCACAATCTTTTTTATGTTTTGGTTGGAGGCTTGTACTACGCCATTCATATTAAGTTTGTATGGAGAAGATTTGTGATGCTTGATTTTGAACTCTGTAAAGAGTTCAGTGATCTTAGAATTATTAAGTTTGGTTCCGTTTTCGGAGATGATCCTTTCAAGGACACTGTACCGGAAGATGAGGTTAGGCTTGATAAACCAGGCTACAACATTCTTAGTGACTGAGGAAAATGAAGCAGCTTTGACCCATTTGGTGAAGTAATCAATGGTGACGAGGATGAAGCGATGTCCATTGGAGTCAGTGGGCTTGATCTCTCTAATCATGTCAATGCCCCACATTGCAAATGGCCACGAAGCAGTCATGACATTCAAAGGAACTGGAGGCACATGAACCTTGTCGGCATAGATTTGACACTTATGGCAAGTCCTGGAGTGATGGTTACAATCAGCTTCCATAGTCGACTAATAGTAACCAGCTCTCATAATCTTCTAGGCCATAGTGTGCCCGTTAGAGTGAGTTCCAAAGACACCTTCATGCATATCTTCTATGATCTTTTCTACTTCTTTCTTGTCCACATAATGGAGCAGAGTAGAATCATGGCTGCGCTTGTATATAATCCCATTGCTTAGGAAGAATTTGGCTGAGAACCTTCGCAGGAATTTTTTGTCATTGATGGAAGCCCCTTCAGGATATTCTTGTGCTTCAAGATACCTCCTTAATTCATGATACCAAGGCTTCTCTTCATCAGTGTCAATCTCATAGCAGCGTGCAGGTTCGTCAAATCTTTCGATTTTAATTCTAGGAGCCTCGTTGTCCCAATTGACCTTGAACATGGACGACATTGTTGATAAGGGATTTGCCAACTGGTTTTCTTCTCTTAGAAAGTGTTCAAAGGTGACCTCTTCGAATTAAGGGATCAAGGTTGACATAAGCTCTTTGTAAGGGATCAAATTGGATGTTTGGTATCCCATTCTCCTTTAACTTGACTGATTACTAATGTTGAATCTCCATATACGCTTAAGAATTTGATTCTTAGGTCAATGGCAGCCTAAAGACCTAAGATGCATGCTTCATACTCAGCCATGTTATTTGTACAGTCGAAGCACAATCTCGCAGTGAAAGGTGTATGGCCACCTTCGAGGGAAATAATTACAACACCAATTCCGTTACCTAAAGCATTGGAAGCTCCATCAAAAACCATAGTCCATCGGGTTCCTTGTTCGGGTTCTTCATACCATCCAGGCTTTTCACAATCAGTTACTAGCATGATATTCTCGTCTGCGAATTCAAAGTTCATAGATTGGTAATCATCAAAAGCTTGATGGGCCAAATGATCTGCTAGCACACTTTCCTTGATTGATTTTTGTGTAGTGTATTGGATGTCATATTCGGTCAAGATCATTTGCCATCTAGCTATTCATCCGGAGAGAGTTTCCTTCTTGAAGATATACTTGATGGGGTCCATCTTAGAAATCAATATAGTGGTGTGAGTCAGCATATAATGTCTTAACCGGTGAGCAGCCCATGCCAGAGCACAACAAGTTTTCTCGAGCAGTGAGTATCTTGTTTCATAGTCGGTAAATTTTTTGCTCAGATAGTATATTGCATGCTCTTTTCGGCCAGACTCGTTATGGTGGCCCAACCCATTGAATTCTCCAATAAAGTCAAGTACATAATCTAGGTCTTCCTTCAACTTGAGGCATCAGGATGGGAGGTTCTTGGAGATATTCCTTGATCTTGTCAAAGGCTTCTTGGCAGTTGTTGTTCCATCTGACTACTTGATCTTTCTTTAAGAGTTTTAAGATTGGCTTACAAGTAGCAGTCAAGTGAGATACAAATTGAGCAATGTAGCTAATTCGACCTAAGAAACCCCTGACCTCTTTCTTAGTACAAGGAGCTGGAATTTCTTGTATTGATTTGACTTTTGCATGGTCGACCTCAACTCGTTTTCCACTGACGACAAAACCCAGGAGTTTTCCATACCTCACCCCGAAGGCTCACTTGTTGGGATTTAGTCTTAGCTTATAATTCTTCAATATTTCAAACAGCATGTGTAAGTGATCAAGGTGTTCTTCCTCAGTCTGTGACCTTGCAATCATATCATTTACATAAACCTCTATCTCATGATGGAACATGTCATGAAATAGGGCTACCATAGCTCGTTGATAGGTTTCCCCTGTATTCTTCAAATCGAAAGGCATGACCTTATAACAGAAGGTGCCCCACTGTGTAACAAAAGTGGTTTTCTCCATGTCGTCGGGTGCCATTTTGATTTGGTTGTAACCGGAGAAGCCATCCATGAAGGATAAAACTTTGTGTTGAGTCGTGTTATCAACCAAGACATCAATATAAGGTAGTAAGAAATCGTCTTTGGGGCTTTCCCTATTCAAATCCCTGTAGTATACGTACATATAGACTTTTCCATCTTTCTTCGGAACTGGAACCACATTTGCAACCCATTGGGGATAGGATGTCACTGCTAGAAAACCTACATTGAATTGCTTCATTACCTCAGCTTTTATTTTCTCAGATATATCTGGTCGTATACGAAAAAATTATTGCTTGACTGGAGGATAATCTTCCTTTGTTGGTAGACGATGAACCATAATATCAGTATCAAGCCCTGACACATCTTCATATGACCAATCAAACACCTCAACATAGTCATATAACATCTGGACCAATCTTCCCTTGACACTATCTTCCAAGTTGGCGCTGATTTTGACCTCATTCTTGTTTTCCTTAGTACCTAGGTTGATCACTTCAACTGGCTCCTCATGCGGTTGAATAGCTTTCTCCTCTTGCATCAGAAGTCTGGCTAGTTCCCCAGGTATCTCACAATCTTCCTTGCCTTCATCTTTGGCTTGGTAGATTGGATGTTCAAAGTTATAGCTGGCAATAGTAGATTCGTTGGCAATGAGATCCGAAGTCGATACGGATCTTCAAATGTTTGTGTGTGTGCATGTAAGATACATGGATATTTTGAAAATTCTATAAAGCTAAAGAAAGACAATGAATGCAAAATTTTGAATGCAAAAGAGTCCAATGTTTTTCATTAAATGATCATATGGAATATGAAAATGAACAAACCCTTAACAAATATACCATGATGCCCCGGGCATGGCATATGGCTTAAAGTCATGTTTCAATTAGAATTACAGACAAATTTCTTGAATTGATAAAAATAGTAAATGGTAATTACTTCTTGTTGAAGGAGATGGGAATGAAGTCCTTTGCACGCCAGTTGTCGAGTCCTGCACCGACATTTGGGTAGATCCAGTCTTCAAAGTCACAGCCATCGTCGAAGTCTTCTAAAGCATTCACTTAATGAGTACCGATGCAAAGATATGGATTTCCTACGCGAGCACATTTGACCTCCTTTTGAGCTTTGGCAGTGAAACCCAAGCCAAACTTGTCTGCTTTAAAAGGTAAGTCAGGGAGTTGTCCCTAAATTGTACAACCTCGATCTTCAATAACAGCATGAGCATCTTTGAGGGAAACCATTCTTGGCACATCTTGAGCCGCTTTTGGAACGTCAGAAGAAATCTTGGTGGCATCAATCATGGGAGAAACCACTTTGAAGGCTTGACAAGGAGTTTCAATAAACTCTCCGTCCATCTCCACATACTTGAACGAATTCAGGTACTAACCATGAAATCTTATTCACCATAAATAGTAATGATCTTTCCTTTGACTTGATATTTCAATTTTTGATGCAATGTGGACGTCATCGCTCCTGCCCCATGTATCCAAAGGCGTCCAAGTAAATAAGAGTAAGTAGGACGGATGTCCATCACATAGAAAGTCGAGTTGAAAGTTTGAGAACCAACTTTGATGGGGAGGTCTACTTCTCCATGGACCCTCCTTTTGGATACATCAAAAGCCCTCACAAGTATGTCACTTGGTTTCAACACCAAGCCTTCACAATCCAACCGATCTAGGGCGCCTTAGGGTAAGACATTTAGAGAGGACCCAATATCCACCAATACATGGGCTAGAGTGGTTCCTTTTCACTTAATAGAGACGTGGAAAACATTGTTGTGATTTCTTCTGGGTGGAGTTAAATTAGTATCCGAGAATCCCAAGCCATTATCGGCAGTCAAACTCGCTACACAATTTTCAAATTGATCGGTTGTAGTCTCTTGAGGAACATGAGCTTTCTTCAGAAATTTTATCAAAGCTTGAGCATGCGCATCAGAACAAAGTAATAAAGATATCATATAAATATTTGAGGGGGTTTTCCCCAACTTCTCTACTATCTTATAATCATTTTTCCTTATGATCTTCAAAATCTCCTCCATCTCTTGGGTGGAGGGTTCCTCAGTTGTAATGTCTTTGGCGGGCGCCTCCATCCTGTTAGACTCAATCATCTTTTCATTTCCCCTAGCATTTGTACTAGGTTTGTCAACAGTAATGTGAACATGTGTAGTTGTGGTGGTTTGAGTTAAAATGTTAGGAGAGAAGATTCTCCCCGTCCTTGTCACCTTGCTAGAATTAACACTGTTGGTAATATCAGTAGTCTTGTCTTCACCAATCCATGAGTCTTGTCTAATACCATGGTAGTATACTTCAATGCCATAACTCTAGGGTACCTCTTTATTAGAAGAATAAGGGACTGGCCCAGGAGTAGTAATTATCAATGGAGCTATCTTTGGTTCATTGGAATTCCTAATAGGACCCTTTGAAGTGATCCTAATAGGCTTGTTGGAGATAGTGATGATGAATATGTCTTCAACTTCGGCCAAATTTTTTACGGATAAAGTTCTTTCTAATTGGATATCATGGTTATTCATTAGGGGTTCGACACCTCTTTTCAGCCATTCACAGCCATTGATTTGCACAGCACAATAGCAACAACTTTCAAGGCAACCAGGGAAAACCCTAGATTTTCAACAAATTGTTTTTGACAAACTTCAGTGGAGTGGTTAAGTCATTAACAGAGGAAACAAAAGTAATATCTTCAATAGTGTTGACACCTTTGCCATGGTTTGGCATAGGTGCGATGATTACATTCAGAGTTAGAGGAGGATCAAATTCAATGGTCTTGTTGTCAATGAGGTCTTGGATTCTATTCTTGAGAGACCAACAATCATTTGTGTCGTGTATGGGGCTATCAGAATGGTAGGCACATCTGGCGTTGGCGTTGTATTTTGGAGAAGCAGTGTTAGGGTTGGAAGGAGGATCTCGTAAAGTCACAGAATCATCTTTAAAGAGGTGTTGCAAAGCTTGAGATAGTTGCATATTGACTTTGGTAAATTGTCTTCTTTGAACATCCGGTCTTTGTTGATTATTTTGTTGATGAGGTCGTTGAGTTGGATTTGGATTTGAAATCAATACAACCTCTATAAAATGGTGATGGTCATTCCTAGCACGACTTCTTGACCCATATACAACATTAGCCTCTTTTTTGCCAATAAACAACTTTTTCACAGCATTTGATGTAGAGGCAGAGGCCATGGGTATCTTTCCACTTTTAATACCGCTCTCGACCCTTTCACCAGTCAAGATTAAATCAGTGAAACCAGATGATGAGCTCCTAATTAACAAGTTGAAAAATGGACCAGTCAATGTTCCCATGAACATATCTATTAATTCCCTGACAGTCAATGGTGGCTGCACCCTACCTGCCAGGTTTCTCCATTTTTGTGCATATTCTTTGAAACTTTCATTGGAACCCATGGTCATTCCTTGTAATTGTACTCTAGTTGGCGCGAAATTGGCATTGTACTGATATTGACGGTAGAAGGCGGTGTCCAAGTCCTCCCAAGTATGGATTTTGGAACCTTCTAACTGGTAAAACCACTCCAATTGAGTCCCAGACAGACTCTCTTGAAAGAAGTGCACCCACAACTTCTTATCAGTGGTATGAGGTTGAACTTTATGGACGTAAGATCTCAAGTTAAGCTTAGGGCATGAGACACCATCGTAGTTGGAAAAGATTGGAATCTTGAATTTATGGGGAATAACTACCCCAGGCACCAAACCCAAATCACCATCTCCAAGCCAGACACAACTTGAATTTCCACAACCTTCAATTTGTCCTCTGGTTGCTTATATTTGTCTTTGGCCAGCGGATATTGTTCGTCAAAATAGGCCTCATCCTCATAGATTGGGTTGTTTCCACCCCCAGCACGGGTGCTCCTTGCATCTTCATCCTGATACTCATCCTCCTCAGAGGAGTTTTCTTCCACTTGAATTTTTTGGATAGGGCCCTTGAATCTCTTACCCATGTTGATCACGGCCTTTTTCTTGGTCTTCGTAACCCGAAATGCCATAAGTTCTTGCTGCCCCTTTGCTAAGTTAAGCAAAGTTTCTTGAAACTGAGAGTTTTATGTCTACAAGTCCTTCATAGTCTTCTCGAGATCCATCTTACTGAAATAAATAGTAAAAAGATGAGGAAACCTATATGGGGAAAACCTGACATGATATGATGCATGGTATGTGGATGCAATGTTTTTAGGGATCTCGCGTGATAAACACAAGAAGATGTTAGAAGTTGAATTTTGACTACAGCTTTGAGTGAAGAACTTCGTATCTTTGAATGTCCTTCCACGAGAATCAAGCTCACCATGTCAAGTGGGTCATAGCCCTTGACTCAAGTTACCATGCTTTGGTTTTTTGATAGCATTTAGCTAGAGGAAAATAAATCCTCTTTCCCCTTGATAGACGTCTGGTTCAATATAACCATGCATCACAAACCCTTGAGATCCTTGAAATTGGTATTGAAAATGCTATGGTATGATGTCATGATGTTATGTACATATTCAAGCAAAGCAAACAAATCCTTAGGTTTAGGCTTGCTTGGGGTTAATAGGTAAGTACCCTCTTGAAGTTTAGTTGGTTCGACCTGTCCTAGAAAGTCACCGGGTTTAAGGGAATCTCAATATCATTGATCTTTCTTCATCGGGCATTGTTTCAGCGCAAGCCTCTTTATTGGTGACCGAAATATCCCGAAATTCCAATCTCAATAAACATAGCATCGAATATCAACCAACTTCGAACTGCACCAAAGTCGGATATCTCACTACTTCCTAATGGCCAGTTGTTCAATTAAAGGTTCTACAGTCAGTTAGTGCTTCATGACACCACACAGCGGCCCCGTATTCTCCTTGGCTGGACTCAAGGGATACCGGTACCAATAAATGTGTCACACTAACATAACCATGGCTTCAACCAAGTCGGTATACCCCACACAATCCCCATGATCTATTTCTACTTACCTAATAATATTCCCCGATCCAGGTAGAGGATCAATACAAAACCCAAACAACCATTTAAGAGTAAAGAAAGCAAACTAAACAATGAAAGCATTTAAATGTGAACTAGTCTCTAAGGTAACCCCACTTTTAAGTATCTCCCTAGCAGAGTCACCAGTTTTGTAATACATTGGGGGAACTGACTTGGATGTTTTGCGTTTTATCATAATTATAGCGGATAACAAGAGTCACCACTGACTTTTCTTTTATCCAATAAAGGAAAGGGTGAAAAGAACAGGAAAGACCTTTTGAGAATTTTCTTGAGTTTGAGGGTAGGTTATGAAAAGCGAAGGTGTTAGCACCCATTTCATCGATAGTTATCTATGGGCTCTTAGTTGCTAGCTCACTATGAAATGCTTTGTTTGAAATTTGTTTGTGATGTTTTTGAAAGTTCCTTTGTTTTAGGCAAACTTTGTAATGATTCTCATCTCTATAAGAATATATACAAAGTGTTGACTTTTGAAAATATTTCATTTTTGAAAGTGTTGGTGTGTTTGAAATATGTTTGGTTTGAAATATTTGTGAGCAAGCAACTACGGACGTTCTACCTACTCAAAAAGTCTTTGTTCATTTTCTCCTCCTTTAGATATTGCTATCTTACCATTTATTGATAAGAAGCCCTACCATGGGATATGAAGGGACAGGCGTGGGTCGTCGTACAGTCATAGAAGGCAACATTATAAGATACCTTAGAAATTTATCTTAAGGGTCTAAGATCGTTTATCAAAGGCAACATTGAAGGGTTATCAAGGAACTACGATCTTGTAATCGAGGGTCATTGCTAAAGTATCCCACGTTCGAGGGATATGACTGTTTTATTCGAGGCAACAAGTGTGGGTTACCCTAGAGGTACAAGTGTGCAAAGTGTAATAATTTCATGCATTTTTGTCTTTGAGATTAAGGTTTTCTAATGATTGATTTTATCTTGCCATACAAACCCTAATTACTATCAATAATATTGAAAGCGACAAATTGCGGGAATTTAAAGTTCTACGCTATTACATCTTTTTTAGGGATGGGGATACAAGTTTATGAATGGGGGATGAAAGAAATAAAGTTCTAATTATACTATTACAACCATATTGAATATTGAATAACAATAAAAACATAAATAATTATAAAGATAATTTATAAAAAGGAAAATTGTTTTAAAAGAAGTTTTATGTATTGACACATGCACTTATGCATTGATACGAAAACTTTTATGCATTGACGCGTGCACTTATGCATCAATACATAAGACCTCTTTCCCCTGGAAATCAAAATCAACTCATTATGTATTGATGCATGATAGTTTGTATCGACTAAGTTTTGCATCGACAGATGCACTTATGCATCGATACATATCATTTTTTTGCTCCTGGAAATCAAAACCAATTTAGTATGTATCGATACATAATGGTTTGCATCGACTCATATTTGTTTTACATCGTCTCATTCGTGTTCTGCATAGACTCATACGTATTATTTCTCTCTGTAATGTGTCTTGATAATAGTATGTATTGATGCATAATGCCTTGTATCGACTCATAACCTGTTTTGTACCTAATATGAGTCGACTCATAGAGATATGCATCGACTCATAATGTTGTTTATTTACTTCTAACATTGTTCTGTCACATATATAAGTCAGTTCTCAACACATGGTTAATGAAAATGAAAAGTAAGCATATAGTTAGCTTCAGGGCTATGATATCTACATTTTCTCTTCACAAATGAACCACTAATGATGCTTGTATGAAGAGTTAAAATTCACAAAAAATTACCTTGAAACTAAAATTCGTGTTTTAATTTAGAGTTTGAGAAGTCAAGTTACAGTTGGCTGTTTTTTGGGCTTGGAAAATGGTGATGATGATGTAACAGAAGTTGTTCTCGTATTTGAACAAATTCTATATGATATAAGTGGAGTGTTTTGATGGTTTGTTTGGACAAAACTTTCATGGTGTGAGAGGTTCAAAGATTTGGACTTCAAAGCTCAAGAGTCGAGGTTTTATGGATAATTATGGTTTTTTTAGAGTATGAGGGGTTTTGAGAAACTTGTCTACACAACAAAAACTTCTGGCCTTTAGCTTGCAAATGGCCTCTCTATTTATAGAGAAGGTTTGAGAGGATGAAAGAGTTTGTTTCACAAGATGTGGAATTCTGGTTTGGTTGAGATGAAACAACTAAGTTATGTGAAATTTGATGTCCCAATGCATGGTACAAAAGGGATCTGAAGTGGCTAGGAGTTTTTAGGGATGTTTCTTATTTCTTTGACATTGTGTGTGCAAAAAAAACAACAGTTGAGAGGCTCAAGAAGAGTTGACTTTGTATAAAGCATGCTTTATGTGAATGGCAATGGTGCCTTTGTGCCATAAATGGAAAAATGGATTGGATAATGCCTTAACCACTTGGATCATAGCTCTAAAGTTTGAGTAAACAATTAATTATGGTGAGATTTACAATTTAGAAGACCTGCAAAGTAATAATATGTTCAGCATAGCATGAAGATTGTATTATGTGTTCTTCATAAAAATGACTAGTAATTCAAGAATGGATGCCTAACTTCATTCCTTTGAATATCTTAGATCAAGTATGATAAATTCATGATCTTTGATATTTTGGAAAGCTTGAAACATTTCCTACAACTTTCATGTTGGCCATTTTGGATAAATCAAATATGAACCTGATGAAAATTGGCCAAGAAGTTGAGATAAAAATTGACCAAAACCTGTTGAAAATTTCTCTAAGTGTTTTATGAAAAATGTCATGACTTTTGGAATTTATAACTCAAAATCCAAGAACTTCTAGGACTTGATAAGCAAATCAATGTTGTAGGTCTCATCAAGATCTACAGCTTTCATATTGAAAGTTTTCTTTGAATCATCTTGCATCTTAGTGAAAGATTGGCATGAAGTAATTAAATTATCATGTATAAAAACACTTAAAAAATTTCCAAGTCTTGAAAAGTTTGACTTTTCACATTGACTTTTGACTTTCATGATTTATTGATGATCAAGCTTCATATTTTTTAATATCTTGATGAATTATGATCTTTGAAATTGAATTTTTACCAAAAAAGTCAAAGTTTGACTTTTTGTGTATCAGTTGACTTTTCATCAGTTGATCAAATTTCAACTATCAATCAATTAATATTGAGAGATGAATTAAGTCATGCTATTAGGTCAAGATGATGTATTTGAATCCTTGAGATCATGTTTCAAACCAAAAAGTTATTCATTAGGTCAAAAATCAAAGATTGGTCATTCTCAATCAAAATCCTAATTTTGACTATTTTTCCCTTTTGAAGACTTGAACATTTTTCTTGTGGAATTATGATCCAAAATTTATCAAATGATACGTATGACTTAAAAATGGTGATATTGGTAAAAAATCTTGAAGTTTGGCTGTAAGTTGAACACAATTGACGTTTTACCCAATACAGCTGATTTTGGTTCATATGGCCAATTGATTGAGCAATTTTGAGCTGCAAGACTTGAAAATTGACATGAGCATTCTTGAAGGTCCATAATGATCTATGAAGGTCAATTAATGCATTTAAAAGTCCAATTATCCTTGTGCAAAACCAAACCCTAATTTGAGGTATAAGTGTTAAGGAGATAGCTTGATCTAGTCAACACTTGTGCAAGCTTGAGCTATTGAAGATCTTGTGAGAAATATTTTGAGAAAATAGAGGGAAAATTTTGGGGTACAACAGTTTGTTTGAGTAAAACTTGCAAAGTTTGAGAGATTCAAAGATTTGGACTTCAAAGCTCAAAAATGGAGGTTTTTTAGACAATTCTGGTTTTTTGAGAGTAAAGGAGTTTTGAGGGCTTGTTAATCTCTTTTTATCTTGAAAATGATCTATTTATTTATAGGAAAGAGGTTTTAAGACAAGGGTTGGTCATATTTGCAAGATCTCATATTGTGGCTAGGTTGGATTGTAAATGAAGCAAACTTGAAGGTCATAGTTCCAACGCTTTGTAGTTTGCTTCATAGAGTTGTTGGATACTTTAGGCATGCTTTATATGATTTTATATGTTGAGTGTGTGTAGAAGGAACAAGTTAGAGGCTCAAGAAGAACTGACTTTGTGATTAAAGCTACTTTGCAAGAATGACAATGTTAACTTTGTGCCAAAAATGGAAAAATCATTTGGACAATGCTTAAATCAAATGGACCATAGCTCAAAAGTTTGTGTAAACATTAAATTATGGTGAGATTTGTAAGTTAGAAGGTCTGAAAAGCAAGATTATGCAGCATAGCATGCATATTGGATTATGTGTTCACCAAAATGACTTGTAATTCAAGAATGGATGCCCAACTTCATGCCTTTGAATCTCCTAGCTAGAGTGTGATAAATTCATGCTCTTGGATGCTTTGGAAATCTTAAAACATTGTATACAACTTTCATGTTTACCATTTTGGCTAAGTCAAATTGGAACATGATGAAAATTGGCCAAGAAGTTGAGATAAAAACTGACCAAAACCTGTTGAAAATTTCTCTAAGTGTTAGATAAAAATGTCATGACTTCATGGGCTTATATCTTCAAATCTAAGTATTTTTGGACATCAACCCTCTAATATAAAGTTTTAGAATTCATCAATATCTACAACCTTCATGTTAAAAGTTTTCTTTGAACCATCTTACATCTTGGTGAAAAAATGTCATGAAGTAATGAAATTATCAAGTGTAAAAACACTTAGAAAATTTCTAAGTATTGAAAACATTAACTTTTTGTGGACTTTCTTGACTTTCTTGATTCTTGATGATCAATTTTGAAATTTCTGTATGTCTCGATGAATTTTGATCTTTGGAATGTAATGTTGACCAAAAAGTTAAAGTTTGACTTTTTATGTATCAGTTGACTTTTCATCAGTTGATCAAAAATTCAACTATCAATCTTTTGATCTTGAGAAATGATTTGAGTCACGAAATTAGGTCAACATGTTGTGTTTGAGTCCTTGATATTATGTTTTAATCCATTAGATTATGTATTAGGTCAAAAGTCAACGATCAGTCAACTTCAGTCAAAACCCTAATTTGTGGTCTCGGTGCTTAGAAGGTGAACTTGTCTGATCAACCTTTGAAACTTCTTGAGCTTTTGAGATCTTTTGTGAGAAATTTCTTGATAATTGAGAGGGAAAATTTTGGGATACAACAAAGTCCATTTTCCCCTGGGATCACCCTATGGTAGGAAGATACACTTTATTACCAAGTCACCGGCCTGATATGCTCGATGCTTATTTTCCTTATTAAAGGATTTGATCATACGCTTCTGATCTAGCCTAGTCTTAATCCATTCGTCTTTGTCTAAACCTGCCTCTTTCACGAGTCTTAGGGAAGTAACCTGAACTTCGATAGGTAGGACAACTTCTATACCATAAAGTAGGGAAAACGGAGTTGCCCCAATTAATGTCCCAGCTGAGGTGAGATAACCTTGAAGAGAAAATGGTAACATGTCTTGCCAATCTTTGTACATCACTATCATCTTCTGTATAATCTTCTTAATGTTCTTATTGGCGGCTTCCACTGCGACATTCATATTTGGTCGATACGGAGAAGAATTACGGCGCTTGATCTTGAACTGCATGTAGAGTTCTATAATCATAGTGTTGTTGAGATTGGTACCATCGTCTATGATAATCCTTGCGAGGACGCCATATCGACAGATAAGGTTATGCTTAATGAACCGGGCAACCACATTTTTAGTAACGGAGGAAAACGAGGTTGCATCGACCCACATGGTGAAGTAATCAATGGCGACGAGGATGAAGCGATGTTCGTTTGAAGAAGTAGGTTTGATCTCTCCAATCACATAAATGCCCCACATTGCAAATGGCCAAGGAGAAGTCAAGACATTCAAAGGTACTAGAGGTACATGTACTTTCTCAGCATAAATTTGACATTTGTGATAAGTTCTTGAGTGGTGATGGAAATCAGTTTCCATAGTCGACCAATAGTAAGCCGCTCTCAGAATTTTCTTAGCCATAGTATGTCCACCGGAATGAGTACCAAAGATACCTTCGTGCATATCTTCCATAATTTTCTCCGCCTCTTTCTTGTCCACACAATGAAGCATAGTCGAATCATGGTTGCGATTGTGCATAATGAAGATGTGAAAAACACAAGAAGGGGGGTTGAATTGAAAACTTGAAATTAATAGCTCAAAGACACAGTATTTTTATCCTGGTTCGTTTGATCTCAAACTACTCCAGTCCACCCGTCAAGGTGATTTCGCCTCTCTCCAACGAGGTCTTAATCCACTAATCTCAACAAGATTACAAAAGCTACTTTAACAACTGTTAAAGTCTTCTTGAGTACAACCACAATCCGGTTAATCTCAAGGAACACAGTTTCAATGCAAGTATACAAGATATGTGTTGTTATGTTTCTAATAAAACTGTTTATCACAACTGTGATAAATTACACAGGATTATAGCTTGGAAATATAAAGAATATTACTTGCAGATTTGAATATGCGTGAGTGGTAATATATCAAAAATCATTTGATTTTGAAAGCTGACTCCATTTATATAGGCAGTGGAATGACTTTGATCATAAAGCATGTTTAATGTCATTAACACACTTTCCATTTGGAGAAGATCCTGTCTGAAAGAAGCCGTTGGAATTGATGTTGTCTTGAATGATCAGTAACGCTTCAGAATCTTATCTCCTTGCATGCTGATGACGCTTCAGAATATTGATGACTTGGATTGGTATGCTCTTGTTCAGAATCAGAGTTTACTTTGATTAAGCGTAGGTTCTGGTCATCAATCTTCGGCGCATGTTCTGATTACTTCAGCGTGTAGCACTTATGGCTTATCTTCTGATGCTGATATGATCAGAACTTCTGCATACATAAAACATAATTTTTAAGGTGCATATTTGTTCTTTTTATTTATTCTTTGTATTTGTTATCATCAAAACTCTAACCAAGGGTTGTAGAATCAAACTATGTTCTAATAATCTTCCCCTTTTTGATGATGACAAAAACTAGACTTTTCAATTAAAAATAAAGAATAAAAGGTTTAAGAGAAACTCCCCCCTGAGTTGATTACTTCCCTTAAGTTCCTTGAGCATCAGAGTTTAACTGCATCT
The DNA here is from genome assembly GCA_948472305.1 of Vicia faba. Lineage (NCBI taxonomy): Eukaryota > Viridiplantae > Streptophyta > Magnoliopsida > Fabales > Fabaceae > Vicia > Vicia faba. The sequence continues at coordinate 544,536,244 of OX451735.1, forward strand.
TTCATCAGAGTCAGAGTTTGTACCTGTTCAAGCTTTTCAGAAGATAGAGGTTAAGTAATTCAAAATGTTTGAGACTTATGTCTCAGTAAACCGTTATTGAAAATATCTTACTTTCTCCCCCTTTTTGTCAGTTATCAAAAAGGAAATATAATCAGAGCCAAAATAGTTGAATTATATTAAAGAGAAACATGAAGAAATGATAAGTTCCAAAAGCAGAAAAGGTAAAAGAAATTTAACTTTACAGATAAATAGATTTACAATAGAAAAAAAAATCTAAGAAGGAGGAGGAAGACGTGTGAACAAGGCTTCCAACAAGCTCTTGATCTGAGAATTAGATTCTTCTTGCTTGCCCAAAATGCTTTTAATCTCTTTGTTTGTGTCCTCCTGCTTATCCAACCTTGCATGGATAAGAGCATTTTCTTTCTTCAACTCTTCCAGAGTTTGCATGACTAAGGAAGGTGCTGGAGATTCTTCAGAGGTTGGATGTTTCTCAGAGCATTCTGCAGCATGTTCATAATGAACCATTTCCTCTGCTGTGATCATCTCTCCTGGTGTAGCAGTCAAGGAGAGACTTTATGATTCTGGTTGAACTTCATATGAGGAATGATGCTCTGTCCAGGGAGCATTATCCAGAGGGAGAATATCTTTCTTGAGAAGATGGCTCAGAACTTGGTCTTCAAAAGCCTTTATCTTAGCACTAAAGTTCCGTTGAACCTGTTTATAACTCTGTTCCTTCAGCTTCTGTGTTTCAGAACTAAGCCAATTTCTGAATTTTGTCCATATATAATCAGAAGCAGTAGGATTAGTCATCTCTTGACTAGCATGCTTCAAAGAAGTTATCCATTCCTGTATCCCTGTTTCAAAAATCAACAAACTTGTACCAACATCTAATGTGGTTTCAATTGGTTTAGGTTTGGGAATGGCAGTATTGTGAGATATAGAAGCTAGTCTTTTCAGTGCAATAGGTTCAATGACAAGTCTTACGTTGTTAGCTGGACTGTTAGTGGGTGAAGGAGTGGGAGAGTCAGGTATGATTATTGGACTGGTAGGGGAGTTTGGTGGTGTGGATTCCAGGGAAGAAGGAATTTCTGGAATGTCGTGGATGGTGAGAGGCATGCGAATAGCAAGTAGTTCTGTGATTCTCGGTATTGGGATTGTATCAGAATTTGAATGAGGTTCTTCAGATTGGTTTGTTGAAACATGGTGAGGTTCTGGTTTATGGATCTCAGAAGGTTGAGCTTCTGGTTGTAGTATTTCAGGTTGAGGTGATTGAGTTTGGATAATTTCTTGTTGTGGAGAGTGAGCTTGCGGAATTTAAGGTGTGGTATCAGAGTTTGGATTTTCAGTTGGTTGAGGGTTTGGATTTTGTGGTACAGGAGCTGAAAAGTCTTGGTCAAATGAGTCAATATCAGACAGAACTTTGGCAAGTTCTAGTTGGGTTTGTTTAGGATTTGGATTAAGAGGAAGGGAGTGAGTTTCATTCATACCGAGAGTCTCTGATGGATCAAACCCTATGTCAAAGTCTTCAAAATTTTGTGGAGTTTGATGTTCTGGTTGAGTAGGCATGGTTTCAGATGTTGATATATTTATTGACTCTAAAACAGTAACAGAGGAAGGATTACCTTTCTTTTGGAAGCTTTTGGAGTTCTTTGAGATGGTCCTTCTGCTGCAGCTTTCCTTTTCTTGGTCTTCTTAAAAACAACTTCTGGAGCCGTCTTATGCAAATCCTGGATGTTAATTTCTGGTGCAGTACCATTTGCCTTACAAGCATCCATATATCTGACTATAATCTCTGGCTTCGAGTCAATCTCATAGAAAAGAGGAAAATCATCCAGAGGAATTCTTCTTGAAGTGATGGTTGCAAAAGAAGTAATGTTGGGTTCCTTCTTGATATTCTCAATGATTTTTATCTTCTTCAGATTTTTTGCGTTCAGGGGCTTCCCAACAGTTACTTCCAGTGTGCTGATTTCCTGAGATTCAGTCAAATGCTCTATCAGCCTATTCTCTGTCAGAATATCTGATATGAGCCTGCCTAAGGGAATCCAGTCCCTCTTGGTCCGTTCATCTTCTCTTGTTTCCTTCATAATTGTTCTTAGGTGATTAAACAGCAAGTGTGGAAGGTTTACCTTAGTCTTCTTAGAAATAAAATAGATCAGAAATTGCTGATCAATGTTGATATAATCAGGAGAGCTAGTTGGCTTCCTGTGGTTGATACACCCTAGAACAATTCTTGCCCAAATTTTGTGGTGATCTTTCAAATCTCTGATTTTGCTGGAGGGAAGTCCATGAGTAAATATTTCCCTTACAATAGAGGCTACATCAGAGCATCTCTCAGCCATGTCAATGCATATAACACCTCCACCATTGTAACCAATAAGCTTTGAAATTAGGTCTTTTGTAATGACAATTTTCTTCCCCATGACATAAGAGGTAACTTGATGATTTGAAGAAGAAGCATGTATCTAGAATTCTTTGACAAGGATTGGAAATGTTGGCCCTAGAAGACGATCAAAATATTCGTTCCAACCTTGAGCAGTGACGTCTTCATATAGATTGAAGTCGTTTTCTTGTAAGCTTTCAAAGTCAATAATCAGTTCTGAAAGAACTTCCAGATTATCAATGGGAGTGAGTAGCGTTCTGTAAGGTTCTTCGTACTGTTCCATTGAAGCAGATTCCTGAGTACTAATATTTTGGATGCTTGAAGAAGCCATTGTTCACACAAGATTTGAGAAAGATGAAAGGGTTTTGGAAAATAAGATCTTGAAAAGATAGAAAGTATTTAGAGATTAAAAAGAAGTGAACGTAAAAAGTGAGATTTGAGTTTAAATAGTTTTTCTTGAAAGCGTAAACAGTAAGAGAGAGAAATAATTAGTCATGATTATAAGCATTAATGACAGTTGAAATTAGGGGATTCATAAAGATATTCGAACGGTTACCCATGACGTGTGTCTCAATGCACCCAATCAGCGATTTTAACCTTTCAGAAAAGTGAACGCATGTTCAGCCTCAGAAAGTAGCTGATGAATGGATGACAACTGTTTGATTATATGAATAACATGCTTCTATCCTTGAAATGAAACGTTCAAATCTTCATGGATAGATTCTGATGCAATCTGTATTTCTAAAACTCTGAAGACATGTTGATCAGTAGTTCACAGAAAATAACAAAGTTCTGAAGGTTAAGATATACAAATAAATTTTTTATCCTGAGCATACTTTCATGCTGAGATGTTTCAGAATGAAGTTAAACCTATCTTCAGAAAGAGGTTTTGTAAAGACATCAGCCCATTGATGGTATGTGTCAATGAATTTTAAGTTAAGAATCCCTTTCTGAATATAGTCCCTAATAAAATGATGTTTTATTTCTATATGCTTAGCCCTAGAATGCAAAATTGGATTTTTACTGAGATAAATCGCAGAAGTATTGTCACAAAGGATAGGAATGTTACTCTCAAATATATTGAAGTCTTCAAGTTGACTTTTCACCCCGAGCATTTGCGTGCTACATCCAGCAGCTGCTATGTATTCAGCTTCTGTTGTTGATAGTGCTATTGTGGATTGTCTCTTGCTGGACCATGAGATCAGATTTTCTCCCAGAAACTGGCAGCTTCCAGAAGTGCTTTTACGTTCTACTCTGTCTCCAGCGAAGTAAACATCACAATATCCTACAAAGCTGTAATCATTTGATTTTCTATAAAACAAACCCAGATTAACAGTACCTTTTAGATACTTGAAAATTCGCTTAACTGCTGTTAAGTGAGATTCTCTAGGATCTGATTGGAATCTAGCACATATGCAAACACTAAATAAAATGTCAGGCCTTGAAGCCGTCAGATAGAGTAGAGAACCAATCATACCTCTATAGACCTTATGTTCTACCCTTTTACTTACCTCTTCCTTTTCCAGAATGCACGTGGGATGCATTGGAATCTTTGAGGGCTTATGTGATCGGTGGATCTGGAACTGACTGTTTAACGCTGGTTCGCGAAATGTCGCGGAAGCAAGAGTCGCCACCGTCTTTTATTTTCTCCAAATGGAAAGGACAAAAGCACAGAAAAATTCCTTATAGAGATTGCTCTCGGTTCGGGAGGTAGATTATAGAAATGGAAGGTGTTAGCACCCTTTCTATCCATGGTTATCCATGGGCTCTTAGATACTTGCTCATTTGTGTTTTCAAAAATGGTTTGTTTGCTTTTCAACTGTGGGTTTTAAAAAGTTTCTTTGAAAATTCCAGTCCGACTCTTGTATCGGTCCTCAAGAGTGTTTGAAAAAATGCTTTCGAAAGCTTTTTGAAAATGTGTTGGTGTGAAAAGTATTTTTGATTTGTTTTGAAATTAGAGCAAGTATCTACGAGAACCTACCTACCCTAACGAATTCGTTTGTGTAAATGTCCTTTAAAGTAGTGCCATCCCACCATTGAGAGGTAGGTAGCACCAACGTTGGAGGTGTTCGGGTCAATTCGAGGTTCGGGACATGGTGATCACCAGAGCAATAGGAAGACACCTTAGAAGCTACCCTCATGCCAGGTTCCCGGATCATGAGGACTTACTAAGACATCCTCTACTCGACGATCACCTTTCGAGGCAAGGCAACAGTGAGGCGTACCCTAGGGGTGGTGTGTGATTTGTGTGTCAGATTCATTTATTTTTGTCTTGTCAGGTTGTGGGTGATCTATGCGTTTGTTTTTATTTTATCATTCATTCTTGCATGCATTTATTAACAGTTAAAAAGATGCGGAAATTAAAAGTTCTAAACTATTACAAAGGCGCGGGTCCACATCGCCAAAATTAAAATCCAGGACCCGATTTGACGGAAAGTAAATAAAGAAATAAAATAAAGTGCGAGAAATATAAAATGTCCGAGTTACATGGCTTTGGGAGAATTACATAAATATTTAAAAGAAAAGAAATAAATGCGCGAATTGAATTAAAATTGGAAGCGAGGGCGTTGGACCCTTTTGAAGTTAAATTGAAATTAAAAATTAATTAATTATTTATTGAAATAAAAGAAGTGTTTTTTAGGTTTTTTTGTATTTATGAAATAAGAAAATTAAAATTAAAATTAAAAGAAACTCTAATTCTAAGTTATTTTTAATTATTTGAGAAAAATGTTAAAGTTTAACTTAATTTACTAAAGAATTTATGTACATGTTTATTTACAAAATAAATTAGTAATTAATAATAATAATAAGGATGGGAAAATTATTTATTAAAAAAAATGATGAAAAAGTTAAAAACCCTAATTTCTACATATTTAATTTATTAAGAAAAATATTAAAGTTTTGAAACCTAAATTAATCTAATTAATTGTTTAAAGTTTATTTACAAAAATAATAATAGTGAAATTAATATTAATAAAATAAACATTTTTTTGATTTTTCTGTATTTTATATTTATTATGAAAATTATTTTATGGAATTAAAAGAAAACAATTAAAAAACAATTAAAAGAATAAAAAGGAAAAACAAATAAAAATTAAAAATTGAGCAAACCATAGGGGGTGTCTGGCCCAAGGGGAGGTTTTTTGAAGTATTGACTCCTGAGTACCGTGGTCTGCATTCTTTGGCCATTGGATTGAGTTTCATGCATAAGTTGTTCTACTTTGGCCATTTGGCTTTTGGCTTTTGGTCATTTGTGTCCTGGCTTCAACGTTCCTTTAATGTCTGGCTTAATGTCTGCCTCGCCATGTATTGGTGTCATGCATAAGTTTTTCTAGTCTGGCCATTTGGTTTTTGGCTTTTGGCCATTTGGCTTTTGGCCTCAATGTTCCTTAATGAACCTGCCTGGGATCCTGTCTAAATCTGCAGTGTTGAATCTCACAAACACATCAAATAAAATCATAAAATGCAAATAAAGCCAATATATGAAGAAATTTAATGTTTAGGCACAATATGACATGTATGAATGATTATACCCTTTTGATCATGGAGATCAAATCAACCTTACCCTTACTGGAAAAGTAGTGACATGAATGCTTTTATGCCCTTTGGATCATGGAGATCAAGCCAGCCTTACCCTTACTGTAGAAGTAATAAGATGTTGGTTTGTAACTGAGATGACTTTGTTTGTAGTGAGAGAGGGATTTGTAATAAGGATTTCAAGGTTTTAGGGTTCTTGAAAGAGTTTGATATTCTAACAGTGTTGTGGCAAGGTTTTTTCTCTCTTTTTTTTCTTTCCTCTTTTTTCTTTTTTTCTCTCCTTTGGCTTGTGTGACAAGAAGGTGATTATATAGTGGAAATTAGGGTAAAGAAAATGGGCTTTGAATGTGCAATTAGGCTTCCAATATTCACTTGAATTCGTCACTTTCCAGGCTAAATCGCAGGGACTTAAGTGCATTTTTTGAAGTTGAAATGTGAAAACAAAATGTAGCCGACATCGAGAACTAACTCCTGTCCGAAAATCGACTCAATCGGATAAACGGTGAATTAGTTATGAATTTTTGAAGTTTCAGCTCAGACAAACTTATTTTGGGCTCCAGTGTCGACTCTGACACGTTCTTCAATAAAAAACTGGTATTGATCGGTGCATAATCCGGTCTCGACTTTTGAAGAAAAGTTGTAGATCTACGAGTCAGGGACCTTGTGTAAAAATATGAGTCCAATCCGATAAAAATTGACCGAGTTATGAATTTTCGAAGTTTCGGCTCAGATGAAATAATATTCAGCATTCAGGATTTTCAGCGTGTCATGCACTCTGAGCAAAAAACGAAGGCCTTTTGAATACCGTTTGAACTCAATACCTTCTGTGAAAATGTAGCCAACTCAATTTGTGAAATTTTGGCGCCAGAACCAGCTCGATACGATGAAAATCGACCAAGTTATGATTTTCTGAACATGACGCAGATAAACTTCTGTCACAAATTTTCTGTGCGAAAATACTTGATAAATCCACATTTTTGAAGACCTTCTGATCGAAATTGGCTTCCAGCCGTGAGAGATGAAAACGTAGATAATGTCAAGACGGAATTTTGGCCACTGGAACGGGTTCAAAACGAGTCACGATCTTCAAGTTATGAATTTTTTAGCGCGTAAAAACTGCACTTTCAGCACACTTTTTCACTATATTTCTTCAAGAAAACTCACACATTCGGATACCTTCTTTAAAGAATTGACTCTTGAGCCGAACCTGAATTTGAGAATATGTTATCAGAGATATCTTGGCGAAAGAACACCTGAATATAACGCGCCGGGTTGGACTTGTGAATTTTCTTGAAATGTTTTGAGAAATATGGGAGGGCAAATTTTGGGGTACAACAGTTGCCCCTGTTCAATCTTCTTAGACCTGAGGATGCAGATTGGCTGACGTGCCTTTCGTAATCCGAAGGTGGAAGATGATTGAACACTAGAGTGCCCAGAAATTTGCGCTCACATAGTAGCAGTGTGATTATGGAATGGGCTTATAGATGCCATTTGGAGATTGCTGGATAGGATGATGGGCTTATAGATGCCATCTGGATGTTGATCGCGTAAGAGATTCCTTAGCGAGAACCTGCCTACCTGCAAAAGAACAAATGAGTACCTGACACGTTGCAGGAGCTGGTTTTCAGATGCTTGGTATAGATGTGTCCTGACTGGTTACAGGAGCTGAGTCTGGAGTCTTCACATGATGATGAATGAACCAGGGATGGTTACTGCCTTAGCATGAATGGTAAGAGAACCTTGGGCGACTTTAACTTCAACAACGCTCGTTGAGAAAAATCTTGGGTGTCTTCTACTGGGATTAGAATCAGGGAGATCTTAGGGTCGATCTGACTGAACCAGAGGAGGCCTTTGACTGGATAAGAATCAGGAAAATCTTAGGGTCGATTTAACTGAACCGGACAAGGTCTTGAAACATCTTCAACTGGATAAGAATCAGGGAGATCTTAGGGTCGATCTGACTGAACCAGAGAAGGCCTTTGACTGGATAATCATCAGGAAAATCTTAGGGTCGATTTAACTGAACCGGGCAAGGTCTTGGAATATCTTCAACTGGATAAGAATCAGGGAGATCTTAGGGTCGATCTGACTGAACCAGAGAAGGCCTTTGACTGGATAAGCATCAGGAAAATCTTAGGGTCGATTTAACTGAACCGGGAAAGGTCTTGGAATATCTTCAACTGGATAAGCATCAGGGAGATCTTAGGGTCGATCTGACTGAACCAGAGAAGGCCTTTGACTGGATAAGCATCAGGAAAATCTTAGGGTCGATTTAACTGAACCGGACAAGGTCTTGGAATCCTCAACTGGATAAGCATCAGGGAGATCTTAGGGTCGATCTGACTGAACCAGAGAAGGCCTTTGACTGGATAAGCATCAGGAAAATCTTAGGGTCAATTTAACTGAACCGGACAAGGTCTTGGAATATCTTCAACTGGATAAGCATCAGGGAGATCTTAGGGTCGATCTGACTGAACCAGAGAAGGCCTTTGACTGGATAAGCATCAGGAAAATCTTAGGGTCGATTTAACTGAACCGGTCTAGGTCTTGAAATATCTTCAACTGGATAAGCATCAGGGAGATCTTAGGGTCGATCTGACTGAACCAGAGAAGGCCTTTGACTAGGTAAGGATCAGGAAAATCTTAGGGTCGATTTAACTGAACCGGACAAGGTCTTGAAATATCTTCAACTGGATAAGAATCAGGGAGATCTTAGGGTCGATCTGACCGAACCAGAGAAGGCCTTTGACTGGATAAGCATCAGGAAAATCTTAGGGTCGATTTAACTGAACCGGACAAGGTCTTGAAATATCTTCAACTGGATAAGAATCAGGGAGATCTTAGGGTCGATCTGACTGAACCAGAGAAGGCCTTTGACTGGGTAAGAATCAGGAAAATCTTAGGGTCGATTTAACTGAACCGGACAAGGTCTTGAAATCTTCAACTGGACAAGCATCAGGGAGATCTTAGGGTCGATCTGACTGAACCAGAGAAGGCCTTTGAATATAGCTAAAAATTTAACTGGATCTTTCCTGAAAGGTAAAGGTCAGTCATATGCAATGCATGATATGGATCAAGCAATGATGTTCTCAATATAAATGAGACTTGTATGATATGATGTGTCTATGCATGTTATAATGATGTATGTGATGTTTTATGTATGTTTTTGTCTAGGAAAGTGAATCCTTGACGGGTGCCGGGAAGTCGTATCCTGGGCTGATGTTGAGGAATAGATTTTGCTTCCGCTGGGGATGATAACTGCAAGAATACCGGTAGGAGAAGATGACTCCGTTGAGGAATAAACTTGGCTAATGGAAGATTCTGCGGGGAGAAAAGATACTCTAGCGACCATGCTGGGAAGCAATACTCTGTGGGAAGAGGGATGCTTTGCTGAGTTGTTGATAATAACTTGCTGGGGATACCCTTGTCGTGTTGGAAGCGCTGATAGACTTTGCTGGGGATAAGAAGACTTCATCGAGGGCGCTCTTTCCGTGGCTTTTAGCTGAGGATAACCCAGTTATATCCTAGTAAGGAAATAACTCTTTAAATAACACCAGACGACGCGTTCGTGCTCTGCGGGGATAAGCTTCCAGAATCTACTGGGGATAAGCTTACTGCTTGGGGAGGTGGATTCCAACTTTCCTGGGGAAACTGGTTTGGACTCTCCTGGGGAGGTTTTGAACTGCATCGGGAAGATGACTCCACTGAATGCTGGTATACTGCCGGGGAATATTCTTTAGACCAAGACTGCCAGGGATGCTTGTTTAAGAATATATATGCTGCTGGGGAATGTTGAGATCTGCTGGAGGCTACCCAACTTCCTTAAGTTTGATACTATAGCTTCGCTTGGGGAGAGTGCACTGACTTGCTGGCTCACTCTCTGGGGGATTAGGGTATCTGGTTACGTTCTTCCGCTGAACCCATCTTGGTACCTTGGAGGATGGAACAATTAGATTGCTTAGACAACTCTTTATTGCCCCTGTTTCTATGGGAGAAGGCACCTGTGGGGGGGCTGATAGTTGTTGATAGACCAAGCTTCTCCTGGTAGGCAGGTGACAAGATGACAGGACATAGTCGTACGCTTTGATCCCTAACTTTTTCCTGGACCGCCCTTTTGGGTTTTCAGTCCACCGGGATACCCATTTTTGCCCAAGCCGCCTTTTCAGGTTTTCGACTTGCCGGGTGTACAGATTTTTTCATTTCATCCCTTATTTTTGCCCGAACCCTTTTGGTTCGTCGGGAAGCCCTTATTTTTGCCTAGGTATATCAACCTAGCGGGTCTTTGATTACGCATAGTATTTTTCTTCGACTATGTCCGCATTCTCAGAATGTAGGGAGTTGCCCCTGTTAGAAGTGTTTTGTCATGCCACCAGAATGTGTTTGATCAGGCAAGATTCGTTGTTGGAGTGCCCCAAGTGACTTAGGCGGAGATTTGCCCCAGGCTATTTGGCCTTTGAGAGATTCTCCGAATCTTGATTGGATTGCCCCAGATGATGGACCATGATCATATAATGCCCCTTGATTGGAAGTGCTTCTGTTCATTAGGTATTCATCGTGCGAATTTCCCTGCTGTTCAAACAAAAAGTCATATGCAAACAAAGTTATGTTAAAAATGCAAAGCTTATGTCTGTCTTGAAGATTTTGAAAATGCATTCTTTTTCATAAAACAAGTGAATGTTTGTAAAACGTGATGTCAACTCCGTATTTACCGTAGGCCTTAAGGAGTCAGGATACCTTTCGTTCAGTATGCTTTCGAACTAACCCATGCTTCAGCTAGGACTTTTGAGGGTTATAATGTGGCCTGGTTCACAGTTTAAGAAACAAAGGATAAAGGCTCAAATTATTTGTACCCACCCATTCTTCGTGATGTTCTCCAAACCTAAACTCAGTTGATCATACGTTAGACCTTGTTTGAGTCTTTGCTTTGATTTTCCGGTGATGGTTCGGATGTTGATAACTTATTTTGAATAGGCAGTCATTCCTTTTTGTTGAGGGTTTGTAAGACCTCTTTCTTGTCTGATTTTTTGTTATCCCTTTCTTTTTTTTTGCCTGAACTGTTTCCTTTTTTGGAATTACAGTCAGCGGGATGACCCAGTTTTGTAAGTCTCCTTCGTGGGTTTTGACTTAATGGGTTTTTCATTTTTTGAGATAATGACTGCCTTTCTTTATTGATTATTCGGAACCATCATTGTCTTTCTTTGTTTTGTAAGGGCCTCTTTGGTGCCATTCATTATGCACTTGGATCAACTGAGAGACTACCCTGCCCCAGGTTATGATTAAGGGTTTTAAATTTCGAAAAGAAAAACTCCTACTTCTTTGGCTCAGAGGGGTTGACGAGGGATTATCATCCTTATAACTCCAGTGTTTAGGGATTGAAACAATGCTTGTACCTCATCAGCGGGGTCTGTTCAAAAGCATACTGTAGATTATGGTATCGTTTTCGTCATCCTCCCTCAAGAGGCTTAGAATTATTATTTAAGAGTTGATCATCAGAAAAAAAATATGAAAATAATTTGCATTTAGTGAATACGAATATATTGTTTCAGAACAGACATATGCGATGCATTAATGAAATAACAATGTTTATCATGAGTAAATGTTTGAACAAAAGAGAATTGCAACTTGAACATTCGAATGAACAAAAATTTCTCCATCCTAGCCATGTTTTGGCAAGGGAGCAGTGATCACGTGGGGGGTCTTGGGTACTTTAAACTGAATCTCTCCAGCGTCGATCATGTCTTGGATCTTGTTCTTCAGAGCCCAACACTCATTTGTATCATGTCCTGGACAGGCAGAGTGGTAGGCACACCTTTTATTGGGATCATAAGTAGGATGTGCTGTGTTGGGATTTTGGGGATGAGCCCTTAATGTGATCAAATTCAATCTCAACAGGCGTTGTAAAGCTTGAAACAGCGACATGTTGAGCGGGGTGAATTGCCTCCTGGACTTGTCTGGCTGAAGCCGGTGAGGTTGATGCTGAATTTGTAACCCTGAAGCCCTTTGAGGAGCTCTCCCCTTATCTCCTTGTTTCAAAGATGGTTGAACGATGACTGGCTCTTTACCCTTAGACGTTTGCCCCAGTTGGTTACCCCGAAGCAGTTGGTTGACGAGAACCTCGAGCTCATCTTGTCTTTGAGCTAAACCTTGAATGGCAGTCACCTGCCCCAGCATCTGGACCTTCAATGCATCCACCTCAGCTTGTAGGTGTTTCAGCCTTTCATCCTCAGCACTGTTCCTGACAAAGGTCCCCATGAGAAGTGTCCTTAGCTCCTCCTGCCCCTTGGATAGATTCAGGAGGATTTCCCTGAACCGAGTCTCTTGAGCAAGAAGGTCCTGGTTATCCTGTTGGGAAGCCATTGCTGAAATAAACAGCGAGAAAGGTAAGTGACCTGCAACAAGGATACCTGTTATACAATGATGTGTATGTATGCATGCAATGTTTTCAAGGACCTCGCGGGATAAACAGAGAAAATTGTTAGAATTTGAATCTGGTAGCTTGATTGAAGGAACTTCATGTTGTTGAGAGTCCTTCTTCAAAGGGTCAAAGGCTCACCATATCCAGTGGGTCATAGCCCCTGACAACCTTGGCTATGGGAACCTTCTTCAAGTGTCAAAGCTCACCATATCCAGTGGGTCATAGCCCCTGACAACCTTGGCTAGAGGAAAATAAATCCTCTTTGCCCCTTGCTGGGGTAGTTGATTCACCATGACCTGCATCGCAAGCCCCTTGAGATCCTTGAAATGGATTAGGATGTATGCAATGGTATGATGTCATGATGCATGGGGTAATATGGATAAACCCTGTTATGAGCCCTTGTTAAGGACTGCAAACCAAAACCTACAAGAAACTCAAGTAAAACCTGTCATGAGTCCCAATTAAGGACTATAAACAAAACCTGCAAGAAACTTAGTAAGCCTTGTCATGGGTCCCAGTTAAGGACTATAAACAAAACCTGCAAGTAGTTCATGGGTCAGATAACGAGCATGCAAGTAGTCAAGTATGAAGGCACACAAGTCACACAAGAGAAGCCCTTAGAGTTTAGGCCAACATGGGGTCTGGGTATTACCCTCTTGAAGTTGGTGGGCTCAACCTGTCCTATTAGAAGTAACCGGGTTCTAAGGGTCCCAATATCACTGGATTGCTTTCATTGTTCATCGTTTCGATTTAGCCACTGAACTGGCGACCGAAATATTCCAGGAAAGCAACCCTCAATTGAGTGTAGTATCGAGTATCAACCAACCTCGGACTGCACCAAAGTCAGTTATCTCACTACCCTAAAGAGGCCAAGATAGTTCAATTAAGGTTCCTAAGGTCTGTTGATGCTTCACGACACCACGCGGAGGCCCCGTACTCTCCTTGACTGAACTCAAGGGTTACCGGTACACACCAAAGTGCCACATCAACGTAGCAGACTGTTTCAACCATGTCGGTATACCCCGCACAGTTCCCTCACAGCCTTGTTGCTACTTTTTAAGAAGGTATCCCCAGATCCGAGTTAGGATCTATAGAACTCCCAAGACAGTCCCACAATTTAAAGCAAACAAGGAAAGCAATTGAAAACACAGTTATGAACTAACCCTAAGGTACACCTCACATTAAGTTAAGTCCCCAGCAGAGTCGCCAGTTCTGTGATCGGTGGATCTGGAACTGACTGTTTAACGTTGGTTCGCGAAATGTTGCGGAAGCAAGAGTCGCCACCGTCTTTTATTTTCTCCAAATGGAAAGGACAAAAGCACAGAAAAATTCCTTATAGAGATTGCTCTCGGTTCGGGAGGTAGATTATAGAAAGGGAAGGTGTTAGCACCCTTTCTATCCATGGTTATCCATGGGCTCTTAGATACTTGCTCATTTGTGTTTTCAAAAATGGTTTGTTTGCTTTTCAACTGTGGGTTTTAAAAAGTTTCTTTGAAAATTCCAGTCCGACTCTTGTATCGGTCCTCAAGAGTGTTTGAAAAAATGCTTTCGAAAGCTTTTTGAAAATGTGTTGGTGTGAAAAGTATTTTTGATTTGTTTTGAAATTAGAGCAAGTATCTACGAGAACCTACCTACCCTAAGGAATTCGTTTGTGTAAATGTCCTTTAAAGTAGTGCCATCCCACCATTGAGAGGTAGGTAGCACCAACGTTGGAGGTGTTCGGGTCAATTCGAGGTTCGGGACATGGTGATCACCAGAGCAATAGGAAGACACCTTAGAAGCTACCCTCATGCCAGGTTCCCGGATCATGAGGACTTACTAAGACATCCTCTACTCGACGATCACCTTTCGAGGCAAGGCAACAGTGAGGCGTACCCTAGGGGTGGTGTGTGATTTGTGTGTCAGATTCATTTATTTTTGTCTTGTCAGGTTGTGGGTGATCTATGCGTTTGTTTTTATTTTATCATTCATTCTTGCATGCATTTATTAACAGTTAAAAAGATGCGGAAATTAAAAGTTCTAAACTATTACAAAGGCGCGGGTCCACATCGCTAAAATTAAAATCCAGGACCCGATTTGACGGAAAGTAAATAAAGAAATAAAATAAAGTGCGAGAAATATAAAATGTCCGAGTTACATGGCTTTGGGAGAATTACATAAATATTTAAAAGAAAAGAAATAAATGCGCGAATTGAATTAAAATTGGAAGCGAGGGCGTTGGACCCTTTTGAAGTTAAATTGAAATTAAAAATTAATTAATTATTTATTGAAATAAAAGAAGTGTTTTTTAGGTTTTTTTGTATTTATGAAATAAGAAAATTAAAATTAAAATTAAAAGAAACCCTAATTCTAAGTTATTTTTAATTATTTGAGAAAAATGTTAAAGTTTAACTTAATTTACTAAAGAATTTATGTACATGTTTATTTACAAAATAAATTAGTAATTAATAATAATAATAAGGATGGGAAAATTATTTATTAAAAAAAATGATGAAAAAGTTAAAAACCCTAATTTCTACATATTTAATTTATTAAGAAAAATATTAAAGTTTTGAAACCTAAATTAATCTAATTAATTGTTTAAAGTTTATTTACAAAAATAATAATAGTGAAATTAATATTAATAAAATAAACATTTTTTTGATTTTTCTGTATTTTATATTTATTATGAAAATTATTTTATGGAATTAAAAGAAAACAATTAAAAAACAATTAAAAGAATAAAAAAGAAAAACAAATAAAAATTAAAAATTGAGCAAACCATAGGGGGTGTCTGGCCCAAGGGGAGGTTTTTTGAAGTATTGACTCCTGAGTACCGTGGTCTGCATTCTTTGGCCATTGGATTGAGTTTCATGCATAAGTTGTTCTACTTTGGCCATTTGGCTTTTGGCTTTTGGCCATTTGTGTCCTGACTTCAACGTTCATTTAATGTCTGGCTTAGCCAATATATGAAGAAATTTAATATTTAGGCACAATATGACATGTATGAATGATTATACCCTTTTGATCATGGAGATCAAATCAACCTTACCCTTACTGGAAAAGTAGTGACATGAATGCTTTTATGCCCTTTGGATCATGGAGATCAAGCCAGCCTTACCCTTACTGTAGAAGTAATAAGATGTTGGTTTGTAACTGAGATGACTTTGTTTGTAGTGAGAGAGGGATTTGTAATAAGGATTTCAAGGTTTTAGGGTTCTTGAAAGAGTTTGATATTCCAACAGTGTTGTGGCAAAGTTTTTTCTCTCTTTTTTTTCTTTCCTCTTTTTTCTTTTTTTCTCTCCTTTGGTTTGTGTGACAAGAAGGTGATTATATAGTGGAAATTAGGGTAAAGAAAATGGGCTTTGAATGTGCAATTGGGCTTCCAATATTCACTTGAATTCGTCACTTTCCAGGCTAAATCGCAGGGACTTAAGTGCATTTTTTGAAGTTGAAATGTGAAAACAAAATGTAGCCGACATCGAGAACTAACTCCTGTCCGAAAATCGACTCAATCGGATAAACGGTGAATTAGTTATGAATTTTTGAAGTTTCAGCTCAGACAAACTTATTTTGGGCTCCAGTGTCGACTCTGACACGTTCTTCAATAAAAAACTGGTATTGATCGGTGCATAATCCGGTCTCGACTTTTGAAGAAAAGTTGTAGATCTACGAGTCAGGGACCTTGTGTAAAAATATGAGTCCAATCCGATAAAAATTGACCGAGTTATGAATTTTCGAAGTTTCGGCTCAGATGAAATAATATTCAGCATTCAGGATTTTCAGCGTGTCATGCACTCTGAGCAAAAAACGAAGGCCTTTTGAATACCGTTTGAACTCAATACCTTCTGTGAAAATGTAGCCAACTCAATTTGTGAAATTTTGGCGCCAGAACCAGCTCGATACGATAAAAATCGACCAAGTTATGATTTTCTGAACATGACGCAGATAAACTTCTGTCACAAATTTTCTGTGCGAAAATACTTGATAAATCCACATTTTTGAAGACCTTCTGATCGAAATTGGCTTCCAGCCGTGAGAGATGAAAACATAGATAATGTCAAGACGGAATTTTGGCCACCGGAACGGGTTCAAAACGAGTCACGATCTTCAAGTTATGAATTTTTTAGCGCGTAAAAACTGCACTTTCAGCACACTTTTTCACTATATTTCTTCAAGAAAACTCACACATTCGGATACCTTCTTTAAAGAATTGACTCTTGAGCCGAACCTGAATTTGAGAATATGTTATCAGAGATATCTTGGCGAAAGAACACCTGAATATAACGCGCCGGGTTGGACTTGTGAATTTTCTTGAAATGTTTTGAGAAATATGGGAGGGCAAATTTTGGGGCACAACAACTTACATTCTGAGAGATCAAATTTCTTCAGAAGTTCTCTGACATATTTGCTCTGATGAATGTAAGTTCCTTCTGGAGTTTGGTTTATCTGAATGCTCAGAAAGAATTTGAGTTCCCCCATTAGGCTCATCTCAAACTCTGCCTGCATACATTTAGCAAACTCTCTTCCCAGAGAGGGTTTAGTAGATCCAAATATGATGTCATCAACATAAATCTGACATACTAACATGTCATTCTTAACCGTCTTACAGAATAAGGTTGTGTCCACTTTCCCTCTGGTGAATTCCTTTTCTAACAGGAAGTTACTTAGTCTTTCATACCAAGCTCTGGGAGCTTGTTTCAGACCATAGAGTGACTTCTTTAGTTTGAAAACATATTCTGGATTTTTGGAATTCTCAAAACCATGAGGTTGGTGCACATATACCTCTTCATCTATATATACATTTAAGAATGCACTTTTGACATCCATCTGATACAGAGTGATGCCTTTATTAACAGCAAATGATATTAAAAGTCTGATAGATTATAACCTAGCGACTGGAGCAAAGGTTTTTGTATAGTTTATACCCTCTTGGTGACTATAACCTTGTGCTACCAGTCGTGCTTTATTTCTGATGACTTTACCTTGCTTGTTCAGTTTTTTTTTTGAACACCCACTTTGTACCGATGACGTTGAATCCTTTTGGTTTGGGAACCAGATCCTATACGTCATTTCTGGTGAATTGATTAAGTTCCTCTTGCATTGCCAGAATCCAGCCATTGTCCAGAAGTGCTTCATCAATTGTTGTTGGTTCAATCAGAGAGACCAGTCCCATGAGGGATTCTTCAGAATTTCTGAATGTTGATCTTGTTCTGATTGGATCATCCTTCTTTCCTAGTATTGTATCTTCTGGGTGATCAATGCTGCTTCTGGATAGTCTTTTCTGGAGTTGATCAACAGAAGGTGCTGGATTACTTGCAGTGACTCTTTCTGATGTTGAGGGAGTGTCTCTGTTGATAACTTATGATGAGTTATCTTCAGTACCTATGAGTTCAACTTCCTTACCTGCAAGGAGTTCATTCTGCTTTAACTTTTGAGAGTCAAGCTTATCATCAAACCTAACACTGATTGACTCTTCAACAATCTGTGTTTCTGTATTGTATACTTTGTACCCTATTGAGCGTTCAGAGTATCCTAACATAATACAATTTTGTGCTTTAGAGTCAAACTTGTTCAAAAAAATTTTGTATTCAGAATAAAACATGTGCATCCAAATGGGTGAAAATAAGAAATGTTGGGCTTTCTGTTCTTCCACAATTCATATTAAGTCTTTTCCAGAATAGGTCTTATAGAGATTCTATTCTAAATGTAACACACTGTGTTAATTGCCTCTTCCCAGAAGATCTTAGCAACTTTAGTCTCGTTGATCATGGTTCTGGCCATTTCTTGCAATGTTCTGTTCTTTCATTCTACAACTCCATTTTGCTGGGGAGTTCTAGGACAAGAGAAGTCATGCAAAATGCCTTTTTCATTAAAAAATAATTCAAAACTTTTATTTTCAAATTCTCCACCATGATCACTTCTGACTTTGACAATTCTAAGATCCTTTTCATTCTGGACTTGGTTGCAGAAGGTAACAAACACAGAGTGTGACTCGTCCTTGTATCTTAAGAACTTTACCCATGTCCATCTTCTATAATCATCTATGATTACTAACCCATACTTTTTGCCACTGACTGAAGCAGTTTTTACTGGTCCAAATAAGTCAATATGCAGAAGTTCTAATGGCTTAGAGGTGGAAACAACATTTTTGGATTTGAAAGCAGGTTTTGTAAATTTGCCTTTCTGACATGCTTCACACAGAGCATCTGAGTTGAACTTCAAATTAGGAAGTCCTCTGACCAGATTGAGTTTGTTAATATGAGATATTCTTCTCATACTAACATGCTCCAATCTTCTGTGCTATACCCATTGCTCGTTGTTAACAGAAAGTAGGCATTTTACATTCTGACTCTTTAGTTCAGAAAGTTTTATTTTATAAATGTTGTTTTTCCTCTTTCCATTAAATAGGATAGTCCCATCTTTCTGACTAAATGCTTTGCATGAATTTTGATTAAAGATTATATCATAACCGTTATCACTTAATTGACTTATGTATAACAGGTTATGCATTAATCCATCAACTAATAATACATTATTTATAGAGGTAAGATTTCCATTACCTACTGTTCCAGAGCCAATGATTTTTCCTCTCTGATTGCCTCCAAAGCCCATGTAGCCTCCAGGCTTAAGTTCCAGGCTTTGGAACATATGCCTTCTTCCCGTCATGTGTCGCGAGTAGCCAGAGTCCAGGTACCATGATTGGTGTCTTAGCCTTGCTGCTAAAGATATTTGCTACATGTATAATTTTATCCTTATGTATCCATATTTTCTTGGGTCCTGATTTGTTAGTTTTACCAAAATTCTGATTTAATTTTGGTTTGACAGAATAATCACTACTTATGTATTTTATGTCATGTGTGTGCCCATATATAAAATGTGAATTTAGTGGTGTGCATTTTATAACTAAGTCCATGGCATTTTTTGGTGTAGATACCTTACCTTGATATCCTATCCCTTTTCTGCCATTTCTGCTAACTCCATAGACCATTGAAGCCATCTTGCTTCTGTCTATGTTTTTAGCTAGAAACTTCTGAAATCTGTGATCATACTCTTTGATGATCTCATCAGCATTGTTGGGAGTTTCAGAGATTGTTTCCTTTTGAGAGTTTTGCAAATCATTTTCTAATTTTGAAATTTTTTCTTTTAACTCAATTCTCTAATCTGAGACTCTCAGACTATTCAGAGTCATAGGAAAGATTCCTTTTCAGGTTCCTGAATTTGACTCTGATTTGCTGATACCTTTCCAGAATTTCATTTAGACTTTCTGCAAGTTCAGCCTTAGTAAAGTTTATGGTGAAGTCAGGGAATACCTCTTCAGTGTCTGATTCTGAGTCTGAACCAGAAGCTTCACTGTCTTCAGATACGTTTGCCATGAGAGCTATGTTTTCTCTTTCATCATCTGATTCTGAGTCAGCTACAAATGTGTCAGAATCATCCCATGTAACCATGAGGCTTTTCTTCTTTTCCTTGAAGAACTTCTTTTTGGGATTTTCCTTCTGAAGCTTTGGGCATTCACTTTTGTAGTGCCCTTGCTTGTTACATTCATAGTAGATGATATCCTTGTTGTTTGGCTTTCTGTATCCTGAAGAACCATCAGATCTTCTATGTCCAGAGGAAGACTCAGACTTTCTGTATCTGGAGGAGGATTCATTCTAATTTTCTGATCTTCTGGGATTTCTGAACTTTCTTTGTCTCTGCTTCTACAGTTGGTTCACCCTTATGGAGAGGAGAGAGAGTTCACCCTCTTCTGATGAGGATACATCAGAAGTTTCTTCCACAACCTGCAAAACCTTAAAGTCAGATTTTACTGTTATATTTTAAGGCTAATGGCTTACCTTGATTTTGAGGCTCATCTTCTTCTAGCTCTATCTCGTGACTTCTGAGGGAGCTGACAAGTTCCTTCAGAGAAATTTTGTTGAGATCTTTAGCTAGCTTAAGTGCTGTGACCATTTGCCTCCATTGTTTGGGCAAACTTCTGATGATCTTCTTAACGTGATCAGCAGTGGAATACCCTTTGTCAAGAACCTTTAGTCCAGCAACAACAATTTGGAATCTTGAAAACATAGTTTCTATTGATTCACTATCTTCCATTTTGAATGCCTCATACTTCTGAATGAGTGCAAGGGCCTTGGTCTCTTTGACTTGAATGTTGCCTTCATGCGTCATTCTCAGAGAGTCAAACATGTTCTTGGCAGTCTCTCTATTTGATATTTTCTCATATTCTGAGTATGAGATGGCACTGAAGTATTGTTATGGCCTTGTGGTGGTTTCTGAATTCATGTTTTGCTGTTCAAACATCATTTTTCTGTCTATCTTATGACCATGTCCATCCACTGGGTGCGTGTATCCATCAGTCACCATGTCCCACAGATTAGCATCATGAGCCAGAAAGAAACTCCCAATTCTGTCTTTCCAGTAGTCAAAGTTTTCTCCATCAAAGACTGGAGGTTTGCCACTGAATTTGTCCTTGTCTTCATGGTTGTCATTGCTGATGTTTTGGCTTGGTCCCACCATCGTGTTTTTCTGAAACTTGGATCTTGTACTGACATAGTTAAGTGTTTAAGCTCAGAACCAGGCGCTCTGATGCCAATTGAAGATGTGAAAAACACAAGAAGGGGGGGTTGAATTGAAAACTTGAAATTAATAGCTCAAAGACACAGTATTTTTATCCTGGTTCGTTTGATCTCAAACTACTCCAGTCCACCCGTCAAGGTGATTTTGCCTCTCTCCAACGAGGTCTTAATCCACTAATCTCAACAAGATTACAAAAGCTACTTTAACAACTATTAAAGTCTTCTTGAGTACAACCACAGTCCGGTTAATCTCAAGGAACATAGTTTCAATGTAAGTATACAAGATATGTGTTATTATGTTTCTAACAAAACCGTTTATCACAACTGTGATAAATTACACAGGATTATAGCTTGGAAATATAAAGAATATTGCTTGCAGCTTTGAATATGCGTGAGTGGTAATATATCAACAATCATTTGATTTTGAAAGCTGACTCCATTTATATAGGCAGTGGAATGACGTTGATCATAAAGGATGTTTAATGTCATTAACACACTTTCCATTTGGAGAAGATCCTGTCTGAAAGAAGCCGTTGGAATTGATGTTGTCTTGAATGATCAGTAATGCTTCAGAATCTTATCTCCTTTCCTGTTGATGACGCTTCAGAATATTGATGACTTGGATTGGTATGTTCTTGTTCAGAATCAAAGTTTACTTTGATTAAGCGCAGGTTCTGGTCATCAATCTTCAGCGCATGTTCTGATTGCTTCAGCGTGTAGCACTTATGGCTTATCTTCTGATGCTGATATGATCAGAACTTCTGCATACATAAAACATAATTTTAAAGGTGCATATTTGTTCTTTTTATTTATTCTTTGTATTTGTTATCATTAAAACTCTAACCAAGGGTTGTAGAATTAAACTATGTTCTAACACATAATTCTATTGCTCAGGAAG
The DNA here is from genome assembly GCA_948472305.1 of Vicia faba. Taxonomy (NCBI): domain Eukaryota; kingdom Viridiplantae; phylum Streptophyta; class Magnoliopsida; order Fabales; family Fabaceae; genus Vicia; species Vicia faba. The sequence goes on from OX451735.1 coordinate 544,558,029, forward strand.
AACTTAGCTGAGAACCTCCGTATGAATTTCATGTTGTTGATAGATGCTCCTTTCGAATACTCTTGAGCCTCAAGATATATTTTCACTTTATGAAACCAAGGCTTCTCTTCTACTCCGTCAGTGTCAATTTCGTAGTAGTTTGTCGGTTCGTCTAGTCTTTCAATGGTAATTATGGGAGCCTCATTGTCCCATATGACTTTAAACATAGATGACATGGTTGCTAATGCGTCTACTAACTGATTATCTTCTCGTGGGATGTGCTCAAAAGTGATCTCCTCGAAGCATGAAATTAAGGTCAACACATGCTCTCGGTACGGAATGAGATTCGGGTGCTTAGTATTCCATTCTCCCTTAATCTGACTGATTACCAGGGCTGAGTCCCCATATACGCTCAAGAAATTGACTCTCAGGTTAATAGCAGCTTTGATACCCATGATGCACACTTCGTATTCAGCCATGTTGTTGGTACAGTCAAAGCATAATCTGACGGTGAAGGGTGTATGACAACCCCGAGAAGATATAATTACAACACCAATTTCGTTTCCAAGTGCATTAGAGGCTCTGTAAAAAACCATAGTCCATCGGGATCCTGGCTCAGGTCCTTCATATAGTCCAGGTTCTTCACAATCGATAACTAGCATAATGTTCTCATCTAGGAATTTGAAGCTCATAGATTGGTAGTCGCCCATGGCTTGATGAGGCAAATGATCTGCCAGTACACTTCCTTTGATTTCTTTATGAGTGGTGTACTAAATGTCGTATTCTGTCAAGACCATTTGCCATCTGGCTATTCTTCCGGAAAGAGCGGGTTTCTCGAATATATATTTGATGAGATCCATTTTAGAGATCAACAAAGTAGTATGAGTCAATATATACTATCTTAGTCGGCGAGCAGCCCATGCTAAAGTGTAACAAGTTTTCTCGAGCAGTAAGTATCTTGTTTCACAGTCGGTAAAATTCTTGCTAAGGTAGTATATTGCATGCTCTTTTCGACCAGAATCATCATGCTACCCCTGTACACACCCCATTGAGTTCTCAAACACTGTTAAATACATGATCAGAGGCCTCCCTTCAATTGGTGGCATCAAAATTGGAGGTTCTTGTAGGTACTCCTTGATTTTGTCAAAAGCTATTTGGCAGTCGTCATTCCTTTTCACTACTTGATCTTTCTTAAGTAACTTAAAGATCGGTTCACAAGTAGCGGTCAAATGAGAAATAAATCGGGCAATATAGTTCAGTCGTCCTAAGAAACCTCTGATTTCCTTCTCAGTACAGGGAGTGGGCATTTTTTGAATAGCTTTGACTTTAGCGGGATCAACCTCAATTCCTTTACCGCTGATAATAAAACCCAAGAGTTTACCAGTCCTCACCCCAAAGGTGCACTTGTTCGGATTAAGCCTCAACTTATACTTCTTCAGTCTCTCAAACAACTTTTGTAGATGGTCCAAATGCTCTTCTTCAGTCTTTGATCGGGGTATCATATCATCGACATAGACCTCTATCTTGTGATGAATCATGTCATGGAACAAAGCTACCATAGCACGCTGATATGTTGCGCCGACGTTCTTCAACCCAAAAGGCATAACCTTGTTGCAGAAAGTGCCCCACCGTGTAACAAAAGTAGTATTTTCCATGTCTTCAGGTGCCATCTTGATCTGATTATACCCTGAGAAACCATCCATGAAGTATAACACCTTATGTTGAGCAGTTTTGTCAACCAAAACATCAATATGTGGAAGCGGGTAGTCATCATTGGGGCTCGCCCTGTTCAGATCTCTATAATATACACACATACTCATCTTGTCGTCTTTCTTCGGTACTTAATCAAAATTTGTAACCATTGAGGATATGATGTCACTACTAAGAAACTCGCGTTGAGCTGTTTCATTACCTTAGCTTTGATCTTCTCTGACATCTCAGAGCACATGCGACAAAACTTCTGCTTCATCGGAGCACAACCCTCTTTCATCGGAAGACAGTGAACCATAATATTGGCATCAAGCCCTGGCATGTCTTTGTATAACCAAGCAAAGATCTCAACATATTCATGAAACATTTGTATTAACCTGTTCTTGACAATGTCCTATAAGTTGGTGCTTATCTTGGCTTCTTTTTTGTCTGTTTCATTACCCAAGTGTACCACTTTAACGGGCTCCTCATGTGGTTGAATAGCTTTCTCTTCTTGTACTAATAGTTTGGCAAGTTTTTCAGGTATTTCATAATCTTCCTCGCCTTCGTCCTCAGCTTGGTAGATCAAATTTTCAAAGTTATAAGTGGCAATAGTAGAGTCGTTATCAACAAGATCCATAGTGGACGTGGATCTGCAATTTATTGTGTGGGTGTGTGTAAGAACACATAGCTATTTGAAAGTGATAAAAGTAAAAAAGAAAGACAGAGAGCAGAAAATTTGAATGCAAAATGTCCAATGCTTTATTAAATGAAAATATGTTTATGAAATGACAACCCTTAACAAATGAACCTTTATGCCCCCAGGTAAGGCACAAGACTTAAAGTCATTTTTCAAATATTACAAATACAAAACTTGAAAGCAATAAAAACATAAATGTAAGCTATTACTCCTGACTAAAGGAGATAAAGATGATGTCTTCCTCCTTTCAGTTACTGAGCCCTTTACCAATGGTAGGAAAGATCCAGCTCTTAAGGTCATGATAACTGTCAGCATCTTCTATTACGTTGACTCCATTATTGCTGATGCAGAATGGTGGCCTTCTAGCACGAGCACGATGAACAACCCTATGGCCCTCTGCAGTGAAACCCAAACCAAACTTGTCAGATTTATAGGGGATTTCATGAAGCTGGCCCTAAATAGTACAACCACCTTCTTCTAGAATGGCTTTAGCATCTTTCAGTGAAGTCATCCTATGAGGAACCCTAGTAACTTTGGGAATGGCAGAGACATCTTCAGTGGCGGCTGGAGAAATAAATTCAAAAGTTTGACAGGGAGTCTTGATGAATTTTCTGTCCATCTCTACATACCGGAAAGAGTTCAAGTGGCTAACCATATACTCTTCTTCACCATGGACAGTAACAATCTTTCCATTCACAGGATATTTTAGTTTCTGATGCAGGGTCTAGGTAATGGCGCCTACCCCATGGATCCAAGGGCGTCCCAATAAGAAAGAATAAGCTGGTCGAATGTCCATTACATAGAAGGTAGATTCAAAGATCTGCAAACCTGCCTTGATCGGAAGATCCACTTCCCCGTGTACCATCCTTTTTGACCCATCAAAGGATCACACTACAATATCACTGGGTTTTAGTATGACCCCTTTACAATCAAGTCTTTCCAGAGTGCCTTTCGGTAGAACATTCAATGAAGAGCCAATATCAACCAATACATGAGCCAAAGTGGTGCCCTTGCATTCAATGGAGACATACAAGCCCTTATTGTGGTTTCTTCCCTCCGGAGTCAGAGCACCATCAGAGAAAACTAATCCATTGTCTGTTGTTAAGCTAGCAACATAGCTTCCAAATTGATCGGCAGAAATTTCTTGTGGCACGTGAGCAGTCTTCGAGAATTTTACCAAAGCCTGTGCATGGGCTTCAGAATGCAGTAGCAGGGATCATATAGAGATCGTGGATGGGGTCTTCTCCAACTGTTTAACAATTTTATAATCGCTCTTGCGGATGATCTTCAATACCTCTTCCAACTCTTCTCTAGAGGTGTCTTTAAGGGTAGCTTCCTTAGGTGCCTCCATCTAGGCAGGCTCTGTTATTTGCTCTTTACCCCGAGCCTCAGCAGGTGACTCGGTGGCTGTAACTCTAACAGGTGTAGCAATAGTCTTCAGAGATGTTTCTGGAGAGAAAACCCTTCAGCTTCTAGTAACCTTATTGGTTCCAGCAATATTGTCTATATCGGGATCAACAACTTTAGTAACTTCATCATCAACAACCGGTAATTCTTGTTTGACACCATGGTAGTAGACGTCGAAGCCATAGTTCCAAGGAATAACTTTATCTGAAGAATATGGGATAGGTCAAGGTGTAGTGATGATCAGGGGAGAAACTTTCGGATTGGCAGTAATACTTAAGGACCTTTGGTGGTGATCCTGACAGGAGGGCCATAAATTACGGATAAGTCTTGGCACAGATTCTCAGCAGACGGAACCTTCTCGATCAGAATTATATGATTATCCATTAGGTGTTGAATTCCTTCCTTCAGTAATTTGCAGCCATTGGGTTGGGCCGCGCAACAGTAACACTTTTCAACACAACCCGGAAATAAACCGGCCTGTAGCAGATTCTTCTTGATTATTGGTAGAGGAGTAACCAATTCACTTATAGTAGGAACATAAAGAACATTTTCAATTGCACTTATGCCTTTGTCATGCTTCGGTCTAGGCGCATTAACTACATTCGGGGTCTCTGGAGGATCAAACTCAATCTCCTTGTTGTCAATCATGTCTTGAATTTTGTTTTTCAGGGTCCGGGAGTTGTTGGTGTCATTCCCAAGACTTTTAGAATGGTAGGCGCATTTTGCATTCTGATTGTACTTAGGAGATGAGGTGTTGGGTTCTGAGGAGGATCCCTTAATGTAATCAGTTATGCTTTTAGTAAATGTTGTAACGCCTGAGACAATGGCATATTAATCTTGCTAAACTGCCTTCCCAGAGCATCTGACCTACACCTATTGCCCTGTTATTATTGAACAAGCGCAGGATTAGAAATCAATACCTCTCCCACAGACTAATTGTGGTTAATTTTACCACAGCCCTTCTAGCTATAAAAAGCATTGGTCTCCTTCTTACCATTAAATGTCTTCTTCACGGCATTTGAAGATGCATCTACTTGAATTTTTCCACTCTTAATACAACTTTCGACACATTCTCCAGTTAGAATCAGTTCAATAAAACAAGATGAAGAACTCCCAATCAGATGATTAAAGAATGGACCTGTTAAAGTGCTCATTAACATATAAACTAGTTCCCGGTACGACAAGGGAGGGTGCACCCTTCCAGCTAAGTCTCTCCACTTTTGGGCATATTCTTTGAACCCTTCATTCGAACCCATAGTCATGTTTTGTAATTGCACACGAGTTGGTGCAACATCAACATTATATTGATACTGCTTGCCAAAAGAAGCAGCCATGTCTTCCTAAGTACGGATGTTGGTTCCTTCCAACTGATAGAACCACTCGAGTTGTGTACCATACAAGCTTTCTTAAAAGAAGTTAACCTATAACTTTCTATCAGTAGTATGGGGTTGGGTCTTCTGAACATAGGACCTCAGATGAAGTTTCAGACAAGACACACCATCATATTTAGCAAAAGCAGGGACTTTGAACTTGTGAAGGATAACCACTCCCGGAATAAGACCTAGCTCTCTGAAATCCAATATGGGTGTAGCGGTAGAAATGTAAAGACTAAGCCATTGGATTGACTTGACTCACACAAATTAAAATAAAATTCACCACCGTTCTTTATTGTTTCAAGAGGAATGGGAAAAGAGCGAATAACCTAAAAAAGATGGAGAGAGAATCTAAGTTCGGGAGTTGGTTATGCAAAGGGAAGGTATTTGCACCCTAAACATCTACGGTACTCCGCAGGAACCTCTTTGAAAATCTGTGTATTTTGGATATAAGTGTTGTACAAAAAAAATGGATGGTGGAGATGAGAAAAGAAATATATTTTACAATTTTTGCACCTACCGTGGTTGCAAACCTTTAGCGCCTACATACCACCTTCCGTGCAATAGGGGATCATGGTACTCATAGTTCACCTTTAAAAAATTTAAAATGCAAGTGTGTTGGTTAATTTTAAGAGACGAGACATCATCGTCATCTCCGAGTGGAAAACATACTTACTACCCATGATTATGAGAAAGGAGAATTTGTGTCATCTCAAAGTGGAGGATAAGGCTAGGATTTTAAAATCAACAAAGCCTCACTCAACACCCAAGTGGAAAATATCTCACTTAACTACATATCATAGAAGTATAGTGGTTCACATCACTATAAGGATTGACAAGAGTCTAATCTTTTAAGAAAATTTTAAATATAAAAAGCCAAAGTGGCAAAATAATTTGAATGAGATTGATTGAATTTTAGTCTTCTCATAAAAAATGTCAAAGTATTATTCAGTTGGTTAAAGTTTGATTAAGGAAATATTTTTGAAAATGCATGGACATAAGTCCAAGTTTATTGTGAAAGCGGTTCAAGTTTAGTAAACAAGAAGAGTTTTCAAAAGGAGGGAGAAGATTTTTGAAATTAAAGAAGATGTAAGGAGATGAAGGGGATACACTAAAGCATAAGGTAAGAGCTAGATAAAAGAACCGTCTAACCAATAAGAAGCCAACACTTGACACAATGAGTCAATGTAGAATTTTCATCCCTTGGATTGAAACCAAACGAGCAAAGATAATAAACCTCTTAAGAAAACCAAGCTTAAATTGCATTAAGTCTTCACAAAAATTGGGAAAAGTAACTGTTGTATACAAATGAGTTCCCAATCACTAACAAAGCATATAATCTGAATAACCTACACACAAAGAAAACAAACAACCCAATGTCTCGGGGTAAACCCTAAGAATTCCAGACAAAATAACAGTTGAAGCCACAAGGTCTAAAGGTAGGTAAAAGTCTCTAATAGTCCAAGAAGTCAATCACTCCATAATGCCAAGGATAGTGGCCAAATAGTCCAAGTAAAATTAAAGGTTTTTATGGTTCAAGTTGATTATTAGGTATCTTCAAAAAGAAATGAAAAGCTCAAGTGAGAAAAATAAAATAACATAAAAGCAAATGCTCAAGTGAGTAAAGATGAAAATAGCATGAAATGTAAATGCTAAAATAAATGTTCTTAAATTAAAGAGCATAAAGTAAAGGCATAAAATAAAGTCAATTGTTAGAAATTAGAGGTTAGTTGAATAACCATCTTGAAACTTGAATTTGAAACTCATTAGAGGATTGATAAAACCAAAACCTCTCAACAACAAGTTTCATTTACTTTTTTTCAAGTATATCATTCATTTCAAAATATTAAGGCAACAATAAATGATCAATGATGTTTAAGTGATTCACTTTGACCAAAGCTTATGAAGATTCATTAGAGGATTGATAAGACCAAAGCCTCCTAATAATGAATCACAATATTATTGGATCAAAGGTTTCAAATTAACATACTTGGGCTTGCAAACATATGTTTGGGCCACGAAATATCATTTCTCAAACCGGGACAAAATTTAGCGCTATATTAAGCAATCATAAGTGGACTTATTCTGCAACAACATGTAGTATAAGTAAGAAGGGGATAAGATGAAGAAGGAGGGGATAAGAATTAAACCACATTTGAACCAAAAATTTATTCAAGCTATCATTAAAATCATTCATCCATTTTGGTGGAGTTAAACTCAACACTCAAGATCCAATGATGTTAATGAGGCTCATGATCAAAATCTCATAGTTCAAGATCAGCCAAAATATATAGAAAAATAAATTTGTATTTAAAAAAGAAAGAAAAAAGATTTTTGAAATGGTTTTAAATGAAAATAAAAGGGGAAAATAGCAACTATATTCAAAACATCCAAGAAAAATTCAATTAGACCATAGAAAATCAGAAATGAGCGCAAATATTTTTATAAAATTTTTGGTAATTTTTTTAAAGTCAGAAACAATTTTTAAAATTAAAAGAAATAGGAAAAATAAACCAAAAAGTGTGAAAATAGTAAAGTTAGAAATAAAAATAAAATGAGATCACCAATATTTGTCGAGAGGTCATTGGATCCTTCCATATTTTTTTCAAAATTTAAAAATTAAGAAAAGTATTTTTAAACATTTAAAAAAACTCAAATAAAGTGAAGATATATAAAAAAATATCAAAACACAAAATAAAATTGTGAAAAATAATAATCAGAAAGAGAAAAATCAAAAGTATTTTTAAGAATTGTTTTAGATTTTTAGAAGTTAAAATGAATTTTTTATGAATTTTTGAAGTTTAAAACAAATAACATATAAAAATCAGAAAATAAAATAAAAACAAAAAATATATAGATCATTGGATCAATGTCAAAAAATGTTAGTAATCAGATCCAAGAGATCTAGCGCGATGTGTGTATCATGGACATTAGTGAATAAAACACTAAATCATTTATTGAAATCAGAATTAAAAAAACAAGTGGCATGATATCATTGGTTAAGAGATGACACGTTGGTTATCTTCAACCTCCAGCCACGCGAATTACAGGTATCTGAAATGGAAAAATTAGAGCTCGAGACCAGTACCATTCGCTTCGTATATTCAAGACGATTCCAATGGTACCCTCGCGAAAAATTTATGTAAGGTGTAGCTCATTCATTTTGGAAGGAAAGATTTGAAAAGGGATTTGAAAATTCATGGCCAAAACTCACTTCCAGTTGAAAACAAATGTTGGGACTAGAATAAGAAGGATGAGAGCTTCATTACAATACCAAAGTTTGAGAGAATTGGTGAAGGAACTTACCTATTGAAGTTTAAATTCAGAGCTCTGAAACCTAACTTAGCTAGCACGATTTTGGAAGTCTTAGAGCTTGGTTCTTCTTATGTTAGCTTCAGTGAAGTTCAAGGATGAATAATTGACAAAGAAAATGGGTTGAGGAAAGCTATAAAACCAAATTCGAAGTTGCAGAAAAGTGGGTTCAAGAGAAAGTTTGGCAGGGTGATTTTGGCTCTCTAAGCTTGAGGAAATGAGTGAGGTATAATCCTCTATTTATAAGGAAGTGAATAGAATGCTCAAGCGTTTGGAACCATGAAGTTTGGAGGGAATTTGTGTTAATCTGCAACATGAGAAGTGTGTGACATGTTTAGCATCAAAACTCACTTAATCCTTGTGTTTCAAGGCTCTAATCCACTTTGACAAGTTGGTTAAACATGTTTTAATCAAAAACACGTGCTAAATTAATGTTTAGAAGCCACAATGTGAATTTTAAATTCTGACTTTAGAGAAAACTTCAATTTCAAGGTACCATCTTTGAATCCTTAGTGTGCACAATTTAGGGAACCTTAGGATTTAATTATTGATGCATTGGAAAGATGAGGTCACAAACTTTATAATGTGCAAAGAATAGGATCAATTGTATGCTTGTGCTCAAAGACGAGACTACCATTCATTGGAGTAAAATCTCAGCAACAAACTATCTCCCATAATGACGAGACTACCATTCATTGGAGTAAAATCTCAGCAATGAACTATCTTCCATAATGACGAGACTACCCTTCTTTGGAGTAAAATCTTAGCAATGAATTATCTCCCATAATGAAAAGACTACCATTCATTGGAGTAAAATCTCAGCAACGAACTATCTCTCATAATGACGAGACTACCATTCATTGGAGTAAAATCTCAGCAACAAACTATCTCCCATAATGACGAGACTACAATTCATTGGAGTAACAAAGCCCAACAGCGAACTATCTCCCATAATGACGAGACTACCATCCATTGGAGCAACAAAATCTAAACAACAAACTATATCCCATAATGAAGAGACTACCATTCATCGGGGTAATAAATCTCAACAACAAACTATCTCCCATAATGACGAGACTACCATTCATCGGAGTAACAAATCTCAACAGCGAACTATCTCCTATAATGACGAGACTACCATTTATTGGAGTACAAAATAATCTTCTCGGGGAACTAACAGACTTACTAAGGAAGTACAAATTGCTCAAATAAAGAGACCTGCCACTTGTTGTTATGAGAAGGAGATGCAATAATGACCTCCCGAGGAAATAATTATAGTTTCCTGGGGGAATAAATGTATTCCTATTGAGGAGATAAAGTATTCACACGCAAAATAAAATCACATCCTCAAACCAGGGCTCAAAGCTTGCAAAAATCAAAACAATAATGTTGTTGGGGACCACAGATTCAAACTAAAACTAAACTGGAGTGAAACAGTCAACCGAGATAGCTCATGATGAGAAATAAACTCAAAAGGGGATCACATTCCATCTAGATAAAGAACTGAATAGGAAGGCTAAAGCAAAGTTCTTCCACGAGGGGTAACTCGGTGGGGAAATTGAAAGAATATATACTTTCTGCTTAAAGTTGATACTCTATTGGAGAGAGGTTAACATAACTCGGCGAATAGGGTAAAATGCCAATAAAAATATTAATGAATGCAAATGAGTAATGAATTCCAATTCAACTATGCATGATGTACGTATGAATTCTATCATGTATATACTGACAAAACAGATATACAACACTGGGGATGACAGACAAAACCAAATTAGGTAAAGTCAACACTCGGCTAAATCACATCCAGAAGGAAAACTCCAAAAGAGAGTAAACACCATCTAAAGAAACAAATTCCTATTCCACGGCTTAACTCCACTAGGAATAACACCATCTGAAAGTAATCAAATAAAAAAAATAGAATCAGTGCAGATATAGAGACCTAACATCCTCCTCCAGGCTTCACCGAGGAATATTACACAGACTTCAGAGGGGGGAAACAAATGTTTCAACATCTAGATTTTCACTGGAGATTATAATATTGACTTCATTAGGGCAGATGAAAACCACATCGTCGAGATATCACCTGGGGATCTCATGCTGACTTTATAGGGGAGTATAATACCAAATCATTAAGGGGAGCCTAAAATACATTCTTCAATGCCAAGAGTGATGATTACACAAACTTCCCTGGGGAGAAATTATGAAATCACCTGGGGATAACAACTTTCAGAGAGAACAAAGTCTCAGCTTCACTTGGGGATTAAGAAGTCAAACAATACAACAAGAAAAATAAAAATTATGGGGATTTTAAATCAGACCCAACAATTGGCGGGGGGAAAACCCAAAAAGTTGACAATCGCTTCAACACTTCCTAGAAAAGATACTGCCCTTGCCTAGTTGCCTGGGAAAACAACAATAATTCCATGACCACAAAGGGGAGACATTTTACAAATGATTCCACATCAACATGCAACGGGAGAAGAGACTTTCGTCATATGAGCGAAGACCTTACTGGGGAATTTGGGATAGAGGCTTCAAACCATGCAAACCCAAAATCAAAATAGACCAAGATTTGACTGGGGAAAACGAGATCACAAGCCCAATACCACACCTTACGCCAATTGGTATCATCTCCAACTATCTGAGAGAATCTTCCTAGGGAATACAAACTTCCAAAAATTCGAGTTCGTCCATCCTTGGGATTACCACTTTTTCTTTTCTTGAGTCACAAAATCTAAAGTAAATAGTAATTTGTAAATTCTTTTCAAAAACAATTTTGTTATTTAATCTTTTTGCTTTTAAAGTTACTATCAATAATAAATTCTTTGCAAAGAATTGGATAAAAGCTCAAAATTTATTAATAGAATGGTGGTATGCGAATGGCAAGACTCCATAAATGATTACAAAGTTTGGAAAATTGTAATATACATTAGGAAAGATACATTGAAATATAATGACCACTATTCTCCATAAAAAAATTGAATTCCTGAGCAACGACTTCTATTGAAGTATGGTGAGAGTCTAAGAAGATTGTTGCTTCAATGATCAAGTCTTGTCTAATGCAGTTACTTACCAAGAAATCCCTAACTTTTTCTTAAGTTGCCCTTGCGGGTTTTCAACCTAGCAGGAAGAATTTATTTTGTTTATGTCTCTAATTTTTACCTAGGCCATCCTTTCAGGTTTTCAGCCTACCGAGATGCTCATTTTTTGCCTAAGACGCCATTTCGGGTTTTCGACTTAGTGAGCTGCTCTTTTATTTCTTTAGGCGAAGTATTTCTTGACTGCATCAGCATTTAAAGGACATGGGAACTCCTCGACATCCATAGTTTCAAGAATCAATGCACCACCAGAGAAGGCTTTCTTGACAACATATGGGCCTTCAAAATTGGGAGTCCACTTGTCCCATGAATCAACGTTGAAAGACATGATCTTCCTGAGCACGGGGTCTCCTTCTCTAAATTCGCGAGGCTTGACCTTCTTATCAAAAGCTTTCTTCATTCTCTTCTAGTATAACTGACCATGACACAATGTCGTCATTCTCTTTTCTTCAATCAAATTCAATTGGTTAAACCTGTTCTGGATCCATTCAGCCTCTGACAACTTGGTTCCATCATCACATGTAAAGAGGGAATCTCAACCTCAATGGGAAGCACCGATTCCATGCCATACACAAGAGAGAACAGGGTTGCCCCTTTTGAAGTGCGGACAGATGTTCGATAACCGTGCAAAGCAAAAGGGAGCATTTCATGTCAATCTTTATAAGTAACAACCATCTTATGGATGATCTTCTTGATATTCTTATTAGCAGCTTCAACAACCCCATTCATCTTTGGCATGTAAGGAGATGAATTGTGATGGACAATCTTAAATTCTTCACAAAGTTCTTTCATCATTTTGTTATTCAGATTCGAGCCGTTGTCAGTGATAATCCTGCTTGATACACCGTACCGACATATAAGATTGTTCTTGATAAATCGCACTACCATGTGCTTAGTGACATTAACATATGAAGTTGCTTCCACCCATTTGGTGAAGTAGTCGATTGATACCAAGATAAAACGATATCCATTCGACGCCTTGGATTCGATCATTCCAATCATGTCAATACCCCAAATAGAGAAAGACCATGGAGAGGAAATAACGTTGAGAAGTGTCCGAGGCACATGAATTTTGTCAGCATAAATTTGACACTTATGGCACATCTTTTCAAATTTGTAACAATCAGATTCCATTGTTAGCCAATAATAGCCTTCCCTAAGCATCTTCTTTTCCATTTAATTTCCATTGGCATGAGTACCAAAGGAACCTTTATGGATCTCATGCATCAACATGTTTGCTTCGTGTCTATCCACGCATCTGAGCAAGACCATGTCAAAATTTCTTTTATATAGCACATCTTCACTGAGGAAAAAGCTACATGCCAACCTTCTCAATGTTTTTCTATCTTTATTTGACTCACCAACCGAGTATTCCTGAGTCTGGAGAAAATGCTTGAAATCACAATACCAAGGTTTCTCATCTAACGTTTCCTCTGCTGCAAACACATGAGTCGGTCTATCCAAACGTCACATTGTGATACAAGGCACATCATTCCAAGTATTTACTTGATACATAGAATCCAGAGTCGCCAAAGCATCCACCATCTGATTTTCATCTCTAGGAATATGATGGAATTCAACTTCATTAAAGAAGGGTAATAATCTTCTAGCATAGTCTTTGTAAGGAATCAAGACAGGGTGATGAATATCACATTCTCCTTTAATCTGATTTATTACCAAAGCTGAATCACCATACACATCTAGAATTTTGATTCTGAGATCAATAGCCTCCTCGAGACCCATGATACAAGCTTCATACTCTGCCATGTTATTGGTGCAATAAAATGTCAACCTTGCGGTAAATAGGATATGCAATCCATGATGAGTGATAATCACATCACCAATTCCTTTCCCATAAGCATTCATAGCTCCATCAAACACCATACCCCATTGGGATTTAGGATCAGGACCTTCTCCAGGTAAAGGTTCATCACAATCTTTTATTTTCGAAAACATCACATCCTCATCAGGGAAATCATATTTAACAAACTGATAATCATCAACTGGTTGGTGAGCAAGATAATCTGCCAACATACTGCTTTTTATAGCCTTCTGAGTACAGTATTCAATATCATATTCAGACAACAGCATCTACCACACGGGAAATTCTCCCAGTAAGATCAAGCTTTTCAAAAATGTACTTAATCGAATCCATTTTGGAAATCAATCAAGTAGTATGATTCAACATATATTGCCGCAACTGCTTTGCCACCCAGGTCGGAGCACAACATGTGTTTTCCAGCATAGAATACCGTAGCTCACAGTCAGTAAACTTCTTGCTGAGATAATAAATGGCATATTAATTCTTCCCTGTTTCATCTTTTTGTCCCAAAATACAACCCATTGAATTATCTAACACTGTTAGAGACATAATCAATGGTCTTCCTTCAACAGGCGGGAGAGAGATATGAGGTTCCAGCAGATACTCTTTAATACTGTTAAATGCCTTTTGGCAATCACCAGTCCACTCACAACCCTGATCTTTCCATTACAACTTAAAAATTGGCTCACATGTTTTAGTCATATGGGAAATAAATCTGGAAATGTAATTCAAACGCCCGGGGAAGCCTCTAACTTGCTTTTCAGTTCTTGGTGCAGGCATTTCTTAAATTGCTTTGACTTTATCAGGGTCAACTTCAATCCCTTTTTGGCCGACAATGAAACCTAACAATTTCCCTGATCGAACACCAAAGGTGCATTTATTTGGATTCAAGTGGAGATGATACTTCCTCAAAGCTGAAACAATCTCAACAAATCTTTTATATGCCCTTCTTCAGTCTGGGACTTAGCAATCATATCATCAACATATACCTCAATTTCCTTGTGCATCAGATCATGGAATATGGTTGTCATAGCCCTCTGGTACGTTGCACCACCGTTCTTCAACCCAAAGGGCATCACTATGTAATAGAATGTTCCCCAGGGTGTGATAAACATTGTTTTTTCCATGTCCTCGGGAGCCATTCTGATTTGATTGTATCCATAAAATCTGTCCATTAACGAGAATACTTTGAATTTTGATGTACTATCAACCAACATATCAATATGTGGTAATGGAAAATCATCTTTTGGACTAGCTTTATTTAAATATCTAGAATCCACGAACATGCGAACTTTTCCATATTTCTTTGGTACTGGGACAATATTGGAAATCCACAGAGGATACACTAATGTCACAAGAAAACCGACATTAACCTGCTTTAAAACTTCTTCTTTAATTTTCACTACCATATTAGGGTGAGTCCTTGGAAATTTCTGCTTGATTGGCGGGCACTCTGGATTTAACGGAAAATGATGTTCTACAATATTAGTATCCAACCCCGGCATGTCTTGGTATGACCAAGAAAAGATGTCCACATATTCTTTCAATAATTCAATCAACCTGCTCTTCACATCAGGATGCCGCAATGCTATAATCTTGACTTCTCTTGGATCTTCCTCTGTACCCAAATTAATTGTCTCTAACTGTTCTTTATACGACTGAATGACACTTTCCTCGCGCTCCAACAACCGTGAAACCTCTTTTTAGATTTCATCATATTCTTCTTCTTCGGCCATATACGCAGGATATTCAAAGTTGGGAGAGGGTGCAAGGTCATTTTACTCAACGGGTATTTTAATTAATCTACACATATGATTTATAATTGCTTTTAGAAACTAACACATATAGCAAGTGGTTATGCAGATTAAATTACAGTTATTATTTATTTTGAAAGGTTTTTTTTATCACCATTTTCCATGAAAAAGTAGAAAATAAAAACACAATTTGAGAATCAAAGACAACTTTTATTATTGATTTTAAAGATCAAATCAACAGATATTCCCATACAATATCAACTTTCACCTTGGGTCTTGGGTAGAGTGAAAGATTTTTGAAAAGATTAACAAAAAAAAATTACTTTGAAATATGAATGCAAGAGGGAACATCAATAGTGATCCAATTTTAGACTCTAATTCCATGTGTCACATAGTTCGGCATCTCTTGCTCTGCTTCACCTTCCAGAATAACATTGATCTTAGGAATAGTTGGATGAAGATAACCTCCACTGTGAAAGATATCCTGATATGTGCCCAAAGCAGACTTCGGCTTCATGTTCTTACCTTTGTCATTCTTCATAGGGAATCCCAAACCAACTCTATTCCTATTCACAAGTGGATCTATAATCTGCCCCTATACTTTACTAGGGCCATTACGCACTACCTGTGGAGCATCCTTAAACGAAGTTATATAATTCTCATTATCCCTTACATTATCAATAGATAAAGCTTGGAACTGAGTTCCAACAACAGCTTCATTTTCTTCCATAACACTGAAAGAGGACAAATGATATATTAACAAAGCATGTTCTCCATTTATGATGACCACCTTTCCTTCACGCATAAACTTCAACTTCTGGTGCAGAGTCGAAGTGACAGCCCCTGCCTCGTGTATCCACGGTCACCCCAGTAAACAGCTATAAGCGGGCACAATATACATAACTTGGAAAGTAATATGAAAAAGTTGTGGGCCTATATGAATAGGCAGATCTACTTCCCCAATAACAGACTTCCTTTATGCATCAAAAGCTTTCACAATTATGCCACTCGGGCGCATGGGAGTTCCTTGATACTTCAACGTCAACAATGTGCTCATCGGTATGACATTTAAAGCAGACCCATTATCAATCAGTACATTTTACAATGAATCATTCTTACAGTTCATGAAGATATAAAGATCCAGATTATGATTCCTTCCTTCGTCAGGAAATTCGTCATCATAGAAACTCAGGTTATTACAGGATGTAATATTCCCTACTACACTGCTGAATTGGTCCAATGGCATATCACATTCCACAAAAGCTTGATCCAATGGTACCCTCGTGAAAAAATTCATCTAAGGTGTAGCTCAATCATTTTGGAAGGAAAGATTTTAAAAGGGATTTGAAAATTCATGGCCAAAACTCACTTCCAGTTGAAAACAAATGTTGCGACTAGAATCAGAATAATGAGAGTTTCATTACAGTACCAAAGTTTGAGAGAATTGGTGAAGGAATCTACCTATTGAAGTTCAAATTCAGAGCTCTGAAACTTTACTTGGTAGCACGATTTAGGAAGTCTTAGAGCTTGGTTCTTCTTCTGTTAGCTTCAGTGAAGTTCAAGGATGAAGAATTGACAAATAAAATGGGTTGAGGAAAGCTGTAAAACCAAATTCGAAGTTGCAGAAAAGTGGGTTCAAGAGAAAGTTTGGCAGGATGATTCTGGCTATCTAAGCTTGATAAAATTAGTGAGTCATAATCCTCTATTTATAGGGAACTGATAGAATGATCAATCGTGTGGAATGATGAAGTTTGGAGGGAAATCGTGTGAATCTGCAACATGAGAAGTGTGTGACCTGTTTAGCATCAAAACTCACTCAAACCTTGCGTTTCAAGGCTCTAATCCACTTTGACAAGTTGGTTAAACATGTTTTAATAAAAAATGCGTGCTAAATTGATGTTTAGAAGCCACAATGTGAATTTCAAATTCTCACTTTAGAGAAACCTTCAGTTTCAAAGTAACATCTTTGACTCCTTGGTTTGCATAATTTAGGGAACCTTAGGATTTAAATCTTGATGCATTGGAAATATGAGGTCACAAACTTTACAATGTGCAAATAATGGGATCAATTGGATGCTTGATCTCAAACTTGTGATGAGTCAAAGGTGAGAAAAAGATGCTGACTTTTTGTACATAGAAAAATTCTATGTTTTTCTTCAAAAATGACCTATAATGATTTAATTCCAAACAAGGCCTTCCTCCAAAATCTTTCTTTAATGAATGATGATATCTTGAACTAGACTCCATAAAGAGCATTATGAAACTTGAATCACTCTAAAATACCAATTATTGAAAAAGTTATGGTCTTGCAAAATTTGTGAAAATTCATGAGATGACCTATAATATTTTGCATCCTTAGGGAATCTTCCATACATTTTCAAGATTTACACATAAAATAATAGTTGAAGTAGTTCACATCCTTAAAATTATTATGGAAAAAAAATGGGCTCGAGGAGATAAAAATTGATCAAGTTATGATCTTTTGAAGTCACATAAGGGAATTTGATGGCATATCTAGAGGACTTGTAATCTTTCTTCAGCATTAGGCATCTTACACATAAAATCTTCTTAAAACTTTTGAAGTTATTTGTTTATAACCCTTTAAAGAGAATCATATCTTTGGAATCACCCAAAAATACTAAAAGATGAGCAAGATATAGCCCTTAGAAGTTCAAAACCCTAACTCCTAGAGCAACAAAATGTTTTAGAAACCCTTTTCAAATTTGACAAACTTTCTTGCACAAATATCTTTGTCTTGTAAATAGAAGTTTTTGGGGATGATATTAAGAAACCATAGCAACCATAACCACTTCCAAATATTAATAATTGAGGGAATTATACACTTGTGATCAAGAAATCAATAACTTGTCCAATTAGGTCAAACCTCTTCAATCTACTTTTGCATCCATTGACTGTCTTTGAAAAATTGAGGTATGATGAATCATAGTAGACCTTGTAATGATGTCAATTCAAATCATCATCAATGATAAAGCTTGAACCTCAATGAAATCTTATTAAAGAAGGCATAGAAATAAACTCATGAACCTATAGATCAACCTGATAAAATGTGTTATGCTCCCACCTATAGCATCATCAACTAGAGAAAACATTCATAGTATTCATTAGTTAAAAGTTAATAAAAACAAAATATAGATGATCACAATATACAAGTCAAGGTGCTTGGTGATTTCTCATGAGCAAACTTAAAGATAGGGAGAAGAACCAAACCCTAGTGTGATATTGTTGTAATTGAGTTGATATGAGATGATAGAGAAATCTTAGGGGGAAAGAATGGGGTACACACCAGGAACTTTCTGGATTTCCATGGCCTTGAGGCGATCTTCCAGCTACTTGTATCTATCATCTACAAGAGGATACCATTCATCATAATAGTCTTCATCCTCATAAATTTTACTAGAACCAAGGTTGCTTCACCTTCATCCCTGACACTTCTACCATCCTCCTCTTGGTTGTCATCTTCATTAGAGGTGATATCAGCTGTTTGGACTGGTTTAGCAGGACCCTTGAATCTTCTTCCCATGTTAAGGATAACAATTGGCTTCCGAGTCTTCTTCTTTTTGGTGATGAGGGCTATCATATCTTTCTATCCTTGAGCTAGGTTCGGGAGGGTCTCTTGGAATTGGGCATTCTGAGCTTGGAGTTCCTTAACAGTTTGTTCAAGAGCCATCTTTTATTGAAATAAACAACAAGGAGATGAGAAAACCTGTATGGGAAAAATCTGTTATATAATGATGCATGATATGTAGATGCAATATTTTCAAGGATCGTTGTAGGATTTAGATTTGTTTAAACAAAAAGAAACAAAAGAAATTTTAGTAACAAGCTCAAATTATAATTGCTTTTAATAAAAAGAGTTACAAAATAGCAAAAATATAAATTCAAGTCTCCCATGGACGCTTCTTCTTTGTGTTGACATATGCATTAAGGCTTTGTTCTTTGTGGAGTCATTTCGCCAACTCCAGTACTTTCTTCTCACTAGCATAGAACTGAGCTTCAAAGGTATCTATTTCTTCCTTTAGTTGAATCCAAGACTTATGTAGTTCTTCGAAGTCAGTAGGAATATCAGGGTGAAGAATGGTATGAGGAACATCCCCTTTAGTAACAGGCTCTACGATCATTGGTAAGATAGCAGGATATGGGATTTTGAGATTCTGAGCACAAGACCGCACCCATATTAGGTAAGGCTCTAGAGGAATGGAATTCATGTGTCCCAAACTCTTGCTATCAATCTTGTTGACCGTGCCCCAAGCACATATAAACATTTGATGGTAGTCTTGAGGATCATTCTCATAGTCTAACACAATACCTTAGATGAGTATATCATGAGGACCGTCCCTTCGAGCACAACCAAACTGACGCAGAGCTAGAGAAGATTTATAAGTGATGCCCCCTCTTATACTAAGGAGTGGTACATTATATAATTCCCCACATCGATTAATAATATTGACATCCGCCTAAGATCGAGAACACCACTAGATATCTGCATGAGTGAGTGACATCAACCTTTGAGACCACCTCAAACCTTGTTCATTCTTTATCACTGATAGGGGTAGGTGCGAAATAAAACACATGGAAACTAGAGGTATGCAACACATAAGAGTTCCTTGCTTCTTCATAGTACGAGTATGGAGGGAATGCAGGACATCTCTGAGAAATATAGGTACCGGATTATGAGTGAGAAATATTTTGATGGCATTCATATCTATGAATTAATCTGGATTAGGGAATAATACCAAACCATAGATCAGCAAGGCCAACAAATCCTCAAAATCATGAAGATTCATGGCATCTAGAAATCCATGAGCCTTCTCTATCATAAATATAGGAGAGAAACCCTTGACTCCATTCATTGTTTCTCAATTAGATACAATGTCCAGTCGTTTCAGATGCAGGGCTACCGCAACGTCTTCTGGCTTTGGAATTTTCTCTAAACTGGTGAAGGGTATCTGATCGAGAATAGGCACTTCAAGCAACTTAGAGAATTCTTCCATTACGGGTACCAACTGATAATCCGAGAAGGTAAAAAATTGATGCTTCAGATCAAAGAATTAGAAAATAACGCTCATTATGTCTTCCTGGAAACCATTAGTAACCAAACTGAGTAGGTGACCATGTCTCTTGGTGAACTGAGAATTGTCGGGAACCTTTGAGACTAATTCCTCGAGCTTGGAAGGTATCTCTACGAAGTTGATCCGGATGGTATTCCTACGACTGAAAGCCATGACTCTGTAATACAGAACAAAGATAAATCCCCTAGATCCTTGAAATGGTTAGTCAGGATATGATGTTATGATTTTATGATGTTATGACTTCATGATATCATGTTCAAATAGATAATCACACATAAGCAAAGCGCTCAAAGGCCTTAAGTTTAAGGCTTGCATGAGGTTTGTAGGTAAGTACCTTCTTGAAGTTTAGTTGGCTCAACCTGTCCTAAAGAAGTAACCGGGTTCTAGGGATCTCAATATCAATGATTTTTCCCATAAGTTTCATTTAGCACAACAACTGACTTGCCACCAAACAAAACTCGAGAGTAGAATCTCAATGAGTGTAGTATCGAGTATTAACCAACTTCGGACTGTACCAAATTTGGATATCTCACCACCTTCTAATGGCTAAGTTGGTTCAATTAAGGTTCTAAGGTCAGTTAGTGCTTATGACACCACGCGGCAGCCTAGTATGCTCCCCGACTGACTCGAGGGATACCAATACAAACCAATGTGTCGCACTAACGTAGACATCACTTCAACCATATAAGTATACGCCGTATAGTTTCCATGATCTATTGCTACTTACCTAAAATGTTCCCCAGATCCGGGTATAGGATCTTTGCAAGAAATAACCCAAACAACCCTTTAAAATAACACCGACAAGTCAAACAAGGAAAGAATTTTAAAAGTGATATAACTCTAAGGTAATCGCAATTTTAGTTCTCCCCAATAGAGTCTCCAGTTCTGTAATACGGTGGGAGAAGTGACTGGGTTTTTCATTTTATCGCAAATGTTACGGATAGAAAGAGTCGTCATCGACTTTTCTTTTATCCAAAAGGAAAGGGAGAAAAGAACAGGAAAAGCCTTTGAGATTTTTCTGAGTTCGGGGGGTAGGTTATGAAAAGTGAAGGTGTTAGCACCCTTTTCATCTGTAGTTATCCACAGGCTCTTAATCACTAGCTCACTTTGTTTGAAAATTCTTTGTGTTCGTGTTTTGAGAAAATTTTGAAAAATTCCTAACTACGAAAACTTTGTAATGATTCTCGTATCAGTTGAGAACGCGTACAAAGTGTTTGTTTTTGAAAATATTTCAGAGAAAGTGTTTTGTGTAAAAGATGTTTTGTTTTTTGTGAGCAAGCGATTTACGAGCTATATACCTACTCAAATGTATTTCGTGTTATTTTCCTCCTCCTTTAGACAGCGCTACCCTACCATTTGTTAGTAGGAAGCCCCATCCATTGGATGTAAAGGGACAGGTGTGGGTCATCATACAATCATAAAGGCAACTTGTAGGGCGCTTTAGCAATTTTATCATAAGGGGCTAAGATCGTTTACCGAAGGCAACGTCGAAGGTTCATCGAGGGACTACGAACTTTTAAATCGAGGGTCTTTGCTAAAGGGTCCCCACGTTCGAGGGACGTGACTGTTTTTATTGAAGGAAACCAATGGGATTACCCTAGAGGTGAGTGTGTGAAAAGTGATTCAATTCAGCTATTTTATCTTGATTATGGTTAGCTATGATTACTTTTAAATCTTGCCATACAAACCCTAGTTACTATACAGTCATAAGGAAAGCAGTAAATTGCATAAAGTAAAGGTCCTACACTATTAAAAAGCTTCGGGGAAGGGGGTACAAAACCATAAAATGGAGGGAAAAGAGAGTAAACCCTAATTAACTATTACATATTGTAGCAGTTACATAATCTGAAAAAATAATGTGACAATAATAAAGTTTGTGAAGCGGTAAAAAGGAAAAGAAACAGAAAATTTGTTTTGGTAATTGTTTTGATGATTAATATAGAAAAACCTAATTGATTTTAATTTAAGAAATAAAATTTAAGTAATTAAACAAAAGAAACCCTAAAATCTAAGTTGATTTAATTTAATTAAGAAAACTTAAAATGTTTAAATTAGGGTTTATTAATAAAAAACCTAAAACAAAATTAGGGTTACTAAAATCTAAAATTGATTAAAAACCTAAAATTAAGCTAAAACCTATAATTAATTAAAATCTATAATTAATTAAAACCTAAAATTAAGTTAAAACCTAAAATTAAATTAAATTAGGGTTTTAAAAAAACCAATGGTTTTAAAAAAAAGTTTTGTAAAAGAATAGGAAAAAGAAGAAAAGAGTGAGAAACATAGAATTGGAAAAAAGAGTAGGGGTGAGTGGCTGGAGAGTAAGGCTTGTCTTTGCCATTATTCTTTTAAAATTTTGAGAATTTGCTAGGGATTTTTTAGGCAACTTTCACGTGTCTTTTTGGTCTGAGTGCAATGAGTATTTATAGGATAATGATTTTGGTCAAGAAAATAGGATCATATCTTTGTGGTTTATGATAAAAAGATATGATTTGTAATTATTTGAAAACTTGATATTTTTGATCAATCATGCACCAATCACTCTTGCACGAGTTTTCCAGCTTGTATATGCAATCTTGGGCCTCCAATATGATTGAAACAAAAGCCCTTGCACGTCTAACTCATCAACCTTGCATTTTATTTGATTTTATTTTGAATTTAAATGAATAAAATCAAAATAAAAAGAGATAAAAATCACAAAAATGAATGAATGGATTTAGAGGCCCTTAGATATGTCATGAACATGTTTGAACCTAATAAGTTAAGCCTAATAGCCCAAAATCACAAATTTGCTCAATTGAGATTTCATGCATTTGCTCAAAATTTCCCAACTTTCAATGGCCATAACTCACTCAATTTTCATATTTTGGAAGTGATTTATGACTTTTTGGAAAGCTCAAGATATCCTCTACAACCTCTATGTTGATCATCTTTGTTTTTGGAGACTTTATCTTGATTTAAGTTGCCTTGACAAAAAGTATATTTTTGTTGACTTTTGAAATGACTTGTAATGTATTGGCTTATATCTTTCAAATGATGCATTTTTTGGACTTGAGCTTAGAGAGAAGTTGTAGAGAATTGAATTCCATTAAAGATGAGATTTTGTTGAAGAAAAGCTAATGAAGCATGTGTAAGTTATGCTTGGTCAAAGTTCAGTTGACTTCTCCTAAGGAAACCCTAATTTGGAAACTTATGACTTTTGATGATTTGAGGGCTTTTCTTGAAGAATCATGATCAAACCATGATAAAATAATGAATATTGCTTCAAAATGTTGATGTTGACCAAACATCTTGAGGTTTGGACATATGTTGACCATGGTTGACTTTTCACCCAATATAGTTGATTTTCAGTCATCTGAGTCATTGATTGAGAAAACTTTTGGTGCAAGGCTTGAAACTTGATAAGAGAATTCTTGGAATACATATGAAGAACCATGAAAACCAATTAATACCTTAGAAACCCAAATTTCCTTGTGAAACAAAAAACCCTAATTGTGGACTGTGATACGGTGGCCAGAACCGGGACGTGGTTTCCCTTTTTTAAGGAATTGTTGGTTTGCGTTTTGCGTTTGTGTTTGCAAAATGTCGCGGTAAGCAAGAGTCTCCACCGACTTTTATTTTATCCAACAAGGAAAGGAAAAAAGCACAGAAAAATTCCTTTTTCAAGATATTTCGGAGTACGTGGGGTAGATTTATAGAAAGGGAAGGTATTAGCACCCTTTCTAACCGTAGTTATCTTCGGGCTCTTAGGTACTTGCTCATCATTTTCAAAATTGTATTCTTTGTCTTTGTGCGCTTTGAAATTTTTTTGGTTTGACTTCG
Source organism: Vicia faba (assembly GCA_948472305.1). Lineage (NCBI taxonomy): Eukaryota > Viridiplantae > Streptophyta > Magnoliopsida > Fabales > Fabaceae > Vicia > Vicia faba. Next base: position 544,582,075 of record OX451735.1, read on the forward strand.
ATTTAACTCTTGCTTCTGTCTTCAAGAGTGTAATGAAGTGTTTTTGAAAACTTTGTTTGAAAAGGGGTGTAAGTGTGAAAAAAGTTTGTTTTGATTGAGAAAGTACTTAAGAGCTAATCTACCTACTCGAAAAAAGAGTCGTTCTGTGTTCGTTTCCTTTAGATAATGTTATCCCACTAATAGTGAGTAGGTAGCACCGCCGTTGGAGTTTTAAGGGTCAATTCGAAAGGGGACGTACGATCACTAAAGCAATGTTAGGACGTCTTAGTAGTAACCCTAATGTCTTAGATCAATTATCCGAGGCAACAATATCCGAGGCAACCATTCCGAGGCAACTTTGATCTTTGGACAAAAGGACGACCACTAAAGCATCCTATACTCAATAACCGTTTACCGAAGGCAACAAAGTGGGAGTGTACCCTAGGAGTGCGCATGTGCGAATGATTCAATTTCAGATTATTTATCTTTGCACATTTTAGGGTTATCTAACCGTTTTAAACTTTTACATACATTCTTGTCATGCATCCTAATACCATACATCTAACAGTTTAATATTTGCGGAATTTAAAGTGCGGAAATTAAATTACGCTATTACAAGGCTTCGGGTATTTACATAGCAAAAAACAAACCCTTTGAAATTAAATCGATAAATGTAAATAAACGTCCTAATTAAACTATTACAAACTATAGGCAGTTACATCAATATGATAAATAATAAAAATAAAGCGCGCGAGAAAAATAAAGATCCGGGAAGAAATTAGGGTTTTGACCCTTCTATCCTAGTGAAAAGAGAAAATGTTTTTTTGTTGTTTTTAATATTTTTAAAGAAAAGAATTTAGGTTTTAAAATTAAATGTACAAATTAATTAGTGATTAGACTAATTAATAAAAATAATTACATGACCTATTTTGGTTTTTTTTGTTATTTTTAGGAAAAAGAAAATATAATTAAATTAGAAATAAAACCTATTTGTTCTAATTAATTTTAATTATGTACAAAAAAGAAATTAAAGTTATCTAAATTAACAAACCTAATTAAATTAATTAATTTTTTAATAAAAATAAAATCTAGACCTAATTTATGAAAAGTAATATTTTTTGTGATTTTTTGATAAAAAAGAAAATAATTTAATTGGTTAGTAAATAAATAAATATATTAAAAGAAATAAAATAAAAGAATAAAGGAAAGAAAATTGGGCCGGCAATATGCGGGGTGCAAGAAGCATTTCTTGGCCCAAAAACAGGGAAATCCGTTTGACTTTGTGAATCCAGTGCATTGCTTTGACCTTGCCTTTGGTGTTCCTCCAGTGATGGCCCTTGGATCTGGCCTCAGGACACTTGGCAACCTGGATTGTGAGGACGTATGGTGGACCCTGGGTTTGTATACGCGTGAGATCACCTGAAAGGAATTAGGAAAAAACACAAATGTTGGAGGTAGGGGTCGAACCCCTGACCTCAAGCCTCCTAACACCTTAAAGCTTTCCTGGCTACCACTGCACCACTTCTTCTTATTTGTATATACAATCAATAACAATTATTATATGATAAACAAAATAAATAATAGAATATTCACGCTGAAATTCAAATGGCCAAATTAAATGAAGCCACGTCTTCATCTCCCTCCTTGCAACGTTGGTAAAAGTGAAACACTTTTACCTACGGACGTTCGTCCGTCACTACAGCCCTGTGTATTCTCAAAATCAGCTATGAGCAAAATAAATAAAAACCAGGGCCACCAATCGATTCGTCTGGACCTCCTGAGTGTAATGGTGGCCTTTTCATGGTCTAATTTAGCCTGTAAAAGAAAATCCCAAATCGACACAAGCAACCCTAGCAATGGTGAAATCCACTACAGGCCATATAAATGCAATTAAACAACACAGAAAGCTTGCATATGTCTTAAGGATCAAGAATATACCATTATTTCATGCTATCAATGCCTAAATTATGGAATTCGATTTCAAGAAAATCTAGGTATCGTGACTGACTTACAACGCTTTTTGGTACTGGAAAGGCTTTGTTCTTGATTGCTTTAGCTTGCTTACACTCCCAGGAATCAATTGGGATAGCTAGAAGGCCTTGAGGATGCCTGGAAATAGGAATTCGTTCTTACACTTTTTCTTGATTTTTCAAGTTTGGGTTCTTGATGTTGCGCCTCCTTCTAACCTAGTTTTTGGTCTGCCTTTGTTCTATATGTATCAAGGAATGGATTAGGGTTGATAACTGATCTCAATCTTCCTCCATCAATGAATTGGATCTTGATTTGATACACCTTAAAAATCTTTCCAAAATTGGCCTAAAATTAATCTTTTTGTCTACCCTAATGCCTTGCACGAGTTTGATTTGATGCTAGCTGTAATTGAAACCTGAAACAAGCACAAAATCTTTTGTTTTCAATATTTTGGATTTTCTCATGATTTATTTTGATTAAAATTGATTGAAATTAAATAAAAATCAAAATAAATAATAAAAACATAATAAGGACAAGTGGAAAGGGCTAGAGCTCGTGGACTATGTTGCCAACTCAAAACAAGGGAGAAAGATTGGTCCCATTTGGCAAAATTTGATGTTTTAGACATAGTTGACTTTTGGCAATTTTGCAAAAAGGGTCAACTTCACCAATGCATAACTTCCTCAATTTTGACTCTTTGGAGGTGTTCTTGAACTTTTTAGAAATCTTGAGATGTCCTCTAATCAACCCTTTTGGTCTCATCTCAATTTTATATTACAAACTCATGTATTAAGCTTTGACAAAAAAGGTGTTTTTGTTGACTTTCCAAAATTACCTATAATGTCCAAATTGATAACTTCTTGTGAGTGCATATTTTGATCTTGGGAGATGAAGATGGATTGTAGGTAATTGCATCCTCTTCAAAATGAGCTTTGGATGGGTCATTTCTCATAAATTATGTGAAAGTTATGCTTGGTCAAAGTTGAGTTGACTTTTCCTGCAAAACCCTAATTTAGCAACTTTTGAGTCTTGATGAATTATGAGCAATCCTTGATGAACCATGATCAACCCTTGATCAAATGATGAAATCCTTCAAAATGATGATGTTGACCAAAAAACTTGAAGTTTGACTGTATGTAGGCCACAATTGACTTTTGCCCTAGCACAGTCGATTTTCAGGCCTTTGAGCAATTGACTGAGCAAACTTCCTCTGCAAGGCTTGAAAATTGACATGGATGACCTTGATAACATATTAATACATTGGTGAGCATTTGGGATCACTTGGACTCAAGTATCTTGATGCAACGTGAAACCCTAATTTGAGGTAGACTGCCTTAGGAGAGAGCTTGTCTGGCCAACCCTTGGACTACCTTGAGCAACTTGGGGATCTTTCTTGAAATGTTTTGAGAAATATGGGAGGGAAAATTTTGGGGTACAAAAGCTGCCCCTGTTCAATCTTCTTAAACCTGAAGATTTAGATTGGCTTCTCTGCCTTTCGTGATCTGAAGGTGGAAGATGATTGAGCACTAGAGTGCCCAGAAATTTGCACTCGCATGAAGTGGTAATTGTCTTATGATGTTGGGAATGGGTTTAATGATACCATTTGGAGACTGATGACGAGATATGGGCTTAAAGATGCCATCCAAATGAGTGTCGATCGCATAAGAGATTCCTTAGCGAGAGCTTGTATACCTGTTATTGAGGAAGATTCCGTTAGGGAAGGCTGATCTTTGTTGAGAGAAGTAGAATTTTAGGAGCTTCGTCGTCCGTTATTCTACTGGTGAGTCGTCTCTGTTTGAATTTTAGGAACTTCGGTCGTCCGTATTCTACTGAGGAATCATCTCTGTTGAATTTTAGGAACTTCGGTCATCTGTATTCTATTGAGGAATCATCTATGTCGAATTTTAGGAGCTTCGGTAGTCCGTATTCTACTGAGGAATCATCTCTGTTGAATTTTAGGAACTTCGGTCGTCCGTATTCGACTGAGGAATCATCTCTATTGAATTTTATGATCTTCGGTCATCCGTATTCGATTGAGGAATCATCTCTATTGAATTTTAGGAACTTCGGTCGTCCGTATTCTACTGAGGAACCATCTCTGTTGAATTTTAGGAACTTTGGTCGTCCGTATTCTACTGAGGAACCATCTATGTTGAATTTTAGGAACTTCGGTCATCCGTATTCTACTGAGGAAACATCTCTGTTGAATTTTAGGAACTTCGGTCGTCCGTATTCAACTGAGGAATCATCTCTATTGAAGAGGAAAGTTGAATTTTAGGAGCTTAGGTCGTCTGTTACTCAACTGGGGAATCATCTTTGTTGACTTTTAGGAACTTCGGTTGTCCGTTATTCAACTGAGGTAGAGGCTTCATAGCTTGAATTTTGTGAGAATTTGATTGTATCTTTCCTGAAAGGTAAAGTTAGCTGTATGTAATGCATGATATGTATCAGGCAATGATGTTCTCAAAATAAATGAGATTGTGTTGTATGATGCGTATGCATGTCATGATGTATGGACATTGTCATACCCCAATTTTTGACCTAAGATCCCATTTTTATTTTTGCATTTTTATACAAAAGTCAAGGTCACTAAATACAGTCGGTTTTAACCTCTCACCTTCGAGCATTGATTATGCATTGTCAAGTGTTTTGAACATTCTTAGCCTATGTATCACTAACTTCTAATTAAGCACGAAATGTGTGTTTTTTTTGTTTCTTTGATTTCATGTGCTGACAGGTCTCCTTCGATTCAACACTCTTCGATTGACTCTTAGTCTCCTTCGAATGCAAGTTTAGGTACATCCTTCGTTTGGATTTGAAACCTCCTTCGATTCAGCCTTTCGATTGGACAAGTTTACTGCCTGTAAGCCTGCTTCGACTGGACAAGTTTACTTCCTGCAAACATGCTTCGATTGGGCAACATTGCTTCCTTAGAACATGGGCTTTCGATTGGGCAATATGTTTGTTTCGATCCATATGCTTCGATTGGGAAACATTGCTTCCTTGAAACACGGGCTTTCGATTGGGCAATATATTTGTTTTGATCCAAGATTCGTTTGGGCACGTGTCTCCCTTCGTGCAAGTCTTTGTTTGAGCATTGACCTTTTTTTGTGCTTGCTTGGAGTCACAAAGTTTAGACCTCCTCCATGCAGGCTTCGACTATGTTTGTACTAGCTTCGACTGGACAACATTTCTCTTTAGTATGCTACATTTCCATCCTTGACAAACTTCAGCACATGGTTGATGGCCCCCTCAAAAGACATATAGTGGTGGACTTGAGGGGCATACATATGAGTCCCCGTCGAAGGGTACGCCTTACTAGTCCATTCGAAGCACACATTTGGCCCCTTCAAATGATGCACAAAGATGATTCATTCGAAGGACACTTGTTGGAGGAAAGTCAAACAATGTGTTGGAAGAAGAATCTGGTCGAAGGAGGGTCAAAGTTAAAGGATAAAATATTCAAAGATGCTTGCTGCCAAGTTCAGACATGGTACACTGGCCAAAACTACTGCATAGCAGTCCTGAAACACTGCCCCATTCTTGCACCGAAATGGCAATAAAGCACTGTCCCTCAAAGGCTACAAAGAGCAGTTTACTCAAATTGTTCAAATTATTTTGTTTTCCCTCCAAAATCTTCAGCCCACTTTGCCTATAAATAAGAGGCTCCAACACATGTTTAGGAGAGGATCTTTGGACCAAAGGAACGAATCCCCCAAATTTTCTCAAACACAACAAAACTCTCAAGTTCATCAACACTTGAGAAATCAAAAAACCCAGAATCCCAAACACTCACCTCTTTCGATTCTGAAGAACACCCCACACATAAAAGTTTGCTCAAACTCAAAGACAACCTTCTGTGACAACTCTTCGAACCAAAAGCGAACCCCCTTTGACTACTCTTTGAATTCTAGAAACGTCTGGGTAGCAGTTCAAGTTCGAATCCCACACCCATTCAAAGCCTCCATCAAGGTAAGTCACTCTTACCCTTGAACCTTTCATTTCATGCCATAACATGTAAATAATCTTTTTGGTCGTTTCAAGCATGTATATACCATTGTTCCTTTCATTTCCACCCTGTTAACATGTTTTTTAAAAGTTAACCCTTTCGTTTTGCTTTCTGTTTACCTGAACTAGCTTTAATTATTAAATTGTTTGAAAGATAAATACTAGCATGGCCTCAGGCCATGTTGTCATTTAATGCTTTAAATGAAAGAAACAGGAAATAGGAAACGAAGCTTCTGGCTTCTACCCTCTTTCTCCAGGTCGAACGAAAGAGACAACCAGGAGGCAAACCATGTCCAATCGAAAGGCATTCCCTCACTGCTTTCAACCTTCAGTCGAAGAAGGCAACAAGGCAGAATCAAAAGGCTTTGCCATACACTGACTTCCAGGCCAATCGAAGGACAGAACCTCACTGGTGCCAGCCCCTAATCGAAGGCCATGACCTCACTGGTGGTAGCCCCAATCGAAGGAGGCCAACAAAATGCAAGTCGAATGGTGCTATAGCCTGGGTCGAAAGACACTCATTTTTCTTACTTTTATCTGATTTTTTCCTTCATATTTTTTATGCCTTTCGATACGGTTGTAGTAGCGTAGGATTTTATCTTTCTGCATTTTATTTACTTTGTACAAATGCTAGTAATTAGGCGTGTATGGCAAGATAAAATCAACAAGTAAACAAACAAAAAAATCCAAAAAACACTCTTTAATCCTTACTTGGATATATCTTAAAACCCGCAAAACACACAACAAATCAAAACTCCCCCCAAGGGCATGTTATCTCTGTTCTACCGCGATACCTGCCGTGCCTATTGCTAGAAAGCGTGCGTTAATGTCGCCCACTAAAAAACACAAACAAACCAACTTTTTTCTAGAGGAACTACGGTGTTTTGATTCCTTCATTGGATACGTAGGCAAAGGGTCGCGAAACCCTCACGAACGCAATAATAAAAACTCATTTCTTTCCCCTTAAGCAAACATAGTTGTAGATAAATCCACCCTTGTATATAACAAACAATTTTAACCAAAAACAGATATTCCAAATGGTTCCTGCGGAGTACCGCAGATGCATTGGGCGCTAATACCTTCCCATTGTATAACCAACCCCCGAACTCTTGATCTCTTTCAAAAACGCATTGTATTTTCATTACTTTTAAGTATTATTTTACATTGCATGTTTTAGGGTTTTATTTCGCTCTTTTCCCTTTTCCCTTGGAAATTTTGCGAGTCGAGTTAATTAATAGCTCGATCTCCGATTTTCACCGCTACAGAATTGGCGACTCTGCTGGGGACATATTGACCTCTTGTTGGTCCATCCCTAAGTGGGTTAAGCCTAATTTGTCATATCTGTTTTTTTATTTATTATTACTTATTTGTTTGATTATATGTTTATATTGTGGTTATTTGGGTTTTTGCCAAGGACATGTCCTATACCCGGACTAAGTTACACTTAGGAATAGGACAGGCGGTATAGTCATGTTAACTTTGAGGGAGTAATCCCGAAGAAGGAGGCATGAAATCCCCCACTCAGTGGAAGCCCCTTTGAACGTAGTATTTGTTTACCGAGTAATCAGGAAGACGTTATTGCTTTCGACCTGGGAGCCAGAGAAGCTGAGAACCGTAGAACCCTTAACCCATCTTGGCCTCTTAGGTGTAGTGCAGAGACTATAACAGAGTAATTCGGAAATAGTTGTCACGCGATGCTGCACTCAGACGAGTTTCTCTTGAGAATATTGCTAATTACTGAGTAATCGGGACATTGGTAATATCCGAAGGAGGAATGTAGACTCTGGGAACTTTTAGAACCATGTTTTACAGGTGTGATTAAACCTTTAGTACATACCTTGGGGGTGTTTTTTACCTTTGACTCCATGCTCGTGACGTTGAACCTTTCGACTTTATTTGTGACCTTGCTTGTGGTTGTTGCATAGCCATGCCTTCATGCATCCATGAAACCGCTTTCACTCAATTTTCAAGGAATTTGGAAGTCTTTCTTTGTAAACATCACAAGTTTCATCAAGCTCAATGGATCTTGGGTGTTGATTGGGTGAAAACCCTAATCCACCAAAATGGATGATTGATCTTGATGATAACTTGATCAACGCTTTGATCCAATTTTAAATTCATCTTCTATCTTGATACTTTGATGTTTACAACTTAATTTCTTGAATTCCTTGAAAGTCAAATAAAAACTCTCTTTTGCATATCATGCATCATTCTACATTTTTTGTTTCACTTTCAAAGGTCTTTTTCCAAGTCTTATTTTTCCTTTTGGTCTGACCAGTGCAACACTCGCGCTAAGAGAACAATGGAGAATATCAAGCAAGAGGTTTCTGAACTCCGTAGAGAGATGACTATTTTGAAAGCTAGTGTGGAGCACTTAACTGGTTTGGTTGAAAATTTGGTTGCTGCCCAAGTCAATCCTTCTAGGAGGGAGGAAGTGATGATAAAAGTCTTCACTGAAACTCTAAAATCATTCTCTCATGAGAGGGTGATGGTTAATGCACCTAATGACTTTCCTGACAAGGTGAATGTGGGAGTGCATCTAGAAGAAGATGTCTGAAAGGGATGTTTATATGAAGATGGTAGCTCAGCTAATGGTGTGAAGAAGTTTGATAATGACTTTTCCAAGAAGAGAACCAGAGGAAGAAATAATCATCATCAGAATCATCATGTTTCTCCCATTTATCAACAGAATCAGCAAGTTCCTAATCAGAGGAAAATTCAGTTCGATCCAATTCCAACAACCTATACGGAGTTGTTTCCTGTCCGGATGCAGAGGAATTAAGTTCAGACTTGACCCCCACCGAAGGTTTCGAGAAGATGCATTGGTATTACAAAGCTGATTTAACTTGTGCCTTTCATCAAGGTGCTCCTGGGCATGACTTGGAGGGTTGCTTTGCTTTGAAGATTGAGGTTCAGAAGTTGGTCAAAAGTGGTATCTTGTCATTCAAGGACGTTGGTTTTGAAGTTTAAATCAAGCATGCGCCGAAGAGTAAACACGATTGATGGTGACTTTGAGTTTTGAAGGATGTTTTCGGTAATTCAAATCCAGATGGAAAGCCTTCCCAGATTATTAACTTATTTCTGCTTTTTGTAATTTTTCTTGTTTATCAAAACATTGTTTGCATGTAAGAACTTGTTTGCATCTGAATGATTATCTTAATACAATGAGTATGTTTGTCTTGAAGAAATTCATTTGTTTCACTCATATTTGTTTTCAAATTTTAAATTTATTTTTGCATTATGATACCAACTTGTTGCCCATTCTCTTGCCTGGGCAGAGATTGAAGGGAGGATGATGATCTGAAAAACACAAAATCTCTGGTTGTATGCTTTCTGAATAAAATCTTGCTGACGATGTACAGGAATTGTTTCAAATCCCTAAACACCGGAGATATAAGGAAGATAATCCCTTTCTAACCCCTTTTGAGCCTTGAAGTAGGAGTTTCTTTTTCTATACGAAAAAACCCTCAAAATTTAACCTGGGGCAGGGTAGTTTTCAGTTAATCTGATTGAGTGTTCAAAGTTCATAAGGAAGATATTTCTGAAGTTAAACTATGAAGGATATCCTTCATGTATAATGAATCTAGAAGATTTGGAACCACAATGTTATCCCTCATTCATCAAGAAACGAGGCAGACACAATCCTCTCAACAATAAAGACAAGCTAATGTCACACGCTTTGTTCAAAAAATCAAAAATCAAGAAAAAAGAAAAAGCCTGCTAAGTCAAAAACTGAAAAAATGTGCGGCTTAGGCAAAAATTAGGGCATCCCGTTGGACTATCAATTCAAAAGAATTAGTTCAGGAAAAAGTTAGGGAAAATAAAAATTGCAAAGTAAAGGAATACAAAGAAAAGTCCTCAGCAAAGAACAAATTGGTGACTACAAACACGAAGACATAAGGGTGGTTGCTACTCCGAAAGCCTCGTCGTTTCCTTAACCGTCACAAAATCCTTTTGAGAGATGAACACTCATGTTGAATTAACTGAACATAGGGTTGGAGAACATCATGAAGAATGGGTGGGCACCTATAAATTTTGAGCCTTAAAAATCTTTTTCTAAAAACCATGAGCCAGGCCACGTTACAACCTTCAAAAGTCCTAATTGAAGCGAGGTTATTTTGAAAGCATACTTCAATGAGATAGTGTTCCTGGCTCCCATGAATGTTCTAAATAGTTACATTGGTATCATATGCTTTTTCTATACAAAAAATAAATGGTACTCTAACTCGCAAAATTTGTGCGATATCTTTTCAAAACCTTCAAGACTTACATAACTGTTGCATTAGAATTTTCATTCTCATAATAAACTTTTCTAACTGCAAAACATTTGTTTAATATCAAGGAAGCTCACATATAAGCACTAGTGATGAGTTTATTCTTTTAAGGCCTGAAATTCTGTTGAGTAATTAGAGGATCATTTCAAGAAAAAATCATATCAGGGGGCATGTCACATGAAGACCTTAAGCACGAACATGTTGCTTCTCCTAGTTAATGCTTTCCCAACTTGTTTACTCTTTTGAGGCAAAATTTGAAGACTTTGTTGTGCCAACTACAGTCAATCTAGGGCAATCACGTCAAGATTCGACGAATCTCTCTAAGAGTTTGAAGACACCAGAGCATGGTGGAAGCCAGGTCTTTTGTAAAATCCTCTTGAGACAATTTCTCCTCATTAACCATATAGCTTGGGGCATTTTAGAAGTGAATTTATTCGCAAGAATTGTCGTGCAACATGCAGCTTATCAGCAGTAAACTTGGGGCATCCAAAATTAGTCCCAGGGGAAATCCAGATTTGTTAAGATATGTGATATGTTTTGCACACATTATCAGAGGGTGGTGTTCCCAGTATCTCCAGCTAAGCATGACTTTTTCCAGCTGAAACATCGTTTGTGTTGTTATCCTTTCAATGGATTGTTTGCAATAGAAGACTGGACTTTGGGTTTTCTACCGAAAAATATCTTCCTCTCTAGAGATATTTAAGCCTTGTAAAAGGACTTTACTCCAATGATGGCGTGTGTTCTATCTCCAGTAATGTTCCCATCTCATTGAGATTAGCCGAGTGTCGAGTTGTACTCTGATGTCTTATCATCTCCAGTTTATCTTTTCTATCTGTTTTGTCAATCATATATATGACATTCATTTATTCATTCACACTTACATCATGCACGCGCATTGGTATTTGTTAATGTCATTGAGTTCGTATACCTTGGTTATGTCTATTCAAAGAGCGTATTTGATCTTTCCAAATAGAGTGTCAACTTAAGCAGAAAGTGCGCCTCCTTTCTAATTCCCCACTGAGTTAACTCTCGTGAAGAATCTTGCTTTAGCTTTCCTTTTCCATCTCTGGATAGGATAAATCCCCATTTGAGTTGTTTCCTCATTGGGTGGAGTCTTGTTTGACTATTTTCTCTCCAGTTTATTCCTGGATTGAGCTTTGTCTCTTGTGAATGACACCCTGTGGATCTCTCTAGGCTGTGAAACCTAGATGGAGAGTTCATTGATCTTGCGTATGTAAATACATGGTCTCCTAGGAAGGATTTATTCATGGTTCCCCATTGAAGATGGACTTTATTCCCTAGTAGTGTTATCATAACCTTCTTCTAGAATATCGACGTGACAACAAGCGACTGACTCCTTATTTGAGCAGTTTGATTATTTCTGAATTTCTTTATGTTATGACAAGCGGCGGTCTCTTCATGAGCAGTTTGTCCATCCCCGATGAAATTATTGATTCTCACCTCCAGCAATATCTTCACGATATTTTATGGGTATCTTTGAAAAAACATCAAGCGGCGGTCTCTTCATGAGCAACTTGTATGTTATTGATACCTTTGAGAAAACAGCAAGCGGCGGTCTCTTCATGAGCAACTTGTGTGTTATTGTTCTCTTGAAAAACAGCAAGCGGCGGTCTCTTCATGAGAACTTGTATGTTATTGATACCTTTGAGAAAACAGCAAGCGGCGGTCTCTTCATGAGCAACTTGTGTTTTATTGTTCTCTTGAAAAACATCAAGCGGCGGTCTCTCCACGAGCAACTTGTATGTTATTGTTACCTTTGAAAAAAACAGCAAGCAGCGGTCTCTTCATGAGCAACTTGTATGTTATTGATACCTTTGAGAAAACAGTAAGCGGCGGTCTCTTCATGAACAACTTGTGTGTTATTAATACCTTTGAAAAAACAGCAAGCGGCGGTCTCTTCATGAGCAACTTATATGTTATTGATACCTTAGAGAAAACAGCAAGTGGCGGTCTCTTCATGAGCAACTCGTATGTTATTGATACCTTAGAGAAAACAACAAGCGGCGGTCTCTTCATGAGAAACTTGTATGTTATTGTCATCTTTGAAAACAGCAAGCGGTGGTCTCTTCATGAGCAACTTGTATGTTATTGATACATTTGAGAAAACAGCAAGCAGCGGTCTCTTCATGAGCAACTTGTATGTTATTGTCACCTTTGAAAATAGCAAGCGGCGGTCTCTTAATGAGCAACTTGTATGTTATTGATACCTTAGATAAAACAGCAAGCGGCGATCTCTTCATGAGCAACTTGTATGTTATTGACACCTTTGAAATATAGCAAGTGGCAGCCTCTTTATTTGAGCAGCTTGTGTATCCCCAACAATAATGTTTACTCAGCAAACGACAGCTTTTCGGAAAAGTCCAGTGGGGAAGTTTGTGTTTTATCCTTTTCAAGCGATATCTTGGTTAAAGAAGAAATGTGTTACCGTTCTTGGTAAAATTCAGAAGTCAGAAATGTTTATTTCCAGTCTCAGTACTGATGCCAATCGTTTTCCAGTCTCAGTACTGATTCCAATCATTTGCCAGTCTCAGTACTGATGTCAATCATTTCCTTTTCCAGTCATAGTGCTGATGTAAATCATTTCTTTTTAAGTCTCAATACTGATGTAAATCATTCAAGAGTCTCTCATTGGAAGCCTATGACTCTGTTTCCCCAGTGGAGTTATAATCTCTTTCCCTGTGGGATTATTGTATAATGTACTTGGTTTCTCCAGTAGTAGTTTGTCTCATGCGGCATCATTCCTTGTTAAATTCAAAATCTTACATTCATACCATATCATAAACATAATTGCGGTATCTTAAAGCCAAAAATTGTGTATTCTATATTTAAGTCCCTTAAATCTCGTCGAAATGAAGATCCCAATCTTCATATCTCCAGATAGAAGAAACTTAAATAGGGGCAACTGTCATACCCTAATTTTTGACCTAAGATCCCATTTTTATTTTTGCATTTTTATACAAAAGTTAAGGTCACTAAATACAGTCGGTTTTAACCTCTCACCTTCGAGCATTGATTATGCAGAAATTGTCAAGTGTTTTGAACATTCTTAGCCTATGTATCACTAACTTCTAATCAAGCACGAAATATGTGTTTTTTTTTGTTTCTTTGATTTCATGTGCTGACAGGTCTCCTTCGATTCAACACTCTTCGATTGACTCTTAGTCGCCTTCGAATGCAAGTTTAGGTACATCCTTCGTTTGGATTTGAAACCTCCTTCGATTAAGCCTTTTGATTGGACAAGTTTACTGCCTGCAAGCCTGCTTCGACTGGACAAGTTTAATGCCCGTAAACATGCTTCGATTGGGCAACATTGCTTCCTTCGAACACGGGCTTTCAATTGGGAAATATGTTTGTTTCGATCCACATGCTTTGATTGGGCAACATTTCTTCCTTCGAACACGGGCTTTCGATTGGGCAATATGTTTGTTTCGATCTACATGCTTCAATTGGGCAACATTGCTTCCTTCGAACACGGGCTTTCGATTGGGCAATATATTTGTTTCGATCCAAGATTCGTTTGGGCATGTGGCTCCCTTCGTGCAAGTCTTTGTTTGACCATTGACCTTTTTGTGTGCTTGCTTGGAGTCACAAAGTTTAGACCTCCTCCATGCAGGCTTCGACTATGTTTGTACTAGCTTCGACTGGACAACATTTCTCTTTAGTATGCTGCATTTCCATCCTTGACAAACTTCGACACATGGTTGATGGCCCCCTCAAAAGACATATAGTGGTGGACTTGAGGGGTATACATATGAGTCCCTGTCGAAGGGTACGCCTTACTAGTCCATTCGAAGCACACATTTGGCCCCTTCAAATGATGCACAAAGATGATTCGTTCGAAGGACACTTGTTGGAGGAAATTCAAACAATGTGTTGGAAGAAGAATCTGGTCGAAGGAGGGTCAAAAAGAAAGGATAAAATATTCAAAGATGCTTGCTGCCAAGTTCAGACATGGTACACTGGCCAAAACTGCTGCATAGCAGTCCTGAAACACTGCCCCATTCTTGCACCGAAATGGTAATAAAGCACTGTCCCTCAAAGGCTACAAAGAGCAGTTTACTCAAATTGTTAAAATTATTTTGTTTTCCCTCCAAAAGCTTCAGACCACTTTGCCTATAAATAAGAGGCTCCAACACATGTTTAGGAGAAGACCTTTAGACCAGAGGAACGAATCCCCCAAATTTTCTCAAACACAACAAAACTCTCAAGTTCATCAACACTTGAGAAATCAAAAAACCCAGAATCCAAAACACTCACCTCTTTCGATTCTGAAGAACACCCCACACATAAAAGTTTGCTCAAACTCAAAGACAACCTTCTGTGACAACTCTTCGAACCAAAAGCGAAACCCCTGTGACTACTCTTCAAATTCCAGAAACGTCCAGGTAGCAGTTCAAGTTCGAATCCCACACCCATTCAAAGCCTCCATCAAGGTAAGTCACTCTTACCCTTGAACCTTTCATTTCATGCCATAACATGTAAATAATCTTTTTGTTCGTTTCAAGCGTATATATACCATTGTTCCTTTCGTTTCCACCCTTTTAACATGTTTTTTAAAAGTTAACCCTTTCGTTTTGCTTTCTGTTTACCTGAACTAGCTTTAATTATTAAACTATTTGAAAGATAAATACTAGCATGGCCTAAGGCCATGTTGTCATTTAATGCTTTAAATGAAAGAAACAGGAAATAGGAAACGAAGCTTCTGGCTTCTACCCTCTTTCTCCAGGTCGAACGAAAGAGACAACCAGGAGGCAAACCATGTCCAATCGAAAGTCATTCCCTCACTGCTTTCAACCTCTAGTTGAAGAAGGAAATAAGGCAGAATCAAAAGGCTTTGCCATACACTGACTTTCAGGCCAATCGAAGGACAGAACCTCACTGGTGCCAGCCCCTAATCGAAGGCCATGACCTCACTGGTGCTAGCCCCAATCGAAGGAGGCCAACAAAATGCAAGTCGAAGGGTGCTACTGCCTGGGTCGAAAGACACTCATTTTTCTTACTTTTATCTGATTTTTTACTTCATATTTTTTATGCCTTTCGATACGGTTGTAGTAGCGTAGGATTTTATCTTTCTGCATTTTATTTACTTTGTACAAATGCTAGTAATTAGGCGTGTATGGAAAGATAAAATCAACAAGTAAACAAACCAAAAAATCCAAAAAACACTCTTTAATCCTTACTTGGATATATCTTAAAACCCGCAAAACACTCAACAAATCAAAACTCCCCCCAAGGGCATGTTATCTTCGTTCTACCGCGATACCGGCCGTGCCTATTGCTAGAAAGCATGCGTTAATGTCGCCCACAAAAAAACACAAACAAATCAACTTTTTTCTAGAGGAACTACGGTGTTTTGATTCATTCATTGGATACGTAGGCAAAGGGTCGCGAAACCCTCACGAACGCAATAATAAAAACTCATTTCTTTCCCCTTAAGCAAACATAGTTGTAGATAAATCCACCCTTGTATATAATAAACAATTTTAACCAAAAACAGATATTCCAAAAGGTTCCTGCGGAGTACCGCAGATGCATTGGGTGCTAATACGTTCCCATTGTATAACCAACCCCCGAACTCTTGATCTCTTTCAAAAACGCATTGTATTTTCATTACTTTTAAGTATTATTTTACATTGCATGTTTTAGGGTTTTATTTCGCTCTTTTCCCTTTTCCCTTGGAAATAATAAAGCGCGGTGGCGACTCTTGCTTTTGTGAGTCCAGTTAATTAATAGCTCGATCTCCGATTTTCACCGCTATAGACATGCAATGTTTTCATGATGCTCTCTAGCTGGGGAAAATAAATCTCGGATTGCTGCTGGAGAGTGCAAGAAGTTGAATTCTTTGTTTCCGTTGGGGATAGTGAATGAAGATGATTGTGAGAGTAAACCTGCGGGAGAGGATAACTCCATTGGGGAATAAACTGATGAGGAAATGACTCTATGGGGAGCACATACTCTGCCGGAGGATCTGTTGATTTGGAAGAATAACTTCAGCTGGGGATGAATTACCGTTGTTGGAGATAATGAAACTTGTTGGGGATTGAATTTTTGTTTATTAAAGGAATGAACTCCACTGGGGATGATTTTCCAGTTGCGACTTCACTGGGGATAACCTTTTAGGCTCTACTGGGGACAATCCTCTAGCCTCTACTGGGGATAATTCTCCAAACTCCACTGGGGATAATTTTCCAGTGCTGATGATAGATAAAATCTTCTTGGGGAGAATTTTACCGACTCATTCGCGGTTGCGAGCCTTAGCTGGGGAGAGTTAACACTATTGTCTTTCTCTTACTTTGCGGGGAGTGAATGTACCTTAGTCATATTCTTCAGCTAAATCTATCCCTGTACCTGGTGGACAGAGCAACTATAAGGTCTGGACAATTCTCATTTGCGCATGTTCCTGATATTACGAGTAATCGTCTTTTTGTTTCGTGTGTAAATATTTATGAACAACAATTATTGTCAAATGCATATATCAAAAATGAACATTGGACGTTCTTGCAAAACAAAATAGAAAAAAGAAAAACCATTTGAAATTTATTTGTGAAAATGAATTGTATTGACTTTGAGGTTTGGCCTGTAAATAGGCGTTTTGTACAAGAGGTTGACGTCCTAGTAAGAGAACGCCGCCGAACAAATAGAATTTATACAACTTGTGTAAAAAAAAGAAAAACAGCTATGTGAGCAATCCCACTGGGTTCCAACTCTGCTATTGCCTTTATATCCTCGAGCATCTCATCACTTTGCTACTTGGTCGAAGGTAGATCAGATTGATTAGTGTCGTCCAAGCTTGATAGTTGATACCGAAGTCTGGTTGCAAGATGATCCAATGAGACATAGTGTTACACTTTAATCCCTAACTTTTGCCTGGACCGCCCTTTCGGGTTTTGAGTCCACCGGGATACCCTTTTTTGCCCAAGCCGCCTTTTCAGGTTTTCGACTTGCCGGGTGTACAAATTTTTCATTTTCATCCCTTATTTTTGCCCGAACCCTTTTGGTTCGCCGGGAAGCCCTTATTTTTGCCTAGGCCAGTCGACCTAGCGGGTCTTTGATTATGCGTAGTATTTTTTCACTATGTCTGCATTGACGGGGTGAGGAAGGTCGTCACCATCCATGGTGGTTAGAATCATAGCTCCTCTTGAGAAAATGTTCTTAACCACAAATGGCCCTTCGTAAGTAGGGGTCCATTTGCCCTAGGATCACCTTATGGTAGGATGATGTGCTTGATCACCAGATCCCCAACTTGATACTCTTGTCGTTTAACTTTCTTGTTAAATGCCTTGATCATCCGCTTTTGATACGTTTGACCATGACAAATAGCAGTAAGTCTCTTTTCATCGATTAAGTTCAGTTGATCAAGCCAGGTCTGAATCCAGTCATCTTTGCTCAAACCTGCATCCTTCATAATCCGAAGAGAGGGTATCTGAACTTCAATGGGCAAAACTATCTCCATACCATATACCAAGGAATAGGGGGTTGCCCCTGTTGACGTCCGCGCTGAGGTACGATATCCATGAAGAGCAAATGGTAATATCTCGTGCCAGTCTTTGTATGTCACTGTCATCTTCTGCACAATCTTCTTGATGTTCTTATTAGCCGCTTCAACAACCCCATTCATCTTCGGTCGGTAAGGAGAAAAGTTGTGATGATGTATCTTGAACTGCTTGCAGAGCTCGGTGATCATCGTATTGTTGAGATTTGTACCATTATCCATAATGATCCTCTCTGGTACGCCGTATCGACAGATCAGATTGTGCTGAATGAACCGTGCCACGACATTCTTGGTTACAGTAGCAAAGGAAGTTGCCGCAACCCACTTTGTAAAATAATCAATTGCTACCAGGATGAAACGATGCCCGTTGGACGCAGTAGGTCTGATCTCCCCAATCATATCGATGCCCCACATTGCAAAAGGACAAGGAGCTGTCAAGATGTTCACATCTTTGATATCAATAGGGTAGTATGAGCCAGCATGTACAGTCTCAGCCAGCAAGCAGCCCATGCCAAAGCGCAACAAGTTTTCTCGAGCAGTAAATATTGGGTCTCACAGTCGATAAACTTTTTGCTAAAGTAGTAAATAGCATGCTCTTTTCGTCCAGACTCGTCATGCTGCCCCAGCACACACCTCATTGTATTATCCAGCACTTTCAAGTATAAGATCAACGGTCTTCCTTCAACTGGAGGCATCAGAATTGGTGGCTCTTAGAGGTTGTATGGCCCTCTCTTCTTGAAGTAACAGTCTAGCAAGCTCCCCAGGCACTTCTCAATCGTCCTCACCTTCGTCCTCGACTTAGTTGATCGGATTTTCGAAGTCATAACCGGTAGTAGCAGAGTCGTTATCAATGGGACCCAAAGTGGATGTAGATCATGATATGATATGTGAGTGTGTGTAAGACAAATAGTTGTTTTGCAAGATAGAAAAGAAAAACAAGGAGCACAAAATTTGTAATGCAAGAAAACTTCCAATGATTTTATTAATGATATATGGAAATGACACATAATAAGCCCTCAAACAAAGCCACGGTGTCTCGGGCAAGGCACCGGGCCGTAAAAGTTTCAAATTGTTTGTTACAAAACTCTAAACAAAAGTCTTATTACTGTGTAATAAAAGAAATGGGCACGAAGTCCTTTGTCGTCCAATTGCTTAATCCACCTTCAGTAGTCGGGTAAATCCAGTTGTCAAACTCAGACTCTTCATCATCATCTTCAATTGCATTCACTTTTGGATTTGTGATACGTAGGGGAGGTCTTCCAATCCGCGCACGCCGAACAACCCTTTGAGCTTATGTAGTAAAACCCAAACCAAACTTGTCAATCTTGTGTGCAAAGTAAGGGAGTTGACCCTATTTCGCACACCCGCCTTTTTCGATAACAGTCCTAGCATCCTTGAGGGAAGCCATCTTCATTGGAGGATCTTCAGCAACAGTTTCAGTCGACGCCAGAGTCTGGGGAACTTCTTCAAAGTTTTAACACGGGGTTTCAATGAACTCCCCATCCATCTCCACATATCGAAAAGAGTTAATGTGGCTTACCATGTACTCCTCTTCTCCTCGTACTGTAACAATTTTCCCCTTCACTGGATACTTTAACATCTGATGGAGCGTAGAAGTTACTGCCCCAGCCTTATGAATCCACGGGCGACCCAACAAACAAGAATAAGATGGTCGAATATCCATCACATAGAATGTAGACGTGAAAGTCTGGGAACCAACCTTAACAAGAAAATCCACCTCTCCATGCACCATCCTTTTGGACCTGTCAAAGGCCTTAACTACAATATTACTTGGCTTCATAACCAACCCTTCACAATCCAGCCAATCTAACGCTTTCTTGGGTAAAACATTTAACGAGGACCCAGTATCCACCAGCACGTGAGCCAGAGTAGTGCCCCTGCACTCGATTGAAACATACAGAGCGTCATTGTGATTCTTTCCTTTGGCAATCAAATCTGCGTCGGAGAAACCCAACTCATTGTCAGCGGTCAAACTAGCCACACATTCTTTGAACTGGTCAGCAGATGTTTCCTGCGGCACATGCACAGTTTTAAGGAAAGCAATCAGAGCCTTAACATGGGCTTCTGAGCACAACAATAAAGATAACATGGAGATCTTCGACGGGGTTTTCCCCAGCTGTTCGACTATGTTGTAGTCGCTTTTCTTGATGATCTTTAAAATTTCCTCCATCTCCTGCCTAGAGGTTTCAACAATAATCTTCTTTGGTGCCTCCGTCCGGGCAGGCTCACCGGTGATCTCCTTGCCTCGAGCGTCAGATGACTCGGCGACAGGGGTAATGATTGGAACATGAACAGGGGAAGTAGCAGATGTACTGGAGGACGGAATGACAACAGACTTCCGAACAGTTGGTGGGGAGATCTCAGGAGAGAAAAATCTTCTACTTCGGGTGACTTTGCTAGGCCCAACAATATTACTGACATCAGTATCAGCATCTTCAACCTTCAAGTCTTGTTTGATCCCATGATAATACACATCGGCCCCATAATGCCACGGGACATCCTTATCCGACGTGTAAGGGATGGGTCCAGGAACAGTGATGATCAATGGAGCAACTCTCAGAACAGATGTAATTCTAACAGGATTTCTCGAGGAAGCCTTGGAAGAATTGGCGGAAATGGTGATTATGGAAACATCTTCAACAGGAAACAACGGAACCAAAGTTTTCTCGAATAAGATTTATTTGTTATCCATCAGGCGTTGAACACCTGACTTCAATAGATGGAAACCAGTAGGTAGGATGGAACAGAGGTGGCAACCTACGCCACAGCCCAGAAATAAACCGACCAATAATAAGTTCTTCTTTACGGTCATCAACGGAGTAGAAATGCCTTTCACGGAAGTCACAAATGAATCATCGCCCACAACATTTACTCCATGCTTGGGCATAGGAGCAGTCATGACATTAGGCTTTTCCGGCGCTTCAAACTCAATCTCCTTAGCATCAATCAGATCCTGCACTTTATTCTTCAAAGCCCATCAATTATTGGTATCATGCCCTGGGCTATCAGAGTGATAAGCACAACGGGAGTTCGGATTATACAGCAGTGATGTAGTACTCGGATTCTTTGGAGCCTCCTTCAGAATCACCAAGTTGGTTTTCAATAGTTGTGGCAGAATTTGAGATAGAGTCATACTGAGCTGAGTATACTGCCTTTGCGGTCTCTCTACTCTTTGCTGATTGTTGCGTTGTGGGGCAACAGTTGGTCTTGATATAACTACCGCATTAACTGCTTGGCGGCATTCATGTCGATTTTGGCTCCTCGAGCTGTAAACTGCACTAGACTCCTTCTTGAAAGGCTTCTTTTCTGTACTTGATGAAGCACCCTTTTGTATCTTGTCGCTCTTGATACCGGCCTCTACTGTCTCCCCAGTCATAATCGATTCAGTGAACCCAGACGATGAACTACCGATCAAATGATTGAAATATGGACCAGACAAAGTCCCAAGAAACATATCCACCAACTCCCTATCATCCATAGGGGGTTGTACTCTTCCTGCCAGATCTCTCCACTTCTGAGCGTAGTCCTTAAAACATTCGCTCGCACCCATAGACATACCCTGAAGTTGGGTACGTGTGGGAGCAAGGTCGGTATTATACTGGTATTGCTTGTAAAAAGAAGCAGCAAGGTCCTCCCAGTTATGGACGTTAGCTCCTTCCAGTTGATAGAACCATTCAAGTTGAGTCCCTGACAGACTATCTTGAAAGAAATGAACCCAAAGGTTCCTATCAGCAGTATATGGTTGAATCTTTCTAACATACAAGCGGAGGTGTAACTTCGGACAGGATACCCCATCGTATTTAGCAAAGGCATGAGCTTTAAACTTGTGTGGGATCACCACCCCAGATGCTAGACCCAAATTTCCAAAGTCTAACCCAGGTACCTTCTGAATCTCCATTGCGATTAACCGGTCTTCAAGTTGCTTATACCTATCCTCAGCCGGAGGATACTGGTCTTCATCAAAATCTGTGTCATTGTCAGAAACCACAGGGCTATGACCCTTCCTTTCCTCTTGATTCTCTCCCCCTCCAGATGAATGAGATAAATCAACTTCCTGTCTCAACCTGTTCCCAAATTTGTGACCCATATTCAGGAGGACCACCTTCTTCTTCTTCTTCTTCTTGTCCTTCAAGATAAGATTCTTAAAATCTTGTTGAATCTTTGCCAAGTTCAAGAACATCTCCTGGAAATGAGCATTCTGAGCTTGCAGAGCCTTGATGGCTTGATCAGTAGATGTTTCAGAAGACATGTTGTGCTGAAATAAACAGCGAAGAAGATAAGAAACCTGTAAGGGTACCTGTAATGAGGTGCACGGGAATGGAATGCGTATGAAATGATTTCAAAGACTTCAGGGAGATTCAAATTTGTAAACCAAAATAAAACACACTTTTATTAGATTAAAACTTGAAACAATGTTTAACAAATGCCTTTAAGGCGTTACAAAAGAAATACTGAAAAGCAAATCTAAACTAGAAACAAAAAAAAGACATCAGAATTCCCATGGTCGTTTTCCTTTCGTGCTGACATAATCGTTGATTGTCCTCTCAGTTTCCAGCTGCCTTGTAAGCTTCAGGATCTTCCGTTCCTACTCATGATACTTCTCTATGTAGGTATCCCGTTCTTCCCTTAATTGGATCCAATACCTCTTCAATGCCCCCAGATCAGTAGGCATATAGGGATGGAGGATCGTATAAGGAACACCTTCTTCATCTGTATGCTCCACAATCATCGGCAAAACAGCTTCATATGGCATTCCCAGCTTTTGAGCACGGGCTCGAACCCACTGGAGATATGGTTGCATTGGGAGAGAAGTCTTCATTCCTAGCTCTTGTGGATCAGACCTGTTCACCCTATCTCAGGCTCGTATAAATATGCAGCGATGTCCCTCAACATCCCCCTTGAAGTAAAAAACAATGTTTGGAAGTACCAGCTCATGAGGACCTTCCCTTCGAGCTCGTCCAAACTGTCGTAAGGCCAAACAAGGATTATAGGTTATTCCTCCTCTAATTCCCAGCAATGGAACATTGTGGTATTCCCCGCACCAATCAATGACAGCTACCCTTTCCATATCTTTAGTACTCCAAAGGATGTCCGTATGAGCAAGGGACATGATTCTGTAAGCCCAACCCATACCTTCCTCATTCTTCAATACAGATTTGGGGAGGTGAGAAATAAACCACCTCGCTAGCAGCAGTGTACAACACATGAGAGTTCCCCTTCTCTGAATAGTACGGGTATAAAGAGCATGCAGAATATCACCCAAGAGTGTAGGCACTGGGTTACGGGACATGAAGATCTTGACTGTGTTCACATCGACAAAAGAATTTGAATTTGGGAACAGAACCAAGCCATAGATGAGGAGAGCCATGATGTCTTCAAATGCTTGAAAGTCCAAACTATCCCAGAACTGTTGAGCTTGATCAATCAAGAACTTAGCCAAGAAGCCTTTAACCCCACTCTGAATCTCCCAGTTAGATACTACATCAGCCATTGTTAGATGGAGGGCTGAAGCAATATCCTCTGGCCTAGGAGCTATCTCCAAACCTGTAAAGGGTGTCTGCTCTAGAATAGACATGCCAAGTAAATCAGAAAACTCCTCCAAAGTAGGGACTAGCTGATAGTCCGGGAAGGTGAAACAGTGATGCAACGGGTCAAAGAACTGGAGCAACACGCTCATCATTTGCTCATCCAACTTGGAAGTGACCAGGCTGAGGAGATGACCATGTCTTCTAACAAAGGAAGAAGTATCAGGAACCTTTGAAACCAACTCTCTAAGCTGAGCAGGTATCTGCACGAAGCTGATTCGAATGGTATTTTTGCACATAGATGCCATGATCTGCAAAACAGAAGAAAGATGAATCCCCTCGGTCTTTGAAATGGTTTGTCTAATGAAATATGCATGCGATGTCATAATGCATGATGTCATGATAAAAACACACCACATGTATCACAGATAGTAAACATGGTAAGAGCAAACAAGTCACACAATAGCCCTTAAATTTCAGGTTGGCATGGAGTTTAGGTACTACCCTCTTGCATTTTAGTTGGCTCAACCTATCCTGGTAATAGTAACTGGGTTCTAGAGGTTCTCAATATCACTGACCATCCTCCAACCGTCATAGTTCCAATTTAGCAATCTTTTCTTGCGGTCGGAACCATCGCAAGAGTATGGTCTCAACGAGTGTAGCATAGTGCTACTTTCTATGGCCAAGTAGGTCAATTATAGGTTCTAAGGTCAGTTGATGCTTAATGACCGATTATCAGCCCCATACTCTCCTTGTTCCTCCACAAGGGATATCAGTACCGACTAATGTGTCACACCAACCTAGCTACTTCTTCAACCGTATCGGTCTATGCTGTACAGTTCCCTCACAGTCTATTGCTACTTACCTAAAAGGTATCCCCAGATCCGGGTTAGGATCTATAGTAACTCCGATACAAAGCCCACAAAGATAAAGCAAATGAATTAAACAATTGAAAACAATATAATGAACTAATCCTAAGGTACACCCCACTTATTATGTTCCAAGCAGAGTCTCCAGTTCTGTGATACAGTGACCAGAACTGGGACGTGGTTTCCCTTTTTTAAGGAATTACTGGTTTGCGTTTTGCGTTTGTGTTTGCAAAATGTCGCGGTAAGCAAGAGTCGCCATCAACTTTTATTTTATCCAACAAGGAAAGGAAAAAAGCACAGAAAAATTCCTTTTTCGAGATATTTCTGAGTACGGGGGGTAGATTTATATAAAGGGAATGTATTAGCACCCTTTCTATCTGTAGTTATCTACGGGCTCTTAGGTACTTGCTCATCATTTTCAGAATTGTTTTCTTTGTGTTTGTGCGCTTTGAAAAGTTTTTGTTTTGAGTTCGATTTAACTCTTGCTTTTGTCTTCAAGAGTGTAATGAAGTGTTTTTGAAAACTTTGTTTGAAAAGGGGTGTAAGTGTGAAAAAAGTTTGTTTTGATTGAGCAAGTACTTAAGAGCTAATCTACCTACTCGAAAAAAGAATCGTTCTGTGTTCGTTTCCTTTAGACAATTTTATCCCACTATTAGTGAGTAGGTAGCACTGCCGTTGGAGTTTTAAGGGTCAGTTCGAAAGAGGACGTACGATCACTAAAGAAATGTTAGGACGTCTTAGTAGTAACCCTAATGTCTTACATCAATTATCTGAGGCAACAATATCCGAGGCAACCATTCTGAGGCAACTTTGATCTTTGGACAAAAGGACGACCACTAAAGTATCCTATACTCAATAACCGTTTACCGAAGGCAACCAAGTGGGAGTGTACCCTAGGAGTGCGCATGTGCGAATGATTCAATTTTAGATTATTTATCTTTGCACATTTTAGGGTTATCTAACCGTTTTAGACTTTTACATACATTCTTGTCATGCATCCTAATACCATACATCTAACAGTTTAATATTTGCGGAATTTAAAGTGCGGAATTAAACTATGCTATTACAAGGCTTCAGGTATTTACATAGCCAAAAACAAACCCTTTGAAATTAAAGCGATAAATGTAAATAAACGTCCTAATTAAACTATTACAAACTGTAGGCAGTTACATCAATATGATAAATAATAAAAATAAAGCGCGCGAGAAAAATTAAGATCCGGGAAGAAATTAGGGTTTTGACCCTTCTATCCTAGTGAAAAGAGAAAATGTTTTTTTGTTGTTTTTAATATTTTTTAAAGAAAAGAATTTAGGTTTTAAAATTAAACGTACAAATTAATTAGTGATTAGATTAATTAATAAAAATAATTACATGACCTATTTTGGTATTTTTTATTTTTAGGAAATAGAAAATATAATTAAATTAGAAATAAAACCTATTTGTTCTAATTAATTTTAATTATGTACAAAAAAGAAATTAAAGTTATCTAAATTAACAAACCTAATTAAATTAATTAATTTTTTCATAAAAAAAAAATCTAGACCTAATTTATGAAAAGTAATATTTTTTGTGATTTTTTGATAAAAAAGAAAATAATTTAATTGGTTAGTAAATAAATAAATAATTTAAAAGAAATAAAATAAAAGAATAAAGGAAAGAAAATTGGGCCTGCAAATGGGAGGTGCGAGAAGCATTTCTGGGCCCAAAAACAGGGAAGTCCGTTTGACTTTGTGAATCCAGTGCGTTGCTTTGACCTTGCCTTTGGTGTTCCTCCAGTGATGGCCCTTGGATCTGGCCTCAGGACACTTGGCAACCTGGACTGTGAGGACGTATGGTGGACCCTGGGTTTGTATACGCGTGAGATCACCTGAAAGGAATTAGGAAAAAACACAAATGTTGGAGGCAAGGGTCGAACCCCTGACCTCAAGCCTCCTAACGCCTTAAAGCTTGTCTAGCTACCACTGCACCACTTGTTCTTATTTGTATATACAATCAATAACAATTATTATATGATAAACAAAAGAAATAATAGAATATTCGCGCTGAAATTCAAATGGCCAAATTAAATGAAGCCACGTCTTCATCTCCCTCCTTGCACCGTTGGTAAAAGTGAAACACTTTTACCTACGGACGTTTGTCCATCACTACAGCCCTGTGTATTCTCAAAATCAGCTATGAGAAAAATAAATAAAACCAGGGCCACCAATCGATTCGTCTGGACCTCCTGGGTGTAATGGTGGCCCTTTCATGGTCTAATTTAGCCTGTAAAAGAAAATCCCAAATCGACACAAGCAACCCTAGTAATGGTGAAATCCACTACAGGCCATATAAATGCAATTAAACAACACAGAAAGCTTGCATATGTCTTAAGGATCAAGAATATACCATTAGTTCATGCTATCAATGCCTAAATTATGGAATTCAATTTCAAGAAATGCTAGGTATTGTGACTGACTTACAACACTTTTTGGTAATGGAACGACTTTGTTCTTGATTGCTTTAGCTTGCTTACACTCCCAGGAATCGATTGGGATAGCTAGAAGGCCTTGAGGATGCTTGGAAATAGGAATTCGATCTTGCACTTTTTCTTGATTTTTCAAGTTTGTGTTCTTGATGTTGCGCCTCCTTCTAACCTAGTTTTTGGTCTTCCTTTGTTCTATATGTATCAAGGAATGGATTAGGGTTGATAACTGATCTCAATCTACCTCCATCAATGAATTGGATCTTGATTTGATACACCTTAAAAATATTTACAAAATTGGCCTAAAATCAATCTTTTTGTCCACCTTAATGCCTTGCACGAGTTTGATTTGATGCTAGCTGTAATTAAAACCTGAAACAAGCATAAAATATTTTGTTTTCAATATTTTGGATTTTCTCATGATTTATTTTGATTAAAATTGATTTAAATCAAATAAAAATCAAAATAAATAATAAAAACATGATAAGGACAATTGGCAAGGGCTAGAGCTCGTGGACTATGTTTCCAACTCAAAACAAGTGAGAAAGATTGGGCCCATTTGGCAAAATTTGAAGTTTTAGACATAGTTGACTTTTGGCAATATTGCAAAAAGGGTCAACTTCACCAATGCATAACTTCCTCAATTTTGACTATATTGAGGTGTTCTTGGACTTTTTAGAAAGATTGAGATGTGCTATAATTAACCCTTTTAGTCTCATCTCAATTTGATATTCCAAGCGCATGTATGAAGCTTTGACAAAAAAGGTGTTTTTGTTGACTTTCCAAAATGACCTATAATGTCCAAATTCATAACTTCTTGTGAGTGCATATTTTGATCTTTGGAGATGAATATGGATTGTAGGTAATTTCATACTATTTAAAATGAGCTTTGGATGGGTCATTTCTCATAAAGTATGAGAGAGTTATGTTTGGTCAAAGTTGAGTTGACTTTTCCTACAAAACCCTAATTTAGCAACTTTTAAGTCTTGATGAATTATGAGCAATCCTTGATGAATCATGATCAACCCTTGATCAAATGATGAAATATCCTTCAAAATGAGAATGTTGACCAAAAAAATTGAAGTTTGACTGTATGTAGGCCACAGTCGACTTTTGCCCTAGCACAGTCGATTTTCAAGCCTTTGAGCAATTGACTGAGCAAACTTCCTCTGCAAGGCTTGAAACTTGACATGGATGATCTTGATAACATATTAAGAAATTGGTGAGCATTTAGGATCTCTTGGACTCAAGTATATTGATGCAATGTGAAACCCTAATTTGAGGTAGACTGCCTTAGGAGAGAGCTTGTCTAGCCAACCCTTGGACTACCTTGAGCAACTTAGGGATCATTCTTGAAATGTTTTGAGAAATATGGGAGGGAAAATTTTGGGGTACAATAGCTGCCCCTGTTCAATATTCTTAAACCTGAAGATTTAAATTGGCTTGTCTGCCTTTCGTGATCTGAAGGTGGAAGATGATTGAACACTAGAGTGCCCATAAATTTGCACTCGCATGAAGTGGTAATTGTCTTATGATGTAGGGAATGGGTTTAATGATACCATTTGGAGACTAATGATGGGAGATGGGCTTAAAGATGCCATCCAAAGGAGTGTCGATCGCATAAGAGATTCCTTAGCGAGAGCTTGTATACCTGTCGTTGAGGAAGATTCCACTAGGGAAGGCTGATCTTTGTTGAGAGAAGTAGAATTTTAAGAGTAAACTACGCAAAAATATAAAATATAGAAAAGAGGAAGGAAATTGTTTTTGGTGATTTTTTTGATAAAAGATTTGATGATTAACCTAAAACCTAAATTGATTTTAATTAATTAAAACCTAAAAACCCTAATTAATTTTAATTTGAAAAAATAAGAAAGTTTATTAATTAAACAAAAACTAAACCCTAATGTTAATTAGGGTTTGTGAAAAAATTAATTGATAAAAAATATGGTTTTAAGTTGATGAATTTAGGGTTTATAAGTGAAAATAGTAAGAAAATAAGGGTTTTAAAAAAAGTTACCAGGTCTGGGTGTTGAACCCACGTCCTCTACCCTTTCAATCAGCACCTTCACCACCAGGCCAGGCGCGCGCCTGTGTCAAAGGATAGAAGCCAATGCACTTTGTATTCAATCCTGCAAAATATGAAAACTTATGACAAAACACAGCAAAAGACAAGGATCGAATCCACGCCTTTATAGGGTAATTCCTTAGCGTGCACGTTTCAACCGCTGGAGTGATAATACGTCCGTTAACTTATGTGAAACGATCAAAATAAATATGAAACTCAAACACATTGACCGGAGAGACTCTGGATCCCTAGCTCCGGTAGTCTTCTCTGGTGAGCCAATTTATTATTCCTATAAAATAGCACACATTATGGATCTAGGGGGACCCTACTTCCCTAAATTAGGCCCTATGAATCCATTGGTGGCCTTAGTTTGGGCTGAATCATCTTGCATAATGAGATACGAACAAAGTGATGCAAATCAATGTAAGAATGGTGGTATACGATTCAGTCATCATGGGCTTCATGTAATCGGTCAAACATGCATCATTTTGGCTCAGAAATACATTGCAAATATTAGTTAAAGTCAAAGCATGATGAAAATTAAAAACGAAATTCATAAAAATTATGTGAAACGATGATGCGTGGAATGCAGATTTTAGGCCTCTTTGATCATCCAAAATGCTCCATTCTTACCCTACAAGGTCCCTGGAGTGGAATGGGATGGTTGGCTCATGTGGAAAGAGACTGTAACTAGGTTTTACAACTTGCCCTAAACTTGAACAAATTTTAAGTTTTTTGGAGGTGATTCTTGGACAAGGGTTTCGTTGCCTATTTGTATGACTAATGGAGATTATATAACATGGAATTAGGCCAGAATATATGGGCTTGGACCTTTGTTGACAAGCCTTGTAATTTTATCTTATTTATTTTTGAATTAATAATGAATAAATCAAAAATAATTAAAATAAAATAGACCAAGGGGTACATGAACAAGATTTGATGTGTATAAGGAGTGTAATACACGCTTGGATTCTTAAACAATGGCCCAATAGTCCTAAATATCATGTTTGCTCAATTTGAATTTCATGCACTTGCTCAAATTTCCCAACTTGTACTGGTCATAACTCTTACAATTTTCATCTTTTAAAGGTAATCTTGCACTTTTTGGAAAGCTCAAGATGTCCTCTTCAATCTCTATGTTGATCATTTTTACATTTGGAGATTTTATCTTGATGTAATTTGCCTTTACAAAAAGTGTCTTCTTGTTGACTTTTGAAATGACCTATAATGTATTGGTCCATATCTCTCAAATGAAGCATTTTTTGGATTTGAGCTTAGACATACAAGGATGTAGATAATTGAATTTCCTTCAAAATGAGCTTGGTTTGGGGGAAAAGTTATGAAGCATGTGAAAGTTATGCTTGGTCAAATTTCAGTTGATTACTCCTTAAGAAAACCCTAATTTGGCAACTTTTGACTTTTGATGATTTGAGAGTTTTCCTTGATAAATCATAATAAACCATTGATAAAATTATGAATATGAATTCAAAATCTTGATGTTGACCAAATATCTTGAAGTTTGACTGTATGTTGACCAAAATTGACTTTTTGTTCAATAGAGTTGACTTTCAGTCATCTGAGCCATTGACTGAGCAAACTTGTGATGCAAGGCAAGAAACTTGGTATGAGGATTCTTGGAGACCTATAAGAGACCATGAATTCTATTTGAGACTTTAGAAACCCAAATTTCCTTGTGAAAGATAATATCCTAGTTGTGGACCCTTTGCTTAGGATGAGAATTTGTCTGATTAATTCTTGGGCAACCTTGAGCATTTGAGAACCCTAGGAGAATGTATTGAAGAAAATGAGAGGGAAAATTTTGGGGTACAACAGCAAGGATCAAGAGCTATATGAGTAAACATTGGTTGAATTAATGAAGGTCGTGTTTCTTAAACCTGAAGAGGAGTTGATAGACTTTTTTAACAGGTGTAAACTGAGTAACTCTAGATCCGTGTTATACACAAACTGTAACGTGATCTAAGACGAAGAAGCTGCAAAAAAGATCAAGGCACTGAAGAAAAAGAACCATCAAGGAAATAATTCAAAAGTGGTGTTTGACCATGCTAAGGGGCCAACCAACGTTCAAGTACCTCAAGAGAAACCTAAGTTCCCATATCTGAGAACTTTTGCGCCATTAACTGATGTACCCAACAATAACTGGGTTCATCCCTTTCATCCTAGGGCGGAAAACCAAAATTGGAAGGTGGTAAAAAAGGGTTCAGGTTCAACCCACAAATGGGAGATGATATAAAAGGGATCTAGTTCGGCTTAACTTGCTAAGACATGTATCATACCAAAGAAATACCATGTTCCTCCCACCTACAAAGGGAAGAATCCTATGACAAGAACTCAATGAAGGAGGTTTCAGAGGAACAAGAAAGCAGCAAGGGAGGCTGCAACAAAATTTGTTCCACAACAGAGGAATGAGAAAGCTATGAGAGATGCTTCAACTGAGTTTGTTCCACAAAAGGGTGAAAGTTCCCAAAAGGAAATACAACATCGACTGACCAAATAAAGGTTTTTGATGCTAGTTGCGAATGAGTCGCCAGCAAAGGTTGAAGATCTTGGTGACAACAACATGGATGATGAAGTATCGGACAACTTCAAAGACAGTTCAGAGGGTGGTTTGATAATTCACTGCAACATTGTGTTGGTTTTTCCCAATGAATATGCGTTCGCCTCAGAGGCATCTAGGGATGAGGAAGAAGACATGTGTGCAAAATCAGTAGGTCAAAAACCTCTATGTTGTTATGTCATGAACAATGGGGTGGTACAAAAGAAACATGCAACATTTGAGAAATCTATAGCTGGCATGATGCATCATCTCAAACCTTTGTTCATAAGGGATAAGGTTGATGGTTTCCCAGTGAACAAAGTGTTTGTTAATGGTGGCGAAGCTGTTAATTTGATGCCACCGTCATTGCTGACGAAGGTTGGTAAGTTCGACACAGACCTTAAAACACATAATATGGTCCTGTCGAACTATGAAGGAAATACAAGTCACATCTTGGGTATGATTCAAGTCAATTTCTCAATTGGCTCGACCTCGAAGATAATGTTATTTATGGTGATAGAGTCCAAGGCAAATTTCAACTTGTTGTTAAGGCGTGAATGGATACATGGAATAGGGGTGGTACCTCCAATCGTGCATCAGTGTGTGTCCATATGGCGTCAATACGGGATCATTGAAAACATAGAGGCGGATCATAGCTATTTTACCGCTGATGCAAAGGTGGTGAGTCGAAAGAATTTCAACAAAGCATTTGCAACCATACCACCGTGCAGCCCAGAAGGTGTAGTTCTCAAGCCGCATCCTGATGCAATCAATTTTTTGACTTTACACCCCACTCATGGTTTTATCTGGGACCAAGAAAAGTTGGACACATATCCTGCCGCAGAAGGGAAGTTTGAGCCCACTGGGTGGGAAGAAGAACAAATTCATGATGATGCCTGAGGTGAATGCTCTGGCAAGGATTTTGGCTTATATGGCTGAAAATAGAATAAACGCGGCCTTAGAGACTGAAGATGTTGTAAATATGGCACCTGATGCCATCATGGTGGGAGATCTTAGAGAACCAAGCAAAACAACAGCTTCAGAAAGCTAGAGGTTTCATTGTATATACGAAGAATAACCTTTGGGTTTGAGAAAGATCCAAAAGAAATTTTTTTAAAGATGCAAGCATAAGATCCCTTGGAGGATGTCGACTTGGGTGATGGTTCGATCAATAAAATTACTTACATCAGCACAAAGATTGACAGCCAGATGAAGGATCAGGTGATCAAATTGCTCAAACAATTCAGAGACTGCTTTGCATAGGACTATAATGAGATGTCTGGTTTGAGTAGAAAAATGGTGTAGATGAAGTTGCCTATAAATCCAGGCAAACGACCAATTAAGCAGATGCCAAGAAGGTTCGCACCAGAAGTATTTTCCAAAATCAAAGTGGAGATCAAATGGTTTTTGAAGAGTACGTTCATCAGAATAACCAGGTATGTTGAATGGTTAGCAAATATAGTCCATGTAATGAAGAAAAACGGAAATTTAAGAATTTGCATAGATTTAGGGATTTAAATAAAGCCACCCCAAAGGACGAATATCCAATTCCTGTAGAAGAAATGCTGGTCGATTCAGCCGCATGATATGAATATTTAAGTCTTTTAGATGGGTATTCAGGCTATAATCAAATTTTCATTGCTAAAGACGATACCCGCAAAACTATGTTTCGATGCCTTGGGGCGTTAGGCACATATGAGTGGGTCGTCATGCCTTTTGGTTTGAAAAATGCAGGGGCGACTTATTAAAGAGCAATGAACTCAATGTTTCATGATTTCATAAACACGTTCATGCAGGTGTACATTGATGACATTATAGTCAAGTAACCCTCGAGAGCTGGTTATTTAGACCACCTTAGACAATCTTTTATTAGAATGAGGGAATATGGATTAAAAATGAATCCATTAAAGTGTGCTTTTTGTGTTCGTGCAAGATATTTTCTAGGTTTTATAGTGCACGAGAAAGGCATGGAGATCAATCAAAACAAGGACAAGGCAATTTTGAATACCAAAGCACCAACAACAAAGAAAGAACTCCAATATTTATTGGGAAAAATAAATTTCCAGAGGCAGTTCGTGTCAAACATGAGCGGAAAAACTTTGGCATTTTCTCCTTTGCTGAAATTAGGCAAAGAGTATGAATTCAAGTGGGAAAACGAACACCAAGAGGCATTCAATTGTCTGAAAGATTATTTAATGAAGCCTTCGATGCTGGCACGTCCAAACAGAAACAAAGGCATGAAATTATATATCGCAGCGTCAGAGTCGACACTGGGAAGCATGTTGGCCCAGGTGTTGCACCCCAAAATTTACCCTCATGATTTCAGAATTTTTGTATGCATTATGTTTCATCATATACATTCATGCATTGAGATGGGATCAAGGTATTCTTATCTTTATTGTATTCTTCAAGATAAAAGATTGGTTGTTTTTTCAATCAGTGCAAGAAGGGTTTCATGCCCTCCATTTGTGATGAATTTAGGTTACACGGGCTTTCTAGGCCTCAAGATATCTCACTGATTCTTTGTTTCATCATAGAATTGAGAACCACAAGTATTTTGATCTTGAAACATGTTTCTCCCATCTATTGGCTCTTGTGCTAGGGTTGTTGATTATTGAATTTGTAACGTCTTTCTTGACAAAATCTCAGAAGCATTATCATCCTAAGTTTTATCTCAGTGCACACTCAATCATCAGCAGAGGTTCATTTGACTTAAGATTTTTATGGTCACTTTTATTTCCACCTTTTTAGGATTGTTTCATTTTTCGGAGGGCTTGAGGCATTGATGTTTCGTGGACCATTGAGGCCATAGCGCAAGAGATGGTGTATGGATTCATTTTGATCGAGACAATCTCATCATTGTAAGTTGAAAGGAATTGAGTTAGGAGTTTATATCATTTTAAGTTGAAAGGAATTGAGTTAGGGGTTTATTAAAGTGGCACGTGTATTCGGTTTTGTTCATTTCAAGATTAAGTCCATGTGGATTAATTTCATTTGTTCATGGTTCAAGATTCATTTTATCTTGTTTCACAAAGTCTAATTTCAAACTCAAGTGTTCAAGGCATACTTTCGTAATTCAAAATCCATACATCACCATGATTCATCAAATTATTTCTACCATTTATAACTCCATTCAAGTTCCGTACAAATAGCATCATCATCCAAAAACCATTACAATTCATGAAGGCATTTTATGAAAATTATTCAAATTCTACAAGTTCACAAAAAGTTGAAAAGATCTTATGCTTTCAAATACACATTTTCTTTAAAAGTTTATTTTACAAGAGCTTTCAAATTCGTATGTCCTAAGTTTTTAGGATACTAGACTCAAATGGATCATAAACTAAGTCCTAAGATTGCTAATGAGGTCTTCATCTTCACTTCTTCGAATTCCTCCAAGACTTCTTCATCTTCTTTAAGCAATCTTCATTGTTCTCTCAAGCATCTCCATCATTTATGTTCATGAAACAAGAAAAAGAGAATGGGTTAGCAATCATCAAAATAATTAAACATAAATAAGAGTTTTCGAAAAGAGGATTTCAAGATTCATCATGAGGGTTTGTGAAGGAATCAGAACATAGGAAGTTTGAATGCAATCATATGCCAAAGCCCAACAAAAGCCTCATTAGTTTGCAAACAAAATCAGATTCAAGTATCAATCATGGGCCTAATTCCATCCTACTGCAAATCTCAAACAAATTGAAAAGAAAATGTTTGGTTCGCAATAATACAAGCTCAGTAAAGAGCATCACGGTTACTCCAGTAGCAAAGAGAGAATACAAAATTCAAAATCCATCCTAATACCATAGAAAAACACAGATGACATAATCAAACAAAAATAGATATAAAAAATTGTAAAGCCCAATAACAAGCAAATTTGTCAAGTCCACCTTCCATGAATAAAAAAACTATCACATATCAGAAGAATGCAAAAGCCCAAGACAGAAGTGATTTCTCAAGGCATGTTTTCACGAAATAATTCAATCCAACACATTCATCACCTTCCTCAATCACAAAACCCTTCAGATATTAGAAACTATATACAGAAATCAAATTCGTTCACAAATATCACAAAAACCAAGAGAAGCTATCAAGCATAAAACCCGATCTTACTCATCATTTTCCTAACCATAAATCCCTTCAGAACATAGAGAAAGAAGAAGGAGAAGAACAAATCGCAAGGTTCAGATGAATACAAAAGCAAAAAGTTCAGAAAGATCTCACTGAAGTAGATTCAGAAGTGGCGTTCTCTTTTATCATAATCAACAACCTCTTATCATCGTCTTTGCAGCGTGAATCACATCATCACCATCATATCTTCATTTGTTAGCACCTAGGGTTTCATTTTCGCATTCAAGATATGCTCAAATCGTCGCGCCTCCTGTAAAATCAAGCACTGGAATTGTAATCAGAAGGGAAAGATGAAGCTAGTGGTGCAAGAAAAGTAGATATCAGAGCAAGTTCGCCGCTCGCCACTGTGTGAGGCATTTTCTGGCACGGATGCTTCATCGTCTCCGACCATCGCCTTTGAAAGAGGAACGAGAGAGAACACGAGGATAAGAGAGAGATATTTTATCTCATTTGTGTTATCTTTTACTAACATATTTTCTTTTTTTTAATTAAGTTATAATTATATCCCTAATCCGACGGTGACAAGTGTCACCGCCATTGTGGTTAATCGTTGATTTTGTGTAGGTGTCCCCCTGGATCCACCATGCTCCCTCGCATCTCAACCATCAGATCTACACAGATCAACATCAAGCGCTTCTTAAACGCGTTCCCATGGTACACCTCCATGAAGGGGCCACACCAGATCCACCAGATCCAACGTGTGAATCACTATCAACCTTACCATGCGCCCTCAGTTCTCAGCCGTCAGATATCTCCAGATCTAATCCAATGCTCCATCCGTGCGACCTCACGCTGCATCCCCCAAAGCCGTAGCACACTAGATCCAGCTGACTCCAACATCTTGGGCATGGGCTCGTTTCTGCTAACCCCCCCCCCCCCCCTGAATTGCTGATTTCAGGCCCATTTTCCCTTTTCCTTTATATTTTTTTTTGTTTTATTTTGATTTAGTTATTTTCTTTATAAAAAAATAATAATAAAAATAATAATAATACAAAATAGATTTTAAATAAT
Source organism: Vicia faba (assembly GCA_948472305.1). NCBI lineage: Eukaryota > Viridiplantae > Streptophyta > Magnoliopsida > Fabales > Fabaceae > Vicia > Vicia faba. The sequence goes on from OX451735.1 coordinate 544,618,457, forward strand.
TAGTTAGATTGGAAAATAATATTTAATATAATTAATTATTTTGATAATTAGTTCTATTAAATAAGATAGTTCAATTTAATTATTTAATTAATTTCGATTGGATTGTATTGTTTTTTTAGACTTTTAATCGTGTTATCAATTTGATACATCCCTTCATGAACTTGTACTCCCATTCCTATATGATTTGTAATAGCTTAGAATTTTATTTCCTTGTATGTTTTAATTTTGGCTCAATCATGCATATGACATTCTATTAAGACACATGGCTTCCTCTTGGGCTCATCATCAAAAGGTATCCACCTACAAATGCACATTTGCACACATTCATAGTTTGGTCCTGGGCTTTTCTACAGCGACAACTATTCAACCGATTATTCTAATTGGTCGTTTAGAATACTAGTGCCACACTAGTCCCCATTTTCTAGGATCATGCATATAGCCACCTTGTATGGGCTTTTAATTTTTATCTTATGCATTGAAGCAACTCTCTTCTCTCCCCTTGGTCCACATACCAAGCATTTTCTTAAAGGGTCTTGTGATGTGATGGGAGAACTGACTTGAATGTTTTGCGTTTTATCACAAATGTTGCGGTTAGCAAGAGTCGCCATCGATTTTTCTTTTATCCAAAAGGAAAGGTGAAAAAGCACAGGAAAGACCTTTGAGATTATTTCTTGAGTTCGGGGGGTAGATTATGAAAAGGAAAGGTATTACCACCCTTTTCATCCATGGTTTTCCATGGGCTTTTAGTTACTTGCTAATTACTTGCTTTTGTTTGAAAATGTGCTTTGTGTGGTTTTTGAAAGCATTTTGAAAAGGCGTCATCGTTTAGGTAAACTTTGTAATGATTCTCGTTCGTAAGAATGTATACAAAGTGTTGATCTTTTGAAAATGTTTTTCAAGTTTGAAAGCTGTTTTTTGAAAGTGTTGGTGTTTGTTTTGAAGATAGCAAGGATGTTTTTGATTTTGAAATTGAGCAAGCAACTAGGAACGTTCTACCTACTAAAAAGTCTTTCTTGTTTATTTTCTCTTTCCTTTGACATTGTTATCTTACCATCGATTTGGTAAGCAACCCTATCTTTGGATGTAAATGGGACTGGTGTGGGTCATCGTATAACCATGATTAGCAATGTTGCAAGATATCCTAGCATCTTTCCTTAGGGACTAAGATCATTTTGAAAATGCAACATAGATAGCGTCATCGAGGGACTATGATCTTGTGTTTTTTTTTTTTTGCTAAGATACCTTACATGCATAACATTGCCATTTTGTAAGGCAACCAAGTGGATTTTACCCTAGGGATGCTTGTGTGCAACTGTGTTGATTTTTCATGCTTGATTTGTCTTTGATTAAGGTTTGCTAATTGATTGGTTTTAGTCTTTCTATACAAACCCTAATTACTAGCATTTATATAAAGCGATAAATTGCGAAAAGTAAAATTACTATGCTATTACATCATTAGGGGAGGGGGCGTAAAAATTTACAAATGGGGATTGCTAGAAAATTAAACCTAATTATCTTATTACAATCATATTGAATATTGTACAAAATTGAAAATAAAATTGCAAGAATATAAATGGAAAAAAGAGATGATTTTTGTTGTTTTTATGAAAGGGGTTTTTTGTCTTGACCTAATTAAATAAAAAGATTAATTAAAATTAAATTAAATTAAATTAAACTAATTAAGAAAAGAAATTAATTTAAAAAGGATTTTCAGGGTTTTTTTATAAAAAAGGTTTTAAATTAATGAAAATAAAATGAAGATTAATTATAAAAATACCCTAAATTCTAAATTGATTTTAACTAAAAAATAAAAAAAATATATTAATTTATCCTAAGTCTAAGGATTTATTTAAGGAAAAAAAGAAATTAATTTGTCTTTAAGAAAATATTTTTAATCTTTTGTTTTTATGAAAAAAAAAATACATGAGTTGTAAAAAATAAATAAAAATAAATTTGGATTTTTTATGATTTTATGAAAATAATAATAATAATAATAATAAAAATATTATTAATAATAATAATAATAATAATAATAATAATAATAATAATAATGAAGATAAAATAAATAATAAATAAAAATATAAAGAAAAAAGTCAGGGGGGTGAATTAGTCAGGTAAAAGTATTGTGAGAAAAAATACTCAGGCCTACATGAAAAGCCCAAATGTTGCAAAAAAAAAACACAAAAAAAGTCAGAAATTTGTGAAAAAATTGCAAAAGGTCATGCTGGGGCTTGAACCCAGGACCTAAGGATGAACAGGCGCGCGGTTTACCACTGGGGTGGCTATACATCCTTTAATATAAGCAAAACAACAAATACATAACATCAATCCAATCCTGAAAATGACTTCATCTTCAACCTCCAGCCAAAGGACATGTATCTTCTTCATCTCTCAATAAAAATGAAAAGTTCAAACATGAAAGTTGTGGCATTTCTTCCCACGAATCCAACCATGTAAATAACTTAAGCTAACAATCAAAGATGAAGGAGAATTTCTCTGGCCCTAATTTAAAACCTAAAAATTTCAGAAAACTTCAACTCTAAAAATCTCTAAGCTCGGGCCATATAAATGCAAACTATGGATATGTATAGTTTCGTGGCAAAGTTATCTATATTTTATCTTCACAAATCAAGATCTAACAATGCCTAAATAGTGAGATGAAAAGTCAGAAAACTCACTTTGCTGCTGGAGATCGTGTTTTGAGTTAGAGCTACTTTCAAAGTGTTTTGATGATTAGGTGAGCTTCCTTGCACCTCCAGAAAGCTATTGCAAAGCTTACTTTGTGCTGAGAGTTCTTGAATCAAGCTGAAGAAGTCAATGTGCAATGTCCTGTTTTTGAAAATGGAGGATGGTGTAAATGGAATTACAGTTTGAAAACAATGGTTGGGGTAGCTTCTATATGGGTATTATAAGCTTTATGTATGGTTTGGCCAAGAAACGCACGAGGGGATTTGGAGATTGGATTCAAAAATAAAAAATGACAAGTTCTTGTGCATGTATGGCAATTTTTGGTTTTGGGGAGTTTGAGGGATTTTTTAATCGTGTGTTAGCTTACAATACATTTGTATAATTATATGGAAAAGGTTTGTGCACTTGAGGAGGTCAGAAAAGCAAGATGTAGACTAATGGCTATGTTACTTGAGTGGGAAGTATGGTTCCAATAGGAAGTACAAGCATGGGCTGAGTTATTGTAAGTGTTTAAAAAAACTTCTCTTGAGTTTTAGGACATGTATGATCAGAAGAAAACAATTGCAAGGCTCAAGAACAAGTTTTGTGCAAAAAGCTACTTTATCAAAATGGCATTGTGCACTTTCTTCACAAAATGGATATAAAGCAAGGCCTTGCATTGAATGATTGAATTTAGACCTCTAACAACTGTGCAAGCAATTAATTATTGTGTGCCTAACAAGTTTGAGGCCTGTAAAGTAGAGATTATGCAGCATAGGTTTGAAATTTGAATCTTGTTTATCACAAAATGACTTGTATTTCAAGTGTGAAAACCCTAACTTCATCTCTTCGATTATCCCTGCTCAAGAATGATCTCAAGGAGTTCTTGGACATTTTGGAAAGCTCGTAATATTCTATACAACCCCTCTTTGAATCACTTTTGAAAATTCCCCTTGGAACTATATGAAAAAGTGCCATGAAATTAGGTCAAAATCCTGACCAAAACTAGGGCAAAATTTCACTAAGTGTCTAATTTCAAGACCATGACTTTAGGAATTAATAAATTGAGATCCAATAAATTTTAGGATAAGATGTGAAAAGCAACGTTGTATATATAATGGAGATCTACAACTTTCATGTTGAAAGTTTCTTCTGAATCCTCTTGCATCTTGGTGAAAATTTTGCCCAAAGTTATAAAAAACAAGAAGTTTAAGCACTTAGAAAAATTTCTAAGTTAGAAAAACTTTGACTTTTCAAAATGAAATCTTGACTTTTTGATTTCTTGATGAATAAGTTTCATATTTTGACATGTTTTTATGAATTGTGATCTTTGACATTGAATTTTGACCAAAAAGTCAAAGTTTGACTTTTCAGTGTATAGTTGATTTTTTGATCAGTTGACTGAAAATTCACTCTCAGTCTAATTGATCTTGAGCAATGTTTTAGGTTATACCATTAGGTAAAAATTATTCAATTGAACTCTTGAGGTCATACTTCAAACCAATTGACCAATTGCTAGGTCAAAAATTAGAAATTGCCCTCTTTCAGTCAAAACCCTATTTTGACCATTTTGCCCTTTTGATGATTTGATCAAATTTCTTGAGGAATTATGGTCCAAACTTGATTAAATGATACATATGAGTTTATAATGTTGATGTGGATCAAAAATTATGAAGTTTGAGTGTAAATTTTCCATAGTTGACTTTTTCCCCAATACATCTGATTTTTAAGGCAACTGCTCAATTGACTGAGCAAAAGTGTGATCCAAGGCTTGAAACTTGACATGAATAATATTTAGGGTCCATAATGATCCATGAAAGTCATATGAAGCATTGAAATATCAATTATCCTTGTGCAATCTCAAACCCTAATTTTGGTCATCAATGCTTAAGGAGGGGTCTTGAGCTGATCAAACCCTAGTGCAATTTTGAACCAAGTGAGGCCTTTGTGAGAAAATATTTAATAAATGAGAGGGAAATTTTTTGGGTACAACAGCTGCCCCTGTTCAATCTTTTTAAACCTGAAGAGTTAGATTGGCGGATCCGCCATTCGTGACTTGAAGGTGAAAGATGATTAAATACTTGAGTGCCCAGAAATTTGCACTCGAAGATGGATGGTGAATGGGCTTATAGATGCCATTTGGAGGAATGTTGGTAAACACTGGTAGAAGTATCAGCATAAATCTCTTGTTAATTTGTACTAAAACTTGATATTTTACCTGTGAGAAAAAGAGTTAGTAAAAATGCAGATGTCTGCATGATGTTCACTAAATGCATATGGTATGTACATGCTATGATGTATGAATGTGAGACGTATGTTTTTATCCGGGAAAATAAATCCATGACTGCTGCTGAGGAAGTTCTGGGGGGTTGAATCCCTGATTTCCGTTGATGATGAAGAATATGCATATCTCCAAATTTTTTTGAAAAAATGCTTGAATGTCAGTTGTTATCTGGTCGGATCCAGGCTTCACAATTGCTGAGGATGAAGTAGTCGACTATTATCTGGTCGGATCCAGGCTTCACGGCAACTTACTGGAGGAAGAGACGAATTAATTGTTATATGGTCAGATTCCAGGCTTTACAGAAAATTTCTTGAAATTGAAAAGTTATCTTGTCGGCTTCGACCCATTTGGTAAAATAGTCGATAGCAACAAGCATGAAGCGATGTCTGTTGGAAGTTGTGGGCTTGATTTCTCCAATTATGTCAATGCCCCACATTGCAAATGGCCACTGAGCGGTCATGACGTTCAGAGGTATAGGAGGTACATGGACCTTGTCAGTGTAGATTTGACATTTGTGACAAGTTCTTGAATGTTGATAGCAATTAGTTTCCATTGTTGACCAATAGTAACCGGCTCTTAAGATTTTCTTAGCCATCATGTGTCCACTTGAGTGAGTACCGAAGAGACCATCGTGCATGTCTTCCATGATTTCTTCTGCCTCCTTCTTGTCCATGCATCGGAGTAGAGTTGAATCATTGTTATGCTTGTATAACATCCCGTTACTTAGGAAGAATTTGGCTGCAAATCTTTGCAAGAACTTTCTGTCATTGAAAGATGCCCCTTCTGGATAATCTTGTGCTACAAGGTATCTCATCACCTCATGGTACCATGGCTTTTCCGCATCAGTGTCAAGCTCATAGCAATGTGCAGGTTCATCGAATCTTTCAATTGTTATCATAGGGTCTTCGTTGTCCCATCTAACTTTGAACATTGAATACATGGTTGCCAAAGCGTCAGCCAACTGGTTTTCTTCCCTGGGGAAGTGTTCAAAAGTGATCTCTTCGAAGTGAGGAATTAGGGATAACACAAGTTCCTTTTAAGGGATGATATTAGGGTGTTTAGTGTCTCAATCTCCTTTTACTTGGCTGATCACTAGGGCGGAATCTCCGAATACATCCAAATGCTTGATCCTCAAGTCAATAGCAGCTTTCAGACCTAAGATGCATGCTTTATACTCGACCATATTGTTTGTGTAGTCGAAGCATAGTCTGGCAGTGAAAGGAGTGTGGAAACCTTCAAGAGATATAATCAAAGCACCAATTCTGTTACCTAAGGCGTTGGAAGCCCCATCGAATACCATAGTCCATCGGGATCCTTGTCCAGGTTCGTCATACGGTCCAGGTTTCGCACAGTCGGTTTAATAGCGTGATGTTCTCATCAGGCAAGTCGAAGTTCATTGACTGATAATCATCCACAGCTTGATGGGCCAAATGATTTGCTAGTACACTTCCTTTGATGGCTTTTTGAGTCGTGTATTGAATGTCGTACTCAGTCAAGATCATTTTCCAGCTGGCTATCCGTCCGGAAAGGGCAGGTTTCTCGAAGATGTACTTGATTGGGTCCATCTTAGAAATCAACAAAGTGGTATGAGTTAACATATACTGTCTTAGCCAGCGAGCAGCCCATGCTAGAGCGTAGAAAGTTTTCTCAAGCAGTGAATATCTGGTTTCACAGTCGGTAAACTTTTTGCTCAGGTAATAAATAACATGCTCTTTTCGGCCAGACTCGTCATGTTAGCCCAAAACACACCCCATAGAGTTCTCTAATACCATCAAGTACATGATCAAGGGTCTTCCTTCAACTGGAGGCATGAGAATAAGAGGTTCTTTTAGGTATTATTTGATTTTGTCAAAGGCAATCTGGCACTCATCGTTCCATCTGACTACCTGATCTTTCTTCAAGAGTTTGAAGAGTGGCTCACAAGTAGCAGTCAAGTGAGATATGAAACGGGCAATGTAATTGAGACGATCCAAGAATCCTCTGAATTCTTTTTCAGAATGAGGGACTGGCATTTCTTGGAAGGCCTTCACCTTGGCAAGATCAACTTTGATGCCTTTATTGTTGACGACAAACCCTAGAAGCTTTCTAGATCGTACTCCAAACGTGCACTTGTTAGGATTTAACCTTAGCTTGTACTTCTTCAGCCTCTCGAATAATTTATGCAGATGATCGAGATGTTCTTCTTCAGTTTGTGATCTGGAAATCATGTCATCCACATATACTTCTATCTCATGATGAATCATGTCATGAAATAAAGCTACCATAGCCCTTCAATATGTTGCCCCTGCATTCTTTAATCCGAATGGCATGACCTTGTAGCAGAAGGTGCCCCATTGCGTAACGAAAGTAGTCTTCTCCATGTCTTCGGGAGCCATCCTTATCTGATTATAAAATGAGAAGCCATCCATGGATGAGAAGACTTTATGTTGAGCAGTATTATCAACTAAGACGTCAATGTGTGGTAGAGGGAAGTCATCCTTGGGGCTTGCCCTATTCAGATCCCTATAGTCTACGCACATGCGAACTTTCCTGTCTTTCTTTGGCAATGGCACCACATTGGCAACCCATTGAGGATAGGATGTTACGGCTAGGAACCGTGCATCAAATTTTTTCATCACTTTAGCTTTGATCTTTTCAGACATATCAGGCCTCATGCGTCGAACCTTTTGTTTAACAGGAGGGCAGTCCTCTCTTCTCGGCAGAAGATGAACTATGATGTCGGTATCCAACCCAGGCATATCTTCATAAGACCAAGCAAATACTTCCACATAGTCTCACAACATCTGAACCAACCTGCTCTTGACACTGCTTTCCAAGTTAGCGCCGATCTTGATTTTCTTTTTATCTGACTCAGTACCCAGGTTGATAACTTCAACTGACTCTTCATACAGTTGAATAGCTTTTTACTCTTGTAATAGAAGTCTGGATAGTTCTCCCGGTATGTCACAATCTTCTTCGCCTTCGTCTTCGGCTTGGTTGATGGGACATTCAAATTCATAGTCGGCAATAATAGAGTTATTGGCAATAGGATCCAGAGTGGATGTGGACCTGCAAAAGTGTGTGTGTGTGTGTGTGTGTGTGTGTGTGTGTGTGTGTGTGTGTGTGTGTGTGTGTGTAAGATACATGGCTATTTTTGAAAATGTATTTGAAAGAAAGGAAAGACAATGAACACAAATATTTGAATGCGAAAGAGTCCAATGTACTGAATGATCATATGATTAGATGAATATAAATAAAACCCTTGACAAATGGACCAAAATGCCCCGGGCTAGGCATATGGTTGAAAAGTCATTGTTAAAATATTACAAACAACAAGTTCTTGAATTGAAATAAAAGAAATAACAAGTAGATTACTCCTCAATGAAGGAGATAGGCACAAAGTCCTTTGTATGCCAATTCTTCAGCACTTTTTTAGTTGGATACACCCATTCCTCAAATGCAGCCTCTTCATCATAATCACCCACGGCGTTGACTTCATTGCTTTCAATGCGGAGAGGCGGTTTTCCAGCACGAGCATGCCTCACCTCTTTCTGAGATTTAACATTGAAGCCTAGACCAAACTTGTCCGCTTTAAATGGGATATCAAGGAGTTACCCCCAAGTATCGCAGTTTCCTTCTTCAATTTCGGCGCGGGCATCCTTGACTGAAACCATCTTTGGTGTGGCCTTAACAGTTTTAGACTCATCAGAAGAATATTTAGTAGCAATAATCATCGGCGGTACAACCTCAAAGTCTTAACATGGGGTTTAAATGAATTATCCGTCCATCTCTACGTACTTGAAAGAGTTAAGGTGGCTCACCATAAACTCTTCTTCCCCACAGACGGTGACTATTCTGCCCTTGACTGGACATTTGAGTTTCTGGTGGAGGGTTGAATTCACTGCGCTAACTTTATGAATCCACGGGCGACCTATTAGACAAGAATAGGAAGGGCGAATATCCATAATATAGAAGGTGGAGTTGAAGATTTTGGAACCCACTTTGATTGGAAGATCTACCTCCCCATGAACAGTCCTCTTTGATCCGTCAAACGCTCTTACAATGATGTCGCTTGGCTTCAAGACTAAATCCTCACAGTCAAGACGATAAAACGCCCCATTGGGTAATACATTCAGAGAAGAACCAGTTTCGAATAGTACATGTGCTAGGTTAGTCCCTTTGCACTCAATAGAAACATGTAAAGCCTTGTTGTGATTCTTCCCGAGAGGTGTTAAGTCAGCATCTAAAAATTCCAAGCCATTATCAGCTGTCAGGCTACCCACGTAATTCTCAAATTGATCTGTTGTTATCTCATGGGGGACATGAGCTTTTTTCAGGAACTTGATTAATGTTCGAGCATGGGCATCAGAGCAAATCAGCAATGACAACATTGAAATCTTAGAAGGGGTTTGCCCCAACTGTTCTATAATTTTGAAGTCGCTTCTCTTGATGATCTTTAAAATCTCGTCCATTTCACGGGCAGAGGGTTCTTCATCAGCTACGCTCTTGGATGGTACTTTAATCACAACCAGCTCAACAACCTTTTCCTTCCCTCTGGTATTGGTACATGGCTTGGCCGCAGTAATGCGGATGGGCGTCCTTGTAACAACTGGTGGTGAGATATTGGGTGAAAATATTCTTCCAGTTCTAGTTACCTTGCTTGAGTCAGCTATGGTGCTGACATTGTCATATTTTTCTTCCTCGATCCAGGAATCTTGTTTAATCCCATGATAGAACACTTCAGCACTGTAATTCTATGGTACCTCTTTGTTTGAAGAATAGGGAATCGGTCTGGGATTGGTAATGATTAATGGAGAATTAGTGGGATAATTTGAAATCATAATAGGACCTTTAGAGGTGATCCTAAGAGGTTTGTTAGAGATAGTAATAATGGAGAGGTCTTCACACTTGTTCATCAAACTCTTGGCAGGTGGAGTCTTTTCAAACAAAATTTCATGGCTATCCATCAGGCACTGTATGCCTTTTTTCAGCCCTTCACATCCATTGAGTTTTCTTGTACAGCTTACACAGTCTTTTTCACAGCCAGGGAAGATCCCAACTTTCAACAAATTGCTTTTGATTATATTCAGTAGAGTAGTCAATTCTTCAACAAAGGCAACAAAAATTGTATCTTCGACAGCATTAACACCTTTGTCATCCTTCGGCATTGGAGTGGTAATTACATTTGGCATTGGAGGAGGATCAAACTCAATAGTCTTGTTGTCAATTAAATCCTGGATCTTGTTCTTCAAGACCCAGCACTAGTCAGTCTCGTGCCCGAGGCTGTTTAAATGGTAAGCACACTTTGCGTTCGGATTATACTTTGGTGACGAGGTGTCAGGGTTGGCGGGAGGATCGCACAATGTCACTAAATTAGCCTTGAGCAAATGTTGAAGGGCTTGATACAATGACATGCCTAACCTTGTAAATTGTCTTCTTGGAGTTTCAAAATGTTGATGATTTGTAGATGGTCTTGGAGTAGTAGTTTGATTGGAGATTCGGATAGCATTGACAGACGGACGATCATTCTTCTTGGTATGGGCCCTTGCTCCATACACAACATTAACTTCCTTCTTTTCAGCAAAAGGTTTCTTGATAGGATTGGTGGTGGAGGTATATGCCACAGAGATCTTCCCACTTTTGATGTCACTTTCAACTCTTTCACCGGTTAAGATTAATTCGGTGAAACCAGAAGAAGAGCAGCAACCAACAGATTAAAGAAAGGGCCAGATAAAGTTCCCATGAACATGTCAATGTGTTCCCTATCAGTCAATAGAGGTTGGACCCTACTAGCAAGGTCTCTCCACTTTTGGGCATATTCCTTAAATCCTTCATTCTTTCCCATAGTCATATCTTGCAATTGAACCCTCGTTGGCGCTAAGTCGGTGTTGCACTGATACTGATGGTAGAAGGCAGTAGCTAAATACTCCCAAGTGTTGATATGAGAACCATCTAACTGATAAAACCATTCAAGTTGTGTTCCAGCCATTCTCTTTTGGAAAAAGTGAACCCATAGCTTCTTATCGGCAGTGTGCGGCTGTATCTTGTGCACATAAGATTTCAAATGGAGTTTTGGACAAGAAACCCCATCGTATTTTGCAAAGATTGGTACTTTGAATTTGTGGGGAATTATTACCCCAAAGATCAAACCCAAATCATCAAAATCTAAACTGGGGACGGCTTGGATTTCAACAGCTTTTAATATGTCTTTTAACTGCTTGAATTTGATATCAGCGGGTGGATACTGCTTGTTGAAATAATCATCATCAGATTCTTGACCATTAGCACATTCAACTTGAGTACTCTTGACTTCACTGACCTGGTTCTCGTCCTCTTCAAATGAGTCTCCTCCTACTGGGATTTGACGGATTGTCTCCTTGAACCTTCTACCCATGTTGAGTAGAGCTTTCTTCTTTGGCTTCTTCTTAACGGCCAGTAAAGCCATCATATCTTGTTGCCCCTTGGCTAGGGCTAGTAGAGCTTCCTGAAACTGAGAATTCTGGGCTTGGAGATCTGTCACAGTTTTCTCTAGATCCATCTTGCTGAAATAAACAGCATAAAGATAAGGAAACCTGTTATGCAAAAAACTTGTCATGTTATGATGCATGGGATATGTACATGCAAATGTTTTCAAGGATTAATGAGATTTAAATTTGTATAGACAAACAGAATGAACAAACGTTAATTTTCATTAGACAAAACAAGAAATATCACATCATGCCTCTTGGGATTACAAAATAACTTTCTAAGATAAAAAGACTGAACGCATCCTCTTCGGTGCGAGATAAGCGTTCACACTTTTCTCTTCTTGTAACTGCTTCATAAGCTCTAAGACCCTCTTCTCACTAGCATAGAATTGGGCCTCGAAAGTATCTCGTTCTTCCTTCAGCTGGACCCAACCCTTTTGTAAGTCTTCGGGAGAGGTAGGCATGTCGGGATGGAGGATGGTGTAGGGAACATCCCCTTCGACCACATGCTATACAATGACTGGTAAGATGGAGGGATAAGGCATCACAAGTTTTTGAGCACGAGCTCGCACCCATTTAAGGTAAGGCTCGAGGGGAATGGAATTATTGTGTCCTAGCGTCTTACTATCCACCTTTTTCAACATCCTCCAAGCTCGGATAAACCTTTGATGGTAACCTTGACCGTCGCTCTCGTAGTCAAATACCAAACCTTGAATAAGCATCTCATGTGGACCATCCATTTGGGCGTAACCAAATTGTCTTAAGGCTAAGAAACAGTTGTAGGTGATACCTCCTCTAATGCCAATTAAAGGGACATTAGGGAATTCTCCATAATGGTCAACGATAGTAACATTCTCCAAAGAGCGGGAACACCAATGAATATCTGAATGTCTGAGCGTCATCAACCTTTGTGACCACCTTGAACCTTGTTCATTCTTTAATACAGATTGGGGAAGATGCAAAATAAACCATCTTGCCAAGAGAGGAGTACAACACATAAGTATACCTCTTTTCCTCATTGTGAGAGTGTGAAAGGAATGTAGGATGTCCCCTAGAAAAGTAGGCACCGGGTTACGAGACATAAAGATTTTGACGATGTTCACATCTATGAGTTGGTTAGAATTTGGAAACAAAACCATACCATAGATGAGGAGAGCCACAATTTCCTCAAAGTCTTGCAAATCCAAAGAGTTCCAACAGTTTTGGGCTTTCTAAAACAAGAACTTTGCTAGGAAACCTTTGACACCACTCCTTGCTTCCCAATTAGTTGTGATATAAGATGGTTGCAAGTGTAGAGCTTGAGAAATCTCTTCTGGCTTTGGATTACTTTCCGTACCATTGAAAGGTAGTTGATTGAGAATGGGAATCCTCAAGAGTTGGGAGAATTCTTCCAAAGTTGGCACAAGTTGATAATCGGGAAATGTGAAGCAATGGTGTAGAGGATCAAAGAACTGAAAGAGCACCTTCATCATGTCTTCATCAGTGTTGGAGGTGACCAAGTTTAGTAGGCGACCATGTCTTTCGGTGAATGGAGAATTTTCAGGAATCCTTGATGCTAATTCTTTGAGTTGAGGAGGGATCCTTACGAGATTGACTTGAATGGTTTTCCTGTGAACAGAATCCATGTCCTACATAATAGAACAAAGATAAATCCCAAAAATCCTTGAAATGGTTAGTGAGTATGAGTATGATGTCATGATGTTTATGATGTTATGTACAAGTATATATATACAAAAAAAGCAAAAAAGTCCTTAGGTTTAGGCTTGCATGGAGTCTCATAGGTAAGTACCCTCTTGAAGTTTAGTTGGCTCAAACTTGTCCTAGTAATAGTAATTGGGTCCTAAGGAGCTCAATATCACTGGTTTGTTTTCTTGGGCATTGTTTCAGCGCAAACCTCTTTAATGGCGACCGAAATATCCCAAAAAACCAAACCTCAATGAGTGTAGTATCGAGTATCTACCAACTTCAGACTGCACCAAAGCCGGTCATCTCACTACGTCCTAATGGCCAAGTTGGTCAAGTAAAGGTTCTAAAAGTTCATTAGTGCTTATGACATCACTCAGTGGCCCTGTATTATCCTTGACTACTCAAGGGCTATCGGTACCCACAAATATGCCGCACTAACGTAGCTATTGCTTAGACCATGTTGGTATACCCCACACAATTTCCATAACCTATTGCTACATACCTATAAGGTAACCCAAATTCGGGTAGAGGATTCAAACTCAAATGAAGAACCATAATGTAAAGCATACAAGTCAAACAAAGAAAGCAAGTAAATGTGATCTAACCCTAAGGTAACCCCACTTTTAGAATATTCCCCAACAGAGTTGCTAGTTATGTGATGCGGTGGGAGAACTGACTTGAAGGTTTTATATTTTATCGCAAATGTTGCGGTTAGCAAGAGTCGCCACCGACTTTTCATTTATCTAAAAGGAAAGGTGAAAAAGCACAGGAAAGACCTTTAAGATTATTTCTTAAGTTCGGGGGGTAGATTATGAAACAGAAAGGTATTAACACCCTTTTCATCCATGGTTTTCCATGGGCTCTTAGTTACTTGCTAGATCACTTGCTTTTGTTTGAAAATATGCTTTGTGTGGTTTTTGAAAGTATTTTGAAAAGGCGCTAGCGTTTAGGCAAACTTTGTAATGATTCTCGTTAGTAAGAATGTATACAAAGTGTTGATCTTTTGAAAATGTTTTTCAAGTTTGAAAGATGTTTTTTGAAGGTGTTGGGGTTTGTTTTGAAGATAGCAAGGATGTTTTTGGTTTTGAAATTGAGCAAGCAACTAGGAACCTTCTACCTACTCAAAAGTCTTTCTTGTTTATTTTCTCTTTCCTTTGACATTGTTATCTTACCATCGATTTGGTAAGCAACCCTATCTTTGGATGTAAACGGGACGAGCGTGGGTCATCGTATAACCATGATTAGTAAAATTAAATTAAACTAATTAAGAAAAGAAATTAATTTAAAAAGGATTTTCAGGGTTTTTTTATGAAAAAGGTTTTAAATTAATGAAAATAGAATGAAGATTAATTATAAAAATAACCTAAATTCTAAATTGATTTTAACTAAAAAAATAAAATAATATATTAATTTATCCTAAGTCTAAGAATTTATTTAAGGAAAAAAAAGAAATTAATTTGTCTTTAAGAAAATATTTTTAATCTTTTGTTTTTATGAAAAATAAAATACATGTGTTATAAAAAATAAATAAAAATAAATTTGGATTTTTTATGATTTTATGAAAATAATAATAATAATAATAATGAAGGTAAAATAAAAAAAATATAAATATAAAGAAAAAAGTCAGGGAGGTGAATTAGTCAGGCAAGAGGTATTGTGAGAAAAAATACTCATGCCTACATGAAAAGCCCAAATGCTGCAAAAAAAAAACACTAAAAAGTCAGAAATTTGTGAAAAAATTGCAAAAGGTCATGCTGGGGCTTGAACCCAGGACCTAAGGGTGAACAGGTGCGCGCTTTACCACTCGGGTGGCTATACATCTATTAATATAAGCAAAACAATAAATACATAACATCAATCCAGTCCTGAAAATGACTTCATCTTCAACCTCCAGCCAAAGGACTTGTATCTTTTTCATCTCTCAATAAAAATGAAAAATTCAAACATGAAAGTTGTGGCATTTCTTCCCACGAATCCAACCATGTAAATAACTTAAGCTAACAATCAAAGATCAAGGATAATTTCTCTTGCCCTAATTTAAAACCTAAAAATTTCAGAAAACTTCAACTCTAAAATTCTCTAAGCTCAAGCCATATAAATGCAAATTATGTATATGTACAGTTTCGTGGCAAGTTATCTACATTTATCTTCACAAATAAAGACCTAACAATGCCTAAATAATGAGATGAAAAGTCAGAAAACTCACCTTGCAGATGGAGATCGTGTTTTGAGTTAGAGCTACTTTCAAAGTGTTTTGATGATTGGGTGAGCTTCCTTGCACCTCCAGGAAGCTATTGTAAAGCTTACTTTGTGCTGAGAGTTCTTGAATCAAGCTGAAGAAGTCAATGTGCAATGCCCTGTTTTTGAAAATGGAGGATGGTGTAAATAATATTACAGTTTGAAAAGAGTGGTTGGGATAGCTTATATATGGGTATTAGAAGCTTTGTGAATTGTTTGGCCAAGAAACACACGAGGGGATTTGGAGATTGGATTCAAAAATCAGAAATGATAAGTTTGTGTGTTTGTATGGAAATTTATGGTTTTGTGAAGTTTGAGGGATTGTTTAATCATGTGTTATCTTACAATACATTTGTATAATCGTATGGAAAAGGTTGGTGCACTTGAGGAGGTCAGAAAAACAAGATATAGACTTATGGCTATGTTACTTGAGTGGAAAGTATGGTTCCAAGAGGAAGTACAAGCATGGACCGAGTGATTGTAAGTGTTTAGACAAACTTCTCTTGAGTTTTAGGACATGTATGATCAGAAGAAAACAATTTCAAGGCTCAAAAACAAGTTTTATGCAAAAAGCTACTTTATCAAAATGGCATTGTGCACTTTCTTCCCAAAATAGATATAAAGCAAGGCCTTGCATTGAATGTTTGAATTGATACCTCTAACAGTTGTGCAAGAAATTAATTATGGAGTTCCTAACAAGTTTGAGGCCTTTAAAGTATAGATTATGCAGCATAGGTTTGAAATTTGAATCTTGTTTATCACAAAATGACTTGTATTTCAAGTGTGAAAACCCTAACTTCATCTCTTCGATTCTCCCTGCTCAAGAATTATTTCAAGGAGTTCTTGGATATTTTGGAAAGATTGTAATATGATATACAACCCCTCTTTGAATCACTTTTGAAAATTCCCCTTGGAACTATATGAAAAAGTGCCATGAAATTAGGTCAAAATCCTGACCAAAACCAGAGCAAAATTTCACTAAGTGTCCAATTTCAAGACCATGACTTTAGGAATTAATAACTTGATATCCAAGAAATTTTAGGAGATGTTTTGTAAAGCAAAGTTGTATATATCATTGAGATCTACAACTTTCATGTTGAAATTTTCTTATGGATCCTCTTTCATCATGGTGAAATATTTGCCCAAAGTTGTAAAAAAACATGAAGTTTAAACACTTAGAAATATTTCTAAGTTAGAAAACTTTGACTTTTCAAAACAAAATCTTGACTTTTTGATTTATTAATGAATAAGTTTCATATTTTGACATGTTTTGATGAATTGTGATCTTTGACATTGAATTTTGACCAAAAAGTCAAAGTTTTACTTTTCAGTGTACAGTTGACTTTTTGATCAGTTGACTGAAAATTAACTATCAGTCCAATTGATCTTGAGCAATTTTTTAGGTCATACCATTATGTAAAAATTATGCAATTGAACTCTTGAGATCATACTTCAAACCAATTGACTATTTGCTAGGTCAAAAATCAGAAATTACCCTATTTCAGTTAAAACCCTAATTTTGACCATTTTGCCTTTTGATGATTTGATCAAATTTCTTGAGGAATTGTGGTCCAAACTTGATTAAATGATACATATGAGTTTATCATGTTGATGTGGATCAAAAATTATGAAGTTTGACTGTAAATTGGCCATAGTTGACTTTTTCCCTAATACAGTTGATTTTTAGGTCGACTGTTCAATTGACTGAGCAAAAGTGTGATCCAAGGCTTGAAAATTGACATGAATAATCTTGATGGTCCATAATGATCCATGAAATTCATATGAAGCATTGAAATCTCAATTATCCTTATGCAATATCAAACCCTAATTTTGGTCATCAGTGCTTAAGAAGGGGTCTTGAGCTGATCAAACCCTAGTGTAATCTTGAACCAAAAGAGTCCTTTGTGAGAAAATATTTGATAAATGAGAGGGAAAATTTAGGGGTACAACGGGTCTCATAGTTGAGTTTGGGCATGGCCATTCTCACAATATTAATCAAGTTTTGTCCTTGATTAATCATAACCCGAATTAACCACTTTGGTCCATATACTAAGTGTTTCCATGCACCAAAAGGGTATCATAGTTGAGTTTAGGCATGGCCATTCTCATGAGATTAATCATGTTTTTCCCTTGATTAATCATAACCCGAATCAATCACTTTGGTCCATATACTAAGTGCTCCATGCAAAAAAGGTCTCAAGGTTAGTGGTAGGATAACCTACTCTCACGAGATTAATCAAGTATACCCCTTGGTTAATCTTAACCTGATTCAACTCCTATACACCAAGCATTACTTTTATCTTGTGGACACTTGTGTTATGAGCTTGCGATCAATCATTGATGCAACTCGGGTATGCCTAATTGATGGTTGATTGAGGAGGTTTAAGGAGGCGTTCGGTAGAGTTTTCTTATCTCACGCGCATTGAAGAGGAAATGGACCTTCTCTATTAGGTATCATCATACCTCTCTTTATTTCTCATTCCTGCATATTAAGGCATGACTGAATGTCTTACCTTTGTAAGCATGCTTTGATTATTTAAATGTTATCTCCTCTTCTACTTGACTATTTTCTTAGGTGTCTACCTACGTGCACGATCTTCTTTATTTTCTTATCTAAGCATGTCTTCTTTAGGTATCTTATCTAAATACCTTACGTCTTAAGTAAGTCTATACTTCTCATGTGCGATGTGTGATTGTCTAATCTTCATCTCCTAGATTTTATCCTACTTTGATCCTTAATATCATTGTTAGGTGTGATGTCTTACCATCTCTTATTTTTCATCCTACTTTGATTTTCGATATCATCGTTATGTGTATGTTTTTCCATACGATGTTTCATCATTATTTCTTATCATACTTTGATCCTTGATATCATTGTTAGGTGTTAATGTTTTGTAATTCTTCTCTCTTTAAGATGTGATGTTTTGTCATCCTAACATGTGTGTGCTTAATGTCTTATCTTCTATGCGTTAATGTTTTATCATCTATTGTGTGATGTTTTACCATCTCCTCTCTTATTGATTTAGGTTTCTACTTATGTGTTCGTGCTTGATGTTTTTCCATCTTTAATCATGATGTTTTATCATTTTCTTATCTTGATGTTTTATCATCTCCTTTTCATATTTTTTCTCCAGCTTCTTTGATCCTTGGTTAAGTACTTAATTACTAACCAACATGGTGATATATGAGAAGCTATATTCCATTTGTGTTTTGAGCATCATTGTCTAGTGATTGTCTCACGAGCTTTTGTGCCATGTCCCATTTATATATCTTGATGTTGGCAACTGCCCATAACATCTAAGAACATTGACCTTTTATTTATTTAAATCACGCTGCTTTTACGCATCAAGGGACTATACTTTGCCATATATCATGACACTTGGGTATGTTATCTAGTTGACATTACTCGAGTCTTTAAGTTCATGATTGATGTCTTGTGAAGGTATCATCATCACCCCATGATATACAAGATTTCATTTCACTTTTACTTGAGCTTTATCAATTTCATTTGATTTAAGACAAGTATTATCCATCTTAGATGATTTTGTTCATCAATTAGGTGACTTTTCTTGTGTAGGAAGTTTCATCTTCTTACTTGGTTTCTCTTGAGTCTAATCTCGAGTTAATTTACTATACAAGTCACACATGGCATAATTCTTTAATTATGCTCTCTCTTCTTTTGATCTTTATTTGTTAAATTGAGCAATATTTCTTGCCTCCTTTGTCCATTCCCTTTGTATGCTCTGTATGTTCCCTTTGCCCGATGTCTTGTATGTTTGTTGATGTGTTGACTTTTATTCTCGATATGTCGATGTTTTTCCATCTCTTATATGTGTTCTATCCTACTTTGATCCTTGATATCATTGTTAAGTGTTGATGCTTCACCATTTGTTTTCTATTCCTGATTAATGCTTAGGTATCTATCTTGTATGTTTGCTTCTCTGATGTTTTATCATCTTTGTGATGTTTTGTCATCCTTTTTTATGTTTTATCATCTTAGCGATGTTTTGTCATCCTTTTGATATTTTTTCCTCTATGTGACGTTTTATCTTCTTTGTGATGTTTTGTCATCCTTTAGATGTTTTGATATATGTGTGATGTTTTATCATATCTCTCTATTACTTGATGTTTTGTCATCTAAACACATGAATGCATGATGTTTATCTATCTCAATCTCTACTTGATGTTTTATCATCTCATCTTCACATGATGTTTTTCCATCTATGCTTGATTTTTGTCATCTTTGCGTGATGTTTCATCATCTTTATTCTTTCTTTGCTTGCTTCTCCTTTTGTATGCTCCCCATAGGATCTTTAGTTCATCCTTATCCAAGTTCGAACTAACTAGACCTTAGGACCTATATCCATGCATGACAATATTAGGTAGATGTTTCCCTCTTATCCTCCACTATAGAATCAACATTGCATGATAACTTTAGGACTATTTTGCTAGTCTCCCATTAGACTTTTTTTCTTCCCTTTTGCATCTCATTAAAACTAAAACTTATTTTTCTTTTAAACTTCAAAATACTCTAACTTCACTTAAATCCTTTTCTAAGGTGAAAAACACCAACCAATTCACACTTCTTTTTTCTGTTTGTGGATTTTATTTTAGACTCAGTTTGTCGTTTGTGGCTTTTCTTTTAAAACTTCTTTTTGTCGTTTGTGGCTTTTCTTATTAAAATTATTTTCAAATGGACATGCTTCGCTAATATTGTTCATAAAAAAAAATTGCAACCAATAGAAACTTTTAAGCCAAACTACGACACTTTGATTCCTTAAAATGGATACGTAGGCATCTAATCACGGGGCTCAGCCGAGCGAACTTTGTAATCTTTCCTTCTTTTCCCCGTGTTTTCCATTTTGCATGCATTCCTTCTTACATATTTCTTTTTAGCTTTTAAGCTTCAGCCTTATACTTTTTACACATTGTTGTACCCCAAATTTTTCCCTCCCGTTTTCACACAAAACATACTCCTAGAGGTCCTCAATTGCTCAAGTTGACTAAGGATTGACCAGACAAATCCTCCTCTTAAGACAGTAAGCCTCAAACTAGGGTTTCACTCCTCATCAAGATGGTTGAGTTCCAAGGGTCCAAAATGGTATCCATTGTCCTAATATGTCCTCAATATCATTCATGCCAAGTTTCATGCCTTGCACAACAAGTTTGCTCAGTCAACTGCTCAAATGCCTAGAAATCAACTGTACTAGGTCAAAAGTCAATTGTGGCCCAAATACAGTCAAACTTCAAGATTTTTGGTCAAAATCAACATTTTGAAGTAATATCCATCTGTTGTACCCCAAAATTTTCCCTCCCATATTCTTCAAAGTTTGCCAAGAATCATCTTCAAATGGTTCAAGACTTCTCAAGGATTGCACAGTCCAAACATCTCCTAAGCCAGTCAAATTAGGGTTTTGATTCTCTCAATGAATTTGAGGTTTTCAATGGTCCAATCAAGTCGCATAGGCTCATATAAATTGCCAAGCATCTACATGCCAAGTTTCAAGACTCACAGCATCAAATTGCACAGTCAAAAGTCCCATTTGCTTCACAATCAACTGCAAGGGCAAAATGGTCATTTTATAGTCAAAAGTCAAAAATTTTGGTCAACATCTTATTTTGAAGCCACAATCATCATTTGATCAAGTCTTGACCATGATTCCACAAGCATGGCTCAAAAATCATCAAAGATGCAAAAGTTACTATTTTTGGACAACAGAAAAGTCAACTGTAACTTGACCAAGGCATAACTTTTTCATGGTTCATCATAAAAATCCCATCCAATTCTCATTTTGAAGGGGATGACATTTCCTACAACTCATCTTCACATTCCAAGTCCAATAAATGCTCTCACAAAAAGTTATCAATTTCTACATTATAGGTCATTTTCAAAAGTCAACAAAAAGGCATTTTAAGTCAAAGACCATAACTTGAGATTGGTAAATCAAAATGACATGGGACCAAAGGCATTGGTTAGAGGACTTCAATAAATTTCCAAAATGTCTAAGAACATGTTCATAGGATCATAATTGAGCAAGATATGCATTGGAGAAGTTGGGAAATTTTTGGGAATTTGCAAAAGTCAACTTTGCCCAAAACACTTCATTTTTGCTAATGGGCCTCAAATTCCTTCTTGAAACTTTGTCCAAAGCCTATGCACGACCCATTGAACTTAAATTGATTTATTTTCTTATTTTTAATTAATTAATTGAATTTTTATTAATATTAATTCATTTAATTCATTTAATTGTAGGAAAATTCAAAAGATATGGTTTTCAAATCTTTTTGTGATGCAAATGAACTCAAGACAAGCTGAAGATTTCGTGTACACATCAAGGGGACCAAAATATCCAATTTTTGCAAGTTTTGTCAATAAAAAATGTGCAAAAAGATTTGATTGAAATCAAATATTGAAAACATTATTTCATGGATTCTTGGACAAAGATTGAACCCTAATTCCATTCTACTACATATACAGAACCTAAACCTAATGCCTCACACGTGCAAGCTGCTGTCAAAAGCCATAAGCAAATTCCAAAAATTCAAGAAAAATTTGAAAACTGAATTCCACCTTCCAGCACGATTCAAAGCTTTCTCTTGATTCAAACCTATTGCAGGGATTCCCAGAAGCCTTTTGCAATCAAAATCGCGTGCCAACACTCAAAGAAACGTCCAGAACGTACTCACGGTTTGCTTAATTTTTCTAGAATCGAAACTCAAGTTTTATGCATCATTAACATGTTATGATCATTGCTTTGCATTGCTAACACCATTCTGAAGCTAATGGTACAGATTAATTTGATTATGGTGCCCTGAAACGAAAACTGCCATTAAAGAAATCTAGAGTTTCGAAGCTTTGATTTTAGGGCTTTCTTGACCAAGCAAAATTAGGACTAATGATGCCCATGGTTGGGCTCAGAAGATCAAGACGAATTCAATGGACATGTCGCACCCTATTTATATAACGCATAGTTCTATTCACTATTTTCTCTCATTGCAGGTTGTGGGGGTTAAAAACCCCCGCTAACTGCTTTTGTTTTACAGGGAAACGAGGAAGAAGATAATATGTGTAAGCGCGTGGTTGGCTGGTTCAAAAGATGGCGTGCGTTTCATTTATGTTCCAGCATAATTATTGTTTTCATATTTTAATTTCATTATCCATTATACTTACAAACGCGTTCAAGTGGTTCAGTGGTAAATGTGCTGGCATATGACTATTGGGACCTGGATTCGATTCCCAGGTCCCCCAAACGCTTGTTCTGTTTTTTCATAATATGTTCTAATGCAGCGCTTCCCAGTGACGTCCATCATGCACCTTGCTCATCCATGTGCCATGTGTCTACAAGCATATATCCAAGGGCCAGAGATGAAGATCATGGTGTTCCCCAGTCAAAGAAAGCATGGGAAATTCAAGAAAGTCAACGTGGCCTGATTCTTGATGGGCCAGAATTTCTAAACTAACCTCCATTCTTGGGTCAACACCCCCCTGGTTAATTACTTCTCTTTTTATTTTCTTTTAACTAACTATTTTTTATTATTAATATTATTTATTTAACTAACATAATTAATAGTAATTTTCATAATAAACTCAGAATTAAATATCTATAGTATTTTTATTATGTATTAATTTCATTATTAATTTATTTTGTAAATAAAATACTAACAAATTAATTAGTAATTAGTTAATTTTAATCTTTTTCACAATAAATAAAATCAACTTAGAACTAGGGTTTTCTTGACTTTTAATTTCTTTTCTTTTTATTTTCATTAAAACATAAAAAACACAAAAATATTCTTTTTCTTTTAATTAAATAATTAATTAGTAAATTAGGTTTAACATTTTCATTAAATTGCAAAAAAGGACAAAACTTAATTCTTTTCTCAAAAAGGGTCAAAACCCTAAGGACGTCCCGATTAAATTTCTATTCGCGCATTATTATTTATTTTGATTATTTATGTATCTGCTCAGAGGATGTAATAGCTAATTAGGATTTTACCGCTTTATTTACTTTTCTCGCACTTATTTTCC
This sequence comes from Vicia faba, assembly GCA_948472305.1. Lineage (NCBI taxonomy): Eukaryota > Viridiplantae > Streptophyta > Magnoliopsida > Fabales > Fabaceae > Vicia > Vicia faba. Next base: position 544,641,807 of record OX451735.1, read on the forward strand.
AAAACGGGTTATGTTTTTGGCGATGTATAGACTCGCGCCTTGTAATAGTTTAGATTTACCTTTCCGCAATTTATTTTCCGCACTCTTAACTGTTAATATGCATGAAAGACTTGTATGACAAGTAAAAACAATCCGTAGCTCACAAATGACATGTACAAGATAAACATAAACTGAAACAACACACATGCACATGCCACTCCTAGGGTACGCCTCATTGGTTGCCTCGACGTGGTCGTCAAGTATAAGGTGTTTTAGAGGTCGCCATCCTGTCTAAAGATCCAGTTGCCTCGAAATGGTTGCCTCGGATAAAAAGGATCTAGGACATTAGGGTTACTTCTAAGGTGTCCTACTATTGCTTCGGTGACCACACTGTCCCTATAATCGAATTGACCCGAACAACTCCAACGACGGTGCTACCTACTTCTCAATAGTGGGATAACACTGTTTAAAGGACTCTTACACAACCTAATTCCTTAGAGTAGGTAGATCTCATGGGTACTTGCTCTTTTCAAAACAAACAAAAACAACTTTTCGCATTGACACTTTCAAAAAGTTTTCAAAAAAATTTTTCATACACTCTTGAGGACAGATACAAGAGTTACTTAGAAATTTTTCAAACGAAACTTTTTCAAAACCCACGCACACTTGAAAAGCAAACATCTTTTGAAAACATAAGAGCAAGTACCTAAGAGCCCGTGGATAACCACGGATAGAAAGGGTGCTAACACCTTCCCTTTCTATAAATCTACCTCCTGAACCGAGAAACATTCTCAAAGAAGGAATTTTGCTGTGCTTTGTCCTTTCCATGTTGGAGAACATAAAAGACGGTGGCGACTCTTGCTTACCGCGACATTTCGCGAACCAGCTTAAAAACAGTCAGTTCTATTTCCACCGATCACACCATCATTTGATCAAGGGTTGATCATGATTCCTCAAGAAATGCTCCCAACTCATCAAAAGTCAAAAATGGCAATTTAGAGTTTCTATAGGAAAAGTCAACCAAACTTTGACCAGGCATAACTTTCTCATACTTTATCAAAAATTTTCCAACCAATGCTCATTTTGAAGATAATCCAATTCCCTACAACTTCTCTTCATCCCTCGGGGTCAAGAAATTCCTCAATAAAAAGATACAAGTTCATACATTATAGGTCATTTCAAAAAGTCAACAAAAACACCTTTTGGGTCAAAGCTCATTACATGAAGATGGAAGATCCAATTCAGATGAACCAAAAAGGTTGTTTAGAGGATATCCTAATCTTTCTAAAAAGTCTAGTAACACCCTCTTAGAGTCAAAAATGAGAGATATGCATTTCTAAAATTGACCAAATTTTGGAAATGTGCATGAAGTCAACATTGATCAAAATGATTTTTTTTCAAATGGGCCCATATTTTCTTGCTTGAAACTTGTTCCTAATATGGCCCACGACCCCTGAGCTTATCTATAACGCCCGTAATTTAATTAATTATTTAATTAAATTATTTTTGGAATGTTTGTGAGGATGTGTTGTGATTAGTTGGATTTATTTTATTAAGTTGTAAAATAATGTTAGAAGGATAATATTATTTGATGCGGGCTTGTTTTAAAGGAATAGAAGTAATAAGGGGGTGTAATAGTTCTAATACCATTAAGGCATAAAGAGAATAATAGGTTATTTTATTATTATAGAAATAATAAGAAAGAAGAAGCAGTAAGAAGAATAAGGGTTAGAGAAAGAACGTGAAAGTTGTTGGAAAGAGGAAAGAGGCAAAACAGAAATTCAACCAAAAGTTATAGAGCAACCTTCAATCCAAGGTAAGGGTGGGGTTCTGAATCTATAATAGGGTTTATGATAATTGGTATGTGGGGTTAGAGGTGAAAGATTGTTTGGTTTATGATTGAATTATATATGATGTTGAATAATGGAAATCGATGATTGAAAGATGAATAATGATGTCCCAATGCTGTTTATTTAATGTAGAATTATAGGATAATTGTGATTGATGATTATCTATGATTAGTGGATGTTTTTAGGGCCTAAAGTATGGAACCCGTAGTGAAAACGCAGAGAAAATCGCAGAAATTACCCATAACAAAGCAGTATGTATCGATCCCAAATGGTATGTGTCGATACAAGGAGGTCTTTAGACTTAGGATGAGTCGACACGAAGGAGTCATGTTTCGATACATGAGGACTTTCAGACTCAGGATGAGTCGATACGTATGGCATGTGTTGATACATGCAGTTTGGCAGACTCAATATGAGTCGATACAAGAGAGGATGCGCCGACTCATGTGGCGTGTTAAAACCCAGTAAGCGTCGACCCGAGGCATTATGCATCGATCCATGTTGTCTGGTTTTTGGCGTAATTAGTTTGAGAAGGCCGTAGCTTGAGTTTTCGGACTCCGTTTGAGGTACCGTTTGAACGTTGAATAGCTAACGCAATGAACTTAATTATTAAGGATTAAAATGAAGAATATGAAGGATAATCCTAGTATCCAAATTAGGACTAGAGTTAATTCCCGCGTTGATTGTTATGTTGATTTTTGTGAAGAATGATGAGGATGAAACGTTTATAGATTATTGTCTGATTTGCAACGGTAGGATTAATGATGATAATGATGTAGTATTACAGAAGAGTAATACGTAAAGGTTTATTAATTTTAGAAGTAAGCCTTAGATGATTAATTAATTATAGGCAATATCATGTTGTAGGCCTATGGCCAACATTGCGAATTGACGAGTTACTGCTGCATTATTGTATGGCCGAGTTGTTGATGAAACGATGATTTATGAGATTATGCTTGATGAGTTAGGATGTATAAATGATGTTTGATGTATAAATGATGTTTGATGATTTATGATGATAAATGAATTATGATGATATATGATATTGATGAGAGATGTTGAGATGCCTCTAATAATGGGCAGCTATAAAGATGTAGGCTTATGGCCAATGATGATGTTGTTGTGAGATGTTGTTAATTATGGTGTTGTCATTACATTCATGATTGTGTCTCATACATTGTATTTCAATATGGGGCTTATACTAGTTAAAAATGGCTTGTATTGGCGAATATTAAGATGAAGGCTTATGCCTTGTTGATGCCTCTATTTATTGGCAGATTTTTAAGATGGGAGTTCTGCTTCAATGGTACCACATGCATTTGCATAGTATTGAGTCGCATTATATGATTTTATGAAGAAGTTGTGAATTAATGTGATGGATGTGTATTATTGCTGGTATTTCCGTTGCAATTATTGTTGATTATAAGATGAGAAGTGGTGATGTTATGTGATCTAATTTAATATATTAATTATCATATGCTTTATTATATTGTTAGATATCTCACCCCTTCTGTTTGAATGTTGCCCTTATGTTGGTAACGTGCAGGTAATCGAGAGTGGAGGTTGTATACCTTCAGTAGTTCATGTCGGTGTCATTGCTCTGATATGTAACACTCGGGGGGATGAACGCTTGTTGCTTTTGATTGTTGATTATTCAGTTGTTGAACTTTAAGTTTATTATTATGAAATATGAGTTGTTGTGAAGTTATTGTAATGATGGATAAAGATGTTATTAAGAGTTCCGCTGCGTAGATGTTTAAATTGTTTAATTAAGAGATTAAAGTTTTATGATGATGGTTCATCCGAAGTTTTAAAAGTATTATGTATCCACGATGAATGCAATGTGTTTTTAAAGATGAATTTGTTGCATCCTGATTTGTTTACATGAATAATTATAACTCTGATTTGCTTATTTAATTGTCGGGTAGAATTGGGGTGTTACAAAGTTGGTATCAGAGCAAAGGTTGGTCCGACCTTGCTATCGAGTCATAGTTGTCTAACAATCGAGTATTGTTAATTTGAGTTCTAACCGTTGTTTATGTTGTAGTGATAAGTTGAGATGGATGGAAGGAATGATGTTGCACTTGCTATTGCTTTAGAAGCAATGGCTCATGCGATGGAGAATCAGCCGAATATTGACCGGAATGCTGGATCTCATAGCTTGGCTACTTTCTAGAGAGAGAATCCGCCTATGTTCAAGGGAAAGTATGATCCTGATAGAGCATTAGATTGGTTGAAAGAGATTGAGAGAATCTTCCGTGTGATGGACTGTACTCCATCGTAGAAGGTTCGATATGGTACTCATATGCTAGCAGTTGAGGCTGATGAATGGTGGTTAGAGACTTGACAAAGATTGGAATCTGTAGGTGAGAATGTCACTTTGTACGTGTTCCGTAGGGAATTTCTGAGGAAGTACTTTCCGGAAGATGTCCGTGGTAAGAAGGAAATTGAATTCCTTGAGCTGAAGCAAGGGAATATGTCAATTGTTGAGTATGCTGCCAAGTTTTCTGAGTTGGATAAGTTTTATCCACACTACACTGAGGCAGATGCTGAGTTTTCGAAGTGTATCAAGTTTGAGAACGGGTTGTGCCAGGAGATCAAGAAGGAAGTTGGATACCAGAAGATCCGTGTCTTTGCTGATTTGATTGATAGTTGCGGGATTTATGAAGAGAATAATAATGCTCATTACAAGATTATCAGTGAGAAGAGGGGCAAGCACAAACAAAATCGTGGTAAGCCTTATGATGCCCCAGCTGGTAAAGGTATACAGAAAGTTGCTCAGGGTCAGAGGGCTAGTGGGGGAGATTCTCCTGGTGGTGTGGTTTGTTTTAAATGTGGGAAACCTGGGCATAAGAGTAATGTGTGTCCTACTGAAGTAAAGAGGTGTTTCTGTTATGGTAAGAACAGACATGTTGTATCTAAGTGCAAGCATAAGGATGTGATTTGTTTCAACTATAGTGAAGAAGGGCACATTGGTAGTCAGTGTAAGAAACCAAAGATGGCGCAGTCAAGTGGTAAAGTGTTTGCTTTGGTTGAGGATCAGACAGCTACTGAGGACAGGCTTATCAGAGGTACATGTTTCATTAATAGTACTCCTTTAATTACTATTATTGATACCGGTGCTACTCATTGTTTTATTGCTTCCGATTGTGTTGAAAGATTGGGTCTTATGTTGTCTTCTATGAATGGAGAAATGGTCGTCGATACTCCAGCCAAGGGGTCGATGACTACTTCTTTCGTGTGTTTAAAGTGTCCCTTGTCGATCTTCGACAGAGACTTTGCTGTTGATTTGGTTTGTTTACTGTTAAAAGGTTTGGATGTGATTTTGGGTATGAACTGGTTAGAGCATAATTGTGTTCATATTAACTATTATGACAAGTCTGTGAGGTTTTCTACTCTTGAAGAAGAGGAAGATAGTTTGTTGTCTGCTAAGCAGATGAGGAAGTTCATGCAAGAGGAAGCACAAATGTTCTTGTTGATGGCGTCGCTATCTGTAGAGACTCAAGCTATAATTGAGGAATTGTAGGTGGTGTGTGAGTTTCCTGAAGTTTTCCTTGATGAAATTCCTGATGTACTACCGGAGAGGGAAGTTGAATTTGCAATTGATCTCGTACCTGGTACCATACTTGTGTCAATGGCACCATACATGATGTCTGCATCTGAATTGTCAGAGTTAAAGAAGCAATTGGAGGAGTTACTTGATAAGAAGTTTGTAAGACCAAGTGTATCACCATGGGGAGCTCCAGTGTTGTTAGTAAAGAAGAAAGATGGAAGTATGAGGCTTTGTGTTTGTGATATGGTGGCGAGAACCGGGACGTGTTTCCCTATTTGTTTAAGGAATTTGCTGGTTTGCGTTTTGCGTTTGTGTTTGCAAAATGTCGCGGTAAGCAAGAGTCACCACCGTCTTTTATTTAATCCAACAAGGAAAGGAAAAAAGCACAGAAAAATTCCTTTTTCGAGATATTTCTGAGTACGGGGGGTAGATTATAGAAAGGGAAGGTATTAGCATCCTTTCTATCCGTAGTTATCTACGGGCTCTTAGGTACTTGCTCATCATTTTCAAAATTGTTTTCTTTGTGTTTGTAGGCTTTGGAAAGTTTTTGTTTTGACTTCGATTTAACTCTTGCTTCTGTCTTCAAGAGTGTAATGAAGTGTTTTTGAAAACTTTGTTTGTAAAGGAGTGTAAGTGTGAAAAAATTGTTTGGAATGAGCAAGTATCTAAGAACTAATCTACCTACTCGAAAAAAGAATCGTTCTATGCTTGTTTCCTTTAGACAACGCTATCCCACTATTAGTGAGTAGGTAGCATCATCGTTGGAGTTTTGAGGGTCAATTCGAAAGGGACGCACGGTCACTAAAGCAATGTTAGGACGTCTTAGTAATAACCCTAATGTCTTAGATCAATTATTCGAGGCAACAATTCTGAGGCAACTTTTCCGAATCGGGACTTTGATCTTTGTTTAGACAAAAGGACGACCACTAAAGCATCCTATACTCAATGACCATTTACTGAAGGCAACCAAGTGGGAGTGTACCCTAGGAGTGCACATGTGCGAATGATTCAATTTCAGTTTATTTATCTTTGCACATTTAGGGTGATCTAACTGTTTTAAAATTAATCATACATTCTTGTCATGCATCCCTATATCATACATCTAACACTTAATAATTTGTGGAATTTAAAGTGCGGAATTTAAACTATGCTATTACAAGGCTTCGGGTATTTACATAGCCAAAAACAAACCCTTTGAAAATAAAGAGATAAATATAAATAAACGTCCTAATTAAACTATTATAAACTGTAGGCAGTTACATCAATATGGTAAATAATAAAAATAAAGCGCGCGAGAAGAATTAAGATCGACGAGAATTTAAGGTTTTGACCCTTCTAACCTAATTAAAAGAAAAATTGTTTTTTTGTTGTTTTTAATAAAAGAAATAAGTTTTCTAAATTAAATATGCAATTAATTAGTTAATTAAATTAATTAATAAAAATAATTACATGACCTATTTTGGTTTCTTTGGTTATTTTAGGAAAAAATAAAATATAATTAAGTTAGTAATAAAACCTATTTATTCTAATTATTTTTAAGTTATTTACAAAAAGAAATTAAAGTTTTACCTAAAATTATAACTTAATTAAGAAAAAAATCCTAAATCTATTTTTATGTGATTTTTATATTTTTTTATTGATAAAAAAAAGATTAAAAGAAATAAATAAAACGAATAAAACATGAAAATAAAGATGGGCCTAGTAGCAAAAGTAAACAGGGGGTGAAATCATCAGAAATCCCTAGGCCCGAATCTTCGAAAGCTTCATGCTCTAACTATGGTGTTTTTTTATTCTTGCATGGAACGTATAATTCAACCATCCATAAATGTTCTATATAAACTCAAACAAACGTTAGCATACCATAAAATGTGATTAAAATTAGAGATTCAAAGTTTAAAATTTTACCAAACCGGTGTTGTCAAATGGGGGGCGTGCTAGGCGTGTGATGGATTGCTCTTGGGCCTTGTGAGACTCTTGAGGACTTCAAGAGGATGGTTTGAGGCTTGATGTCAATTGAGAGAGACTGGAACCTCGAGATATGACTTGCACCAATTCTTTGATTTATGGAGAGCTTTTTGAAGAGCTTTTAGAGAGCTTTTTGAAGAGCTTTTTGAGAGCTTTTTAGAGAGGATTTTCGTCCCTTTTAAGCTTGTATGTGTCTATATTTATAGAGGAGAATGAGGAGACAAGAAAGAATGTAAAGAATCTCCCTCATAATGTTGTGTTTTAAGACCATGATCAAAATTTGAAAAAAATTCCATATTTGATGATTTTATGCCATTTTCACATGTGGATGAACCTGGACATATTTGAAGATTTATTGCACGAAATCAATTGACATAAACCAACATAAAACTTTCCCAAAATGGATTCACATCAAAATTTATATTATTTCTATTATTTATTTATTTAATTCTGAATTTTAATGAATAAAATATCAAAATAAATAGCATAAATAGTAGAAAAATGTATGGGTGGACTTAGAGGTCGTGGACCATGTTAGGAATGAGTTTAAAACTTGAAAAGATAGGCCCATTTGGAAAAATCCAAGTTTGGTCAATATTTGCTTCATGCATTTTTTTCCAAAAATTGTCCAAATTTGACAATGCATATCTCTCTCAATTTTAACCTTATGAGGGTGTTCTTTGACTTTTTAGAGAGATTAGTATGTCCCCTAATAAAACTATTTGGTTTTATCTCAATTGGATCTTCCATGTTCATGTAAGAAGCTTTGATAAAAAAGGTGTTTTTGTTGACTTTTCAAAATGACCTATAATGTCTAAATTCATAACTTCTGGTGAATGCATATTTTGAACTTGGGAGATGAAAATGGATTGTAGGGAATTTCATCCTCTTCAAAATGAGATTTTTATGGGTCATTTCTCATAAAGTATGAGAAAGTTATGCTTGGTCAAAGTTGAGTTGACATTTCCTACAAAACCCTAATTTAGCAATTTTTGGTTTTTGATGAACTATGAGCATTCCTTGATGAATCATGATCAACCCTTGATCAAATCATGAAATATACTTCAAAATTAGGATGTTGACCAAAAATATTGAATTTTGACTGTATGTAAGCCACAATTGACTTTTTCCCTAGCATAGTCGATTTTCAGGCCTTTGAGCAATTGACTGAGCAAAATTCCTCTGCAAGGCTTGAAACTTGAGATGGATGATCTTGAGAAAATATTCGGACAATGTTGTGCATTTGGGGTCCCTTGGACTCAAGTATCTTGATGCAACATGAAACCCTAATTTGAGGTAGACTTCCTTAGGAGAGAGCTTGTCTGGCCAACCCTTGGACTACCTTGAGCAACTTGGGGATCTTTCTTGAAATGTTTTGAGTAATATGGGAGGGCAAATTTTGGGGTACAATAGCTTCCCCTGTTAAATCTTCTTAAACCTGATGATATAGATTGACTTTCGTGCCTTTCGTGATCCGAAGGTGGAAGAGGATTGAACACTAGAGTGCCCAGAAATTTCCACTCGTATGAAGTGGTAATTGTCTTGGGATGTCGGGAATGGGCTTACAGATGCCATTTGGAAATTGCTGACGAGCGGATGGGCTTAAAGATGCCATCTGAAGGAGTGTCGATCGCATAAGAGATTCCTTAGCGAGAGCTTGTATACCTGTTGTAGAGGAAGATTCGGCTGGGGAAGGATGATCTTTGTTGAGAGAAGTAGAATTTTAGGAGCTCCGGTCGTCTGTATTCTACTGAGGAATCACCTCTGTCGAAATTTAGGAACTCGTCCATTTATTCTACCGAGGAAACATCTCTGTCGAAATTTAAGAACTCGTCCATTTATTCTAATGAGGAATCATATCTGTCGAAATTTAGGAACTCGTCCATTTATTCTACTGAGGAATCATCTCTGTCGAAATTTAGGAACTTCAGTCATCTGTTATTCAACTGAGGAATTAACTTCGGCTCGAGGAAGCAGAAGTGAACTGCGTATCTAGTTGTGTACAAGCTGCACCGCGACCTACTAGGGAAAGGTGAAACCGATCGTGTTTGATAGGTCTGGATCTTACAGTGTTATGGACTGTTGTCTGGAGATAAGAGAAAAGAAACCTGGATAGTAGGGTTATGAGAAGAACCTGGGTAAGGTTTCTTTGTGAGTAGTTTGGATAACACCGCGTCTGAACCGAGAAGGAACTTGGGTAAGGTTGTTTTGTGAGGAGTTTGGGTAAAACTGCGTCTGAACCGAGAAAGAACCTGGGTAAGGTTGCTTTGTAAGGAGTTTGGGTAAAATTGTGTCTGAACCGAGAAGGAACCTGGGTAAGGTTGCTTTGTGAAGAGTTTGGGTAGAACTGCACCGGGACTGAGGAGGAACCTAGGTAAGGTTGCTTCAGGATGAGTCTAGGTGAAACTACATCAGGAAAGAGAAGGAACCTAGGTAAGGTTGCTCCAGGATGAGTCTAGGTGAAACTACATCAGGAAAGAGAAGGAACCTAGGTAAGGTTGCTCCATGATGGGTTTAGGTGAAACTACATCTGAACTGAGAAGGAACCTAGGTAAGGTTGCTCCATGATGGGTTTAGGTAAAACTACATCTGAACTGAGAAGGAACCTAGGTAAGGTTTCTCCATGATGGGTTTAGGTAAAACTGCATCTGAACCGGGAAGAAACCTAGGTAAGGCTGCTTCATGAGGAGTTTGGGTGAAACTACATCGGGACCGAGAAGGAACCTGGGTAAGGTTGCTTCGGGATAAGTCTGTGTAAAACTTCAGGAGGAACCTGGGTAAGGTCACCTTGTGATAAGTTAAGTTCGTGTAAAACTTCAGGAGGAACCTGGGTAAGGTTACTTTGTGATAAGTTTGTGTAAAACTTCAGGAGGAACCTGGGTAAGGTCACTTTGTGAGAAGTTAAGTTCGTGTAAAACTTCAGGAGGAACCTGGGTAAGGTTACTTTGTGATAAGTTTATGTAAAACTTCAGGAGGAACCTGGGTAAGGTTACTTTGTGACGAACCCGTGTAAAGCTGTATTTAGGAGAAACCCATGTAAGATTGCTTCGTGACGAACCCGTGTAAAGTCTGTTTAGTTTCCGGAGTTAATCTTGAACTTGCAGGAAGTTGTTGATGATAACCATCTTTTTTGAAAAGGTACATGATTAATTGTATATGATGCATGACATGCATTGTATGATGATGTTCTCAAAATAAATGAAATTATGTTGTATGCAATATGTATGTGCACGTCATGATATATGAACATGAAATGCTATTGTGGTACGTACGAGTTTGGGAAAATAAATCTCTGACTGTTGCTGGAGAATAAAGAGATTCGCTCGCTGGAGATAACGACCGAAGATGATTGGGAGAATTCTCTTGTAGGAGAGAATAACTCCGTTAGGGAATGGACTGACGAGGAAATGACTCTGTGGGGAGTATATACTCTGCTAAAAGATCTGCTGATTTGGAGAATTAAAACTCAGCTGGGGATGAATTACTGTTGCTGGTGACAGTTAACCCTGTTGGGGATTGAATTTCTGTTTGTGAAAGGAAAGAACTCCGCTGGGGATGATTTTCCAATGGAGACTTCACTAGGGATAATCTTTTAGACTCTACTGGGGATAATCTTCCAGACTCCACTGGGGATAATCTTCCAGTGCTGGTGATAGATAAACTCTGCTTGGGGAGAATCTTACCGACCCATTCGTGGTTGCGAGCCTCAGCTGGGGAGAATTAACACCACTTTCCTTTTCTTACTATGCGGGGAGTGTAAATGTTACTGGGACGCAGGCTAAGGATATGAAAATAAATTTGCATCGAGACTTTTCTGCCCCTGTATCTGCGGGAGAAGGTGTCTGCGGAGGCCTTATGGATCGAGTATTATTCCAACCTATGAGGTGCTTGGTAATTTCCGATTGAAATGACAAATCTTCTTCTAGTAGGTAAGTGACGAGATGACGGGACATAGTCGTACGCTTTAATCCCTAACTTTTTCCTGGACTGTCTTTTCAGATTTTCAGTCCACCGGGATACCCTTTCTTGCCCAAGCCGCCTTTTCAGGTTTTCGACTTGCCGGGTGTACAAATCTTTTTTTGTTTTATCCCTAATTTTTGCCCGAACCCTTTTGGTTCGTCGGGATGCCCTTATTTTTGCCTAGGCCTGTCAACCTAGCGGGTCTTTGTTCATGCGCAGTATTCTCTGACTATGTCCACACTCTCAGGGTGTAGGGAGTTGTCATTGTCGGTAGTGTTGTGTTGCCATGCTACCAGAAGATGTTCATTTGATCATACAAGGTTCGTTGCTGGAATTCATGTCCAATGCCCCAAGTGATTCAGATGGAGATCTTCCCCTGGCTATTTGGCATCTTTGAGAGACTCCTTGAATCTTGACTTGACTGCCCTAGATGATAGACAATGCTCATGCCGTGCCCCTTGGTTGGAAGTGTTTTTTCCACTTGAGGTGACCCTTTTTATTGAAAAGGTTTTTGTTCACTAGATATTCGTCGTGCGAATTTCTCTGTTGTTGAACAAATAGTCATATGCAAACAATGTTATTTTAAAAATGCAAAGCTTATGTCTGTTTTGAAGTTCTTTGAAAATGCAGTTTTCAAGAAAACAAGCGAATTTTTGTAAAATGTGATGTCAACTCAGGATTTACAGCAAGCCCTACAGGAGTCAGGATACCCTTTGTAACAGTATGCTTTCAAAATAACCCATGCCTCAGCTAGGACTTTTAAGGGTTATAACGTGGTCTGGTTCACGGTTCAAGAAACAAAGGATAAAGGCTCATATTTTATTTGTACCCACTCGTTCTTCGTGATGTTCTTCGATCCTAAACTCAGCTAATTGTGCATTTAGACCCCGTTTTGAGTCTTTGCTCTGATATTCCAGTGATGGTTCAGATACTGATAGATTATTTTGGACAGGAAGTCATTTTGTTGAGAGTTTGTAGGACCTCTTTCTTTTTTATTTCGTTATCCCAGTCTTTTTTCCTGAACTGTTTCTTTCTTGTGATTACAGTCAGCGGGAGCCCCCCATTTTTTTCTTAAGTCCCTTTCATAGGTTTTGACTTCATTTTTATTTGGAGGGATAACGACTGCCTGTCCTGACGATTATAGGGAACCATCACCGTCTTTTAGTTTTGGAGAACGTCTTTGATGCCATTCATTGTGCACCAGGATTAACTGAGAAAACTACCCTGCCCCAGGTTGTGATTAAGGGTTTTAATTTGTGTGAAAAGAAAAACTCCAACTTCTTTGGCTCAAAGGGGTTGACTAGGGATTATCTTCCTTATAACTCCACTGTTTAGGATTTGAATTAACGCCTGTACATCGTCAGCAGGGTCTGTTCAAAAGCATACTGTAGAGATTGTGGTATCATTTTCGTCATCCTCCCTCTAAAGGCTTAGAGTTTTTTAATCAAGAGTTGAACATCACAAAAAGGAAATATGAAGCAATTTGAGCATAGTGAAAACAATTAATTCAAAACAGACACGTGTAATGCATTAATGAAATAAAAAAGTTTGACATGACAATAATTGTTTGAATAAGCAAATAAAAATACAACTTCAGAATTCAAATGAACAAAAGTGCTGTCAATCCTAGCCATATTTTGGCAAGGGAGCAGTGATCACATTGGGAGTCTCAGGAAGGTCGAATTCGATCTCCTTAGCGTCAATCATATTCTGAATCTTGTATTTCAGCGCCCAACAATCGTTAGTATCATGCCCCGGGCTACTGTAATGATAAGCACACCTTGCATCTGGGTTGTAGTTAGGAGAAGAAGTCTTAGGGTTCGGATGAGGGTTTATCACCATAATCAGATTCATCTTCAACATGTGCTGCAATGCTTGTGACAATGGCATGTTGATTTGGGTGAACTGCCTTTGAAGTCTTTCCCCATTTGGCTGATTATTTCGCTGTTGTGGTCATTGTGTGCATGCCGAATTAGAGATCAACACTGCCCCCACAGATTGGTGGTAGTCTGCCTGGCTACGCCTCTTTTGGCCGTGCACAACATTGGCTTCCCTCTTGCTACCAAATGACTTCTTCTCTATACTCTAAGAGGTATCTTTCTGGATCTTACCACTCAGGATCCCAGCTTCTACTCTTCCTTGGTGGATGCTCGTGTGTTTAGTAAGATTGATTTGAGGTCGGGTTACTATCAAATTAAAGTGAAGGATGAAGATATCCAGAAGACGGCTTTCAGAATGCGTTATGGACATTATGAGTATTCAGTGATGTCTTTCGGTGTTACTAATGCGCCGGGAGTATTCATGGAATATATGAATCGTATATTTCATGCTTATTTGTATCGGTTTGTAGTGGTGTTCATTGATGATATTTTGATTTACTCTAAGTCAGAAGAAGAGCATGCAGAACACTTAAGGATAGTGTTGCAAGTTCTGAAAGAGAAGGAGTTGTATGCAAAGTTATCCAAGTGTGAATTCTGGTTAAAGGAGGTTAGTTTTCTTGGTCATGTGATCTCAGGTGGTGGCATTATTGTAGATCCATCGAAGGTTGATGTTGTGTTGCAATGGGAAACTCCGAAGTTAGCTTTTGAGATTAGAACCTTTTTGGGATTAGGTGGTTACTATAGAAGGTTTATCGAAGGATTTTCTAAGTTGGAACTTCGGCTGACTAAGTTGACTTGTAAAGGTAGAGCTTTTGTATGGGATGTTCAGTGCGAAGAAAGTTTTACAGAATTGAAGAAGAGGTTAACATCGGCTCCGATTTTGACGTTGCCCAATCCAGGAGAGCCTTTTGTGGTGTATTGTGATGCTTCTAAGAAGGGTTTAGGAGGTGTGCTTATGCAGAATGATAAGGTAGTTTCTTATGCGTCAAGGCAGTTGGGGACTCATGAGAAGAACTATCCTACGCATGATTTATAGCATGTTGCAGTTGTTTTCGTGTTGAAGATTTGAAGTGTTTAGTGACCATAAAAGCTTAAAGTATTTATTTGATCAGAAGGAGTTGAATATGAGGCAACAAAGATGGTTGGAATTGTTAAAGGATTATGATTTTGGTTTGAATTATCATCCAGGAAAAGAGAATGTGGTAGCTGATGCGTTGAGTCGAAAGATTTTACATATGTCGGCAATGATGATTAAAGAGTTGGAATTAATTGAACAGTTCAGAGATATGAGCTTAGTTTACGAGGTTACGCCGCAAAGTGTTATGTTGGGTATGTTGAAGATTAATAATGAATTTCTAGACAGTATCAGAGAAGCTCAGAAGTTGGATGTGAAACTGGTAGATTCGATGGTTGGAATCGATCAGTATGAGAATAATGATTTTAAATCTAGATGCACAGGTGTGTTGAGATTTCGTAATCGGATTTGTACTCCTGATGATACTGAGATGAAGAAAGTGATACTTGAAGAGAGTCATAGAAGTAAGTTGAGTATCCATCCAGGAACTACGAAGATGTATCAAGATTTGAAAGGTTTGTTTTGATGGCCTGGAATGAAGAGTGATGTGGCTCGGTTTGTATATGCATGTTTGACTTGTCGGAAGTCAAAAGTTGAACATCATAAGCCTGTAGGGTTGATGCAACCGTTAGAAGTTCCAGAATGGAAATGGGATAGCATTTCAATGGACTTTGTGACGGAGTTACCTAATACTTTTAGAGGACATGATTCGATTTGGGTGATTGTTGATAGGCTTACAAAGTCGGCTCATTTATTCCTATTAATATCAGTTTTCCAGTGTCGAAGTTGGCTGAGGTTTACACTAGTGTGATTGTGAAGTTGCATGGTGTTCCTTTGTGCATTGTGTCAGATAGAGATCCAAGATTTACTTCTGATTTTTGGAAGAGTTTGCAAGAAGCGTTGGGTTCTAAGTTGAGGTTGAGTTCAGCGTATCATCTTCAGACAGATGGTCAGACTGAACGGACTATCCAATCGTTGGAAGACTTGTTGAGGGCATGTGTTCTTGAGCAGGGAAGTTCGTGGGATACTTATCTTCCGTTGATAGAGTTCACTTATAATAATAGTTACCATTCCAATATTGGGATGGCACCTTTTGAAGCGTTGTATGGTCGAAGATGTAGAACTCCTTTATGTGTGCATGAATCTGGTGAGAGTGTAATACTTAGGCCTGAACTTTTTCGTGAGACTACTGAGAAGGTGAAGTTGATTCGAGAAAAGATGAAAGCTTTCCAAAGTAGATAGAAGAGTTATCATGATAAGCGAAGGAAAGATTTATAATTTCAAGCGGGTGACCATGTGTTTTTAAGAGTTACACATGTGACTGGTGTTGGGCGAGCATTGAAGTCTAAGAAGCTCACTTCTCGTTTTATTGGACCGTATCAGATTTTGGAGAGAGTCGACAATGTTGCTTATAGAGTGGCTTTACCGCCTAATCTTTCGAATTTGCAGATGTGTTTCATGTGTCATAACTTCGGAAGTATATTTTAGATCCATGTCATGTGATTCATATGGACGATGTGCAAGTACGGGATAATCTTATGGTGGAGACGATGCCTGTAGGGATTGCATATCGTGAAATAAAGACTCTGAGGGGAAAAGAGATTGCTTTAGTTAAAGTGGTTTGGCTGGGAGCTGCCAGAGAAAGCATGACTTGGGAGTTAGAGAGCAAGATGCGAGACTCCTATCCTGAGTTGTTTGATTAAGGTAAATTTTCGAGGACGAAAATATTCTAAGTGAGGGAGAGTTGTAACACCCGTAATTTAATTAATTATTTAATTAAATTATTTTTGGAATGTTTGTGAGGATGTGTTATGATTAGTTGGATTTATTTTATTAAGTTATGAAATAATGTTAGAAGGATAATATTATTTGATGTGGGCTTGTTTTAAAGGAATAGAAGTAATAAGGGGGTGTAATAGTTCTAAGCCCATTAAGGCATAAAGAGAATAATACCTTATTTTATTATTGTATTAATAATAAGAAAGAAGAAGCAGTAAGAAGAATAAGGGTTAGAGAAAGAATGTGAAAGTTGTTGGAAAGAGGAAAGAGGCAGAACGGAAATTCAACCGAAAGTTATAGAGCAACCTTCAATCCAAGGTAAGGGTGGGATTCTGACTCTATAATAGGGTTTATGATAATTGGTATGTGGGGTTAGAGGTGAAAGATTGTTTGGTTTATGATTGAATTATATATGATGTTGAATGAAGGAAATCGATGATTGAAAGATGAATAATGATGTCCCAATGCTGTTTATTTGAAGTAGAATTATAGGATAATTGTAATTGATGCTTATCTATGATTAGAGGATGTTTTTAGGGCCTAAAGTATGGAACCCGTAGTGAAATGGCATAGAAAATCACAGAAATTACCCATAACAGAGCAGTATGTGTCGACCCCAAATGGTATGTGTCGATTCAAGGAGCTCTTTAGACTCAGGATGAGTCGACACGAAGGAGTCATATGTCGATACATGAGGACTTTCAGACACAGGATGAGTCGATACGTAGGGGCATGTGTTGATACATGCAGTGTGGCATACTCGGTTTGAATTGATACAAGAGAGGATGCGTCGACTCATGTGGCGTGTTAAAACCCAGTAAGCGTCGACCCAAGGCATTATACATCGATCCATGTTGTCTGGTTTTTGGCAGAATTAGTTTGAGAAGGCCGTAACTTGAGTTTTCAGACTCCGTTTGAGGTGTCGTTTGAAGCGTTGAATAGCTAACGCAATGAAATTCATTCTTAAGGATTAAAATGAAGAATAGGAAGGATAATTCTAGTATCCAAATTAGGATTAGAGTTAATTCCCGTGTTGATCGTTATGTTGATTTTTGTGAAGAATGATGAGGATGAAATGTTTATAGATTACTGTCTGATTTGCAACAGTAGGATTAATGATGATAATGATGTATTATTACAGAATAGTAATATGTATAGGTTTAGTAATTTATAAGTAAGCCTTATATGATTAATTATTTATAGGCAATATCATGTTTTAGGCCTTTGGCCAACGTTGCGAATTGACGAGTTACTGCTGCATTATTGTATGGCTAAGTTGTTGATGAAACAATGATTTATGAGATTATGCTTGATAAGCTATGATGTATAAATGATGTTTGATGTATAAATGATGTTTGATGATTTATGATGATAAATGAATTATGATGATATATGATGTTGATGAGAGATGTTGAGATGCCTCTAATAATGGGCAGCTATAAAGATGTAGGCTTATGGCCAACGATGATGTTGTGCCGAGATGTTGTTAATTATGGTGTTGTTATTACATTCATGATTGTGTATCATAAATTGCATTTCAAGATGGGACTTATGCTCGTTAAAGCTGGCCTGTATTGGTGAATATTAAGATGAAGGCTTATGCCTTGTTGATGCCTCTATTTATTGGCAGATTTTTAAGATGGGAGTTCTTCTCCAATGGTACCACATGCATTTGCATAGTATTAAGTCGCATTATATGATTGTATAAAGAAGTTGTGAATTCATGTGATGGATGTGTATTATTGTTGGCATTTCCATTGCAATTATTGTTGATTATAAGATGAGAAGTGGTGATGTTATGTGATCTAATTTTATATATTAATTATCATATGCTTTATTATATTGTTATATATTTCACCCCTTCTATTTGAATGTTTCCCTTATGTTGGTAACGTGCAGGTAATTGAGAGTGAAGGCTGTATACCTTCAGTAGTTCGAGTCGGTGTTATTGCTCTCATATGTAACACTCGGGGCGATGAACGCTTGTTGCTTTTGATTGTTGATTAATCAGTTGTTGAAATTTAAGTTGATTATTATGAAATATGAGTTGTTATGAAGTTGATGTAACGATGGATAAAGATGTTATTAAGAGTTCTGCTGTGTAGATGTTTAAATTGTTGAATTAAGAGATTAAAGTATTATGATGATGGTTCATCCGAAGTTTTAAAAGTGTTATGTATCCACGATGAATGCAATGTGTTTTTAAAGATGAATTTGTGCCATCCTGATTCGTTTGCATGAATGATTATAACTCTAATTTGGTTATTTAATTGTCGGGTAGAATTGGGGTGTTATATTATCCACTTATTATTTTATTATTTTTATTATTTGTTTTGATTTTTTATTCATTAAAATAAAAATAAATCATTTAAAATAATGGAATAATGAAATAAAATGAAATATTGGATTTTATGAGCACATTATGAGTCTATAATCAGCTGGAAAATCATATAATTCGTGCAAGGACTAATTGGATTGGAAAAGATCATGAAGACAACATGGACATCAAGTTTCAAAGGATGTGCAAAAAGCTTATCAACATCAAATTAAAGTCTTGAAGATTATTGAAGAATTATTGAAGAAATCATCAAATGCCAAAATGGTATAAATAATTCTTTAAATCTTGAATATAGATGTTCACAATATGCATTCATCAACATATACATATTCCATAACTTTAACATCAAGAAAAACTCTGTTTGAAATATCTTTCAAAATGTATTTTTGAAAATAAACCTTTAGGAACCGGTTCCTCCCTAACAGGGAACCGGGTTCCAGCATTTCTCAAAAAACATGTCCCTGGATTTTGTACCAGGAACCGGGTTGTACCAATAGGGGAATCGGTTCCTGCGTGATAAATTTGAATTTCAACTTATAACGTTCACTAAGAACCGGGTTCTGTCAGTGTCGGAACCGGTTCCTAGCGAACCAATGCAGCTTTTACTTTGTTTTTTGAACATTTTTCAAGTGGTATCTTTTCATGAATGCATTGCATCTTTTCATATGAATTGGCATGAATGAAGAGGTTCTTACAACTTTATAAAATGCAGAATTTCTTATTTTCAAAAAAAACATTTCAATACTTCAATTTTCAAATTAACAAATATACTTCTTCATTAACAATTTTCTCATTCACTCTCATTTGAATTTAAACTTTCATGTGTTCATAAATTTGTGAAACTTGCCATATACACTTTCATTATCATTACAAGTTTCATTCATACATTGTGAACATTTATATACATTGTTGAGAATTGTTTTTATCTTGAAGAAGAAGATCAATTGAAGATTGATAAAGCTCTCCATATACTTCAACATTAATCATTGTATTACTTAAAGATTTTCCCTTACTATCCAGGATTGTTGGAAGTAAGTGTTGTGATTTGAAGAGGATTGTTCTTCATTCACATTAGTGTTTGTTTGGTCTTAAAGGTGTTAAGAACCTTTGATCACCCTATAGGTTAGATAGTAAGCATAGGCTGTACAATCATTCTAACTATAGTGAAATCTCTTTCGTGTTGGAAAGGGGACTGGAGTACTCTCGGATTGTGAGGGGAACCAGGATATATCACCGTGTTCTTTACTTTTCCGCATTTATCGCTTTCATCACCATAATCAGGAAAAGATAAAGATATAAACAAAACCTTCAAACACTTAACCAAAAATTACTACCAAGCATTCTCATAAAATCGAATAAATTTTTATAAGACCTAATTCACCCCCCCCCCCCCCCTCTTAGGCACTCTGAGACTTACAATTGGCATCAGAGCAAGTTATAGGTAACTTGTTCCTAAAGATCCAGAATGGCTTCCGCAAATCATCAACCAGTCTTCAGAGATGGTGGTAGTAACAACAAGCCTCCTCTATTCTGTGGTGAATATTTTGACTTCTGGAAAATACGCATGAAGGCGCATTTAGAAGCACAAGGAGAGGAAGTATGGGATGCTGTTGAAAATGGAGTTATCATTAGACCTATAATAAAGAAGACTCCATATGAACTCTTCAAAGGAAGAAAGCCAAATATTGCTCACTTCCAATTTTTTGGATGCAAGTGCTTTGTTCTTAACAATGACAAGGATAATCTCGGTAAGTTTGACGAGAAATCCGACGAAGGTATATTTCTTGGTTATTTGCTTTCTAGTAAAGCATATAGAATTTATAATAAAAGAACTTTAACTATTGAAGAATCTATGTATGTATCTTTTTCACTCTTTTTCCCCATCCTTTTTGATGTTAACAAAGGGGGAGAAGAGTATGCATGTATGTTGTTTTGTTTCAAGAAATTGCAGGCCCAAATAAATATCAAACTCTCTCCAAAATTCAAAGAATCATGGACTTAGGGGGAGCATACAATTTAGGGGGAGCCTTGCATTTTCTCAACATGTTCGCTACACAAAACAACATGAACATTTCAAGAAGTCTTTTTCAAGACTTGGTTGTCATCATCAAAAAGGGGGAGAATGTAATTGCAAGCTTCTCAAGTCATATTCAAAGCATGTGTTTTGATGAAGACAACATGGACATCAAGTTTCAAAGGATGTGCAAAAAGCTTATCAACATCAAATTAAAGTCTTGAAGATTATTGAAGAATTATTGAAGAAATCATCAAATGTCAAAATGGTATAAATAATTCTTTAAATCTTGAATATAGATGTTCACAATATGCATTCATCAACATATACATATTCCATAACTTTAACATCAAGAAAAACTCTGTTTGAAATATCTTTCAAAATGTATTTTTGAAAATAAACCTTTAGGAACCGGTTCCTCCCTAACAGGGAACCGGGTTCCAGCATTTCTCAAAAAACATGTCCCTGGATTTTGTACCAGGAACCGGGTTGTACCAATAGGGGAATCGGTTCCTGCGTGATAAATTTGAATTTCAACTTATAACGTTCACTAAGAACCGGGTTCTGTCAGTGTCGGAACCGGTTCCTAGCGAACCAATGCAGCTTTTACTTTGTTTTTTGAACATTTTTCAAGTGGTATCTTTTCATGAATGCATTGCATCTTTTCATATGAATTGGCATGAATGAAGAGGTTCTTACAACTTTATAAAATGCAGAATTTCTTATTTTCAAAAAAAACATTTCAATACTTCAATTTTCAAATTAACAAATATACTTCTTCATTAACAATTTTCTCATTCACTCTCATTTGAATTTAAACTTTCATGTGTTCATAAATTTGTGAAACTTGCCATATACACTTTCATTATCATTACAAGTTTCATTCATACATTGTGAACATTTATATACATTGTTGAGAATTGTTTTTATCTTGAAGAAGAAGATCAATTGAAGATTGATAAAGCTCTCCATATACTTCAAAATTAATCATTGTATTACTTAAAGATTTTCCCTTACTATCCAGGATTGTTGGAAGTAAGTGTTGTGATTTGAAGATGATTGTTCTTCATTCACATTAGTGTTTGTTTGGTCTTAAAGGTGTTAAGAACCTTTGATCACCCTATAGGTTAGATAGTAAGCATAGGCTGTACAATCATTCTAACTATAGTGAAATCTCTTTCGTGTTGGAAAGGGGACTGGAGTACTCTCGGATTGTGAGGGGAACCAGGATATATCACAGTGTTCTTTACTTTTCCGCATTTATCGCTTTCATCACCATAATCAGGAAAAGATAAAGATATAAACAAAACCTTCAAACACTTAACCAAAAATTACTAACAAGCATTCTCATAAAATCGAGTAAATTTTTATAAGACCTAATTCACCCCCCCCCCCCCCCTCTTAGGCACTCTGAGACTTACAGAAGAAACTTCAATTTTTTGACAAGAAGTGGTGCTTGAATTTTGATTTACAGGGAGATTCAAAGCATTCTAAGGCTTGCAATCACTCCCTGGGCACGTTCGGAATCTATTTGGACCATTACCACGCCTCAACACCTTCAGAAACCGCACATACAGAACCACGGTTTGCCTTATTTTCTTGAATTCGATTTTGATAATTTACGCATGATAAATGAATTTTAAATATGCATTCATGTTTATATGGTCATTTATAACATGTTGGAATGGTCAATTTCTTGTTTTGATGCTTGTATGATAACATGCCATTACTAGGGTTTGAAGCTTCATTTTAGGGTTTCTTGTTACAGATGAAATTAAGCCAAAAGAAGAGTACCATTGTACTCATGAGGTCAAACCCAGTTGGTCTTCATTCTTAGATTTCATTTTTATTGCGTGGCTGTGATTTTTGAAATACGCAGGTTTATAGCTACAGCATGTTGTCCGTAGGTGAAAGTTTTGTCTAAAACGACAGCCCCTTTGGAGAAGATGATGGCGTGTCCAAGTCTAGTTGGACCATTTGAATCTTGCGCACATTTTCATTATTACTTCCAATTATTAAATAAGATATATTGTTGTTGTTTGATATCACAAATAACCAAGTAGCCCGGTGGCAAGCAGGAAGGGTGTTAAAGCGTTATGTGTGGGAGGTCAGGGGTTTGACTCCTGCCTCCAACGTTTTCTATTTTCTCAATATTTCCTTGCAGATTCTATGTTATTATCACAAGCGCGCATACCATAGATCTCCAGATCACCACCCTTGGATCATTCCTAGGCCAAATCTCACGCCTCTAGGCTACACCCTCATGATGGACCTCCAGGCTCCCAACAACACTGGATCCAGCACTGGTGATGGGCCACAAAAGTGGACTTTGGACAAATTTAGCAACACACCCTCCATTTGGGCTCATACCCCCTCAGGCCCATTCCTCCACTTTTAAATTTTAATTATTTTATTTTGTTTAATTAGTTTAATTTCTTTTTAAATCAATTTTTTTTATAAAATCAGAAAATCATCACAAAAATAAGAGTTAGTTTTTTTATCAAATTAGTTTTTTTTGCAAATTAATTATTTTAATCAATTTTAATTTATTTTCATTAATTAAAATTAATTAGAAGATTAGGTCAATATCAAATCAATTTTTATAAAAAATTCAAAAAATTATTTTAATGATCAAATTAACTTTTTAGGGTTTCGCACTTTTTTTCAATTTTAATTCTCGCGCTTAATTATTTTTTCTGTACGATTATTATTTTAATTAATGATGTAATTCCGCCCGGTTTGTAATAGTTTAATTAGGGTTTTAATTCCGCATTTTTACTTTTCAGTCACTAATTATGTAATTGCACCAAAGCCTTGTAATAGTTAGGAATTTTGTCTTTTTGCCATTTATTTTCCCGCACGATAAACTACTTAGATGAATTTTTAATAGTGTTGCATGAAAGATAATGATTAATTGAACCTAGATAACCCTAATTGCGCAAGATAAAATATCTGAAAAAAGAACATTGTTACACACTTGCACCCCTAGGGTATACCTCACTCGGTTGCCTTCGAATTACGGTCATAATTCTCGAAACGTGAGAATTCTTAGTGGCTGTCCTTAAGTCTAGAGATCACTAGTCCCTCGATGACCCTCTCGACTGTTGCCTCGGTATAAAAGTGATCTTAGGGCTTTAGGACAATTACTAAGAGTTTTTGCTCAGTTGCCTTTAGTGACCGTACGTCCCTTTCAGTAGTCCCTCAAAATCCAACGACTAGGGTTACCTACTCACTAATAGGAGGATAACACTATCTAAAGGAAAGGAGGAGAAGAACAGTCTTTTTTCGAGTAAGTAGATAATTGTTAGGTACTTGCTCAAATAAATTTTCACACCACACTTTCAAACATACTTTTCAAACAAAAGTTTTCAAAACGCTTTATCACACTCTTGAGGATTGATACAAGAGTTACCATAAAGTGAATCGCCACACTAAGGCATTTTTCAAAGCTTTTCAAAACACACAAATACAAGAAATTTTATAAAATGAGCAAGTACCTAAGAGTCCAAGGAAAACCATGGATGGAAAGGGTGCTAACACCTTCCCTTTCCATAATCTACCCTCGTACTCAGAAATCTCGAAAAAAGGTATTTTTCTGTTCTTTTCACACTTTCCTTGTTAGATAAAAGAAAAGTCGGTGGCGACTCTTGCTTAACGCGACATTCGCAAACAAAAAATGTAAACCAATATTAACAGTCAGTTCTGCCACCGTATCACACACACCCTTAAAATAAAACAAACATAAGTGGATCTTATGGAGTAACACAGACGTGTGGGGTGCTAATACCTTCCCCTCATGTAACCGACTTACTTACCCGATCTCTACAATCACAAGACCGTGATTTCACCCCTTTCAAATTTACTCAATGTTCCCCTTTCCCTTTCGGTGGGAGAAAAAATATTCGATGGCGACTTCATTGAGTTTATTTTCGATGATTTTTCCAGCTGTTTCACCAGGAAGATGAGAATGGGGTTGAAAGAGCCACTTAATACCTTAGTCAAGTATTAAATGATGCTGAAACTAGATATAATGCAATTGAAAAACTTTGTTTATGATTGTATTTCTCATGTACTAAACTCGAGCATTATATAAAACCAGTTGAAGTTTCTGTTTATTCTCATTTTGATGTTATCAAACATATGTTGTCTAAACCCATTTTGCACAGTTGAATAGGTAAATGGGAACTTGAATTAACTGAATACTCATTAACATATTTCCCTTTAAAAGCAGTTAAGAGGCAAATCATTGCATACTTCATAGTCGACCATTCAGTGGTCGACACTACTGATGTAAGAACTAAATCCTAGAAATGTTATTTTGATGGTTCTAAAAACAAACAAGGAACTGGGGTAGGGATTTTCATCTTGTCACCATATGGCATTCCGACTAGATTTCATTATAAAATCAAAGGCGGATGCTCTAACAATGAGGCTGAGTATGAAGCCATAATAATTGGTCTCAAAATTATGTTTGACGTTGGAATAAGAGATGTTGATATTAAAGGAGACTCAGAGGTAATGGTGAAACAATTATCCAAAGAATACAATTGCGTTAAAGATCACCTGGTAATGTATATGACCAGAGTGTTGTGATTACCCAAAGAAAGCATAGATGAGTTCATTGAGGTAAAAGAAAAATTGGATTTTGAAACAACACCAATGACAAAAACTAGGAGGGAAACATCTGAAATAATCCCTTATCTCCTGAACTATGAACACTTTGCAAATTTTGAAATGGTGGATGAATTTTTTTCCATTGATGTGTTAGATGTAGACGGCTGGAGGAAACCCATAGCTGATTACTTAAAAAATCTAGTTGGTTCGATAGAGCGCAAGGTTAAGTACAGGGCGTTAAATTATAGATTAATGGGAGATGAATTATTCAGAAAAACGCCAGAAGGAGTGTTGTTAAAATGCTTAGGAGAGAATGAAGCATATGTGGCAACATCTGAAGTGCATAGTGGTTCCCGCGGAATTCATCAAGCATGCCATAAGATGAAATGGTTGTTGTGTCGAATAGGGGTATATTGGCCGACCATGTTAAAAATTAAATTTATTATGCCAAAAGCTGCCAAGAATGCAAAAAACATGTTGGAATTGTACATGTACCAGCTAGTGAATTGCATTATGTTATAAAACCTTGCCCTTTAAGGGTATGGGCTTTGGATATTATTTGAGAAATTAAGCCTGCATCATCAAAAGGCCACAGGTACATCTTGGTAGGTATTGATTATTTTTCAAAATGGGTAGAAGTGGTCGCTTTGGTTAAAGTAGACCAAGAGGAAGTCAAGGCCTTCATTCAAAACTAAATCGTATATAGGTTTGGGACGTCAGAGACCATAATAACTGACCAAGGGACTGTGTTCGTATGGCGAAAGGTGAATGAGTTTGCTGCAGAAATGGGGTTCAAACTGTTAACATTGACAACATATTATGCACAGGCAAATGGGCAAGTTGAAGAAGCGAACAAGACCATTATCGGTAAGAAATATGTTGGCCAAAAGCCTAGAAGATGGCATACAATTTAGGGCCAAGAATTATGGGCATGTCTAAACTCACCAAAGGAGTCGACTAATACAACGCCTTTCAATTTGGTTTATGGACATGAAGCAGTCTTGCCCTTAGAACTCAACTTGCAATCAATGAGAATACAGAGGAAATCAGATATTCCTACCGAATGATGCATGATGCGCTGATAGATGTTGAAGAACATAGGCTAGCAGCTTTAGACACTTTATTCAGGCAGAAAGAACAAGTAGAAAAAGGCCTACAATAGAAGAGTGAATGCAAAAGCGTCTGTCATTGGAGACTTGGTCTGGAAAGTGATCTCACCAAATTTGGAAGGACCATTTCGAGTGGTTCAAGCTTTTTCAAATAATGCTTATGAGATCGAAGAGCTCACGTCAAAAGGTCAAATAGTAAGAGTAAATGGAAAATACTTAAAAAAATATAGACCTATGTTGCAAGAACTTGTAATAAGAAAAAAGTAGAAAACCATTCATTACATAATAAGAGGACACTAAAGGTCCTGAAAACTATTATGGGCATTACAAAGTTGGCTAAAAGGGCACATTATCCTTAAGGGTCAAATAGAGGTCTCGAGCAAGGGACAGTCGAGAATTGGTCAATGAAAGAGAGGTATTCAGTTGAACTAGCTTAATGTCCTACACCTCTACACACTCCCAATGGAGAACCTCAGTAGATGCTTCGTTATTCAGCGCCTTTACAGCCGTCTCAAATCCAGCAACTTATGAGGTTTCAGCTTCACTAATTTTCTTTTCCAGCTCTTCAATTTGTTGTTACAAAACAACAATCTATCGCTACCATAAAGAGATGTTATCGGCCCTTTTTTGAATTCCTCTTTGGCTTTTTCAAGAGATTTCTTCAACGCTTCACTAGTAGTTATGGAAAACTCCATGAAGGCCAATTCGAGGTTACGTTCCTTCTCTTTAGGAAGACGTTTCCCCATGATCTCCTTGCGTTTGGCCAAGTCGATCAAGAGCTTGTCAAGAAAAGCAGATACCTCATCCACAAAAGTGACAACCTAAGGAGAAGTTATATGAATGTCAACCTTTTACAGCGCCTCTTTGACCTTAGCATCATCAGCAGGAAACACCTCCAAATGATTAATCAAATCGACATGAAAGAGCTGCATTTTCAAGCAACTGATGACTTTGCCTTGGGTTCCAAGAGAAGAAACACCCCAGAGACGTTCGAAGCGCTAGAGCCCCCATCAGTCGAGCAATTTCTAGCAGCCACCAAGAACTTCAAATATTCCAGAGGGCTAATTTATTTTAAAGCAAAAATGGATTGAGGCGGCATGGTGGTGTTGGTAGGAACCACGTTGGGAGGAGTTGAGACGGCGCCAAAGGGAGCATATTTTTCAAGAGACTCTTCAGCTGTTTGAAAAGGATGTTGGTTGATAGCCTCTTCAATGTTGGCTGCATACTCATGGCCCTCCAGTTCGTTATCTCCAGCACCCCCCTCTAAGTTATCGTTATGGACGATATCTTCCACCCCCTCACTGATGAGAGAATACTCGAGGGCCCCCTAATCGATAGGAGAATGGAGATTGCTATCAGTAGATTCACTATCTGACAGAATCACATGCGTTTTCTTTTTCCCCTTTGAAGTCCTTAAAATGAGTTGGGTGGTGCGTTGTTTGGATTTGAGGGTTGGTCGTTGAAACAAACAGAGACAAGTAAGGACAAAGCTAAAAAGGAGAAAATGAGCTTTTAGAGGAAATGAGTTTTGGGAAAAGAAAGATACCTGAGAGTCCCCTTCAGGGTTAGAATTGATGCTCTCTAGGAAATTTGAAGCTAGTTGCACGACTCATACTTTTTCTACCATTGGAGCAGACACAGTGACATAAGTAGTTTATTTTGAGATGTCTTCAGATCGAGTCGACCGAGACTTTTTGGATTTGGAGGGGATACCAGGCGAAGACGTGTTGTCCACTTGCTTCTCCTCATGAGAAGAGTATTTTTGCCTCTTTGGAGAGGGTCCAGAAGGGACAACAACATGGGCTTTCAGAAGCCTGCAAATAGGGACGACATAATCATCATGTTAGACAGGGAATGTAATCAATTAAAAGAACACCAAAATTAATAGATTACCTGAGAGGAAGTTACACGAGCTTATTCAGTAGAAGCAGAAACAATTGCACTACTAACAGCCCCCCAAGCATGCTTCTTGTGCTCAACTGCTGAAGAAAACAAAAGCATAAAACAAAGTTTAAAGGTCAAAGCATGAAGAAGCAAGAAAGCCAATAACGTGATCAATAGTCACAATAGTAAGTCATACCTTTTTTGAATTGTTGACTCATAGCTTCAAAAGCGCTGGCAGTCATTGCTTGAAGGATTTGAGGTTTCCATTATTCTTTATGAACCTCACAGTCCACCAATCAAATAACTCCTTTGTTGTATAAAAGAGGGGTTCGAAGGCGACAAAGTTCAGGTTAAGGGCATCAACAGCAAAGTGTTGGAAGAGTTGAGCGCACTCCGCTTTGCTGTAACTTTGGGATGAAAGGCACATCACATCTGATGGCTTATAAAATATGCAAGGAAAACGTTGGCACAAACCAAATTGCCTACCCACCAGGTTGGGTTGGTAACACAGAAGTGTCACCGCATTGGTAGCACCCACCCTAGATGCTATAAGCCTAGGGATCAGAAAAGCTTGCCAAATGGTTTTGTATTCAGGGTCCTGCATTGGCTTAGCGGGAGGAAATAGTCGAGTAAACCATTCAGCACTGCATGGTCTTGAAGTAAACAGCGCCATGCTGGGGTGAAAAGATGTGCACCTGAAGAAAAACTTCAAGTATGTTTCAAGCGCCTCCTCTCGAGTCAGGTCGTTGTTGGATGACATTATCGCAGTAAGACAAGGGCCTCCAATGGCACGATTGGAAAAGAATTCCTCTTGTGCTTCTGAAAGCTTCAATTTTAGATAATCTCCAAAGGTGGAATTCAACCACAATTGCAGCAACCAAAATGGCTCAGCAAGCAGATAGTTGGCAGTTGGTGCAAGAGAGGTCATCTGGTCGACCCCCACAATGAGTGCTTCATAGAGCGACCCCAAGATGAGTTTGCTCAAGCAGGTGTTTCGACGCATGTGGAGGTGATGCGCCAATGCAATAAAACATTTTACCACCTTTAGAGACCTGCTGCAGAAAATATATTTAGAGAGCTCCAAGGCCAAAAAGGCGATGTAATCTTCATCGGACACCGTGTCGACACCCTTAGCATGGAAACACTCCATGTACTTAGTGAAACCAGCGATGTCCTTTTCAAAAGGAATTTCATCTTCATCAGCTAAAATAGGGATGAAAGTTTCACCTGTAGGATGAAGGTCAGTGATAACCGCAACATTGAAAAACACAAGGGTTATCATATCAGTTGCAAAATGGAAGGTGTTTGTGGAACTCTCCCAGAAGTAGAGCACTTAAATCATCATATAGTTGCAGTAACTAGGGTAAACCCTAGAAAGTTGAATTATGTCAAAGATACCTTGGTACTTTTAGACATCACCTTTAACCTTCTCCACCTTATTCAACCATGCAATATAGTCCTGGTTGACAGTAGGAGCAGAGCGAAAAACTTTTGAGGTCCTGTAGATATGGGAGAAATCTAAAGGACACTTCTGGGGCGATATGAGGCCTTATGCTTCTATGAATAGGGAAGCATTTTTGCAAATTCTTTGGTGCCCTAATCTCATCAGGGGTGGGTCCCATGAGAGCGTATGCAGTGTTGTTACAGACAAATGGAAGAAATAAATTAGAGCGGAAAATAGAAATGTTACATGTTAGGTTTGGTTCCAACACAAAGGTTTGTCCATCAAAAGCGAGTAACTTAGGCATAGTAGAAACTAGCTCAATTGCATGAGGAGTGTTAATGTGTTCAACAATTTGGCTTGGAGACACCATAGGAGGTGATTGGATGTTTTGAGTAAAAACGAAGGTAGTTTTTATTTCTTGAGTTTGGAAGCTAAGAGTTTAAGGATGCAAAGAGAGCGAAAAAAGAAAATAAAATATTAAAAAGGGTACTTATACCACCAATAAATCCAAACTTTTAAGAAGAAAGTGGGAGAAAATTGTGGCCACACGACCGACACGTGTCAAACAGATGGAAATTGAGGTGAGGAAGTTGGTAAGTTAGAGGCCACGATTATCCTAGGAAGTTGACGCTAGAAAGTAGGAGAGTGGGTGTATGATCGTTGATGTAAGGTTTTCAGAATAAAGTCATGATTACAATGACATCACTCTGCACTAAGAGGAAAGGATTAAAATGTCAGTTTCTTCCCCTTCAGTCGAAAAGGACATTTTGGGGGCAATTTATTTACTAGGATTTTCATAAAGAGGGAATTCAAACCAAAAGTCAAAAAGGGTCTTTTAAGAGCATTAAAGAGCATTAAATTATGAGTTGACTACCAAAGCATGTCGACTATGGTTGATTTCACAGGCAGGAGACCAACATTTTGTAAGCGTAGTCGACCAGAGAAAAGTTCATGGTGAATGGATTGGGCCCATGGAGGTGAGATGCCCAAAAGAGTTAAAAGGCGCATAAGCGCCTAAACTGTAAAGGAGAAACATTATGAAGGGAGAACATGGGTTCGACCACAATGGAGAACATGGGTTCACAAAGAGAAGTAACAATAGAGAACGTGGATTCGTGAGGGGAAGTTACGAAGAACATGTGGCATGCAAGGAAACAAAGCCCACTTAGAAAGTAGTTATTTAGGTGTATTATAAATAAAGCACTAAGTGCATTTTTGTAAGGGGTTAAAATTTTCACATTCTTGCACGCTAGTAACTCAAAGTAACCAAGCGAACGAGCAAAATGAGTCCGGCAAAGGCAATGTATGTTTGAACCAACCTATTTTACAACTTTATTTAATGTTAGGTCATTATCTTTTACAACTTAAAGCGCTTTTTCATTTCCTTTACTTCGTCCTTTTGTACTTATCTTTTGCAATTTAAATATGTTTGGCTCCCAGTCGAACGCACCTTTTTTGAAAACACTTTGACTATGCACGCGAACTGAAGCAGTGCTCCGAGATTCCCTGGTTGATCTCACGTATACTTGTTTTCAAGAGACCAACGTTATTTACCAAATCCATGGGTAAACAATAAGAAAACAACAAAATATAAGCTATCAAGTTTCTGTGATGCAGATTATGCTGAAGATAGAATAGAACGTAAAAGCACTTCTGGAAACTGTCAGTTTCTAGGTGACAATCTCATATCTTGGTCTAGCAAAAGGTAGTAAACTATTTCACTATCAATTGCTGAAGCAGGATATATATCAACATCACTTTGCAGTATTCAAATGCTCTGGATAAAAAGTCAACTTGAATATTTCCAGATATACGTGGGTAACATTCCTATATTTTGTGATAACACCACTGCTATTTGCTTAAGTAAGAATCATGTTTTGCACTCTAGAGCAAACCACATAGAAATCAAACATCATTTTATTAGATACTATGTTCAGAAAGGGACTCTCAGCTTAAAATTTATAGATATAGACCATCAATGGGATAATATTTTTATAAAACCCTTAGCTGAAGAAATATTTCAGTTCATTATAAAGAATTTAAACATGGAAGGTTTTTCCAGAATAAAACTACTCTTATGTGTTTTACTTCTCTTGCAAAAAAATATTATTATGAATATTATATATGTGTTCTTGATACTTCTACAAGTTGGGAGATGTCTTTATCAGATACATCTCAAGTCATGTTTGACTCTGAGAACATCAATCTCGAGCAGTGGAAAATATATTTAAGATTACACAAAATCTTTACATTTTACCCGATATGTTTTTATTCAAGAAAATGTTAAGACTTCTTTTGTTGAAAAGAAATTCAGTTAGAAGGACCTACCTATTTTCATGTCTATTTTGTCATCTTATGTTATCTCTCCCTAATTAATTATCTGGGAAATAACAGTTGTCTTTTAATCTTCCCATCTTTTGTTCAGTCATTTATTACTGTGAGTCTCTCGAGTATGATTTCCTTCTGAAGGAAATCAATTCTCTTGTCATTTATGTTTTCTCCGTTTATATATATATATATATATATATATATATATATATATATATATATATATATATATATATATATATATATATATATATTCCCTTCTTATTTCTTCTCATTTTCCATCCCTCCTTGCGTCTCATTACAAAGTCTTTCTAAAACCTGTTTTCATCATGTCTTCAAAAACCTTATTTGGGAATAAAGATCCCTTAGAAGTTATTCATGAAGTTCGTCCAAACTTTTGTAATATAAGATTAGCTGGTATAGACATTTCTTCGAGTTCTGTCTGAAATCTTCTATAGGTCAGATATGATTTGTTTTGTTCAGATAGATAGACCAGAAAATTTTCTTGAAGAAACAAGATGTGAAGTCTTTAGAGTTTAAGTTTCCTTGTTTGTTTCGGTGTCTTTTATATTTCTTTTGTTTTCTGAGTTCTATTTGTATTTTATCATCAATGAAAAATTTGTTTCTAGAATTAGAGAGAAGCATGCAAAAAAAAAAATTCTCACAACTGATGGTTCTAACTTTATTTGGAAAATCTTTTTGATTATGACAAAAAAGGGGGGGGGAGATAGTGATGATTTTGATACATATCTAATTATCTAAATCTCATTGCTTACATTCTAACAAAATATATATCCAAGATTGTTTTTAGAATATTGTTTCAGGAACATACTGATGAGCAAATGAATCTAGCCCAAAAATAGAACTTATAAGGTTTAGAAGGTTCTGATAAAGAAGTTCTAATGTTTATGATATATCAGGCTCAGATATAGATATTTCTATCATTTAGAAATTATTATAAACCAATCTATGATAAGAAATAAAAAGATTCTTATGCTTTAATCAAGCTCAAATAAGATAACAATGCTCAAA
Organism: Vicia faba; assembly: GCA_948472305.1. Classification (NCBI taxonomy): domain Eukaryota; kingdom Viridiplantae; phylum Streptophyta; class Magnoliopsida; order Fabales; family Fabaceae; genus Vicia; species Vicia faba. The sequence continues at coordinate 544,674,611 of OX451735.1, forward strand.
TATCCCTTACACGTCTAAAGATTGTTAAGTCTTTAACTCAGGGGGAGCTTGTTTATCTCAGGGGGAGTTTTTCTAAACTTACTCTGATATTCATTATAATATTACCTTGTAAAATTTTTCCATCAAAATACATGGTTTTGTCATCATCAAAAAGGGGGAGATTGCTAGAACAAGATTTGGTTATGCATCTAATCTCTAGTTTTGATGATAACAATGCATATATTTTATATGTAACAATTTTGTGTTCTTATAGTTTCTTTAAGTGTGCAGAAATAATATTCTATTTGATTCAAGATAAGGTCATTAGAATCATTGTTGGAACCATCACTAGAACTATTGTATTCACTTCTTAAGAAACATCAGTAGTTATGAAGAATGTTAAATGTTTGCTAGAAGAGAATATACATGTTTACTCCAGATCAGAAACCAAGATGTGCTTCTCAGGTAAGCTTTTGATTTCATCTCAGAAGTCAATATGTGTGGTGTACCCCGAAATTTTCCCTCTCTTTTCTCAAGACATTTCTCAAAAAAAATTCCCAAATGCTCAAGGATACTCAAGAGTTTATCAAATAAGCTCACCTCTTAAGCACTGGGCCCAAAATTAGGGTTTTAGGTTTTCTCAAGGATAAATGGACTTTTAATGCCTCAAGTGAATTTCCTTGTTCATTATATGGATTCAAGATTGCTCATACCAATTTTCAAGCCTTGCATCACAAATTTGCTCAGATGATTGAAAATCAGTTGTATTGGATAAAAAGTCAATTGTGGTCAATATAGAGTCAAACTTCGTGATTTGTGGCCAACATCAATATTTTGAGGTAATATTCATCAATTTATAAAGGGTTGATCACAATGCCTCAAGAAAAGCACTCAAATCATCAAAGGGGCAAAATTGTCAAAATTAGGGTTTTAACTAAGAATGATTGATCAGTGACTTTTGACCTAGTACATGACCTAATGGGTTGAAGCATGATCTTAAGGACTCAAACACAATAACTTACCTAATTTCATGGCTCATATAATTTCTAAATATCAAGTGATTGATAGTTGAAAATTTGAATCAACTGATGAAAAGTCAACAGTCACACAAAAAGTCAAACTTTGATTTTGTTGGTCAACATTTAATGTCAAAGATCAAGAATCATCAAGACATTAAAAAATATCAAACTTGATCAACAAGAATCAACAAAGTCAAGAAAAGTCAACGAAAAAGTCAAGATTTCCAATACTTAGAAAACTTCTAAGTGTTTTTGGCCTTAATATAAAATCACTACTTCATGACTATTTTTCACTAAGATGCAAGATAATTCAAGGAAAATTTTCCACATAAAAGTTGTAAAGCATGATAAATTCTACAACTTTGTCCTTAAGGAATGATGTCCAAAAAATGTTTGGATTAGGAGATATAGGCCCATGAAGTCATGACATTTTTGTTCTACACATAGAAAATATTTCAATGAGTTTGGTCAGATTTTTATCCCAATTTTGTGCCAATTTTCATCAAGTTCCAATTTTATTTAGTAAAAATGGTAAACATTAAAGTTGTAGACAATGTTTCAAGCTTTCCAAAATGTCCAATAACTTGAAGAGATCATTTTTGAGCTAGGAGATTTGAAGACTTGAAGTTGGCATGATAAACTTGAATTACAAGTCATTTTTGTGAAGAACAAATAACTCAATCTTCTTGCTATGCTGCATAATCTTGATTTACAGGCCTCCTAACTTGTAAATCTCACCATAATTAAATTTTTACACAAACTTTTGAGCTATGGTCCATTTGATTTAAGCATTGTCCAAACCACTTTGCCATTTTTGGAAGAAAGGCACCATTGTCATTCTTGAAAAGCAAGCTTTATGCATAATGTCAAGTCCTTGAGCCTCTAACTTGTTCCATCTTATCACACTCCATCTAAAAATTTATAATCATTGTGTTTAAAGTGCTTGACCACTCTATAAACAATGGTACCATACATTGAAGTTTGATTTCTCAAGAAATCACATGTGATGTTTCAAAAAACCATAACTTGTTATCTTTGGATTCTGATTTCTTGAGCCTTAAAAATATTTCTCTATAAATAGAGGCACTATTTTTCAAGTAAAAAAAAAGTTCACAAGCCTTCAAAACCCCTTATACTCTCAAAAACCATAATTGTCCACAAAACCTCCATTTTTGAGCTTTGAAGTCCAAATCTTTGAGTCTCTCAAACCTTGCAAGTTTTGTCCAAACAAATCATCCAAATACTTAACATACATCATATAGAAGTTGTCCAAACACAAGAACAACTTATGTAACATCATTATCACCATCTTCCAAACTCAAAAACAGTACCTTGCAACTTGACTTGGTTGGGGTGATTCAGCAACTTTCAGCATAAAGTAAGGATTGGCATAACTTCGAGAAGGTCCAAGGGAGTTTAATCAATCATAATATTGTACTTGGAACAACTAGAAGAGGTTTTGAACTTTTCTCCAAAAGAGGTAAGTTTTCTCAAAGTGTGATATCCTTATCCATACATCGTTTTCTTTCGATTTCAAAAAATAAAACAAGACAAGTCGGGGCAAAAGAGTGAAAATATCCAAAAATTCAAAAAAAATTGCTTAAGGAGCTCTGACACGGGTGGCCATGTCGCCTGACACGGGTCATGTCAGGGAGAAGAGATGGCAAGGAGGCAGGGAAGAAGGCGACACGGGCGCCCGTGTCATATGACACGACCGATGTCAACTCAGCTGGGACTAAGAACATGCATAAGGCATTGAGCAAATTCAGACACGGGTGCCCGTGTCAGCCTAGGCGCCAGATATCCTAATTTTGAGATTTTTTTCATAATTTTGGATCATTAAGGATACATTGGACTTTTTGCATGGTTGGGAATTGACATTAACATCCAAATTATTTTCTAAACAAATAAAAAATTCATTAGACTCAGATTTGTTTTAGGTTTTGTTTAAAGTAAATAGTTAACTTTTTTAAAACTAATTAGCTTACTTAGGTTAATGATCAAACTTGGTTTTCTATCAAAAACTCACTAAAAGACAATTTCTTCTCTCTTTTCTATACTTTACCTTTCTTTACTCTTTTTAATATTTCACATTACAATTTATGTAACTGTCAAAGCTTTGTAATATTAATTTGGGTTTACTTCATTTGTCATCCCTATTTGTAAATTTGTACCCCTCCCCCCCCCCCCCCCCCCCACTCCCAAAGCATTGTAATAGCGTAGAACATTTAACTTCCGCAATTTATCGCTTTCCCTATTATTGTTAGTAATTAGGGTTCGTATGTCATTACTTAAAATCAAACTTAGAGAAACCCTAATTTAAAACAATATACTTGAAAACAAAACACTTTGCACACATACACCTCTAGGGTAACCCCCACTTGTTGCCTCAGATTAAAACAGTCATGTCCCTCGAACGTGGGATGTTTTAGCAAAGACCATCGATTAAAAAGATCGTAGTCCCTCGATGACCCTTCAATGTTTCCTTCGGTAAACGATCTTAGTCCCTTACGACAATTTCTAAAACATCTTACAAGTTGCATTCTATGACTGTACGATGACCCACACTTGTCCCTCACATCCAATGGTAGGACTTCCTACTAACTAATGGTAGGATAGCACTGTCTAAAGGAGGAGGAAAAGAACAAAGACTTTTTTTGAGTAGGTAGATTTCTCATGATCGCTTGCTCACAAATTAAAATTATTTCCACCCTTCACACTTTCAAGACACTATCTTCAAAATACTCTTTAAAACAAACATTTTGTATACATTCTCAACGATATGAGAATCATTACAAAATTTCCCTAAATTGGCATTTTCAAAACATCTTTCCAAAGTAACACTTCCTTTCACGAGTATTTTCAAAAGAAACATTTTGTATACATTCTCAACGATACGAGAATCATTGCAAAATTTACATACTTAGGTGTTTTCAAAATATTTTCAAACATACACAAACACAAAGCATTTTAAAAAGTGATCAAGCGATTAAGAGCCCGTAGGTAACACCTTCCCTTTTCATAACCTGCCCCCTGATCATAAGAAAATTCTCAAAAGGTCTTTCCTTTCTTTTCACCCTTTCCTCTATTGGACAAAAGAAAAGTCGGTGGTGACTCTTGCTATCCACAACATTTACGATAAAACACAAAACACCCAAGTCAGTTCTCCCACCATATTACAAAACTAGCGACTCTGTTGGGGAGAAAACTAAAAGTGGGGTTACCTTAAAGAGCTAGATCACCTTCATTTGCTTTACATGTTTGCCTTGTTTGCTTTACATTTTGGGTCTATGCTTGGATTTATTACTTGCAAAGATCCTATACCTGGATCCGGGGGAATATTAGGTAAGTAGCAATAGATCGTGGAAACTGTACGGCGTAGACTGATGTGGTTGAAGTGATAGCTACATTAGTGCAACACATTTGTGGGTACCGGTGTCCCTTGAGTTAAATCATGGAGAATATGGGGCCGCTGAGTGGTGCCATGAAGCACTAACTGACCATAGAACCTTAGTGAAACAACTTAGCCATTAGAAAGTAGTGAGATAACTGGCTTTGGTGCAAGACTGAAATTGGTTGATACTCGATACTACACTCATTGATATCGTACTCTCGGGATATTTTGGTCGCAAAAAAGATTTCTTGTGCTGAAACAATGCCCGATGAAGAAATATCAATGATATTAAGATTCCTTAGAACCCGATTAGTTTCTTTGGGACAGGTTAAACCAACTAAACTTCAAGAGGGTACATACCTATAAACCTCATTCAAGACTAAACCTAAGGCCTTGTGTGCTTTGTGTGTGTATGATTATTTGTTCATAACATCATAAACATCATGACATCATGCCATAGCATTTTCACTAACCATTTCAAGGACATAGGGATTCATCTTTGTCCTATTTTGTAGGATATGGCTTCCACTCGCAAAAATACCATTTGAATCAGCTTTGTAAAAGTGCTTCCTCAACTCCAAGAGTTAGCATCAAGGGTTCCTGAGAATTCTTCGTTCACCAAAAGACATGGTCGGCTTCTCAATCTGGTTACCTCAAGCTTTAAATAAGAAATGATGTATGTGCTTTTTCAATTCTTTGATCCTAAACATCATTGTTTCACCTTTCCCGATTATCAATTGGTGCCTATAATGGAAGAGTTCTCTCAACTATTAGGAGTACCTATTCTTGATCAAGTGCCCTTCACTGGTTTAGGAAAGGATCCACAACCTGAGGAGATTGCATCAACCCTACATTTGGAAAGGTCTGATATTGTAGCCAATTGGGAAATAAGGAGAGGAGTCAAGGGTTTTCTAGCTAAGCTTATGTTAGAGAAGGCTCAACTGTTTTGGGAGGATATGGATTTGTAAGACTTTGAATAAGTCTTGTCTCTTCTAATCTATGGGTTAGTAATGTTCCCTAATCCAGACTAACTCATAGATGTGAATACCGTCAAGATCGTCCTTTCTCGTAACCCTGTGCCTACTTTACTTGGAGACATTCTACATTGTTTTCACACTCACACCATGAGGAAGAGAGGAGCTCTTATGTGTTGTGTTCCTTTGTTGTCTAGGTGGTTTATTTCGCACCTTCTCCGGTCAGTTTTGAAGAATGAACAAGGTCTTAATTGGCCGCAAAGAATGATGTCGCTTTCTCATACAGATATCCCTTGGTGCTCCCGAGTTGTAGAGGACATTACTATCGTTGAACATTGTTGGGAGTTCCCTAATGTTCCTCTCTTAGGAATTAGGGAAGGTATTAGTTATAACCCTCCACTGGCTCTACGGCAATTTGGCTATGCTCGAAGAGATGATCCCCATGGCAAGCTTATCCAGGGTATTTTATTCGACTATGAGAATAATGTCCAAGGTTACCGTCAAAGGTTTGTTCGAGCTTAGGGAATGATAAACAAGGTTGATATCAAGACTTTGGGGCATAATAATTCTATTCCTTTTGAGCCTTATCTCATATGGGTGCGAGCTCGCACTCAAAATATCATGATTCCATATCCTGCTATCCTACCAATATTTGTGGAGCCTGTTGCCGAGGGAAATATTCCTTATACCATTCTTCATCCTGACATGCCTACCGACATTGAGGAATTGCAGATATCGTGGATCCAACTCAAAGGGGGAATGAGACACCTTTGAAGCTCGATTCTATGCAAGCAAGAAGAAAGTGTTGGAGCTCACAAGGCAACTTCGCAAGGAGCAAAGCCTGAATGCATACATTACACCAAAGAGGAAGCGCCCGTGGGAGACTTGAGTCTTTGGTTTTAGAAGTCTATTTTGTTGTCCTTATACTTTTTCATTGTAAGCCCCAAGGGGCAGTTGTAATCTTGAATTTATTAATACAATTATTGTGTTTTTTTTCTTTTTTGGCTAAGAAAATTTAAATCTCTTAAGGTTCTTGAAAACATTGCATCCACATAGCATGCATCATATCATAAGCAGGTTGTCCGATACAGGTTTCCTCATCTTTTTACTGTTTATTTCAGTATAAGATGGCTCTAGAGAAAACCGTCAAAGATTTGCACACTCAACATGCACAGTTCCAAGATACTCTCCTCAACCTAGCCAAGGGCCAACAAGAAATGATGGAACTCCTTGCCACCAAGAAGAAGACCAAGAAGAGGGTTGTTACCCTCAACATGGGAAAAAGGTTCAAGGGGCCCGCCAAGCTGGCTCAAATAGAATAGGCTTCTTCTGAGGAAGAAGACAATCAAGACAAGGAAGTTCGAAGCACTAGAGATGGCGGTGGAAATAACCAGATTACTAAGGATGAAGACTACTCCGAAGAGAAGTATCCACCGGCAGATGAGAATTACAAACAATTAGAAGACCGACTTAAAGTTATGGAAATCCAAACAGTTCCTGGTTTGGACTTTGGAGACTTAGGTCTGGTCCCTGGGGTGGTAATTCCCCACAAATTTAAGGTTCCTGTCTTTGCCAAATACAATGGGGTCTCTTGTCCAAAGATGCATCTGAGGTCTTATGTCTGCTAGATTCAACCACATGTCGCCAATAGGAAGTTATGGGTGCACTTCTTCCAAGAAAGCTTATCTGGATCACAGTTGGAATGGTTCTATCAATTAAAAGGGACCAATATCTGCACATGAGAGGATATGGCTGCTGAGGATATGATGTCACTGCTAAGAAACTCGTGTTGAACTGTTTCATTAACTCAACTTTGATCTTCTCTGACATCTTGAGGTGCATGAGATAAACCTCATACTTCATCGGAGCACAACCCTCTTTCATCGGTAGATGGTGAATCACAATATTGGCATCAAGCCCTGGCATGTCTTCGTATGACCAAGCAAAGATCTTAACATATTCATGCAACATTTGTATTAACCTGTTCTTGACAATGTCTTCTAAGTTGGCGCCTATCTTGACTTCTTTTATGTCTATTTCAGTACCCAAGTTTACCACTTTAATAGGCTCCTCATGTGGTTTAATAGCTTTCTCTTCTTATACTAACAGTCTGGCAAGTTCTCCAGGTATTTCACAATCTTCCTCACCTTCGTCCTCGACTTGGTGGATCGAATTTTCAAAGTCATAAGTGGAAATAGCAGAGTCGTTATCAACGGGATCCAGAGTGAATGTGGATCTGCAAGTTATTGTGTGGGTGTGTGTAAGAACACATAGCTATTTGAAAGTGATCAAAGTAAAAAAGAAATACAAAGAGTACAAAATTTGAATGCAAAATGTCCAATGTTTTATTAAATGAAATATGTTTATGAAATGACAACCCTTAACAAATGAACCTTTATGCCCTGGATAAGGCATAAGGCTTAAAGTCATTGTTCAAATATTACAAATTCAAAACTTGAAAGAAATAAAAAACAGAAATGTAAGCTATTACTCCTAACTAAAGGAGATAGAGATAATGTCTTTCGCCTTCCAGTTGCTGAGCCCTTTGCTAATGGTAGGAAAGATCCATATGTCAAGTTCATGATCACTGTCAGCATCTTCTAGTACGTTGACTATGTTGTTACTGATGCAGAATGGTGGCCTTCCAGCACAAGCGTGACGAACAGACCTCTGGCCCTCTGCAGTGAAACCCAAACCAAACTTGTCAGATTCATAGGGGATGTCAGGAAGCTGACCCCAAATAGTACAACCACCTTCTTCTACAGTGGATTTAGCATCTTTCAATGAAGCCATACTATGCGGAACCCTAGTAACTTTGGGAATGGCAGAGACATCTTCAGTGTCGGCTGGAGAAATCACTTCAAAAGTTTGACAAGGAGTCTCGATAAATTCACCGGCCATCTCTACATACCGGAGAGAATTCAAGTGGCTAAACATATACTCTTCTTCACCGTAGACAGTAACAATCTTTCCATTCAAGGGAGATTTTAATTTCTGATGTAGGTTCTAGGTAACGACGCCTACCCCATGGATCCAGGGGCATCCCAGTAAGCAAGAATAAGCTGGTAGAATTTCCATTACATAGAAGGTAGATTCAAAGATCTGCAAACCTACCTTGATCGGAAGGTCCACTTCCCCATGTACCATCCTTTTTGACCCATCAAATCCTCTCACTACAATATCACTGGGTTTTAGTACGACCCCTTTGCAATTAAGTCTGTCCAGAGCGCCTTTCGGTAAAACATTCAATGAAGAGACATTATTAACCAATACATGAGCCAAAGTGGTGCCTCTGCATTAAATGGAGACATACAAGGCCTTATTATGGTTTCTCCCCTCCGAAGTTAGATCACCATCAGAGAAACCTAATCCATTGTCGGTTGTTAAACTAGTAACATAGCTTCCAATTTGATCAGAAGAAATTTCTTGTGGAACGTGAGCAGTCTTCAAGAATTTTACCAAAGCCCGCGCATGGGCTTCAAAACACAGTAACAGGGATAACATAGAGATCTTGGATGGGGTATGCCCCAGTTGTTCAACAATTTTATAATTGCTCTTGCGTATGATCATCAATAACTCTTCTAACTCTTGTCTAGAGGTGTCTTCAAGGGTAGCTTCTTTAGGTGCCTCTGTCTGGGCAGGCTCTGTTATTTGCTATTTACCCCGAGCCTCGGTAGGTGACTCGGTGGGTGTAACTCTAACAAGTGTAGCAATAGTATTCGAAGTGATTTCTGGAGAGAAACCCCTTCGGCTTTTAGTAACCTTACTGGTTCCAGAAATATTGTCTATACCGAGATCAACAACTTTAGTAAGTTCATCTTCAACAGTCGGTAGTTCTTATTTGACGCCATGGTAGTAGACGTCAGATCCACAGTTCCAAGGAATAACTTTATCCGGAGAATATGGGATAGGTCCAAGTGTAGTGATGATCAGGGAAGCAGCTTTCAGATTGGTAGTAATCCTTACAGGACCTTTGGTGGTGATCCTGACAGGAGGGCAAGAAATTATAGATAAGTCTTGACACAAATTCTAAGCAGACAGATTCTTCTCGATAAGAATTATATGATTGTACATTAGGCATTGAATGCCTTTCTTCAGTAATTTTCAGCCATTGGGTTGGGCTGCACAGCAGTAACACTTTTCAACACAGCCCGGAAATAAACTAACCTGCAGTAGATTCTTCTTGATTATTGGTAGAGGAGTGACCAATTCACTTATAGTAGCAACATAAAGAACATCGTTAATTGCACTTATGCATTTGTCAATCTTCAGCATAGGTGCAGTAATTACATCCAGGGTCTCTGGAGGATCAAACTCAATCTCCTTGTTGTCAATCATGTCCTGAATTTGGTTTTTCAGGGTCCAGTAGTTGTTAGTGTCGTGCCCAGGACTGTTAGAATGGTAGGTGCATTTCCCGTTCGGGTTGTACTTAGGAGATGAGGTGTTGGGGTTCTGAGGAGGATCCCTTAACGTAATCAGCTCTACTTTTAGTAAATGTTGTAAAGCCTGAGACAATGGCATATTAATCTTGGAAAACTTCCTTCCCGGAGCATCTGACCTACGCCTATTGTCATGTTGTTGTTGAACAAGCATAGGATTAGAAATCAATGTCGCCCCCACAGACTGATTAAGGTCAATTTTACCACGGCCCTTCTGTCCATAAACAACATTGGTCTCCTTCTTACCATTGAATGTCTTCTTCACGGCATTTGAAGATGCAGCCACTTAAATTTTTCAACTCTTAATACCACTTTTGACACGTTCTTAGTTAGAATAAGTTCAATAAAACCAGATGAAGAACTCCCAATCAGATGATTAAAGAATGGACATATTAGAGTGCTCATGAACATATCAACTAGTTCTCGGTCCGATAAGGGAGGTTGCACCCTTCTAGCTAAGTCTCTCCACTTTTGGGCATATTCTTTGAATCTTTCATTTGAACCCATAGTCATGTTTTGTAATTCCACCCGATTTGGTGCAACGTTAGCATTATATTGATATTGCTTGTAAAAAGCAGCAGCCAGGTCTTCCCAAGTACGAATGTTGGTTCCTTCCAGCTGATAGAACCACTCGAGTTGTGTACCAAACAAGCTTTCTTGAAAGAAGTGAACCCATAACTTTCTATCAGCAGTATGGGGTTGGATCTTCTGAACATAGGACCTCAGATGAAGTTTCGGACAAGACACACCATCATATTTAGCAAAAGCATGGACTTTGAACTTTTGAGGGATAACCACCCCCGGAATAAGACCCAACTTTCTAAAATCCAATCCAGGTGTAGTCGTAGAAATGTTAAGACTAAGCCATTGGATTGACTTGACTCACACAGATCAAAATAAAATTCGCCATCGCCCTTTATTGTTTCCATAGGAATGGGAAAATAGTGAATAACCCAAAAAAAGGGGGAGAGAATCTAAGTTCGGGGGTTGATTATGTAAAGGGAAGGTATTAGCACCCTAAACATCTACGGTACTCTCAAGAACCTCTTTAAAAATTTGTGTATTTTGGCTATAAGTGTTGTACACAAAAAATGGATGGTGGAGATGATAAAATAAATATATTTAACAATTTTTCACCCGCCGCAGTTGCGAACATTTAGTGCCTACGTACCACCTTCTGTGAAATAGGGGATCAGGGTGCTCGTAGTTCACCTTTAAAAATTTTAAAACACAAGTGTGTTGGTTAATTATAAGAGACGATACATCATCGTCATCTCCGAGTGGAAAACATACTTACTACCCACGATTATGAGAAAGGAGAATTTGCAGCATCTCAAAGTGGAGGATATGGCTTGGATTTTAAAATCAACAAAGCCTCACTCAAAACCCAAGTGGAAAATATCTCACTTCACTACATATCATAGAAGTATAGTGGTTCGCATCACTACAAGATTGACAAGAGTCTAATCTTTTGAGAAAATTTTAAAGATAAAAAGCCAAATTGGAAAAATAATTTGAATGCGATTGATTAACTTTTTGTCTTCTCACAAAAAAGTCAAAGTATTATTAAGTTGGTTAAAGTTTGATTAAGAAAATATTTTTGAAAATGCATGGACATAAGTCCAAGTTTATTGTGAAAGCGATTCAAGTTTAGAAAACAAGAAGAGTTTTCAAAAGGAGGGAGAAGATTTTTGAAATTAAAGAAGATGGGAGGAGATGAAGGGGCTACCCTAAAGCATAAGGTAAGATCTAGAGAAAAGAACTGTCTAACCAACAAGAAGCCTACACTTGACACAATGAGTCAATGTAGAATTCTCATCCTTTGGATTGAAATCAAACAAGCAAAGATAATAAACTTCTTAAGAAAACCAAGCTTCAATTGCATTAAGTCTTCACAAAAATTGGGCAGAGTAACAGTTGTATACAGATGAGTTCCCAATCACTGACAAAGAATATAATCAGAATAACCTGCACACAAAGAAAACAAACAACCCAATGTCTCGGGGTAAACCCCAAGAATTCCAGATAAAATAACAGTTGAAGTCACAAGGTCTGAAGGTAGGTTAAAGTCTCTAATCCTAACTCCAAGAAGTACATCATGATAACGAGAAAACATATCATATAATTACCATGCTTTTTACCGATTTTATATTTCATTAAGTCGTCTAACCCCCGATTATTCCGAGATTATTTGTCTTTTTACAGGTATAACATTTGTCGACTCAAACCGATGGAAAAGGACAACATGAAGAAGGCTAGACAATAAACAAAGAGAAAAAGAATAAAAAATACAAAGTTTAGACTTTTGGAACAGTGATGGTCGTCACATCCTTGTGACGGGCGTAACACCCCCCAACATGAAGAAACACTCGTCACACACCACTTAGGAGCGTAATGCACTACTTCAGCGCGTTACGACCGTCACCCACCTGTGACGACCGTCACACGCGTGAAGGTGGACGTTATACATGGATTGAGACGTAGGCATTAAGGGAAGACTCGTTCTCCCTTTTTCTGCTGAGTCTCCTTTTTTCCTGCCACCACTATTAGTGCTCCTATATTTTCTCCATTGAAGACTTCATCAAGAATTCTGAACTACTGATTTTCCTATGCTATATATATGTGTACCAGTGCATAGTTAAAGGGTCGAAGAATTTTCCTCAGAACAAATATTATTTTCTTTTGCAGTTATTTTCCATTTTCCTTGTTTTGGTCACGTTCCTGTAATTTTAATTCAAAGTCTTAGTTTTTAGTTTTATGTGTTAATTATTAACACGAATTATTTACTGCAAATCAAGCTCGAAGATTGGATTATTGTAATACCTCAAGATTACCATAGCAACTTTGATTCCAGGTTTTATATTGCAATTATTATTCATTCAGTTTTTATATTATGCCAATTATTGCTATGAATTATATTTTGAACTGTATTTCTGTTAAGTTAATTATGTCTGGCTAAATTATTAATACAGGTATGTGACCGTAAGAACTGAAAGAATTCAGTGATACCTTGGCCAAAAATATTTATAAAACAATTTCTGGTTTCCAATTTCCAAGATTAATTTAATTATCCTTGTCGCGAGAGTGAGAGGTTAATTAACACGATTTTGCCACGAGAGTGGGAAATTAATTAAGGCAAGAACCTGCATGCGAGAGCTGGGGTTCAACCCAGATAGTGGTAACGAAGCATTGATTTTTAAATACACGAGAGTGTTTTAATAAATTAATTAAACTCAAATTGTTTTCAAAAAGTGTTATTAAATTTAAAGTGCATCCACTAGGTTTAGTAGCATGACTTATTTCATAAACACGAGAGTGTATGTCTCAGGTTTTTAAACAATTAGCTTTTACCGAAATACTTTATAGGCCAAGCGACTCACCGAATTCCCTAAGTCCAATTATCACATACCGGTATAATTAGTACTATTATTTTTAATTAAACTGTTTCCCCCAAAAATCAAATATTCATCGCTTAGTTAGATAAACTATAGCATTAGATCGTATGCGATTGATCCCCAGTCTCTGTGGGTTCGATAATGTTTTAAAACTAGAACGACTGAACTGTATACTTGCAGTTAGTATCCCGACAGACTTATAAAGTCCCGATCAAGTTTTTGGCGCCGTTGCCGGGGACTGGTAGTCAATTAATTACGATTCTTCTGTTGCGCGTTTAGACTAGGAAACAGACACCCTTTGTCGATTTGTATGCCAAGGACTCGCTCACAAGGCGAACCACTTGACAAATCGACGGACGAACCTGAACGCATTCTTTCCGTAAGACGTGCAGTCAGGGATTAATGTTTAAATCACGCTATTCCTTTACCTAAACCCGAAATCAAGATTGATTTTGAAACAGATTCTAATTCTTCCTCTGAAACCGAAACCAATCCAGAATTAGACACGGCCGAAGAACAAAGGACCCTTCCACTGAAGGAGTACGCAGCTCCATCACAACAAGAACCCCATAACAGCATTGCTGCTCCAGCAATAAACCGAAACGATTTCGAATTGAAACCGTCATTGATATCAGCTATCCAACAATTCCAATTCTCTGGAGATCCTTCTGAGGATCCGAATGAACATCTTACAAAATTCGTTCAATTTGCCGACAAAGTTATAGCGAACGGTGTTAGTAAAGATGCGATAAGATTACGTATTTTCCCTTTCTCACTAAGAGATAGAGCTTGGGCTTGGTTGCAATCCTTGCCGTCAAATTCCGTCATTACGTGGGAAGGACTGAAGATTGTATTCTTGGCACGATACTTTCCCCCAAGCAAGACCGCTGCACTAAGAGCCCAAATCAACGGATTTAGGCAGAAGGATACTGAATCGATATTCGATGCATGGGAGCGCTACAAAGATATGATGCGAATGTGCCCACATCACGGATTAGAAAAATGGCTGATAATCCACACATTTTATAATGGACTCTTGTACAATACAAGAATATCTATAGATGCCTCCGCAGGTGGTACACTGATGGACAAGACTTATGACGAAGCTAACCAACTCATTGAAAACATGGCTCAAAACCACTATCAATGGGGAGGAGAAAGAACATTTGTGGAGAAAACTCAAGCCAAAGGCGGGATGTACGAGGTTAGTAGCCTAGATAAAGTTAATGCTAAGGTAGATGCTCTTACCCAAAAGATAGAAAGCTTGACCTTGCCTCCTGCAGCTACCGTGGCTGCAGTTACCCCAAGTTTCAGAGTTTGTGGAGTTCCTGGTCATGTTGGAACCGAATGTCAAATCTTAGCAGGAATATCAGCTGATCAGGTAAATTACGCTCAAGGAAATCCTTATGCCAATACCTATAATCCTTGTTGGAAGAACCATCCTAACTTCTCATACAAGAGCAATAACGCTTTATATGCACCTGGCCAAGCACCTGCTGTACCTCCAGGGTATCAAAAACCCTATGTTAATGTTCCTAACATTCCTAAGAAATCTAACCTTGAAATCCTAATGGAAAATTTTATCGCTAATCAAGCCCAACAAAACAAAGAATTCCTCAATCAAAATGTTCACACCGGTGAACAGTTAAAGCTATTAGCAAATAAGGTAGATGCCCTAGCAACTCACAACAAAATGTTAGAAACCCAAATCTCCCAAGTAGCACAACACCAAGCTAGTTCTGCCACACTTGCTGGTACATTTCCTGGACAGCCACAGCCCAATCCTAAAGGACATGCAAATTCTATTACATTACGAAGTGGGACAGCCCTTGATGGACCGGTAGATCCTAGACTCCAAAACCCGACCATGTATCAAAAGCCCGAAAAAGAAATGGAGAAGTCGAAAGATCAATATGAAAATGTAGAGGAAGACGCGCATGAGAACAGAGAGGCTTCAGAAAACCCTTATGTGCCTCCACCACCATATAAACCACCAATTCCATACCCCTAAAGACTTGCAAAATCCAAGAACGAGGGACAATTCAAGAAATTTGTAGAACTTATGAAACAACTAAACGTCACTATTCCGTTTACAGAAGCTATAACCCAAATGTCGTCATATGCTAAATTCCTAAAAGAAATATTGGCTAATAAGAAAAAAAATCGTTGAAAATGAAACTGTCAAGCTAACTGCCGAATGTAGCGCCATAATTCAAAATAACATGCCTCCTAAGCTAAAAGATCCTGGTAGTTTCTCCATACCATGTGTAATTGGAAAATCTGTCATAGACAAAGCTCTATGCGATTTAGGAGCCAGTGTCAGTCTAATTCCCTTATCTATTTGCGAGAATCTCAAATTAGGTGACATGAGACCTACCAAGATGTCCCTACAACTAGCCGACAGATCAGTCAAATTTCCTGTTGGTATGCTAGAGAACATTCCTGTCTGAATAGGACAATTTTACATACCGACCGACTTCATAATAATGGACATCAAGGAAGATTCAAACATTCCCATCATACTAGGAAGACCATTTTTAGCTACTGCAGGAGCCATCATAGACGTTAAGAAAGGAAAACTTACCTTCGAGGTAGGAGAAGAAAAAGTAGAATTCATTCTTTCCCAATTCTTTAAAGCCCCTGCTATAGATGACTCATGTTGTCTCCTAGATATCATTGATGAATGTGTCAAAGAACTTGAATGCCAAGAGGACACCTATTCTGAGATGCTGAAAATTCAGACACCAACTATCCTCAAGAACGAAGACTGGAAACAAGAACACTTAGATGCCAACCTAAGCAAATGTTTAGCCTTAACTCCCGATCCTGACCTAACTAATAAGAAACCCGGTATAGAACTTAAAACATTACCTGAAGATCTTAGGTATGAATTCTTAGATAAAGAACTCGAACGACCAATTATAGTCAATGCCAAATTAGGAGAGATCGAAACCGAAAAACTTCTTAGTGTGTTAAGGAAATATCCAGCCGCATTAGGCTATAATATATCAGATCTAAAAGGAATAAGACCTTCTCTCTGTATGCACCGCATTATGCTGGAGGAGGACTGCAAGACTTATAGAGAACATCAAAGACGAATAAATCCTATCCTAAGTGAAGTCGTTAAGAAGGAAGTGCAGAAATTACTAGAAGCAGGCATCATATACCCAATATCAGATAGCAACTGGATCAGTCCAGTTCACGTGGTGCCTAAGAAAGGAGGCGTTACGGTTATAACGAACACAAAAGGCGAATCGGTAGCACAACGTACTCAAACAGGATGGAGAATGTGTATCGATTATAGAAAATTAAACAAAGCTACGCGAAAAGACCATTTCCCATTACCATTCATTGATCAAATGCTCGAGCGTTTAGCCAAACATTCCCATTTCTGCTACCTTGATGGATACTCAGGATTCTTTCAAATCCCCATTCATCCTGATGATCAAGAGAAAACTACGTTCACATGTCCCTATGGTACCTTTGCATACCGGAGAATGCCATTTGGACTATGTAATGCACCTGCAACTTTCCAACGATGCATGATGGCGATTTTGGCAGATTTTTTAGACGGAATCATGGAAGTATTCATGGACGATTTCTCTATCTGTGGAGAGAGTTTTGACGGATGTTTATCAAATCTTGAATTAGTATTGAAACGCTGTGTCAGTGTCAACCTAGTGCTCAACTAGGAAAAATGTCACTTCATGGTGAGACAAGGAATTGTGTTGGGTCACATTGTATCAAATAGAGGGATTGAAGTCGACAAAGCAAAGATCGAAATTATCAAAAACCTTCAACTACCCAAAACAGTTAGAGAAATACGAAGTTTTCTAGGACACGCGGGTTTTTACCGATGTTTTATAAAAGATTTCTCTAAAATAACCAAGCCACTAACCGAATTATTAATGAAAGAGGCTGAGTTTATTTTCGACGATAAATGCTTGAACGCATTTGAGACACTTAAAGAGGCCTTAATCTCAACACCTATTATGCAACCTCCTGATTGGAATTTAACATTTGAAATAATGTGCGATGCGAGCGATTATGCTGTAGGCGCAGTCCTAGGATAATGCAAAGAAAAAAAGCTTCACGCTATCTACTATGCAAGCAGAACACTCGATCCCGCACAGATGAATTACGCCACTACGGAGAAGGAACTCTTAGATGTGGTATTCGTGTTGGATAAATTTCGTTCCTACTTAGTAGGCGCTAAAATCATTATTTATACGGATCATGCTGCGATCTGATACTTACTAAGCAAGAAGGACGCCAAACCGCGACTGCTCAGATGGATCTTACTCCTACAAGAGTTTGACTTAGAAATAAAAGACAAGAGAGGAACTGAAAACGTGGTAGCAGACCATTTATCGAGATTAGATGGAAACCAAACCGAGAGTGTTCCCATAAATGAAGATTTCCCTTATGAACGCCTTGTTGCTAAGCTAGAGATAAACCCTACCGACAGTTTAGATCAACATAATGAACCTTTAACAACTGCGGTAGTAAAATCCATTTGTACTAACACCACACTGCCATGGTACGCTGACTTCGTCAACTATTTAGCTGCCGGTGTTTTACCACCCGATTTAACGTACCAACAGCAGAAGAAATTTTTCCATGATCTTAAACACTACTTTTGGGATGAACCATTACTCTTTAAAAGAGGCGCCGATGGTATCTACCGTTGCTGCATTCCCAATGATGAAATAGACGGCGTCATTTCCCATTGCCATTCCGCCCCTTATGGTGGACACGCTAGTACGTCAAAAACCTGTGCAAAAATACTTCAAGTCGGCTTCTTTTGGCCTACCTTATGGAAAGACGTCCACGTAGAAATTATGAACTGCGATAGATGTCAACGCACAGGAAATATATCTAGACGCGATGAAATGCCGCAAAAAGGAATCCTCGAAGTAGAAGTTTTCGATGTATGGGGAATTGATTTCATGGGACCTTTCCCCGCATCTTTTGGAAATAAATATATTTTGGTAGCCGTCGACTACGTATCAAAATGGATTGAAGCCATCGCCGCACCCACAAACGATACACGTGTGGTACTAAACTATTCAAGAATATTATCTTCCCACGATTCGGTGTACCAAGACTAGTGATCAGCGATGGTGGCTCCCATTTTATCTCTAGAATCTTCGAAAAGTTACTTTCCAAATATGGCGTTAAACATCGCATAGCCACACCATACCATCCTCAAACGAGCGGACAAGAGGAAGTGTCAAATAGAGATATAAAACAAATCCTTGAGAAAACCGTAACTTCATCCAGAAAGGACTGGTCCTCCAAGCTAAACGATGCTCTTCAGGCATATCGGACAACTTTTAAAACCCCTATCGGAACAACACCGTTCAAGTTAGTTTATGGAAAATCTTGTCATTTTCCAGTAGAATTAGAGCATAAAGCTTATTGGGCCATAAAAACCCTTAACTTAAATTGTAAGAGTGTTGGCGAGAAACGAGTGTTAGATATCCATGAACTAGAAGAATTGCGTTTAGACGCTTATGAAAATGCTAAAATCTATAAAGAACGAACAAAAAAATGGCACGATAAGCGTATCTCGCGGAAAGACTTTAAGGAAGGAGACATCGTACTCCTATTCAACTCTAGACTGAAACTTTTCCCGGGAAAATTACGTTCCAGATGGTCCGGACCGTTCGAAATTAACAAAGTTTTCCCAAGTGGTGCGATAGAAATTAAAGGCAGTTCTATCAAACCATTCATAGTTAATGGCCAGCGCCTAAAGCACTACTTTAACGTCGGAAATATCGACTATTCGGATTATCTTCAGTTAAGTGAGCCGCCTACCCCAAATACCTAACTGAATAGGTGTTAACTATCGAGCCGTCGACATAAAATAAAGGCGCTTCGTGGGAGGCAACCCATGTTTTACTTTAATTATTTTTTCTTCTTTAACATGCTTTTCTTTTTCTTTTCTTTTTCTTAATCTTTAAAACATTTTCATGATTGCATCTCTTACTCCTTTCTATTTTTCTTCTATTTTTATTTTTCCCTTTCATCTTTCTTTTTCTTTTTAATTTAACTTTGGCAATTTCCTAACCCAAAAATACTTACTTAATTTCTCTTTTTTCAAACATTTATCAAATATTTTCAGGGGGGTAATTCTTTTTCTTTCATATTTAGCGTTATGGATTGTGTAAACTTCATGAATGTCAAATTGCGAAGCAGACACCAAAGAAGACGATTTGCGGACCTGGGTGAACGGGATATGTGCCCTACTATCTACGCAGATGATCATGCTATGACCGCCCTTGGCATTCGTGAGAGTGTCATGTACTTGCTGCATCAGATTGGTTGGGACACTGCTCCTATCCGAAGACGGTTTTGTACCTACAAGAGGCTGACCCTTGAGTTCCTAAGCACCCTGAGTTCCTAAGCACCTTGTGACGAGCGTAACACGCCTTTTTGCGTCATGACGATCGTCACACCCTCGTGACGACCGTCACACCCTCGTGACGACCATCACGCAAACAGTGTATCAGAATGACTATTACAGAGAACCGTTCCAGCTTTCAACCATCCCCTTCATAAACCCACTTCCTCCATTGTTACCACATCACACGAAAAACTACCCACTCACTCTATTTTTCTTCTAACTTCTAAACTTCCAACACCAAATTACCGTCCATACCGCAACCCAATTTCATATTCCAAAATCCTAATCTTCCTACACCATGGCAAACAACCCACAAGCCCCCGCCCTCACTTTCCGAATCGGTGAACAAGGAGAAAATCAACGAGCAAAGTTTCAGAAATTTCAACGTCGAGGTCTCCAACCCACAAGGTACGTTGGCATCGACTACCTAAGGAGTTTGGGACTACTCGACAGTGTCCGCCGATTATTGCAAAGTGTGGATTTGTGGAACCTGTGCCGCGAACCAAGACCGATCTACGAAACTCTTACTCTTGAGTTCTTGAGTTCATTTGTTTACCTCACTCTGCCAGGTGTCACAAACCAACTGTCAGGCCTGGAAAAATTCCGGATGTTTGGCGTTGAGCACGAGTTGCCTCAATCCGACATCGCGAGACTTGTTCGGACGAAGGTGCTCATCTCCGGGTGCCGGATAATTTTGGTGAGGAGGCTTTCAACTTATGGCACAGTTTGACGAATATCCGTGCCAGATCCTACGACCACCTGAATGCCACCCACATTCACAATCTGGCCATCCGCTACTTCCATCGCATCCTTAGCAACACAATCTTCGCCCGCGACAGCAACCATAAGCTCAACTCCAAGGAGCTCTTCTTTTTACATTGCGCGTTCACTGAGTAAAAGATCAATGCCTCCCCGTCCCTACTTGCTCACATCCACTCTATTTGTGCTAGAGGTGGAAAACCATTTTATTTCGGAGGGCTGGTTACTTCACTTGCCATTGGTCTTAACTACGGTGCTGCTCTTGCAACCTTGCCTTCTATGGCACCGGCTTTGCTAACTATGGATCACTGCAAAGCCGCACACCTCATCTACGAGCGGGAAGATGGCAGATTCCACCCTATAATCAGAAACACTGTCTATCAGAATATTATTTTGCCGAACAGGGACCGAATCGATCCAAGTAACCGAGCAAACTGGTTGTTCGATCCTGAAATTCCCGCAGAGCGTGCACCTTCCCATGAAGACCAACCTGCAGCCGCTGCAGACGAAATACAAGAAGAGTTGGATAGTGCTCCTCCAGTCCACGACATCCCAGGATCCTCATCTGCACCTCCTCCTATTAATCTTGAAGACATCCTTCGCGCCCTCCACATGCAAAACCAAATGAATGCGGCGCTTGAGAGGAGGCAAGCCGAGCAATTTGAGTCTCTGTGCGCCCAAAACGCTCGGATCTTGACTGGGCAGCGCAACATGAATGAGAGGTTAGATGAGGCCCTGTCAGAGCTTAATGCCTTAAGGATGGACGTGAGCACCCTTGGCTTCCAAGACACCGACACTGAAGCCACTCCTACCAGACACTCTCGCACCAGGAGTAGAGGACGTGGTCACCAGTAGTCTTTCTTTAATTCCTATGTAATTTATTATTTTTCTGTTTCATTTCTTTTCCGTTTGTTTTTGTAATTGTACTTCCCCGCATATATACCGCAACATTGAGGACAATGTCGAATTTTGTGTGGGAGAGGTACCTTTCAATCTTTTATAAACTAGTAAATTTTTATGATATGTCTCGATTCAAATTCTTCGCTTTATTTTGCCATACCGAAAATTTTTTATTTTCGCATTAGCCCGACATACCTATTTTAACGAAACCCCGGTTGAGGAAGCCGAAAACGACATAACAAGATCGATACGGTTCTGACACCGTAGACTTCCTACTTACGCGATCCGTTTCAATAACCATTATACCGATATCTGGAGTTTCAAGTTCTAGAAGTAACCCCTAGTAGTTTATACTAGCAGTCAGCACCGTCTTGACATAAACCACATGGAAAATCGATGAATATAAGTGTTTGATGCCTGATTCTAAAAATATCCTTCCTATCTCTCTGCTAAAAGAAAAGAAAATTTGTGTACCAAAATATACGGGCACATATAAGAGCTGAGCAAATAATGAAGGAATCCAATGTTGGTTGGTTCATAGGTATCTGGTTCTGAACTCGGTAGGGCGTGCTACGGCCCGATCCCCCACAACCTCCAATTTGGATAACATATGTAGGGTTGCCACATTCATGTACCATACCCCGTGCTAAAAGGATCAAAGTCACTAACCGGTTACTCCACTACGTGTGTGCTAAGACAAAGGGCTTAATATGATTGCGCCAGAACGAAACCGGGAGAAATAGATACGAGGAACTCCGGGAAGAATTATAACGGAACTGTTGGATAGCTCGTTTGAAATGGAAGTCTACGGCTAAACTTATTGCTTGTGTCATTAGCGTATCTTTAGTGTTTTACTCAAGTATTGGTCGAACCAACGAGGACTTCCCGAAACTACTTTAAAAATCCAAGGTATGTCATGCTTATGCGCTTGACAAAACTTGTCTGAACTTTCGAATGACTATTTGCTTGAGGACAAGCAAAGGTTTAAGTATGGGGGAATTTGATAACGAGAAAACATATCATATAATTACCATACTTTTTACCGATTTTATATTTCATTAAGTCGTCTAACCCCCGATTATTCCGAGATTATTTGTCTTTTTACAGGTATAACATTTGTTGACTCAAACCGATGGAAAAGGACAACATGAAGAAGGCTAGACAATAAAAAAAGAGAAAAAGAATAAAAAATACAAAGTTTAGACTTTTGGAACAGTGACGGTCGTCACATCCTTGTGACAGGCGTAACACCCCCCAACATGAAGAAACGCTCGTCACACACCATTGACGAGCGTAATGCACTACTTTAGCGCGTTACGACCGTCACCCACCTGTGACGACCGTCACGCGCGTGAAGGTGGAAGTTATACATAGATTGAGACGTGGGCATTAAGGGCAGACTCGTTCTCCCTTTTTCTGCTGAGTCTCCTATTTTCCTGCCACCACTATTAGTGCTCCTATATTTTCTCCATTGAAGACTTCATCAAGAATTCTGAACTGCTGATTTTCCTATGCTATATATATGTGTACCAGTGCATAGTTAAAGGGTCGAAGAATTTTCCTCAGAACAAATATTATTTTCTTTTGCAGTTATTTTCCATTTTCCTTGTTTTGGAATATTGTTTTCACGTTCCTGTAATTTTCATTCAAAGTCTTAGTTTTTAGTGTTAAGTGTTAATTCTTCTTTCAAGAATTAACACGAATTATTTACTGCAAATCAAGCTCGAAGATTGGATTATTGTAATACTTCAAGATTACCATAGCAACTTTGATTCCAGGTTTTATATTGTAATTATTGTTCATTCAGTTTTTATATTATGCCAATTATTGCTATGAATTATATTTTGAACTGTATTGCTGTTAAGTTAATTATGTCTGGCTAAATTATTAATACCGGTATGTGACCGTAAGAACTGAAAGAATTCAGTGATACCTTGGTCAAAAATATTTATAAAACAATTTATGGTTTCAATTTCCAAGATTAATTTAATTATCCTTGTCACGAGAGTGAGAGGTTAATTAACACGATTTTGCCACGAGAGTGGGAAATTAATTAAGGCAAGAACCTGCATGCGAGAGCTGGGGTTCAACCCAGATAGTGGTAAAGAAGCATTGATTTTTAAATACACGAGAGTGTTTTAATAAATTAATTAAACTCAAATTGTTTTCAAAAAGTGTTATTAAATTTAAAGTGCATCCACTAGGTTTAGTAGCATGACTTATTTCATAAACACGAGAGTGTATGTCTCAGGTTTTTAAACAATTAGCTTTTACCGAAATAATTTATAGGCCAAGCGATTCACCGAATTCCCTAAGTCCAATTATCACATACCGGTATAATTAGTACTATTATTTTTAATTAAACTGTTTCCCCCAAAAATTGAATATTCATCGCTTAGTTAGACAAACTGTAGCATTAGATCGTATGTGATTGATCCTCAGTCTCTTTGGGTTCGATAATCTTTTAAAACTAGAACGACTGAACTGTATACTTGCAGTTAGTATCCCGACAGACTTATAAAGTCCCGATCACATCACTCCATAATGCCAAGGATAGTGACCAAATAGTCCAAGTAACATTAAAGTTTTTTTTAGTTCAATTGATTATTAGGTATCTTCCAAAAGAAATGAAAAGCTCAAGTGAGAAAAATAAAATGACATAAAAGCAAATGCTCAAGTGAGTAAAGATGAAAATAGAATGAAATATAAATGCTAAAATAAATGTGCTTAAAGTAAAGAGCACAAAGTAAAGCCATAAAATAAATCCAATTGTTAGAAATTAGAGGTTAGTTGAATAACCATCTTGAAACTTGCATTTGAAACTCATTAGAGGATTGATAAAACCAAAGCCTCTCAATGACAAGTTTCATTTTATTTTTGTTAATTATATCATTCATTTAAAAATATCAAGACAACAATAGATGATCAATGATGTTTAAGTGATTCACTTTGGCCAAAGCTTATGAAGATTCATTAGAGGATTGATAAGACCAAAGCCTCCTAACAATGAATCACAATATTATTGGATAAAAGGTTTCAAATTAACATACTTTGGCTTGCAAACATAGATTTGGGCCACGAATGATCATTTCTCGAATTGGGACAAAATTTAGCGTTATGTTAAGCAATCGTAAGTGAACTTATATAAAAGTCGCACTTATTTTGAGGTCGGACAATAGAAATCCATGTACCATATGTTTAGAGAAATGATATGTAAATTATTCTCCAACAACATGTCGTACAAGTAAGAAGGGGATAAGATGAAGAGGGAGGGGATAAGAATTAAATCACATTTGAACCAAAAATTTAATCAAGCTATCATTAAAATCATTCATCCATTTTGGTGTAGTTAAACTAAACACCCAAGATTCAATGATGTTAATGAAGCTCATAATTAAAATCTCATAGTTCAAGATCAGCCAGAATATATACAAAAATAAAATTATATTTAAAAAATAAAGAAAAATATTTTTAAAATGGTTTTAAATGATAATAAAAGGGGAAAATAGCAACTATATTCAAAACATCTAAGAAAAATTCAATGAGACCATAGAAAAATCAGAAATGAGCTTAAATATTTTTATGAAAATTTAGGTATTTTTTAAAGTCATAAACTACTTTTAAAATTAAAAGAAATAGGAAAAATAAACCAAAAATTGTGAAAAATAGTAAAGTCGGAAATAAAAATAAAATAAGGTCATCAATATTTGTCAAGAGGTCATTGGATCCTTTCACTTTTTTTCAGAATTTAAAAATTAAGAATAATATTTTTAAACATTTAAACCAACTCAAATAAAGTGAAAAAATATAAAAAATATCAAAACACAATAAAATTGTGAAAATATAATATCATAAAGAGAAAAATCAAAAGTATTTTTAAGAATTCTTTTAGATTTTTTGAAGTTATAATGATTTTTTTATGAATTTTTGAAGTTTAAAACAAATAAAATATAAAAATCAGAAAATAAAATAAAAACCAAAAATATGTAAACCATTGGATCAATGTCAAAACGCATTAGTAATCAGATCCAAGGGATCTGGCGCACTGTGCATATCATAGACATTAGTGAATAAAACACTGAATCATTTATTAAAATCAGAATTAAAAATAAAACAAATGTGGCATGATATCATTGGTTGAGAGATGACACGTTTGTCATCTTCAACCTCTAGCCACGCGAATTGTAGGTCTCTAAAATGGAAAATTTAGAGCTCGAGACCGGTACCATTCGCTTCGTCTCTTCAAGACGATTCCAATGGTACCCTCACGAAAAATTTATGTAAGGTGTAACTCAGTCGTTTTGGAAGGAAAGATTTGAAAAGGGATTTGAAAATTCATGGCCATAACTCACTTCCAGTTGAAAACAAATGTTGCGACTAGAATCAAAACGATGAGAGCTTCATCACAGTATCAAAGTTTGAGAGAATTGGTGAAGGAATCTACCAATTGAAGTTCAAATTCAGAGCTCTGAAACTTGACTTGGCTAGCACGATTTAGGAAGTCTTAGAGCTTGGTTCTTCTTCTGTTAGCTTCAATGAAGTTCAAAGATCAAGAATTGACAAAGAAAACGGGTTGAGGAAAGTTGTAAAACGAAATTCGGAGTTGCAGAAAAGTGGGTTCAAGAGAAAGTTTTGCAAGGTGATTCTGGCTATCTAAGCTTGAGAAAATGAGTGAGGTATAATCCTCTATTTATAGGGAAGTGAATAGAATGCTTAAGCGTGTGGAATGATGAAGTTTTGAGGGAATTCGTATGAATCTTCAACATGATAAGTGTGTGACCTGTTTAGCATCAAAACTCACTCAAACCTTGTGTTTCAAGGCTCTTATCCACTTTGGCAAGTTGGTTAAACATTTTTTAATCAAAAACGCGTGCTAAATTAATGTTTAGAAGCCATATGTGAATTTCAAATTCTAACTTTAGAGAAAACTTCAGTTTCAAGGTACCATCTTTGAATCCTTGGTGTGCATAATTTAGGGAACCTTAGGATTTTATTCTTGATACATTAGAAAGATGAGGTCATAAAATTTACAATGTGAAAATAATGGGATCAATTTGATGCTTGATCTAAAAGTTGTGATGAGTCAATGTTGAGAAAAAGATGTTGACTTTTTGTACTTAGAAAAATTCTAAGTTTTTCTTCAAAAATGATAATGTTTTAAATCCAAACAAGACTTTCCTCCAAAATCTTGCTTTGATAAATGATGATAGATTTAAGTAGACTAAATAAAGAGCATTATGAAACTTTAATCACTCAAAAATACCAAGTATTGAAAAAGTTATGGACTTGCAAAATTTGTGAAAATTCATGAGATGACCTATAATCTTTTGCATCCTTAGGGCATCTTCCATCCATTTTCAAGCTTTGCACATAAAAGAATAGTTGAATTTAACATCCTTAAAATCATTGTGGAAATTAAATGGGCTCAAGGAGATAAAAATTGACCAAGTTATGATCTTTTGAAGTCACATAAAGGAATTTGATGGCATATCTAGAGGACTTGTAACCTTTCTTCAACATTAGGCATCTTACACATAAAATCTTTCTAAATCTTTTAAAGTGATTTGTTGGTAAACCTTTAAAGAGAAGCATATATTTGGAATCACCCAAAAGCACTTAAAGATGAGCAAGATATAGCCCTTAGAAGTTCAAAACCCTAGCTTCTAGAGCAACAAAATGTTTTAGAAACCCTTTTCAAATTTGACAAACTTTCTTGCACAAATATCTTTGTCTTGTAAATAGAAGTTGTTATGGATGATAATAAGAAACCATAGAAACCATAACCACTTCCAAATATTAATAATTGAGGGAATTATGCACTTGTGATCAAGAACTTGTCCAATTAGGTCAAACCTCTTCAATCAACTTTTGCATCCTTTGACTTTCTTTGACAAAATGAGGTATGATGAATCATAGTGTAGACCTTTTTATGATGTAAATTCAAATCATCTTAAATGATGAAGCTTGAACCTCAGTGAAATCTTGCTGAAGATGTCATGGAAATAAACTCATGAACCTATAGATCAACCTGATAAAACGTGTTGTGCTTCCACCTATAGCATCATCAACTAGAGTAAACATTCATAGTATTCATTAGTTAAAAGTTAATCAAAACAAAGCATAGATGATCACAATATACAAGTCGAGTTGCTTGGTGATTCCTCATGAGCAAACATAAATATAGGGAGAAGAACCAAACCCTAGTGTGATCTTGTTGTAATTGAGTTAATATGAGATGATAGAGGAATCTTAAGGGCAAAAAATGGGGTACAACACCAGGAACTTTCTGGATTTCCATGGCATTGAGGTGATCTTCCAGATGCTTATATCTATCATCTGCAGGAGGACACTGTTCATCATAATAGTCTTCATCCTCATAAATTTTACCAGAACCAAGGTTGCTTCCACCTTCAGCCCTAACACTTCTACCATCCTCCTCTTGGTTGTCATCTTCATTAGTGGTGATATCAGTAGTTTGGACTGGTTTAGAAGGACCTTTGAACTTCTTCCCATGTTGAGGATGGCAATTGGCTTCCGAGTCTTCTTCTTTTTGGCGATGAGCGCCATCATATCTTTTTATCCTTGAGCTAGGTTCAGGAGGGTTTCTTGGAATTGGGCATTCTGAGCTTGGAGTTCCTTAACAGTTTGTTCAAGAGCCATCTTTTAATGAAATAAACAGCAAGAAGATGAGAAAACCTGTATGGGAAAACCCTGTTATGTAATGATGTATGATATGTAGATGCAATGTTTTCAAGGATCGTTGTAGGATTTAAATTTGTTTAAACAAAAAGAAATAAAAGAAATTTTAGTAACAGGCTCAAATTATGATTGTGTTTAATAAAAGGAGTTACAAAATAGCAAAAATATAAATTCAACTCTCCCATGGACACTTCCTCTTTATGTTGATATATGTATTAAGGCTTTGTTCTTCATGGAGTCATTTGGTTAACTTCAGTACTTTCTTCTCACTAGCATAGAACTGAGCTTCGAAGGTATCTCTTTCTTCCTTTAGTTGAATCCAGGACTTCTCTAGTTCTTCGAAGTCAGTAGGAATATCAGGATGAAGAATGGTATGAGGAACATCCCCTTCAACAACGGGCTCTACGATCACTGGTAGGATAGTAAGATATGGCATTTTGAGATTCTGAGAACGAGACCACATCCATATGAGGTAAGGCTCTAGAGGAATGGAATTCTTGTGTCTCAAAGTATTTTTATCAATCTTATTTGCCGTTCCCCAAGAATGTATAAACCTTTGATGGTAGTCTTGAGGATCGTTCTCATAGTCTAACATAATACCTTGGATGAGCATATCATGAGGACCGTCCCTTCGAGCACAACCAAACTGACGCAGAGCTAGAGAAGGGTTGTAAATTATGCCCCCTCTTATACAAAGGAGTGGTACATTATGGAATTCCCCTCAGCGATCAATAACATTGACATCCTCCTGAGATCGAGAACACCACTGGATATCTGCATGAGTGAGTGACATCAACCTTAGAGACCACCTCAAACCTTGTTCATTCTTTATCACTGATCGGGGTAGGTGAAAAATAAATCACATGGACATTATAGGTATGTAATACATAAGAGTTATTTGCTTCTTCATAGTACGAGTATGGAGGGAATGCAAGACATCTTCGAGAAATGTAGGTATCAGATTATGAGTGAGAAATATTTTAATGGCATTCATATCTATGAGTTAATCCGGATTAGGGAATAGTACCAAACCATAGATTAGCAAGGCCAACATATCCTCAAAATCACGAAGATTCATGGCATCTAGAAATCCCTGAGCCTTCTCTATCAGAAATTTAGGAGAGAAACCCTTGACTATATTCCTTGTTTCTCAATTAGATACAATGTCCAGTCATTTCAGATGTAGGGCTACTGCAACATCTTCAAGCTTTAGAATTTTCTCTAAACTG
The DNA here is from genome assembly GCA_948472305.1 of Vicia faba. NCBI lineage: Eukaryota > Viridiplantae > Streptophyta > Magnoliopsida > Fabales > Fabaceae > Vicia > Vicia faba. The sequence continues at coordinate 544,703,807 of OX451735.1, forward strand.
GTGAAGGGTATGTTATCAAGAATAGACACTTCAAGAAACTTACAGAATTCTTCCATTGTGGGTACCAACTGATAATCCGGGAAGGTAAAATAATGATGCTTCAAATTAAAGAACTAGAAAAGAAAGCTCATTATGTCTTCCTTGAAACCATTAGTAACCAAACTGAGTAGGTGACCATGTCTCTTGGTGAACTAAGAATTGTCGAGAACCTTTGAGACTAATTCCTCGAGCTTGGAAGGTATCCCTACGAAGTTGATCCGGATGGTATTCCTACGACTGAAAGCCATGACCCTGCAATACAGAAAAAAGATAAATCTCCTAGATCCTTGAAATGGTTAGTCATGATATGATGTTATGATATTATGACTTCATGATATCATGTTCAAATAGATAATCAAACACAATAAAAGCACGCAAAGGCTTTAGGTTTAAGACTTGCATGGGGTTTCAAGGTAAGTACCCTCTTGAAGTTTAGTTTGATCAACCTGTCCTAAAGAAGTAACCGAGTTCGAGGGATCTCAATATCACTGATTTTTCCCATAAGTTTCATCTAGCATGGCAATTGAATTGCCACAAAACAAAGCTCGAGAGCCGAATCTCAATGAGTGTAGTATCGAGTATCAACCAACTTCGAACTGCACCAAAGTCGGCTATCTCACTATCTTCTAATGGCTAAGTTGGGTCAATTAAGGTTCTAAGGTCAGTTAGTGCTTATGACACCATGGGGCAACGTAGTATGCTTTCCGATTGACTCGAGGGATACCAATACAAACCAATGTGTCGCACTAACGTAGCCATCACTTCAACCATATCGATATACGCTGTATAGTTTCCATGATATATTGCTACTTACCTAAAATGTTCCCCAGATCCGGGTATAGGATCTTTGCAAGAAATAACCCAAACAACCCTTTAAAATAAAGCAGACAAGTCAAACAAGGAAAGAATTTTAAAAGTGATCTAACTCTAAGGTAACCCCACTTTTAGTTCTCCCCAAAAGAGTCTCCAGTTTTGTAATACGGTGGGAGAAGTGACTTGGTTTTGCGTTTTATCGCAAATATTGCGAATAGCAAGAGTCATCGCCGACTTTTATTTTATCCAAAAGGAAAGAGTTAAAATAACAGGAAAGAACTTCGATATTTTTCTGAGTTCAGGGGGTAGGTTATGAAAAGGGAAGGTGTTAGCACACTTTTTCATCCATAGTTATCTATGGGCTCTTAATCGCTAGCTCAATTTGTTTGAAAATGTTGTGTTCGTGTTTTGAAAATATTTTTTAAAATGCCTAAGTACGGAAACTTTGTAATGATTCTCGTATCAATTGAGAACGTGTACAAAGTGTTTGTTTTTGAAAATATTTCTGAGAAAGTGTTTTGTGTAAAAGATGTTTTGTTTTTTGTGAGCAGGTGATTTACGAGCTATCTACCTACTCAAATCCATTTCGTGTTATTTTCCTCCTCCTTTAGATAGTTCTACCCTACCATTAGTTAATAGGAAGCCTCATCCATTGGATGTAAAGGGACAGGCGCGAGTTGTCATACATACATAAAGGCAACTTGTTGGGTCATCGAAGGGTCATCGAGGGACTACGATATTTTTAATCGAGGGTCTTTGCTAAAGCGTCCCCACGTTCGAGGGACGTGGTTATTTTTATTGAAGGCAACAAATGGGATTACCCTAGAGGTTCGTGTGTGAAAAGTTATTCAATTCATCTATTTTATCTTGATCAGGGTTAGCTATGATTACTTTTGAATCTTTCCATACAAACCCTAGTTACTATACAGTTATAAGGAAAGCAGTAAATTGCAGAAAGTAAAGGTCCTACGCTATTACAAAGCTTCGGGGAAGGGGGTACAAAACCATAAAACGGGGGGAAAATAGAGTAAACCATAATTAACTATTACATGCTATAGCAGTTACATAATTTAGAAAAATAATGCGACAATAATAAAGAATGCAAAATGGTAAAAAGAAAAAGAAACAGAAAAACTGTTTTGATGATTACTCTAGAAAAACCTATTTGATTTTAATTTAAGAAAGAAAAGTTAAATAATTAAACAAAAGAAACCCTAAAATCTAAGTCGATTTAATTTAATTAAGAAAACTTAAAAAGTTTAAATTAGGGTTTATTAATAAAAAAACTAAAACTAAATTAGGGTTACTAAAATCTAAAAGTGATTAAAAACCTAAGTTAAGCTAAAACCTATAATTAATTAAAACCTATAATTAAGTTAAAACATAAAATTTAATTAAATTAGGTTTTTAAAAAAATCAATGGTTTTAAAAAAAGTTTTGTAAAAGAATAGGCAAAAGAAGAAAAGAGTGAGAAACATAGAATTGGAAAAAAGAGTAGGGGTGGATGTTGAACCCATGCCCTCGAGCAGTTTTAGCAACAAGCATACCACCAGGCCAAGCACGCCTTGGTTGTGTCAATGTAACAGTCCAATAGGTCATATGATAAACCTACAAAGATAATAGAAAATATGAAAAAAATGGAAAAACCGGGGATCGAACCTGTGACCTGAGAGAGGAGTGACTTAGCATGAGCGTTTCTACCACTGTGGTGGCTATACATTTGTTCACATAAATGCATCAATTGATATATAATATAAAACAAATACCAAAATTCAGACAACTCATAACGCGCGCTTGAGTGGGACCCATGTATTTTGAATGATCCAATAATTTTATCTCATTCTGCCACACGCCTCAGCCATCGGTCAAACCACCCTAGATGGTGGTTTCCGGTTATCTTCTCTATTTGGAAAAAAACCAAAAATCAGTGAAATCAATCAAAACGACAAAGAAAACAACCCTAGTTGACTAATCAAGGCCTTGCAATTTCAGCGGTATGTTTAGTTTGGTCTAAAAATGCCTACATCATGAGATCTGAAGCTTAAAAAGCTTCATGCCCTAACAATGGCACGATTCTGTTTTTGCATCCAAATTCACATGTAAGATGTTAGAAAAATCCTAATAATGCATATGAATTATGCTGGCATGTTAACGACGATTGAAATAATGCTAAACCAAAAAAATCAAAACTCACTAACTTACAAAATCGGAGTTCACGCAAGGAAGGGTTCTGAGGTTGATTTGTGATGGATAGGGACCAGTATCAACTTCTGGAAGCTTCAGGAAGATGATGTGAAGCTTAAAATTACTTGAGAGTGGTTGGAGAGTAGGTTTGTATTTGCCATAATTCTTCGAAAAATTTGAGAATTTGCTAGGGGTTTTGAGGCAGCTTTCACGTGTCTTTTTGGTCTGAGTGCAATGGGTATTTATAGTACAATGATTTAGGTCAAGAAAATAGGATCATATATTTGTAGTTTATGATGAAAAGATATGATTTTCAATTATGTGAAAACATGCTATTTTTGATCAATCATGCACCAATCACTCTTGCACAAATTTTGTAGCTTGTATATGCAATCTTGGGCCTCCAATATGATTGAAACAAAAACCTTGCACGCCTAACTCATCAACCTTGCATTTTATTTTGATTTTATTTTGAATTTAAATGAATAAAATCAAAATAAAAAAAAAAGATAAAAATCAAAAAATGCATGAATAGATTTAGAGGTCCTTAGATATGTCATGAACATGTTTGAACCTAATAAGTTAGGCCCAATAGCCCAAAATCATAAATTTGCTCAATTGAGATTTCATGCATTTGCTCAAAATTTCCAAACTTGCAATGGTCATAACTCACTCAATTTTCATCTTTTGAACGTGATCTTTGAGTTTTTAGAAAGCTCAAGATTTCCTCTACAACCTATATGTTGATCATATTTTCTTTTGGATATTTTATCTTGATGTAAGTTTCCTTGATAAAAAGTTTCATTTTGTTGACTTTTGAAATGACCTGTAATGTATTGGCTTATATCTCTCAAATGATGCATTTTTTGGACTTGAACTTAGAGAGAAAAGTTGTAGAGAATTGAATACCCTCCAAAATGAGTTTTAGTTGGGGAAAATATAATGAAGCATGTGAAAGTTATGCTTGGTTAAAGTTCAATTGACTTCTCCTAAGGAAACCCTAATTTGGCAACTTTTGACTTTTAATGATTTGAGGACTTTTCTTGAAGAATCATGATCAAACCTTGATAAAATGATGAATATGGATTAAAAATGTTGATGTTGACCAAAAATATTTAGGTTTAGATTGTATGTTGACCATGGTTAACTTTTCACCCAATACAATTGATTTTCAGTCATCTGAGTCATTGACTGAGCAAACTTATGGTGCAAGGCTTGAAACTTGATAAGAGCATTCTTGGAATACATATGAAGAACCATGAAAACCACTTGAGACCTTAGAAAACCATTTTTTTTTTGTGAAACACAAAACCCTAATTGTGGACCCATTGCTTAGGATGAGAATTTGTCTGATCAACTCTTGAGCAACCTTGAGCATTTGAGTACCTTTTGAGCATGTCTTGAAGAAAAATGGGAGGAAAAATTTTGGGGTAAAACACTAAGCAATAGTAAAAAATATAGTAAAGCGATAAATGTAGGGAAAATAAAATTATACGCTATTACAAGGCTTTGGGAATGGGTGGTACAAGTAATAAAACTACGGGAAAAGTAAATACCTAATTAACTATTACAAACCATGAGCAATTACAATAATTATAAACAACGCGAAAAGAGTAAACTACGAGAAAATGTAAAATAAAGAAAAGAGGAAGGAAATTGTTTTTGGTGATTTTTTTGATAAAAGATTTGATGATTAACCTAAAACCTAAATTGATTTTAATTAATTAAAACGTAAAAACCCTAATTAATTTTAATTTTAAAAAATAAGAAAGTTTATTAATTAAACAAAAACTAAACCCTAATGTTGATTAGGGTTTGTGAACAAATTAATTGATAAAAATGGTTTTAATTTGATGAATTTACGGTTTATAAGTGAAAATAGTAAGAAAATAAGGGTTTTAAAAAAGTTACTAGGGCCGGGTGTTGAACCCACGCCCTCCACCCTTTCAATCAGCACCTTCACCACCAGGCCAGGCGCGCGCCTGTGTCAAAGGATAGAAGTCAATGCACTTTGTATTCAATCCTGCAAAATATGAAAAATTATGACAAAAAATAGCAAAAGACAGGGATCAAACCCATGCCTTGATAAGGTAATGCCTTAGCGCGCACATTTCTGTCGTTGGGGCGGTAATACATCTATTAACATATGTGAAACAATAAAAAGAAATATAAAACTCAAACGCATTGACCTGAGAGATGCCAGAGTCCTAGCTCCGATCGTCTTCTCCGATGAGCCAATTTATTATTCCTGCAAAATAGCACACATTAGGGATCTAGGAGGACCCTATCGCCCTAAATCAGGCCCTACGAATCCATTGGTGGCCTTAGTTTAGGCTGAATCATCATGTACAATGAGATTTGAACAATGTGATGCAAATAAATGTAAGAATGGTGGTATATGATTCAGGCATCATGGGCTTCATGTAATGGTTCAATCCTGCGTCATTTTGGCTGAGAAATACATTGCAAATATTAGTTAAAGTCAAAGCATCATGAAAATTAAAAACGAAACTTATAAAAAGCATGTGAAATGATGATGTGTGAAATGAAGATTTTAGGCCTCTTTGATCATCCAAAATGCTCCATTCTTACCCTACAAGGTCCCTTGAGTGGAATGGGATGGTTGGCTCGCGTGGAAAAATACTGTAACTAGGGTTTACAACTTGCCCTAAACTTGAACAAATTTTGAGTTTTTTTGAGGTGATTCTTGGACAACGATTTAGTGGCCTGTTTGTATGACTAATGCAGATTATATAACATGGAATTAGGTCAGAATATATGGACTTGGATCTTTGTTGACAAGCCTTGTATTTTTATCTTATTTATTTTTGAATTAATATTGAATAAATAAAAAATAACTAAAATAAAATAGACCAAGGGGTACATGAAAAATATTTGAGGTGTATAAGGAGTTCAATACACGCTTGGATTCTTAAACAATGGCCCAATAGTACAAAATATCATGTTTGCTCAATTTGAACTTCATGCACTTACTCAAATTTCACAACTTGTATTGGTCATAACTCTTTAATTTTTCATCTTTCGAAGGTGATCTTGGACTTTTCGGAAATCTCAATATGTCCTCTTCAATACCTATGTTTATCATTTTTGCATTTGGATACTTTATATTGATGTAATTTTCCTTGACAAAAAGTGTCTTCTTGTTGACTTTTGAAATGACCTATAATGTATTGGTCCATATCTCTCAAATGAAGCATTTTTTGGATTTGATCTTAGAGATACAACGTTGTAGATAATTGAATTTCCTTCAAAATGAGCTTTGGTTGGGGGAAAACTTATGAAGCATGTGAAAGTTATGCTTGGTCAAATTTCAGTTGATTTCTCCTTAAGAAAACCCTAATTTAGCAACTTTTAAATTTTGATGATTTGAGAGTTTTCCTTGATGAATTATGATCAACCCTTGATAAAATGATGAATATGACTTCAAAATCTTGATGTTGACCAAAAATCTTGAAGTTTGACTGTATGTTGACCATAGTTGACTTTTTGTCTAATACATTGGATTTCCAGTCATTTGAGCCATTGACTGAGCAAACTTGTGATGCAAGGCATGAAACTTGGTATGAGCATTCTTGGAGACCTATAAGAGACCATGAATTCCATTTGAGACTTTAGAAACCCAAATTTCCTTGTGAAATATGAAACCCTTGTTGTGGACCCTTTATTTAGGATGCAAATTTGTCTGATCAATTCTTGGGCACCCTTGAGCATTTAAGAACCCTAGGAGAATGTCTTGAAGAAAATGTGAGGACAAATTTTGGGGTACAACAGCAAGGATGAAGAGTTGTATGAGGAAACAATGGTTGAATTAATGAAGGCCGTGTTTCTTAAATCTGAAGAGGAGTTGATAGACTTTCTTAACATGTGTAAACTGAGTAACTCTAGATCCATGTTATACCCAAACTGTAATGTGATCTATGACGAAGAAATTGCAAAAAAGATCAAGGCACTGAAGAAAAAGCACCACCAAGGAAATAATCCAAAAGTGGTGTTTGACCATGCTAGGGGGACAAACAACGTTCAAGTGCCTCAAGAGAAACCCAAGTTCCCATATATGAGAACTTGTGTGCTTCCAGCTGATGTGCCCAACAATAATTGGGTTCATCCCTTTCATCCTAGAGGGGCAAACCAAAATTGGAAGGTGGTAAAAAGGGGTCAGGTTCGACCCACAAATGGAAGATGATGGAAAAGGGATCTAGTTCGACTTAACTTGCTGAGACAAGGATCATACCAAAGAAATACCATGTTCCTACCATATAAAAAGGGAAGAATCCTATGACAAGAACTCAATGGAGGAGGTTTCAGAGGAATAAGAAAGCGGAAAGGGAGGCTACAACAAAATTTGTTCCACAGCAGAGGAATGAGAAATCTATGAGAGATGCTACAATAGAGGTTGTTCCATAAAAGGGAGAAAGCACCCAAAAGGAAATACAACATCGACCGACCAAATAAATGTTGTCGATTCCAGTTGTGAATGAGTCGCCAACAAAGGTTGAATATCTTTGTGACAAAAAAATGGATGATGAAGTATCAGACAACTTCGAAGACAGTTCAGAGGACGGTTTGATAATTCACTATAACATTGTGCCTATTTTTCCCAATGAATATGGGTTCACCTCAGTGGCATCTAGGGATGAGGAAGAAGACATGTGTGTAAGATCACCAGGTCAAAAACCTCTATGTTATTATGTCATGAACAATGGGGTGGTAGAAGAGCAACATGCAACGTTTGAGAAGCCTATAACTGGCATGATTTATCATCTCAATCCTCTGTTCATAGGGGCTAAGGTTAATGGGTTCCCGGTGAACAAAGTGTTTGTTGATGGTGGCGTTGTTGTTAATTTGATGCCACAGTCATTACCGACGAAGGTTGGTAAGTTCGACAATACCTTAAAACACATAATATGGTCATGTCGAACTATGAAGGAAAGACAAGTCACATATTGGGTATGATTCAAGTAAATTTTTCAGTTGGCTCGACCTCGAGGAAAACGTTATTTATGGTGATTGCGTCCAAGGAAAATTTCAACCTGTTGTTGGGGCGCAAATGGGTTCATAGAATAGGGGTGGTACCATCGAACCTGCATTAGCGTGTGTCCGTATGGCGTCAAGATGGGATCGTTGAAAACATGGAGGCAGATTATAGTTATTTTACTGCTGATGCAAAGGTGGTGATTCGAAAGAATTTCAATAAAGCATTTGCAACCATACCACCGTGCGGCCCAGAAGGTGCAGTTTTCAAGCTGCATCCTGATGCAATCAATTTTTTGACTTTACTCCCCACTCATGGTTTTATCTGGGACCAAGAAAAGTTGGGCACATCTCCAGCTGCAGAAGAGAAGTTGAGCCCACTAGGTGGGAAGAAGAAAAAAATCATGATGATTCCTGAGGCGAATTCTCTGGCAAGGATTTTGTCTTATATGGTCGAAAATATAATAAACGCGGCCTTAGAGGCTAAAGATGTTGTAAATATGGCACCTGAGGCCATCATGGTGGGAGAGCTTGGAGAATCAAGCAAAATAACAGCTTTAGAAAGCCAGAGGTTTGATTATATATACGAAGAAGAGCCTTTGGGGTTTGATAAAGATCCAAAAGACAATGTCTTAAAGATGCAATCATAAGATCCCTTGGAGGAAGTCGAATTGAGTGATGGTTCGATCAATAAAATTATTTACATCAGCACAAAGATCGATAGACAGATGAAGGATCAGGTGATCGAATTGCTCAAACAATTCAGAGACTGCTTTGCATGAGACTATAATGATATGTCTAGTTTGAGTAGAGAAATGGTGGAGATGACGTTTCCTATAAATCCAGGCTAACAACCAATCAAGCAGATGCCAAGAAGGTACGCACCAGAAGTATTTTCCAAAATAAAAGTGGAGATCGAACGGTTGTTGAAAAGCAAGTTCATCAGAATATCCAGGTATGTTGAATGGTTAGCTAATATAGTCCCTGTAATAAAGAAAAACAGAAATTTGAGAATTTGCATAGACTTTAGGGGTTTAAATAAAGCCATCCCAAAGGATGAATATCCAATGCCTGTAGCAGAAATGCTGGTCGATTCGACTGCGGGATATGAATATTTAAGTCTTTTAGATGGGTATTCAGGCTATAATCAAAATTTCATTGCTAAAGATGATACTCTCAAAATTGTGTTTCAATGCCCTGAGGCGTTAGGCACATATGAGTGGGTCGTCATGCCTTTTAGTTTAAAAAACGTAGGGGCGACTTATCAAAGAGCAATGAACTTAATGTTTCATGATTTTATAAACACCTTCATGTAGGGTTACATTGATGACATTGTAGTCAAGTAACCCTCGAGAGCTGGTCATTTAGACCACCTTAGACAATCTTTTATTAGAATGAGGGAATATGGATTAAAAATGAATCCATTAAAGTGTGCTTTTTGTGTTCATGCATGAGATTTTATGGGTTTTGTAGTGCACGAGAAAGGCATAGAGATCAATCAAAACAAAACCAATGCGATTTTGAATACCAAAGCACTAACAACAAAGAAAGAACTCCAATATTTTTGGGAAAAATAAATTTCCTGGGGCGGTTCGTATCAAACATGAGCGAAAAAACTTTGGCATTTTCTCCTTTGCTGAAATTAGGCAAAGAGTATGAATTCAAGTGGGAAAACGAACACTAAGAGTCATTCAATTTTTTGAAAGATTATTTAATAAAGCCTCCGATGTTGGCACCTCCAAATAGAAACAAAGGCTTGAAATTGTATATCGCAACGTCAAAGTCGACACTGGGAAGCATGTTGGCCCAGGTGTTTCACCCTAAAATTTACCCTCTTGATTTCAGAATTTTTTTATGGCTTATGTTTCATCATATACATTCATACATTTGAGATAGGATCAAGGTATTCTTATCTTTATGGTATTCTTTAATCTAAAAGATTGGTTGTTTTGTCAAACAGTGCAAGAAGGGTTTCATACCCTCCATTTGTGATGTATTTAGGTTACCCACGCTTTCTAGGCCTCGGGATATCTCACTGATTATTTGTTTCATCAGAGAATTGAGAACCGCAAGTATTTTGATCTTGAATCATGTTTCTCCAATCTATTAGCTCTTGTGCTAGGGTTGTTGATTATTGAATCTGTGACGTCTTTCTTGACAAAATCTCTGAAGCATTATCATTCTAAGTTTTATCTCAGTGCACGCTCAATCATCAACAGAGGTTCATTGTACTTAAGCTTTTTATGGTCAATTTTATTTCCACATTTTTAGGCTTGTTTCATTTTTCGGAGGGCTTAAGGCATTGATGTTTCGTGGACCATTGAGGCCATAGCGCAAGAGATGATGTATAGATTCATTTTGATCGAGACAATCTCATCATTGTAAGTTGAAAGGAATTGAGTTAGGGGTTTATATCATTGTAAGTTGAAAGGAATTGATTTAGGGGTTTATTTAAGTGTCATGTGTATTCAGTTTTGTTCATTTCAAGATTAAGTTCATATGGATTAATTTCATTTGTTCATGGTTCAAGATTCATTTGATCTTGTTTCACAAAGTCTAATTTCAAAATCAAGTGTTCAAGGAATACTTTCACAATTCAAAATCCATACATCGCCATGATTCATCAAATTATTTCTACCATTTATAAATCCATTCAAGTTCCATACAAATAGCGTCATCATCCAAAAATAATTACAATTCATGAAGGCATTTTATCAAAATTATTCAAATTCTACAAGTTCATAAAAAGTTGAAAATATCTTATGCTTTCAAATACACATTTTCTTTAAAAGTTTATTTTACAAGAGCTTTCAAATTCGTAAGTCCTAAGTTTTTAGGATACAAGACTCAAATGGATCCTAACATAAGTCCTAAGATTGCTAATGAGGTATTCATCTTCACTTCTTCGAACTCCTCCAAGACTTCTTCTTCTTTAAGCATTCTTCATTGTTCTCTCAAGATTCTCCATCATTTGTGTTCATGAAACAAGAAAAAGAGAATGGGTTAGAAATCATCAAAAGCATTAAACATAAATAAGAGTTTTCAAAAATAGGTTTTCAAGATTCATCATGAGAGTTTGTGAAGGAATCAGAACATAGGAAGTTTGAATGCAATCATATGCCAAAGCCCAGCAAAAGCCTCATTATTTTGCAAACAAAATCAGATTCAAGTATCAATCATGGGCCTAATTACATCCTACTACAAATCTCAAACAAAGTGCAAATAAAATGTTTGCTTCACAATAATACAAACTCAGTAAAGAGCATCATGGTTACTCTAGTAGCAAAGAGAGAATACAGAATTCGAAATCCATCCTAATACCATAGAAAAACGCAGATGATAGAATCAAACAAAAACATATATAAAAAATCTTAAAGCCCGATAACAAGCAAATTTTTCTAGTACACCTTCCATAAATCACAAAACTATTACATATCAGAAGAATGCAAAAGCCCAAGACAGAACCAATTTCTCAAGGCATGTGTGATCGGTGGATTTAGAACTGACTGTTTAACGCTGGTTCGCGAAATGTCGCGGAAGCAAGAGTTGCCACCGTCTTTTATTTTCTCCAACATGGATAGGACAAAAGCACAGCAAAATTCCTTATGAGATAGTTTCTCGGTTCGGGAGGTAGATTTATAGAAAGGGAAGGTGTTAGCACCCTTTCTATCCATAGTTATCCATGGGCTCTTAGATACTTGCTCTTTATGTTTTCAAAATGTTTGCTTTTCAAGGTGTGAGTGGGTTTGAAAAAGTTTCTTTGAAAGATTTCTGAATAACTCTTGTATCTGTCCTCAAGAGTGTTTGAAAAATTGTTTTGAAAGCTTTTTGAAAGTGTCGGTGTGAAAAAGGGTTTTGATTTGTTTTTTAAGAGAGCAAGTATCTATGAGTCATCTACCTACCCTAAGGAATTAAGCTGTGTAAATGTCCTTAAGGTAGTGCCATCCCACCATTGAGAGGTAGGTAGCACCACCGTTGGAGGTGTTCGGGTCAATTCGAGTGTAGGGACAGTGTGGTCACCAAAGCAACAGTTAGGACACCTTAGAAGCTACCCTTATGTCCTTGATCATTTTTTAATCTGAGGCAACCGTTTCGAGGAAACTATTCTGAGGCAACTGTTTCGAGGCAACTGTTTCGAGGCAACTGGATCATGGACATAAGGACTTACTAAAACGTCCTATACTTGACGACCACGTTTCGAAGGCAACAGGTGAGGCGTACCCTAGAAGTGGTGTGTGTATTTGTGTGTTGTTTTCAGTTTAATATTTATCTTTGATCATGGTATTGTGAGCTACGCTTGTTTTTAATTAACCATACATTCTTTCATGCAATTTATAATTTAAGAGTGCAGAAAGTAAAATACAGGAAAATAAAGGCTACACTATTACAAGGCGCGGGTCTATACATCGCCAAAATACAAAGACCCGTTTGATAAAAATGCGGAAAGTAAATAAAAAAGACCTAATTACTATTACAATCCTTGAGCAGTTACATAATATTCAAAAGAAAATAAATGCGCGAAATAGAAATTGAACGTCCGAGGGTTTTGACCATTTGCTTGAAATTAAATGAAATTAAAGTCTATTTAATTATTTAATTAAAGAAAAGAAAGTTTTTATGTTTTTGTATTTATAAAAATAAAGAAAAGAATTTACAAGGAAACCCTAATTCTAGATTATTTTTAATTATTTAAGAAAATATTCAAGTTAACCTAATTTACACTAATTAGTTAATTTACATATTTATTTACAAAAATAATAGTAATTATAATAATAAATAATGAGGGTCAATAATAATAAAAAGATAAATCAAAACCTAATTCTATAGAATTTTATTTATTAAAGAAAAAGATTGAATTAAAACCTAAATTAACTAAATTAATTATTAACATTTATTTACAAAAATAAATTAATGAGTAAATTAATAAATAATTAAACATATTTTTGTATTTTGATTTTTTGATTTTTATTATGAAAAGAAAATTATTTTAGGTGAATTAAATAAAAAATAATTAAAGCAAATAAAAGAATTAAAAAGAAAATAGAAGAAAACAAATATGCAAACCAAGGGGGTGTTTCAGTCCCAAATGGAGGTGTTTTGAAGCAATCCTGACCCATGAACACAAGGCCTTTGTTTGACTTTCCAGCTTGAGTGCGCCTTGGTTGACTGAGGTACACCATGGATCTCGTTCAGTGGCCCTTGGATCAATCATCATGAACGCGTGGCAGTCTTAAGCATGAGTGCGTATGGTAGGGTGTTGTAGAAGCGCTGCATGGGAATGGATTAAGAAAAATAACAACAATTATATGGGGACCTGGGAATCGAACCCAGGTCCCAGCACTCACCAAGAGTGTCCCTTGCCAATTGAGCTGTTTGCGCGCGTTTGTATATGTAATAGACAACAAATAATATATATGAAAAAAAGGTAATTATGCTGAAACAAAGAATAAACGTGCCAATATTTGAATCTCCCAATAGCGTCAGGCCACGTCCATCTTCTTCCTTGTTTTCCCTGCAATTATAAAACAAGTAGCGGGGGTTTTAAACCCCCACTAAGTGGAACAGTGAATAATAGCGAATAGGAGAGGAGGACATATAAAAAAGGCGCGATGGTCTCATTTGAATCGTCTTGAGCTGCTGAATTCAGCTGTATGGGTCTAAAGGTCCAATTTTTTCATACAAGGAAAACCCTATTTTGAAGCTTCTGAAACCCTAGGTTTCATCAATGGTGGATTTTGATACAAGCAGTGTTAGTCCAATTAAACGGTACCAATCGCTTCAGAAGATCAATATTAGTGTAAATCAATGAATAAAACATATGAATGATGCATAAAAATCATGTTTCGATTATCAACATATTCGTTCAAACCATAACCATATTTTACCGTTTCTTTGAGTATGGGGACTGGAAAGTGGTTGCAACACGTTCAGGGAACTCTCAGCAAGGGTTTGGAATCAACAATCTGCTCTGAATTGGACTCTAAGTCAGAAAACAGTTTTGGAGTTTTTATGAAAATTTTGCAAAGTGAGTATGAGCTTTCAGCAGCTGTTTCGTGTCTCTATGAATAGGGTTTCATTCAACCTTTGTATGTGAACGAATTTAGGTCAAGAAAGAGCCCATGAATCCATGAATTAATGTTTTGAATCTTTGATTTTCATCATATATTTTTCAATCTTTTTTTAATTGAAATCTTTGCCAATCATGGATGATTTTCCTTTTTTGATGTGAAACGACTTGGCCAGCTTGCCCTAGTTTGATTTGCTGCACAAAAAGATTTGAAAAAGCATTATTTAATATTTTCTCATAATTAAATCTAATTAAATGAATTAATAAGAATAAAAATTCAATTAATTAATTAAAAATAAGAAAATAAATCCCTTTGAGCTCAATGGGTCGTGCATAGGCTTTGGGTAATGATTCAAGGAAGAATATGAGGCCCATTAGCAAATTTGAAGTGTTTTAGGCAAAGTTGACTTTTGAAAGTTCCCAAATATTTCCCAACTTTTTCAATGCACATCTTGCTCAATTTTGAAGCTATGATCATGTTCTTGGACATTTTGGAAAGGTCTTGAAGTCCTCTAACCAGTGCCTTTGGTCCCATGTCATTTTTATTTACCAATCTCAAGTTATGGTCTTTGAATTAAAGTGTCTTTTTGTTGACTTTTGAAAATGACCTATAATGTTGAAATTGATAACTTTTTGTGAGAGCATTTCTTAGACTTGAAGTGTGAAGATGAGTTGTAGGAAATTTCATTCTCTTCAAAATGAGCTTTGGATGGGATTTTTCTGATAAACCATGAAGAAGTTATGCCTTGGTCAATTTGCAGTTGACTTTTTCAACTGTCCAAAAATAGAAACTTTTGCATCTTGAGACTTTTTGGGCCATGCTTTGAGAATCATGATCAAGAATTGATCAAATGATGATTGTGGCTTCAAAACAAGATGTTGACCAAAATTTTTGAATTTTGACTGTCAAATGACCATTTTGCCCCTGCAGTTGACTGTGGAGCATTTAGGGTTTTTGACTGTGCAACTTGATGTTGTGAGTCTTGAAACTTGACATATAGATGCTTGACAATGTTTATAGGCATATGGGACTTGATTGGACCCTTGGAAACCTCAATTTCTTTGCCATAACCAAAACCCTAGTTTTGACTGTGTTAGGAGGCAATTGGACTGTGCAACCCTTGAGAGATTTTGAACCATGATCTTGGCAAATCTTGAAGAATATGGGAGGGCAAATTTTGGGGTACAACAGCATGTTTTCACGAAATCATTCAATCCAACACAGATGAAACCCTAAGTCCCTATAATAATATATAAGCAATGATTGGCACTGAAATTAAGGGGGATTCCATTATTCACAAGCTCAGAGAAAGCTGCACAAACCCTAACCCCAATCTAACATCACCTTCCTCATTCACAAAACCCTTCAGACCTCAGAAACTATACACATAAATCAAATTCGTTCACAAATATCACAAAAACCGGAGAAGCTATCAAGCATAAAACCTGATCTAAATCATCATTTTCCTAACCACAAATCCCTTCAAAACATAGAGAAATAAGAAGGAGAAGAACAAATCATAAGGTTCGAACGAATATGATAGCAAAAAGCTCAGAAAGATATCACCGAAGTAGATTCAGAAGTGGTTTTCTTTTTGTTCATCATCAACAACCTCTTAACATCGTCTTCGCAGCATGAATCGCATCATCACTGTCAAATCTTCATTTGTGAGCACCTAGGGTTTCATTTTATCCTTCAAAATATACTCAAATAGTCGCGCCTCATGCAAAAGAAAGCACTGGAATTGTAATTAGAATGGAAAGACGAAACTAGTGGTTCAAGAAAAGTAGAGATCGGAGCAAGTTCGCCTCTCGCCACCGCCGCGAGGGTATTTCTGGCACGACGGCTTCATCGTCTCCGAATATCGCCTTTGAAAGAGGAACGAGAGAGAACACGAGGATAAGAGAGAGAGACGTTTTATTTCGTTTGTGTTATCTTTTACTAACACATTTTCTTTTTGTTAATTAAGTTATAATTATATCCCTAATCCGGCGGTGACAAGTGTCACCGCCATTGTGGTTGATCGTCGATTTTGTATAGGTGTCCCCCTGGATCCATCATGCTTCCTCGCGTCTCCGACATCAGATCTACACAGATCAACATCAAGCGCTTCATAAACGCGTTCCCACGGTACACCTCCATGACGAGGCCACACCAGATCCACCAGATCCAACGTGTGACTCTCCATCAACCTTACCATGTGCCCTCAGTTCTCAGCCATCAGATCTCTCCAGATCTAATCCAATGCTCCATCTGTGCGACCTCACACTGCATCCCCTAAAGTTGCGGCACACTAGATCCAGCAGACTCCAGCATCTTGGGCTTGGGCTCGTTTGTGCTGCCCACACACCCCTAAATTGTTGATTTATGGCCCATTTTCTCTTTTCCTTTATATTTTTTATTGTTTTATTTTGATTTAGTTATTTTATTTATAAAAAAAATAATAATAAAAATAATAATAATACAAAATACATTTTAAATAATTAGTTAGATTGGAAAATAATATTTAATATAATTAATTATTTTGTTAATTAGTTCTATTAAATAAGATAGTTCAATTTAATTAGTTGTTTAATTAATTTAGATTGGGTGGTATTGTTTGTTTAGACTTTTAATTGTGTTATCGATTTGATACATCCCTTCATAAACTTGTATCCTCATTCCCATATGATTTGTAATAGTTTTGAATTTTATTTCCTTGTATGATTTTAATTTTTGCTCAATTATCCATATGACATTCTATTAAGACACATGGACTCCTCTTGGGCTCATCATCAATGAAAAGGTATCCACCTACAAATGTACATTTACACACATTCATAGTTTGATCCTGGGCTTTTCTACAGCGACAACTATTCAATCGGTTGTTCTAATTGGTCGTTTAGAATATTAGTGCCACGCTAGTCCCCATCTTCTAGGAGCATGCATATAGCCACCTTGTATGGGATTTTTATTTTTATCTTATGCATTGTAGCAACTCTCTTCTCTCCCCCTTGGTCCACATACCAAGCATTTTCTTAAAGGGTCTCATAGTTAAGTTTGGGCATGGCCATTCTCATGAGATTAATCAAGTTTTGTCCTTGATTAATCATAACCTGACTCAACCACTTTGGTTCATATACCAAGTGTTTCCATGCACCAAAAGGGTCTCATAGTTGAGTTTGGGCATTGCCATTCTCATGAGATTAATCATATTTTGCCCTTGATTAATCATAACCCAAATCAATCACTTTGGTCCATATACCAAGTGCCCCATGCAAAAAGGGTCTCATGGTTAGGGGTAGGAGAACCTACTCTCACGAGATTAATCAAGTACACCCCTTGGTTAATCTTAACCCGGTTCAACTCATATACACCAAGCATTCCATTTATCTTATGGTCACTTGTGCTATGAGATTGCGATCAATCCTTGATGCAACCTGGGTATGCCTACTTAATGGTTGATTGAGGAGGCAACATACCTTCTCTGTTAGGTATCATCATACCTCTCTTTATTTCTCATTCCTGCATATTGATGCATGACTAAAAGTCTTACCTTTGTAAGCATGCTTTGATTGTTTAAATGTTATCTCCTCTTCTACTTGAACATTTGCTTAGCTGTCTACCTACGTGCATGATCTTATTTATTTGCTTATCTAAGCATATTTTATTTAGGTATCTTATCTAAGTACCTCACATCTTGAGTAAGTCTATACTTCTCATGTGCGATGTGTGGTTGTCTAATCTTCATCTCCTATGTTTTATCCTACTTTGATTCTTAATATCATTGTTATGTGTGATATTTACCATCTCTTATTTTTCATCCTACTTTGATTTTCGATATCATCGTTAGGTGTATGATTTTCCATACATTATTTCTTATCCTACTTTGATCCTTGATATCATTATTAGGTGTTGATGTTTTATCATTCTTCTCTCTTTAAAATGTGTTGTTTTGTCATCCTAAGATGTGTGTTCTTAATGTCTTATCTTCTATGTGTTGATGTTTTGTCATCTATTGTGTGATGTTTTACCATCTCCTCTCTTATTGATTTAGGTTTCTACCTATGTGTTCGTGCTTGATGTTTTTTCATCTTTAATCATGATGTTTTATCATTTTCTTATCTTTATGTTTTATCATCTCCTTTTCATATTATTTCTCCAGCTTCTTTGATCCTTGGTTAAGTACTTCATTACTAACCAACATGGTGATATATGAGAAGCTATATTCCATTTGTGTTTTGAGCATCACTATCTAGTGATTGTCTTGCGAGCTTTTGTGCCATGTCCCATGTATGTATCTTGATGTTGGCAACTTCCCATAACATCTAATAACATTGACCTTTGATTTATTTAAATCATGCTGCTTTTACGCATCAAGGGACTATACTTTTCCATATATCATGACACTTATGTATGTTATCTAGTTGACATTACTCGAGTCTTTAAGTTCATGATTGATGTCTTGTGAAGGTATCATCATCACCCCATGATATACAAGATTTATTGCACTTTTACTTGAGCTTTATCAATTTCGTTTGATTTAAGACAAGTATTATCCATCTTAGATGATTTTGTTCATCAATTATGTTACTTTTCTTGTGTAGGAAGTTTCATCTTCTTACTTGGTTGCTCTTGAGTCTCATCTCGAGTTAATTTACTATACAAGTCACACATGGCATAATTATTCAATTATGCTCTCTCTTCTTTTGATCTTTACTTGTTAAATTGAACAATGTTTCTTGCCTCCTTTGGCCATTCCCTTTGTATGCTTTGTATGTTCCCTTTTCCCCATGTCTTGTATGTTTGTTGATGTGTTGCCTTTTATTCTTGATATGTCAATGTCTTACCATCTCTTATATGTGTTCTATCCTACTTTGATCCTTGATATCATTGTTAGGTGTTGATGCTTCGCCATTTCTTTTCTATTCCTGATTAATGATTAGGTATCTATCTTGTATATTTGCTTCTCTGATGTTTTATCATCTTTATGATGTTTTGTCATCCTTTTTGATGTTTTATCATCTTAGCAATGTTTTGTCATCCTTTTGATGTTTTGTCCCCTATGTGACGTTTTATCTTCTTTGTGATGTTTTATCATGCTTTAGATGTTTTGATCTATGTGTGATGTTTTATCATCTCTCTCTATTACTTGATGTTTTGTCATCTAAACACACGAATGCATGATGTTTTTCCATCTCATTCTCTACTTTATGTTTTATCATGTCATCTTCACATGATGTTTTTCCATCTATGCTTGATATTTTGTCATCTTTGTGTGATGTTTCATCATCTTTCTTCTTTCTTTGCTTGTTTCTCCTATGCTCCCCATATGATCTTTAGTTCATCCTTATCCAAGTTCGAACTAACTAGACCTTAGGACCTATATCCATGCATGACAACATTAGGTAGATGTTTCCCTCTTATCCTCAACTATAGGATCAACATTGCATGATAAATTTAGGACTATTTTTATAGTCTTCCCTTAGACTTTTTTTCTTCCCTTTTGCATCTCATTAAAACTAAAACTTTTTTTTCTTTCAAACTTCAAAATACTCTAACTTCACTTAAATCCTTTTCTAAGGTAAAAAGCACCAACCAATTCACACTTATTTTTGTCGTTTGTGGCTTTTATTTTAGACTCCGTTTGTCGTATGTGGCTTTTCTTTTAAAACATCTTTTTGCCGTTTGTGGTTTTTCTTCTTAAAATTATTTTCAAAAGGACATGCTTCACTAACATTGTTCATAAAAAAACATTGCAACCAATAGAAACTTTTGAGCCAAACTATGACACTCTGATTCCTTAAAATGGATCCGTAGGCATCTGGTCACGGCGCTCAGCCGAGTGAACTTTGTAATATTTCCTTCTTTTCCCCGTGTTTTCCCTTTTGCATGCATTCCTTCTTGCATCTTTCTTTTTAGCTTTTAAGCTTCAACCTTAGAATTTTTACACACCCTTAGAATAGAACAAACATAAGTGGATCTTGTGGAGTACCACGGGCGTGTGGGGTGCTAATACCTTCCCCTCGCGTAACCGACTTACTTACCCGATCTCTACAGTCGTAAGACCGTGATTTCACCCCTTTCAGGTTTACTCGATGTTCACCTTTCCCTTTTGGTGGGATAAAAAAAGTTCGATGGCGACTTCATTGAGTTTATTTTCGATGATTTTTCCAGTTGTTTCACCAGGAAGACGAGAATGGGGTCGAAAGAGATTTGTTTATGTTTGTATTTCTCATGTACTAAACTCAAGAATTATATAAAACCAGTTAAAGTTTCTGTTTATTCTCATTTTGATGTCATCAAACATATGTTGTCTAAACCCATTTTGCACAGTCGAATAGGTAAATGAGAACTTGCATTAACTGAATACTCATTAGCATATGTCCCTTTAAAAGTAGTTAAGGGGCAAATCATTGCAAAATTCATATTCGACCATTCAGTGATCGACACTACTGAAGCTTATGTAAGCAATAAATCCTAGAAATGTTATTTTGATGGTTCTAAAAACAAACAAGGAAATGGGGTAGGGATTTTCATCTTGTCACCATATGGCATTCCAACTAGATTTCATTATAAAATCAAAGGCGGATGCTCTAACAATGAGGCTGAGTATGAAGCCTTAATAATTAGTCTTCAAATTATGTTATACGTTGGAAGAAGAGATGTTGATATTAAAGGAGACTCAGAGGTAGTGGTGAAACAGTTGACCAAAGAATAAAATTGCGTTAAACATCACATGGTAATGTATATGGCCATAGCATTGTGATTACTTCAAAATTTTGACAACATGTCGATTAGTCATGTAAAGCGCGTTGAAAACCAAGAAGAGAATGGCATGGCCTAGTTGGCATATAGGTACAAAATACCCAAAGAAAGCATAGATGCGTTCATTGAGGTAAAAGAAAAATTGGAGTTTGAAACCACACCAATGACAAAAACTAGGGGGGGAAACATCTGAAATAATCCCTTATCTCTTGAACTATGAACACTTTGGAAATTTTGAAATGGTATATGAATTTTTTTCCATTGATGCATTAGCTGAAGACGGCTGGAACAAACCCATAGCTGATTACTTAAAAAATCTAGTTGGTTCGACATAGCGCAAGGTTAAGTACAGGGCGTTAAATTATAGATTAATAGGAGACGAATTATTCAGAAAAATGCCTGAAGGAGTGTTGTTAAAATGCTTAGGAGAGAATGGAGCATATGTGGCAACATCTGAAGTGCATAGTGGTGCCCGCGGAACGCATCAAGCAGGCCATAAGATTAAATGGTTGTTGTGTTGAATAGGGGTATATTAGTCGACCATGTTAAAAAATTACATTGATTATGCCAGAAGCTGCCAAGAATGCCAAAAACATGTTGGAATTCAACATGTACCAGCTAGTGAATTGCATTATGTTATAAAACCTTAGCCTTTCAGGGGATGGGCTTTGGATATTATTGGAGAAATTAAGCATGCATCATCAAAAGGCCACAGGTGCATCTTGGTAGGTATAGATTATTTTTCAAAATGGGTAGAAGCGGTCGCTTTGGTTAAAGTAGACCAAGAGGAAGTTATGGCCTTTATTCAAAACCAGATCGTATATAGGTTTGGGACGTCAGAGACCATAACAACTAACCAAGGGATTATGTTTGCAAGGTGAAAGGTGAATGAGTTTGCTGCGGAAATGGGGTTCAAATTGTTAATATCGACAACATATTATGCCCAACCAAATGGACAAGTTGAAGAAGCGAATAAGACCATTATCGGTTTAATCAAGAAATATGTTGGCCAAAAGCCTAGAAGTTGGCATAAGATTTAGGGCCAAGCATTATGGGTATGTCGAAACTCACCAAAGGAGTCGACTAATACAACGCCTTTCAATTTGGTTTATGGACATGAAGCATTCTTTCCCTTAGAAATCCACTTGAAATCAGTGAGAATACAGAGGCAATCAGATATTCCTACCGAGTATTATTGGGGAATGATGCATGATGCGCTGATAGATGTTGAAGAACATAGGTAGAAAGAACAAGTAGCAGAAGTCCTACAATAGAAGAGTGAATGCAAAAGCGTTTGTCATTGGAGACTTGGTCTGGAAAGTGATCTTACCCACTAATCAAAGAGATATGATTCTAGGAAAATGGTCACCAAATTGGGAAGGACCGTTTCGAGTGGTTCAAGCTTTTTCAAATAATGCTTATGAGATCGAAGAGCTCACGTCAAAAGGTCGAATAGTAAGAGTAAATGGCAAATACTTAAAGAAATATAGACCTATGTTGCAAGAAATTGTAATGAGCAAAAAGTAGAAAACCATTCATTACATAATAAGAGAACACTAAAGGGCCTGCAAAGTATAATAGGCATTACAAAGTTAGCTAAAAGGGCACATTATCCTTAAGGGTCAAATAGCAGTCTCGAGCGAGGGACAATCGAGCATTGGTTAATGAAAGAGAGGTGTTCAGTTCAGCTAGCTTAATGTCCTACACCTCTACACGCTCCCAGTGGAGAACCCCAGCAGATGCTTCGTCATTCAGCGCCTTTTTAGCCCTCTCAAATCCAGCAACTTACGAGGTTTCAGCTTCACTAATTATCTTTTCCATCTCTTCAATTTGTTGTTACAAAACAATAATCTATCGCTGCCACAAAGAGATGTTATCGGCTGGATTTTATAAGTCCTCTTTGGCTTTGTCAATAGCTTTCTTCAACGCTTTACTAGCAGTTATGGAACACTCCATGAAGGCCAATTTGAGGTTACGTTCCTTATTTTTAGGAAGACGTTTTGCCATGATATCCTTGAATTTGGCCAAGTTGATCAAGAGATGGTCAAGAAAACCAGATACCTCAGCCACAAAAGTGACAACCTCAGGAGAAGTTGTTTGAATGTCAACCTTTTACAGCGCCTCTTTGACCTTAGCATCATCAGCATGAAACTCCTCCAATTGATTGATCAAGTGACATGAAAGAGTTGTATTTTCAGGCGACTGATGACTTCGCATTGGGTTCCAAGAGAAGAAACACCCCCAGAGACGGTCGAAGCGCTAGAGCCCCCATTAATCGAGCGATTTCTAGCAGCCACCAAGAACCTCAATTTCGTTATCTCCAGCATACCCATCTAAGTTGTTGTTATGGGCGATATCTTCCACCCCTCCCCCCCCCCCCCCCCGCCACTGATGAGAGAGTACTCAAGGGGCCCCTGATCGATTGGAGAATGGAGATCACTATCAGTAGATTCAATGTCTGACAGAATCACATGTGTTTTCCTTTTCCTCTTTGAAGTCCTTAAAATTAGTTGGGTGGTGCGCTGTTTGGATTTGAGGGTTGGTCGCTGAAACAAACAGAGGCAAGTAAGGAAAAATCTAAAAAGGAGAAAATGAGCTTGAAGAGGAAATGAGTTTTGGGAAAATAAAGATACCTGAGAGTCCCCTTCAGGGCTAGAATTGATGCTCTCTGGGCAATTCAAAGCTGGTTGCATGACTCATACTTTTTCTACCACTGGAGCAGACATAATGACATAAGTAGCTTGTTTTGAGATGTCTTCAGATCGAGTCGACCGAGACTTTTTGGATTTGGAGGGGATAACAGGCGAAGACGTGTTGTCCACTTGCTTCTCCTCATGAGAAGAGTATTTTTGCCTCTTTGGAGAGGGTCCAGAAGGGACAACAACATGGGCTTTCAGAAGCCTGCAAATAGGGACGACATAATCATCATGTTAGACAGGGAATGTAATCAATTAAAAGAACACCAAAATTAATAGATTACCTGAGAGGAAGTTACACGAGCTTATTCAGTAGAAGCAGAAACAATTGCACTACTAACAGCCCCCCAAGCTTGCGTCTTGTGCTCAACTGCTGAAGAAAACAAAAGCATAAAACAAAGTTTAAAGGTCAAAGCATGAAGAAGCAAGAAAGCCAATAACGTGATCGATAGTCACAATAGTAAGTCATACCTTTTTTGAATTGTTGACTCATAGCTTCAAAAGCGCTGGCAGTCATTGCTTGAAGGATTTGAGGTTTCCATTCTTCTTTATGAACCTCACAGTCCACCAATCAAATAACTCCTTCATTGTATAAAAGAGGGGTTCGAAGGCGACAAAGTTCAGGTTGGGGGCGTCAATAGAAAAGTGTTGGAAGAGTTGAGTGCACTCCACTTTGCTGTAACTTTGGGATGAAAGGCACATCACATCTAATGGCTTATAAAAGCAACGAGGCAAAGTTTGGCACAAACCAAATTGCCTACCCACCAGATTGGGTTGGTAACACAAAAGTTTCACCGCATTGGTAGCACCCACCCTAGATGCTATAAGCCTAGGGGTCAAAAAAGCTTGCCAAATGGTTTTGGATTCAGGGACCTGCGTTGGCTCAGCAGGAGGAAATGGTCGAGTAAACCATTCAGGACTGCATGGTCTTGAAGTAAGCAGTGCCATGCTGGGGTGAAAAGAGGTGCACCTAAAGAAAAACTTCAAGTATGTTTCAAGTTCCTCCTCTCGAGCCAGGTCGTTGTTGGACGATATCATCGCAGCAAGACAAGGGCCTTCAATGGCACGATTGGAAAAGAATGCCTTTTGTGCTTCTGAAAGCATCAATTTTAGCTGATCTCCAAAGGATGCATTCAACCATAATTGCAGCAGCCAAAATGGCCCAGCAAGCAGATAGCTGGCAGTTGGTGCAAGAGAGGTCATCTGGTCGACCCCCACATTGAGTGATTCATAGAGCGACCCCAGGATGAGTTCGCTCAAGCATATGTTTCAACCAATGTTGAGGTGATGTGCCAATGCAATAAAATATTTTTCCACCTTTAGAGACCTGCTGCAGAAAATATGTTTAAAGAGCCACAAGGCCAAAAAGGCGATGTGCTCTTCATCGGACACCATGACGACACCCTTAGCATGGAAACGCTCCATGTACTTAGTGAAACCAGCAATGTCCTTATGAAAAGGAATGTAATATTCATCAAATATAATAGGAATGCAAGTTTCACATGTAGGACGAAGGTTAGTGATAGTCGCAACATCGAACATCGTAAGGGTTAGCATATCAGTTGCAAAATGGAGGTGTTTATGGAACTCTCCCAGACGTAGAGCGCAGAAATCATCGTATAGTTGCAGTAAGTAGGGTCAACTATAGAAAGTTGAATCAGGTTAAAGATACCTTGGGACTTCCAGACATCACCTTTAACCTTCTCCACCTTATTCAACCATGCAATGTTGACAGTAGGAGCAGAGCGAAAAACTTTTGAGGTCCTTTAGATATGGGAGAAATCTAAAGGACACTTTAGAAGCAGTAGGGGGCCTTGTGCTTCTATGAATAGGGAAGCATTTTTCCAAATTTTTTGGTGCCCTAATCTCATCAGGGGTGGGTCCCATGAGAGAGTATGCAGTGTTGTTGCAGACAAATGGAAGAAACAAGTTAGAGCGGAAATTAACAATGTTGCATGCTGGGTTTGGTTCCAACATAAAGTTTTGTCCATCAAAAGTGAGGAACTTAGGCATAGTGGAAACTAGCTCAATCTCATGAGGAGTGTTGATGTGTTCAATAATTTGTCTCAGAGAGGAAAGGATTAAAATGTCTATTTCTGCCCCTTCAGTCAAAAAGGACATTTTGGGGGGCAATTTGTTGGCTGGGATTTTCATAAGGAGAGAAATCCAAACCAAAAGTTAAAAAGGGTCTTTTAAGAGCATTAAATTATGAGTCAACTACCAAAGCAGGTCGACTATGGTTGATTTCACAGGCAGGCGACCAAGGTTTCGTAAGCGTAATCCACCATAGAAAAGTTCATGGTGAATGGATTAGGCTTGTGGAGGTAAGAGGCCCAAAAGAGTTAAAAGGCCCATAAGTGCCTAAACTGTAAATGTGAAACGTTATGGAGGAAGAACATGGGTTCGACCATAATGGAGAATGTGGGTTCATAAAGAGAAGTTACAATAGAGAACGTGGATTCGTGAGGGGGAGTTACGAAGAACCCGTGGCATGCAAGGAAACAAAGCCCACTTAGAAAGTAGTTATTTCGGTGTATTATAAATAAAGAACTTAGTGCACTTTTGTAAGGGGTCAAAATTTTCACATTCCTGCATGCTAGTCACTCAAAGTAACCAAGCGAACGAGCGGAATGAGTCAGGAAAAGGCAATGTATGTTTGAACTAACCTATTTTACAACTTTATTTAATGATATGTCATTATCTTTAACAACTTAAAGAGCTTTTTGGTTTCCTTTACTTTGTCCTTTTGTCCTTATCTTTTGCAATTTAAATATATTTGGCTCCCAGTCGAACGCACCCTTTTTGAAAACACTTTGACTACGCACGTGAACTGAAGCACTGCTCTGAGATTCCCTGGTCGATCTCTCACGTAAACTTGTTTTTAAGAGACCAACGTTATTTACCAAATCTATGGGTAAACAATAACAAAACGTCAAAGTATAAGCTATCAAGTTAGAATAGAACGTAAAAGCACTTCTGGAAACTGTCAGTTTCTAGGTGACAATGTCATATCTTGGTCTAGAAAAAGGTAGTCAACTATTTCACTATCAATTGCTGAAGCAGGATATATATCAACATCACTTTGCAGTATTCAAATGCTTTGGGTGAAAAGTCAACTTGAAGATTTCCAGATATACGTGGGTAACATTCCTATATTTTGTGATAACACAACTACTATTTTCTTAAGTAAGAATCCTATTTTGCACTCTGAAGCAAACTACATAGAAATCAAACATCATTTTATTAGAGACTATATTTAGAAAGGGATTCTCATTTTAAAATTTATAGATATAAACCATCAATGGGCTAATATTTTCACAAAACCCTTATTTGAAGAAAGATTTCAGTTCATTATAAAGAATTTAAACTTGGAAGTTTGTCCTGAACAAAACTACTCTTATGTGTTTTACTTCTCTTGCAAAAAAATATTATTCTGAATATTATATATGTGTTCTTGATACTTCTACAAGTTGGAAGATGTATTTATCAGATACATCTCAAGTCATGTTTGACTTCGAGCAGTGGGAAATATTTTTAAGATTAGACAAAATCTTTACATTTTACCTTATATGTTTTTATTCCAGAAAATTTTAAGACTTCTTTTGTTGAAAAGAAATTAGGTTAGCATGACCTACCTATTTTCATGTTTATTCTATTATCTTATGGTATCTCTCCCTGATTAATTATCTTGGAAATAATAGTTGTCTTTTAATCTTCCCATCTTTTGTTCAGTCATTTATTATTTTGAGTCTCTCGAGTATGATTTCCTTCTGAAGGAAATCAATTCTCTTGTCAGTTACATTTTCTCCGTTCCTATATATATTCCCTTCTTATTTCTTCTCATTTTCCATCCCTCCTTGCGTCTCATTACAAAGTCTTTCCAAAACCTATTTTCATCATGTCTTCAAAAACCTTATTTGGGAATAAAGATCCCTTAGAAGTTATTCATTAGTTCGTCCAAACTTTTGTAATCTAAGAGTAGCTGGTTTCGACATTTATTTGAGTTCTGTCTGAAATCTTTTATAGGTCAGATATGATTTGTTTTGTTCAGATAGATGGACCGGAAAATTCTCTTGAAGAAAGAAGATATGAAGTCTTTAGAGTTTAAGTTGCTTTGTTGTTTCAGTGTCTTTTTATATTTCTTTTGTTTTGTGAGTTCTGTTTTTATTTTATCATTAATAAAAAAATTCTATTTCTGGAATTAGAGAAAGCATGCAAAAAAATTTCTCACAACTGATGGTTCTAACTTTATTTGGAAAGTCTTTTTGATTATGACAAAAAAGGGGGGAAATATAGTGATGATTTTGATACATATCTAATTATCTAAATCTCATTGCTTACATTCTAACAAAATGTATATCCAAGATTGTGTTTAGAATATTATTTCAGGAACATACTGATGAGCAAAAGAATCTAGCCAAAAATAGAACTTATAATGTTTAGAAGGTTCTAATAAAGAAATTCTAATGTTTCTGATATATCAGGCTCAGACATAGATATTTCTATCGTTTAGAAATTATGATAAATCAATCTCTGATAAGCAATAAAAAGAATCTTATGCTTTAATCAAGCTCATATAAGATAACAATGCTCAGATATCCCTTACACGTCTAAAGATTGTTAAGTCTTTAGCTCAGGGGGAGATTGTTTATCTCAGGGGGAGTTTTTCTAAAATTACTCTGATATTCATTATAATCTTACCTTGTAAAATTTCTCCATCAAAATACATGGTTTTGTCATCATCAAAAAGGGGGATATTGTTAGAACAAGATTTGGTTATGCATATAATCTCTAGTTTTGATGATAATAATGCATATATTTTTTATGTAACAATTTTGTGTTCTTATAGTTTCTTTAAGTGTGAAGAAATAATATTCTATTTGATTCAAGATAAGATCATTAGAATCATTGTTAGAACCATCGCAAGAACTATTGTATTCACTTCTCAAGAAACATCAGCAGTTCTGAAGAATGTTACATGTTCGCTAGAAGAGAATATACATGTTTACTCCAGATCAGAAACCAAGATGTGCTTCTCAGGTAAGCTTTTGATTTCAGCTCATAAGTCAATAAGTGTGTTGTACCCCAAAATTTTCTCTCTATTTTCTCAAGACATTTCTCACAAAAAATTCCCAAATGCTCAAGCATACTCAAGAGTTTATCAGACAAGCTCACCTCTTAAGCATTGGGACCAAAATTAGGGTTTTAGGTTTTCTCAAGCATAAATGGACTTTTAATGCCTCAAGTGACTTTCATGGTTCATTGTAGCTCTTCAATATTTATCATACCAAGTTTCAAGCCTTGCATCACAAATTTGCTCAGTCAATTTCTCAGATGACTGAAAATCAACTATATTGGGTAAAAAGTTAAATATGGTCATTATACAGTCAACCTTCATGATTTTTGGCCAACATAAACATTTTGAGGTCATATTCATAAATTGATCATGGTTTGATCATAATTCCTGAAGAAAAGCACTCAAATCACCAAAGGGGCAAAATTATCAAAATTAGGGTTTTAACTAAAAATGACTGATCACTGACTTTTGACTTAGTACATGACCTAATGGCTTGAAGCATGATCTTGAAGAATCAAATACAACATCTTACCTGATTTCATGGCTCAAATCATTTCTAAAGATCAAGTGATTGATAGTTGAAAAATTGAATCAACTGATGAAAAGTCAACTGTCACACAAAAAGTCAAACTTTGATTTTTTGGTCAACATTGAATTTCAAAGAACAAGAATCATCAAGAAATTAAAAAATATCAAACTTTATCAACAAGAATCAACAAAGTCAATAAAAGTCAACAAAAAAGTCAAGATTTCCAATACTTAGAAAAATTCTAAGTGTTTTTGGCCTTAATAAAATCACTACTTCATGACTATTTTTCACTAAGATGTAAGATGATTCAAGGAAAATTTTCAACATGAAAGTTGTAGAGAATCATGAATTCTACAACTTTGTCCTTGAGGAATGATGTCCAAAAAATGCTTGGATTAGGAGATATAGTCCCATGAAGTCATGACATTTTTGTTCTACACTTAGAAAAAATTTCAATGAGTTTAGTCAGATTTTTATCCCAACTTCTTGGCCGCTTTTCATCAAGTTTGAATTTGATTTGGTCAAAATGGTCAACATTAAAGTCGTAGAAAATATTTCAAGCTTTCCAAATGTCGAAGAACTAGAAGAGATCATTTTTGAGCTAGGAGATTCGAAGACTTGAAGTTGGCATGATAAACTTGAATTACAAGTCATTTTGGTGAAGAACACATAATTCAATCTTCATGCTATGCTGCATAATCTTGCTTTGCATGCCTCCTAACTGGTAAATCTCACCATAATTAAATGTTTACACAAACTTTTGATCTATGGTCCATTTGATTTAAGCATTGTCCAAACCACTTTGCCATTTTTGGAAGAAAGGCACCATTGACATTTTTGAAAAGCAAGCTTTATGCATAATGTCAACTCCTTGAGCCTCTAACGTGTTCCCTCTTATCACACTCCATCTAAAAATTCAGAACCATTGTGTTTAAAGTGCTTAACCACTCTATGAGCAATGGTACCATACATTGAAATTTGATTTCTCATGAAATCACATGTGATGTTTCAAAAAACCATAACTTGTTATCTTTAGATTCTGATTTCTTGAGCCTTAAAAATCTTTATCTATAAATAGAGGAACTATTTTGAAAGCAAAACAAAAGTTCACAAGCCCTTAAAACCCCTTATACTCTCAAAAATCATAATTCTCCATAAAACCTCCATTTTTGAGCTTTGAAGTCCAAATCTTTGAATCTCTCAAACCTTTCAAGTATTGTCCAAACAAATCATCCACATACTTCACATACATCATATAAAAGTTGTCCAAACACAAGAACAACTTCTATAACATCATTATCACCATCTTCAAAACTCAAAAACAGTACCTTGCAACTTGACTTGGTTAGGGTGATTCAGCAACTTTCAGCATAAAATAAGGATTGGCATAACTTCAAGAAGGTCCTAGGGAGTTTAATCAATCATAATATTGCACTTGGAACATCTAGAAGAGGTTTCAGACTTTTCTCCAAAAGAGGTAAGTTTTCTCAAACTGTGATATCCTTATCCATACATCATTTGCTTTCGATTTCAAAAAATAAAACAGGACAAGTCGGGGCAAAAGAGTGCAAATATTCTAAAATTCCAAAAAAAATGCTTCAGGAGACCTGACAAGGGTGGCCGTGTCGCCTGACACGGGTCGTGTCAGGGAGAAGAGATGGCAAGGAGGTAGGGCAGAAGGCGACACGGGCGCCCGTGTCACATGACACGGCCCCTGTCAACTCAACTGGGACTAAGAACGTGTAGAAGGCATTGAGCAAATTCTGACACGGGTGCCCGTGTCAGCCTAGGCGCCTGAAATCCTAATTTTGAGATTTTTGCCTCAATTTTTTATCATTAAGGATACATTGGACATTTTGCATCGCTGAGAGTTGACATTAACATCCAAATTATGTTCTAAACAATTAAAAAATCATTAGAATCATATTTTTTAGGTTTTTTTTAAAGTAAATAGTTAAGTTTTTAAAAACTAATTTTCTTTCTTAGGTTAATGATCAAACTTGGTTTTCTATCAAAAACTCACCAAAAGAAAATTTCTTCTCTCTTTTCTATAATTTACCTTTCTTTGTGCATTTTACTATTTCACATTACAATTTATGTAACAGTCAAAACTTTGTAATATTAATTAGGGTTTACTTCATTTGTCATACCCATTTATAAATTTGTACACCCTATTCCCAAAGAATTGTAATAGCGTAGGACATTTAAATTCCGTAATTTATCGCTTTCCCTATTATTGTTAGTAATTAGGGTTCGTATGGAAGAACTTAAAATCAAACTTAGCGAAACCCTAATTCAAGACAATAAAACACTTTTCACATATACACCTCTAGGGTAACCCATACTTGTTTCCTCTGATTAAAACAGTTATGTCCCTCGAACGTGGGATGTTTTAGCGAAGACCCTCGATTAAAAATATCGTAGTCCCTCAATGACCCTTCAGTGTTGCATTTGGAAAACGATCTTAGTCCCTTACGACAATTGCTAAAACATCTTACAAGTTACATTCTATGATTGTACAATGACCCAAACTTGTCCCTCACATCCAATGATAGGACTTCCTACTAACTAATGGTAGGA
Organism: Vicia faba; assembly: GCA_948472305.1. Taxonomy (NCBI): domain Eukaryota; kingdom Viridiplantae; phylum Streptophyta; class Magnoliopsida; order Fabales; family Fabaceae; genus Vicia; species Vicia faba. The sequence continues at coordinate 544,735,532 of OX451735.1, forward strand.
TAACACTATCTAAAGGAGGAGGAAAATAATAAAGATTTTTTTGAGTAGGTATATATGAAGAAGTTAAAAATACAAGAAGGGGGGTTGAATTGAAACTTAAAAATCAAATGCAATAGACTCAAGATTTTTATCCTGGTTCGCTTGATCTCAAACTACTTCAGCCCACCCGCCAAGGTGATTTCGCCTCTTTCCCACGAGGACTTAATCCACTAATCAAACATATTACAAATCTACTTTGACAACTGCCAAAGTCTTCTTGAGTATGACCACAGCCCGGTTTATCTCAAGTAACAATATCTTAATCTAAGAAAGATTTATTGTGTACTATTTGTTTTTCGTTGCAAAAACTGTATAACTGTTGTGATGTATTACACAATTTGAGTATATAAATGAATATGAATATTTGCAGCTTTTTGAGATGTATAAGCAATCATTAGCAAAATCATAAACGATTTACCCTTTGATCTTGTTTAAATAGGTGTGGAAATCTGTCCAAATTGAAACGTGATAATGGACACTTAATGCACTTTCCATACTGAGAATATTTTTGTCTGAATGAAGTTGTTGCAAATGGTATTGTCTTAATGGAAAAGTAACGCTTCAGAACTTGGGAATCTTGCATGCTGCTTTACTTCAGAACTTTGATAACTCTGAGATATGAGGATCTATTGGGGCGTAATACTTTTGTTCAGAATTATAATATCTTTTACTTTAGCACAGATTCTAATGATCATTCTTCAGAACATTATGATTGCTCAGCTTGAAAGGTTCTGTGGCTTAACTTCTGATGCCATTTCAGTCAGAACTTTTGTACAACATACAACATAAATTTAGAGTGCATATTTGTTCTTTATGTTTGTTATCATCAAAACTCTTATAAGGGTTGTAGAATCAAACTATGTTATAACAATCTCCCCCTTTTTGATGATGACAAAAACTAGGATTTTCAATAAAAAATTATAGAAAAAAAAGCTTAAGAGAGTCTCCCCCTGAGTTGAGTACTCAGATAGAGATGAATTACTTCCCTGAAGTTCCTTCTCATCAGAGCTTTTGATGCATCTCCTTCTATCTTTATCAAAATATGTTCCTGTTCATGCTTTCAGAGAAAATTAGAAGTTAAGATATTCAGAATGTTTGAGACTTTGTCCCGGTATACTGTTATTGAAAATATCTTACGTTCTCCCCCTTTTTGTCAGGTATCAAAAAGTAATATAATCAGAGTTAAAAAGAAGATGATTTATATTAAAAACATATTGCAATGACCTTTTTCAGAAACAAAGAGGATAAGATGAAGAATACATAATATAAGTTTAAAAAAATTAAGATGGAGGGGGAAGTCGTGTGAACAAAACTTCCAGCAAGCTCTTAATCTGAGTGCTTGATTCTTCCTGCTTTCCCAGAATATCCTTGATTTATTTTGTTGTATCTTCTTGCTTGTCCAATATATCCCTTATCTCTTTGTTTGTGTATTCTTGCTTATCCAACCTTGCGTTGATTAAAGCATTCTCCTTCTTCAACTCTTTCAGAGTTTGCATGACTAAAGACGAAGCTGGTGTATCTTCAAAGGTTGCATGTCGTTCAGAGCACATTACAACCTCTTCTGATTGAACAACTTCTTCTGTTGCAAATTCCTTTTCTAGAGCAGTAGTTAGAGGGTGACTATCAGAATCTGGTTCAGTGGTTTCTGAAGGTTGGTGCTCTTTCCATGGAGCATTTTCCAACAGAAGAATTTCTTTCTTGTCCCAATGACTTAGAACCTTGGTCTTAGAAGGCTTTCAGCTGATCATTGAAGTTCTGCTGAGCCAACTAATAGCTCAATTATTTCAGCCTCTGGGATTCAGAGTTGAACCATTTTCTGAATCTATCCCACAGAGAATCCGAAGCAGTAGGATTAGAATTCTCTTGACTTGATTGCTTCAAAGAAGTAACCCATTCATGTATTTCTATTTCAAAAATAAACAAGTTCTTACCAACATATGACATGGTTAAGGTTGGTTTGGGTTTGGGAATGGCACTTTTATTTGAGGTAGAAGCAAGATGGTCCAGCGCTTCTAGATCAATGACAGTTCTGAGATGATCAGCTGGACGGTTAATTGGCGAGGGAGTAGGAGAATCAAAAATCAGGATTGGTGAGTGAGGAGTGTTTGGTGGTGTGGAATCATATGGTGAAGTTATTTCTGGAATATCATGGATGGAGAGAGGTAAACGAACCATAAGAGGTTCTGTTATTCCAGGAATTGGGGTAGTGGTATCAGAGTCTGTAAGGGAGTCTTATAATTGGTTTGCGGTAGCGTGTTGATTTTCTAGTTCAGGTGTTTCAGAATTTGGATTTTTAGATTAAAGAGTGAGAGGGTTTTCATGTTCTTTTTTAGGAGAGTGTGGGTGAGGATTTTATGGTTGTTGAAACTGGATATTTAGATTTCTGGGATTGGTGAGTGAAAGTCTTGATCAAACAGTTCAATATCAGAGAGAACTCTTGCAAGTTCTTGATTTTGTTCTGGATTTGGATTGGGGGAGTGAGGTTCATTTAAGAAATTGCCAAGAGTTACAGATGGATCAAACTCTATGTCAAAATCCTCAAATATTTATGGTGAGGGATTTTCTGTTGGTTGAGGGGGAATGGTTTCATATGTTGGAACAACTATAGATTCTACAACAGAAACAAAAGATATGTTACCTTTCTTTTTCGCAGCTTTGGGTGTCCTCTGAGAGGATCCTTCTCTTGCTTCCTTCCTCTTTCTTGATTTCTTCAGTGCAACCTCTGGAGCTGCCTTGTGCAGGTCATGGATGTTGATTTCTGGAATAGTCCCATCTTCCTTGCAAACTTCAAGGTATCTGACCATAATCTCTGGAGAAGCATCTATCTCAAAGAATAGTGGAAAATCCTTCAGAGGGATTCTCCTAGATGTGATGACCTCATGAGAAGCAATTGTTGGTTCCTTCTTAATGTTTTCAATAATCTTCATTTGCTTCATATTCTTGGCATTCAGTGGTTTCCCAGCAGTTGCTTCCAGAGTGCTGATCTCTTGAGCCTCTGTCAGATGTTCTATCATCCTGTTTTCTGTCAGAATATCTGAAATCAATCTTCCCAGAGGAATCCAATCATGTTAGTTCTTTCTTATTCTCTAGTCTCTTTCACACTTGTTCTCAGATGGTTGAAGGGAAAATATGGAAGATTTATTTTGGTCTTCTTTGCAATGAATTATAACAGAAACTGCTGATCAATGTTGATGTAATCAGGAGAGCTTGTAGGCTTCATGTGATTGATACATCCCTGAATGATCCTAGCCCAGATTCTGTAATAATCTTTCAAGTCTTTGATCTTGCTGGATGGCTGTCCAGAAGTGAAAATGACCCTAGCAATAGATTTTAGGTCAGAACACTTGTCAGCCATATCAATGCATCTGACTTCGCCACCATTGTACTCAATGAGTTTCCCAATCAAGTTTTCTGTAATCACTATCTTCTTCCCCATAACATATGATGTAACCTGATGGTTGGATGAGGTAGCATGGATCCGGAATTCCTTAACAGGAATAGGGAATGTTGGACCCAACAGACGATCAAAGTATTTGTTCCATCCATGTGTCGTTACATCTTCATACAGATCAAACCCGTTTTCATTTAAACTCTCAAAATCGATGATTATTTCACATAGAACTTCAAGGTTGTCGACCGGAGTAAGCAGTGTTCTAATGGGATTCTCATAATGTTCTGTTGAGGAAGAACCTGGAGCACTGTTGAGATTCTTGAGGCTTGATGAGGATGCCATTGTTCACACGGATTCATTGAATAAGACTGAGAAAAAAATTGGAAAACTAGAGCGAGAGAGAATGCTGAAAGCAGTATGAGGTGAATGAAATAGTAAATTGAGTTTTATAAACACTTTTGAAAATGTAATCAGTAAGAAAGAGAGAATGAGTAATGATTATACTGAATTAATGAAACCTGAAATTAGGAGATTTCGTGTAGATACTGAACAGTTACCATTGACAAATGTCTCAATGCATCAAATCAGAGCCTTGGACCCTTTAGAATTTGAACGCGTATTCAGCCTCATAGGGTAGCTTGTGAGAGGATGACAGATGTTTGATGGTGTGAACTGCACGCCTCTATATTTGAAATGAAAAGTTCAGATCTTCATAGATAGATTCCGAGGCAACTGTACTTCTAACTTCTGAAGACAAGTTGATCAGATGTTCACAGAAAACAATGAAATTCTGAGGGTTAAAATATGCAAATAAAACATTTTATTCTAGACACAATTTCATGCTGAGATGTTTCAGAATGAAATTGAATCTATCTTCAGAAAGGGGTTTTGTAAACACATCAGCCCATTGATGGTTTGTGTCAATGAATTTTAAAGTGAGAATTACTTTCTGAATATAATCCCTAATAAAATGATGTTTTATCTCTATATGCTTAGCCTTAGAATGCAGAATGGGATTTCTGGATAAATAGATAGCAGAAGTATTATCATAGAAGATAGGGATGTTACTCTCAAATATGTTGAAGTCTTCAAGCTGACTTTTCATCCAGAGCATTTGTGTGCTACATCCAGCAGTTGCTATGTATTCAGCTTCTGTTGTTGACAGCGCAATTATGGACTGTCTCTTGCTGGTCCATGAGATCAGATTGTCTCCTAGAAATTGGCAGCTTCCAGAAGTACTTTTACGCTCTACTCTGTCTCTAGCAAAGTCAGCATCACAGTATCCTACTAAGCTGTATTCATTGGATTTTCTATAAAACAAACCCAGGTTAGTAGTACCTTTCAGATACTTTAAAATTCTCTTAACTACTGTTAAGTGAGATTCTTTAGGATCTGATTGGAATCTAACACATAAACAAACGCTGAGTAAAATATCAGGCCTTGAAGCCGTCAGATAAAGGAGAAAACCAATCATACCTCTGTAGATCTTCTGTTCTACCTTTTTACTTACCTCTTCCTTTTCCAGAATGCATGTGGAATGCATTGAAGTCTTTGAGGGCTTACATTCTGAGAGGTCAAATTTCTTCAGAAGTTCTCTGACGTTTTTGCTCTGGTAAATGTAAGTTCCTTCTGGAGTCTGGTTGATCTGAATGCCCAGAAATAATTTAAGTTCCCCCATTAAGCTCATCTCAGACTCTGCCTGCATGCACTTAGCGAATTCTCTTCCCAAAGAAGGTTTAGTAGATCCAAAAATAATGTCATCTACATAAATCTGACAAACTAAAATGTCATTCTTAAATGTCTTACAGAATAGGGTTGTGTCCACTTTCCCTCTGGTGAATTCCTTTTCTAACAGAAAGTTACTTAGTCTTTCGTACCAAGTTCTGGGAGCTTGTTTCAGACCATAAAGTGACTTTTTTAGTTTGAAAACATATTCTGGGTGTTTGGAATTTTAAAACCCAGGGGGTTGGTGCACATATACCTCTTCATCAATGTAACCATTTAAGAATACACTTTTGACATCCATCTGATACAGAGTGATGCCATTATTTACAGCAAACGAGATTAAGAGTCTGATAGATTCTAACCTGGCGACTGGAGCAAAGGTTTCTATATAGTCTATCCCCTCTTGCTGACTATAACCTTGTGCCACCAGTCGTGCCTTGTCTCTGATGACTTCTCCTTGCTCATTCAGTTTGTTTCTGAACACCCACTTTGTTCCAATGGCGTTGAATCCTTTTGGTTTGGGAACCAAATCCCATACGTCATTTCTGGTAAACTGGTTTAACTCCTCCTGCATTACTAGAATCCAGTCATTTTCCAGAAGATCTTCATTAATTTTTGTTGGTTCAATAAGAGATACCAATCCCATGAGGGATTCTTCAGAGTTTCTGAATGTTGATCTTGTTCCGATTGGATCATCCTTCTTTCCCAGAATCTTATCTTCTGGGTGAGCTATGTTGCTTCTGGATAAATGTTTCTAGAGTTAATCAACAGAAGGTACTGTAAAGCTAGTGACATTTCCTTCTGAAGTTGTTGGAGCATCTCTGTTGGGAACTTCTGATGAGTTGTCTTCAGCACCTGTGAATTCAACTTCTATATCTGCAAAAGATTCATTCTGCTTTGAATTTTGAGGGTCAAGCTTATCATCAAATCTAACACTGATTGACTCTTCGACAATTTGTGTTTCTGTATTGTATACTTTGTACCCTCTTGAGTGTTCAGAGTATCCTAACATAATACACTTTTGTGCTTTAGAGTCAAACTTGTTCAGATGATCTTTAGTATTCAGAATAAAAGATGTACATCCAAAAGGATGTAAATAAGAAATGTTGGGCTTTATGTTCTTCCACAATTCATATGGAGTCTTTTCCAGAATAGGTCTTATAGAGATTCTAGTTTGAATATAACACGTTGTGTTAATTGTTTCTTCCCAGAAGATCTTAGCAATGTTAGTCTCATTGATCATGGTTCTATCCATTTCTTGCAATGTTATGTTCTTTCATTCTACAACTCCATTTTGTTGGGAAGTTCTAGGACAAGAGAAGTCATGCGAAATGCCTTTTTCATTAAAAAATTTTTCAAATTTTTTGTTTTCAAATTCTCCACCATGATCACTTCTGACTTTGACAATTCTAAGATCCTTTTCATTCTGAACTTCGTTACAGAAAGCAACGAACACAAAGTGTGACTCGTCCTTGTGTCTTAAGAACTTTACCCATGTCCATCTGCTATAGTCATCTACGATCACTAACCCATACTTCTTGCCTTTAACAGACGCAGTTTTCACTGGTCCAAATAAGTCTATGTGCAGAAGTTCTAATGGCCTAGAGGTGGAAACAACATTTTTAGCTTTAAAAGTAGGTTTTGCAAATTTTCCTTTCTGACATGCTTCACACGGAGCATTTGAGCTGAACTTCAAATTAGGAAGTCCTCTGACCAGATTGAGTTCGTTAATCTGAGATATTCTTCTCATACTAACATGCCCCAATCTTCTGTGCCAGACCCATTGCTCGTTGTTAACTGAAAGAAGGCATTTTACATTCTGACTTTTTAGTTCATAAAGTTTTATCTTATAAATGTTGTTTTTCCTCTTTCCATTAAACAGGATAGTTCCATCTTTCTGACTAACAGCTTTGCATGAATTTTAATTAAAGATTATATCATAACCTTTATCACTTAAATGACTTATGGATAACAGGTTATGCATCAATCCATCAACTAATAGCACATTATTAATAGAAGGAAGATTACCATTACCTACTGTTCCAAAGCCAATGATCTTCCCTCTTTGGTTGCCTCCAAAGCCCATGTAGCCTCCAGGTTTAAGTTCCAGGCTTTGGAACATATGCTTTCTTCCCATCATATGTCGAGAGCATCCAGAGTCCAGGTACCATGACTGGTGTTTTAGCCTTGCTGGTAAAGATATCTGCTACATATATAATTTTTTCCTTAGGTACCCATATCTTTTTGGGTCCTGGTTTGTTAGTTTTACAAAAATTCTGTTTGAATTTTGGTTTGGCAGAATAATCATTGCTAGTGTATTTTAGATCATGTGTGTTCCCATATGTAAAGTGTGATTTTAGAGGTGTGCGTTTTATTACTAGGTCCATGACTTTCTTAGGCGGAGATACCTTACCTTGGTATCCTATTCCTTTTCTGCCATTTCTTCTAACTCCATAGATCATTGAAGCCATCTTGCTTCTATCGATGTTTTTAGCCAGAAACTTCTGAAAGTTGTGATCATATTCTTTTATGATTTTATCAGCACTACTGGGAGCCTCTGAGATTATTTCTTTCTGAGAGTTTTGCAAATCAATTTCTAGTTTTGAAATCTTTTCTTTTAGCTCAGAATTTTCTAATCTAAGACTCATAGTTTCTTCAGAGTTAGAGACAAGATCCCTTTTCAGGTTCTTGAATTTGACTCTGATGTGCTGATACCTTTCCATAATCTCATTCAGGCTTTCTGCTAGTTCAGCTTTAGTGAAGTTAACAGTAAAATCAGGAAATACCTCTTTTGTGTCTGATTTTGAGTCTGACTGAGATGCTTCGCTGTCTTCTGTCACATTAGCCATAAGAGCAATGTTGGCTCTTTCATCATATGATTCTGAGTCTGCGTCAGAAGTATCTGAATCATCTCATGTTGGCATGAGACTTTTCTTCTTCTCCTTGAAGAACTTCTTTTTGGGCTTCTCCTTCTGAAGCTTTGCATAATCACTTTTGTAGTGCCCCTGTTCATTGCACTCATAGCAAATGATGTCTCAGTTGTTTGACTTTCTGTGACCAGACGAAGCTTCAGATCTTATGTGTCCAGAGGAGGGCTCATACTTTCTGTATCTGGAGGAGGATTCATTCTGATTCCCTGACCTTCTAGAAGTTCTGAATTTTCTTTGCCTCTGCTTCCACAACTGATTGACCCTTCTAGACAGAAGAGACAGTTCGTCTTCTTCTTCTGATGATCCATCAGAGGTTTCTTCCATAGCCTGCAAAACCTTAGAATCAAGTTTCTTGTTAGATTTTAATGCTAAAGGCTTACCTTGCTTATGAGGCACGTCATCTTTTAGCTCTATCTCATGGCTTCTGAGGGAGCTAACAAGTTCCTCCAGAGATATCTTGTTGAGATCTTTAGCCAGCTTAAGAGCAGTGACCATTGGCCTCCATTGCTTTGGTAGACCTCTGATGATCTTCTTTACGTGATCAATGGTAGAATACCCTTTGTCAAGAACTCACAGCCCAGCAACAAGTATCTGGAATCTTGAGAACATCGCTTCTATGGATTCACTGTCTTCCATCTTGAAAGCTTCGTATTTCTGAATGAGCACAAGGGCCTTGGTTTCTTTAACTTGTATGTTGCCTTCAACCGTCACTCTCAGAGAGTCAAACATGTTTTTGGTTGTCTCTCTATTTGATATCTTCTCATACTCTGAGTATGAGATGGCATTGAGAAGTATTGTTCTGGCCTTATGATGGTTTCTAAAATCACGCTTTTGCTGGTCAGACATTCTTTTTCTATCTATATTTTTACCATTTTCATCCACAGGATGTATGTATCCATCAATTACCATGTCCCATAGATCATCATCATGATCCAGAAAGAAGCTCTCAATTCTGTCTTTCCAGTAGTCAAAATTTTCTCCATCAAAGACTGGAGGTCTGTCGCTGATTTTGTCCTTGTCATCATGATAGTCATTGCTGATGTTTTGGCTTGGTCTCACCATAGTGTTTTTCTAAAGCTTGGATCTTGTATTGACACGGTTAAGTGTGTGAACTCAGAACCAGGCGCTATGATGCCAATTGAAGAAGTGAAAAACACAAGAAGGGGAGTTGAATTGAAACTTAAAAATCAAATGCAATAGACTCAATATTTTTATCCTGGTTCGCTTGATCTCAAACTACTCCAGTCCACCCGCCAAAGTGATTTTGCCTCTCTCCAACAAGGACTTAATCCACTAATCAAACAGATTACAAATCTACTTTGACAACTGCCAAAGTCTTCTTGAGTATGACCACAGCCTGGTTTATCTCAAGGAACAATATCTTAATCTAAGAAAGATTTACTGTGTACTATTTGTTTTTCGTTATAAAAATTGTATCACTACTGTGATGTATTACACAATTTGAGTATATAAATGAACAGAATATTTGTAGCTTTTTGAGATGTATGAGCAGTCGTTAGAAAAATCGTAAATGATTTACCCTTTGAGCTTGTTTAAATAGGCGTCGAAATCTGTCCAAATTGAAACGTGATAATGGACACTTAATTCACTTTCCATACTAAGAAGATTCTTGTCTGAATGAAGCTGTTGCAAATGATATTGTCTTAATGGAAAAGTAACGCTTCAGAACTTGGGAATCTTGCATGCTGCTTTACTTCAGAACTTTGATAACTCATATATGAGGATCTATTGGGGCGTTAGACTTTTGTTCAGAATCAAAATATCTTTTACTTTAGCACAGATTTTGATGATCATTCTTCAGAACATTCAGATTGCTCAGCTTGAAAGCTTCTGTGGCTTAACTTCTGATGTCGTTTCAGTCTGAACTTTTGTACAACATACAACACAAATTAAGAGTGCATATTTGTTCTTTGTGTTTGTCATCATCAAAAATCTTATAAGGGTTGTAAAATCAAACTATGTTCTAACAATATCGCTTGTAATTGCTTGCTCACAAATTAAAACAATTTCCACCCCTCACACTTTCAAGAAAACTATCTTCAAAACACTCTTCAAAAAAAACATTTTGTATACATTCTCAACGATATGAGAATCATTATAAAATTTCCCTACATTGGCATTTTCAAAAAATCTTTCCAAAACAACACTTTCTTTCACAAGTATTTTCAAAACAAACATTTTGTGTACATTCTCAACGATACGAGAATCATTGCAAAATTTCCATACTTAGGCATTTTCAAAATATTTTCAAACATACACAAACACAAAGCATTTCAAAAAGTGATCAAGCGATTAAGAGCTCGTAGATAACTACGTATGAAAAGGGTGCTAACACCTTCCCTTTTCATAACCTACCCCCCGAACATAAGAAAATTATCAAAAGGTCTTTCCTGTTCTTTTCACCCTCTCATTTATAGGATAAAAGAAAAGTCGGCGGTGACTCTTGCTATCCGCAACATTTACGATAAAACTCAAAACACCCAAGTTAGTTCTCCCACTGTATTACATAACTGGCAACTCTGCTAGGGAGAAAACTAAAAGTGGGGTTACCTTAAAGAGCTAGATAACCATTATTTGCTTTACATGTTTGCCTTATTTACTTTAAATTTTGGGTTATTCTTGGGTTTATTACTTATAAAGATCCTATACTCGGATCTGGGGTCATATTAGGTAAGTAGAAATAGATCGTGGAAATTGTACGGCGTAGACCGATATGGTTGAAGTGATAGCTACATTAGTGCGACACATTTGTGGGTACCGGTGTCCATTAAGTTAAATCAAGGAGAATATGGAGCCGTTGAGTGGTGACATGAAGCACTAACTAACCATAGAACCTTAGTTAAACAACTTAGCCATTAGAAAGTAGTGAGATAGTTTGCTTTGGTGCAAGACTAAAGTTGGTTTATACTCGATACTACACTCATTGAGATCAGACTTTCGGGATATTTTAGTCGCAAAAAATATTTCTTGTGCTGAAACAATGCCCGATGAAGAAAGATCAATGATATTGAGATTCCTTAGAACCTGGTTACTTTCTTTAGGACAGGTTGAACCAACTAAACTTCAAGAGGGTACTTACTTATAAACCTCATGCAAGTCTACACCTAAGGCCTTGTGTGCTTTCTGTGTGTATGATTATTTGTTCATAATATCATAAACATCATGACATCATGCCATAGCATTTTCACTAACCTTTTCAAGGACCTAGGGATTAATCTTTGTCCTGTTTTATAGGATATGGCTTCCACTCGCATAAATACGATCCGAATCAGCTTTGTAAAAGTTCCTCCTCAACTCCAAGAGTTAGAATCAAGGGTTCCTGAGAATTCTTCATTCACCAAAAGACATGGTCGACTTCTCAATCTGGTTACCTCAAGCTTTAAAGAAGAAATGATGTGTGTGCTCTTTCAATTCTTTGATCCTAAACATAATTGTTTCACCTTTCCCGATTATCAATTGGTGCCCACAGTGGAATATTTCTCTAAACTATTAGGAGTACCTATTCTTGATTAAGTGTCCTTCACCGGTTTAGGAAAGGATCCATAACCTGAGGAGATTGCATCAAACCTATATTTGAAAAGGTATGATATTGTAGCCAATTGGGAAATAAGGAGTGGAGTCAAGGGTTTTCTAGCTAAGGTTCTGGTAGAGAAGGCTCGACTGTTTTGGGAGGATATGGATTTGCAAGCCTTTGAAGAAGTCTTGGCTCTTCTAATCAATGGGTTAGTAATGTTTCCTAATCCAGAACAACTCATAGATCTGAATGCTGTCAAGATCTTCCTTTCTTGTAACCCTGTGCCTACTTTACTTGGAGACATTCTCCATTGTCTTCACACTCGCACCATGAGGAAGAGATGAGCTCTTATGTGTTGTGTTCCATTGTTATCTAGTTGGTTTATTTGGAACCTTCCCCGGTCAGTTTTAAAGAATGAACAAGGTCTGAATTGGTCGCAAAGAATAATATCATTTTCTCATACAGATATGCATTGGTGCTCCCAATCTCTAGAGGACATTACTATCATTGACTGTTGTGGGGAGTTTCATAATGTTCCACTCTTGGACATTGGGGTAGGTATTACTTATAACTCTTCACCGTCTCTACGACAATTTGGCTATGCTCGAAGAGATGATCTCCATGACGTGCTTATCCAGGGTATTATATTCGACTATGAGAACGATGTATAAGGTTACCGTCAAAGGTTTGTTCGAGCTTGGGGCATGGTAAACAAGGTTGATAGCAATACTTTGGGGCATAAGAATTCTATTGCTTTGGAGCCTTATCTCAAGTGGGTGCGAGCTCGCTCTCAAAATCTCATGATTCCATATCCTGCTATCCTACCAATAGTTGTGGAGCCTATTACCGAGGGAGATGTTCCTTATACCATTATTCATCTTGACTTGCCTATCGACATCGAGGAATTGCAGAGACTGTGGATCCAACTCAAGGGGGAATGAGACACCTTTGAAGCTCAATTTTATGCAAGCAAGAAGAAAGTGTTGGATCTCACAAGGCAACTTCACGAGAAGTAAAGCCTGAATGCATACATTGCACCAAAGAGGAAGGGCGTGTGGGAGACTTGAGTCTTTTGTTTTAGAAGTCTATTTTGTTATCGTTCTCCTTTTTCATTGTAAGCCCCAAGGGGCAGTTGTAATCTTCAATTTACTAATAAAATTGTTGTGTTTGTTTCTTTTTTGGCTAAGCATATTTAAATCTCTTAAGGTTCTTGAAAAAATTGCATCCACATAGCATGCATCATATCATAAAAAGGTTTTCTGATACAGGTTTCCTCATCTTTTTACTGTTTATTTCAGTATAAGATCGCTCTAGAGCAAACCGTCAAAGATCTGCAGACTCAACACGCACAATTCCAAGAAACTTTTCACAACCTAGTCAAGGGTCAGCAAGAAATTATAGCACTCCTTGCCACCAAGAAGAAGACCAAAAAGAGGGTTGTTATCCTCAACATGATAAGAATGTTCAAGGGGCCCACCTAGCTGGATCAAATAGAATAGGCTTCTTCTGAGGAAGAAGACAAACAAGACAAGGAAGTTAGAAGCACTAGAGCTAGGGGTGGAAATAACCAGATTACTGAGCATGAAGACTACTCCGAATAGCAGTATCCACCGGTGGATGAGAAATGCAAACAACTAGAAGACCGACTTAATGTTATGGAAATCCAAACAGTGCCTGGTTTGGAATTTGGAGACTTAGGTCTGGTCCCTGGGGTGGTCATTCCCCACAAATTTAAGGTTCATGTCTTCGGCAAATACGATGGGGTCTCCTGTCCAAAGATGCATCTAAGGTCTTATGTCTGTAAGATTCAACCACACATGACCGATAGGAAGCTATGGGTGAACTTCTTCCAAGAAAGCTTATTTGAACACAATTGGGATGGTTCTATCAATTAGAAGGGACCAATATCCACACATGGGAGGATATGGTTGTTGCCTTCTACAGACAATACCAATACAATGTTGATCTTGCTCCAACTCGTATGCAATTACAAAATATGACCATGGTTTCAAATGAAGGAAGGAGTGTGCTCGAAAGTGGAGGGACATGGATGGAAGAGTGCAACCCCCTTTGCTTGACAGAGGATTAGTGGACATGTTTATGGGAACCTTGACTGGTCCATTCTTTAATTTTTTGATCGGGAGTTCTTCTTCATGGTTTACTGAGTTGATTTTGACCGACGAGCAACTTGAAAGCGGAATCAAAAGTGGAAAGATCCAAATGGCCTCAACCTCTAATTCTATAAAGAAACCATTTGTTGGTAAGAAGGAAACTAATGTTGTTTATGGACAAAGGAGTCGTGTCAAGTATGATCGTCATCAGTCAGTAGGAGTTGTGTTGATTTCAAACCCAACCCTAGTTCAACAACCACAACAATCAAACAATCAACAAAAAACCAGATGCCCCGAGGAGGCAATTCTTTAGAATCAACATGCCATTGTCTCATGCTTTAAAACATCTGTTGAAGGCGGATTTGGTAACACTGCGAGATCCTCCTCCAAACCCCAATACTGCCTCTCCCAAATATAACCCAAATGTGAAATGCGCTTACCATTCAAATAGTCTTGGCCATGACACGAACAACTGTTGTGCGTTGAAGAACAAGATCCAAGATTTGATTGATAATAAAGTAATTGAGTTTGACCCTCCACAAACCCTTAATGTGATTACCGCACCCATGCCAAGTCATGGTAAAGGTGTTAGTGTTGTTGATGATGTCTCATTTGTCTCCACCATCGATAGATTTGACTACTTCATTATTGATTGTTAAGAAGAATCTGCTGAGATCCGGTTTATTTCCTGGTTGCCTTGAAAATTATTACCATTATGCTTCCCAAACCAATGGTTGTGTATGGATTAAGAAAGGTGTTCAACGCCTGATTGATAGCTATGAAATTCTATTTGAGAAAATCCATCCGTGAAGAGTTTACCTGAAAGTTTAACTCAAGATGTTTCCATAATAATAATCTCCAACACTCCTATTAGGATCACCTCTAAAGGCCCTATAAGGATTCCTGCTGAGCCAATAGTGGCTCCCCTGCTTATCACTACACTGGGGCCATTCCCTTACTCATCTAATAAAGTTGTGCCCTGGAACTATGGGACATAAGTTTATTATCATGGCGTCAAGCAAGAGCCATGGATTAATGAAAATGAAGACTCTGAAATTACAAACAATGTCGGAACCAATAAGGTCACTAGGACAGGAAGGGTCTTCTCTCCAGAGATCTCTCCTCCAATAACTATTACAACACTTGTTCGCATTCCTGCTGCTAGACCAATTGTTGATAACCGAGGTAAATAGAAAGCTATTGAACCTGCCATGACTGAGGCGTCATCCAAAGAAGTGACAATTAAAGACCCATCTAGACAAGAGATGGAAGAAATTATAAAGATCATCTGAAAAAGTGACTACAAAATAGTTAAACAACTGGGGCAGAAACCCTTAAATATATCCATGTTATCCTTATTATTATGCTCGGAGGCACATGCCCAAGCTCTGTTTAAATTCCTGAAGAATTCTCATGTACCTCAAGAGACCACTGCTGATTAATTTGAGAATTGTGTTGCAAGCCTAGCTGCTGATAATGGCTTGGGATTTTCTGATGTAGATTTAACTCTGGCGGGGAAGAATAACAATAAGGCTCTCAACATCTCTATTGAATGCAAAGGCATCACTCTGGCGCATGTCTTAGTAGATAATGGGTCTTCTCTCAATGTTTTACCTAAAGGTGCCTTGGATAGATTGGACTGTGAAGCGATGGTGCTGAAACCCAGCGATATTGTGGTAAGAGCCTTCAATGGGTCAAAGAAGATGGTCCATGGAGAGGTTGATCTATCGATCAAGGTGGGATCTCAAGTCTTCAATTCAACTTTCTATGTAATGGATATCCGCCCAGCCTATTCATGCTTGCTCGGATGCCCGTTGATTTATGGGGCAGGTGTAGTTACCTCTATATTACATCAAATGCTGAAAAACCCAATGAAAGGAAAGATTGTCACAGCCTGTGGAGAGGAAGAATATATGGTCAGTCATTTGAATTCTTTCAAATATGTTGAAATGGATGGTGAATTCATTTAAACCCCCTGCAATACATTTGAGGTAATCCCTTCAATGATTGTATTGCTGCTCCTGCTACTCCTGAAATCTCTAAGGGCACACCAAGAATGGCTTTCTTGAAGGATGCTCGAACTTTTGTAGAAGATGGAGGTTGCACTATCTGGGGACAACTTCCTGATATCCCATACAAATTCGATATATTTGGGGTGGGTTTTACTTAAAAGGCTCAAAAAGAGGTTCGACGTGCTCGTGCTGGCGAACCACCTCTCCGTATTAGCAACCATGGAGTCAAAGCCTTGGAGGACACTGATAGTGATGGTGACTTGGGCGACTGGATATTCCCAACTGCTGACGGAGGGCTTAACAACTGGAAGGCCAAAGACTTCATTTAAGTCTCCTTCAGTCAGGAGTAATTGTTATTTCCTATTTTTATTTTTTAAGAAGTTTGTGTGTATAGTTTCTGTTAAAACATTAACTTTAAACCCATGTGCCTTGCACGGGGCGCATTGGTACATTTGTTAAGGGTTTGTCATTTCATATATCATATTCTCATTTAATGAAAACATTGGACGATTTTGCATTCAAATTTTGCGCTCCTTGTCTTTCTTTTACTTTACTGCATTTTTCAAAATAGTCGTGTGACCTTACATGCACACACACACATTTGCTGGTCCACATCCACTCTATATCTCATTGACAACAATTCTTCTATTGTCGTTTATGACTTTAAAAATCCAATCTATCAAGCCGAAGGCGAAGGTGAAAAAGATTATGAGATTCATGGAGAACTCGCCAGACTCCTGATACAAGAGGAAAAGGCTATCCAACTGCACGAAGAACCGTTCGAAGTGATAAACTTGGGTACTGAGGCAGATAAAAAAGAAGTCAAGATTGGCTCCAACTTGGAAAACAGTGTCAAGAGCATATTGGTATAGATGTTGCATGATTATGTTGAGGTATTTGCTTGGTCATATGAAGACATGCCAGAGCTCGATACTGATATCGTGGTTCATCGACTGCCAACGAAAGAAGGTTGTTCTCCTATCAAACAAAAGGTTTGTCGCACGCGCCCTAATATGTCTGAGAAGATCAAGGCTGAGGTAATGAAACAGTTCAATGTAGGTTTCTTGGCGGTGACATTGTATCCCTACTGGGTTACAAATGTTTCTCCAGTGCCAAGAAAGACGGTAAGGTTCGTATGTGCGTAGACTACAGGGATTTAAATATGGCAAGCCCCAAAGACGACTTCCCTCTACCACCTATTAATTTCTTAGTTGACAACACTGCTTAACACAAGGTATTCTCCTTCATGGATGGCTTCTCGGGTTACAAAAAAATCAAAATGGCACCTGAAGACATGGAGAAAACAACTTTTGTTACACAGTGGGGCACCTTCTACTATAAGGTCATGCCTTTTGGGATAGAGAATGCGGGCATAACTTATTAACGGGCTATGGTGGCTTTATTTAAAGATATGATTCATCATGAGATAGAAGTCTATGTTGATGACATGATAGCAAGATCCCAAAATAGGAAGAGCACCTTGATCATCTACACAAGCTGTTTGAGAGGCTGAGGAAATACAAGTTGAGGTTGAATCCCAACAAATGCATCTTCGAGGTAAGATCTGCAAAACTCTTAGGCTTCATCATCAGTGGCACATGAATTGAGGTCGATCCTGAAAAATTCAAAGCTATCCAAGAAATGCCATATCCTCATACTGAGAAGGAATACATAGGTTTTCTAGGATAACTAAACTACATTGCCCAATTCATCTCTCACTTGACTACTACTTGTGAGCCACTCTTTAAGCTACTGAAGAAAGATCAAGTGGTAAGATGGAATGACGACTGCCAAATAGCTTTTGACAAGATCAAGGAGTACTTGCAAGAACCTCCGATTATGATACCACCAGTTGAAAGAAGACCTCTGATCATGTACCTAACAGTGCTAGAGAATTCAATGGGGTGTGTGATGGGGCAGCATGACGAGTCTGGTCGAAAAGACCATGCAATTAACTACATTAGCAAAAAGTTTACCGACTGTGAAACAAGATATTCACTGCTCGAGAAAACTTGCTACACTTTGGCATGGGCTGCTCGCTGAATAAGAAAATATATGTTTACTCATACCACTCTATTGATCTCTAAGATGGATCCCATCAAGTATATCTTTGAGAAGCCAACTCTCTCCGGAAGGATAGCCTGATGGAAAATGATCTTAATTGAGTATGATATCCAGTACACTACTTAAAAATCAATAAAAGGAAGTGTGCTGGCAGATCATTTTGCACATCAAGCTATGGACGATAACCAACCTATGAACTTTGAATTCTCGGACGAGAATATCATGCTGATTGCGGATTGTGAAAAGCCTGGACCATATGAAGGACCTGAACAAGGATCCTGATGGACTATGGTTTTTGATGGAGCTTCCAATGCACTGGGTAACAGAATTGGTGTTGTGATCATTTCCCCCGAAGGTTTCCATACGCCATTCACAGCCAGGCTTTGCTTTGACTGTACCAACAATATGGCTGAATACGAAGCATGCATTTTAGGTCTTAAGGCTTCTATTGACCTAAGAATCAAATCCTTAGGTGTATATGGAGACTCAGCTTTGGTCATCAGTCAAGTTAAAGGAGAGTGGGATACAAAACATCCTAATCTTATCCCTTACAAAGAGCTTGTGCTAACCTTGATCCCATACTTTTAAGAAATGACATTTGAACATATTTTGAGGGAAGAAAATCAGTTGGCTGATGCTCTAGCTACCATGTCTTCTATGTTTAAGGTTAGATGGGACAATGAAGCTCCCTGAATTACTGTCGAAAGGTTTGACGAACCAGCACACTGTTATGAGAGTTGGTTACTATTGGTTAACCATGGAAACTGATTGTCACCTCCACTCGAGAACTTGCCATAAGTGCCAAATTTATGCTGATAAGGTTCACGTGCCTCTAACACCTTTGAATGTCATAACTTCCCCTTGGCCATTTGCAATGTGAGGAATCGATATGATTGGAGAAATGAAATCTACTGCCTCTAATGGACACCATTTCATTCTTGTCACCATTGACTACTTTACCAAGTGGGTTGAAGCCGCTTCATTCACCTCAGTTACCAAGAACTTTGTAGCCCAGTTCATCAAGCATAACCTCATTTGCTGGTATGGTATCCCTGAGAGGATCATTGCTGACAATAGCACCAACCTCAACAATGCTATGATCACTGAATTTTGTGTGTAGTTCAAGATCAAGCATCATAACTCTTCTCCATACAGGCCTAAGATGAATGGCGCAGTTGAAGCTGCCAACAAGAATATAAAGAAGATTGTGTAAAAGATGGTGGTGACCTACAAAGACTGGCATGAAATTCTACCATTTGCTCTTCATGGATACTGTACTTCGGCGCGAACATCAACTAAGGCAACCCCTTTCTCTTTAGTTTATGGCATGGAAGTTGTCCTGCCTGTCGAAGTTCAGATTCCTTCTCTAAGGCTCGTGAAAGAAGCCGACTTAGACGAAGAAGAATGGATACAAACGAGGTTAGATCAGTTGAATTTGATTGATGAGAAGAGGCTAGTTGTTGTTTGTCATGGTCATATGTACCAGAAACGCATGATCAAAGCTTTCAACAAGAAGATCAAGAATCGGGTATACCAGGCTAGTGACTTGGTAATAAAGCACATCATTCTACCACATGGAGATCTCAGGGGAAACTGGACTCCCACCTACGAAGGACCGTTTGTTGTTAAGAAAGTATTCTCGGGCGGTGCTATGATGCTAACCACTATGGATGGCAGAGATTTCCCGCACCATGTGAATGCGGACATAGTAAAAAAATACTACGCATAAGAATGACCCGCTAGGTTGACACACGTAGGCAAAAATAAGAGCATCCTGGCGAACCAAAAGGGTTCGGGCAAAAAAAGGGATATATGCAAAAGATTATACACTGGGCAAGTCGAAAACCTGAAAGGGTGGCTTGGGCAAAAAAGGGTATCATGGTGGACTGAAAACCCGAAAGAGCAGTCCAGGCAAAAATTAGGGATTGAAAGCGTACAACTATGTCCCGTTGGATCACCTATATCCAGCTTTATTACCAAGGTCAAAAGTTCAAATGGTACAAGATCAGTCCAATCAACTTCCTCCAACAGCAAGGGATGAGATGTTTTAAGACATATGGGCAATAGCGGAGTTAGAACCCAATGAGATCACTTCCACATGGCTATACATTTTGTTTTCACTATTTACTCTTTTCATTTTACGGCTATTTCCTCTTACTAGGATTTCCGTCTCTTTATACAAAATTTCCTATTTATAGGCAAATTATCAATACAAATATATTTTAAAGTCCATACTTTTGTGTTTCTGTTTTGTTTGCAAAAAAACGTCCAATGACTAAAATTGAATGAACATGTGCATATGAGCATGATTAACTGTTAACAAATATATACATAAGAATAAGAATAAAGATATACTCGAAACTCTATGAGCTGGGATGACACACAAGTTGTCCATGAACCCCCACAGAATCCCTTTCATAAGGTCATCCCCAATGAAGTTTCCAGAGCCACTTCTATGAGATTACCCCCATAAAGTAGTCTTCATAAATAAAGTATACATTCCCTGTAATCTCCCCGACAGATCACTCCAAAAAATAAAGGAGTATAGTCTCTGTTGTACCCCAAAATTTTCCCTCTCATTTCATCAACATTTCTCATCACAAGACTCTTGGAATTCAAGATCAAGCTAGGGTTTGCTCTACTCAAGACACCTCATTGCACTGTTGAACTAAATTAGGGTTTGAGTTTGCACAGTGATGTTTTGACCTACAATGCCCAAATTGACTTTCATACTTCATGTTGGACTCCTAAGTTTTTCCATACCAAATTTCAAACCTTGATTCAAATTTTTGCCCAGTCAATTGGACAGTTGACCTAGAAATCAACTGTATTGGGGAAAAAGTCAACTGTGGCCAATTGACAGTCAAACCTCATGAAATTTGACCCACATCAACATTATGAACTCATATGAAACATTTGATCAAGTTTGGATCACAATTCCACAAGAAATTTGATCAGATCATCAAAAGGGCAAAATGGTCATTTTTAGGGTTTTGACTGGACAAAGGCAATTTTTGACTGTTTGACCTAACCAATGGCAAATCAAGCTCAACCATGGACTCAAGGACTCAATGACATTGTCTTGACTCATTCAACAAGTTCAAAAGATCTCAAATGCATAGGATTGACAGATGAATTTTTCAGTCAACTGGTCAAAATTTAACTGTATATTGAAAAGTCAAACTTTGACTTTTTGGTCAAAATCAAGTGCCAAGGGTCATTTTTCATCAAGACATGTCAAATTATGAAACTTGTTCATCAAGAAACCCAAAAATGCAAATTAGGGTTTAAAATGGAAAAATTTCATAACTTAGAAATTTTCTAAGTTATAAAATTTTCTTATTTTTTCCTAACTTTGTCCCATTTTTTCATCAAGATGAAAATGGATTAAAGAAAACATACAACATGAAAGTTGTAGTCCATCACAAAGTCTACAACTTTGAATCACAAAGTTTTCTCAAAAGAAGCTTGTATCTCAAGTTATGATTTTTGGAACAAGGGTACCTAAAACTTTTAACTTAGAGAAATTTTGCCCTAGTTTAGGCAGGATTTTGACCCATCTTCTTGGCCATTTTTCACATAGTTCCACTTGGAGTTTCAAGTTTAATTTCAAAGATGGATTGTATTATATGTTGCAAGCTTTCCAAATTGTCCAAGAACTCCTCAAACACCTTTGTGGTTAGGGAGAATCGAATGCTTGAAGTTGGCAAAAACTCACTTTGATCCATGGCCAATACATGTTCATACCAAGTTACAAATCTGACCAAGATAGCTTTGTACACAATTACAGGCCTCAAAACCAGTTTGTACTCCATAATTTGATGCAAACCCATTGAGCTAAGGCATTGTCTTGGTCATTAGGGTATTATACACAAGTTTAATCCCTAAATGGTAAAAGGCATAGTTCCATTTTTGAAAAGTTATACTTTATGTCAAACCAAGATCTTTGAAGCATGGGGCCATATCTCTGAGGCAAGATCAAATCCACAAATTGCAAGTATCAAGGGCAATGTATGCAGCTTACAAGATAGAGTGTGCAGGCCTGCATTGAGGAGTTACACACTCTTGCTTCACAAAGAAGAAATTTGTCTAAAATCTTCCCAACTCAAAAACCAGCCATAGTCAGCTTACACAAACATTGTAAACACATTTCACACAACCCTTTGAGTCATAAACACGAGCTCTTCACCACTCAAACCTCCTTGTACACAAAATCACCATTTTTCTACAAAACAGGGCAAGCTCTACAGAACCACCTCCATCTCCACT
The DNA here is from genome assembly GCA_948472305.1 of Vicia faba. NCBI lineage: Eukaryota > Viridiplantae > Streptophyta > Magnoliopsida > Fabales > Fabaceae > Vicia > Vicia faba. Next base: position 544,757,608 of record OX451735.1, read on the forward strand.
TTCCCTCGTGCGTTCTGCCTCAAACTTGTTCCAATACCTTCCATTCAACTCACCTGAACTATTCCAGACCTCCATTTCCAGTTGTAACACCATTAACACACATTTCCATTTTTGTTTGGAAGCTTTGCAGGTTGAGTTCTGTAGCACGATTCAGGCTACTTCAAAACAAGCCAAGCATTGAGAAAGCTTCAGTGGACATCAGGCAAGCTCAAAAGAACCTCAAGCACCCTTGGAAGTTGCTGCATTGTCCAGCTCGAGCTCAACTGAAACAGGTATTTCATGAACTTCTATCTCTCTATTTAGGAATAGTTAGACTTAGGTTTGTGAATGAAAGATGTTGTATTCATAGCCTTGAAACCACACATGTGCTTAGTTTTCATTTATATTAATCGTGCTAGGATAATTTCATTCATGAACTTTCTGAAAAAATTAGATTAAGAATTAGGGCCAGAGAAATTCTCTCTGGTCTTTGAGAGTTAGCTTAAGTTTTTATATGGTTAGATTCGTTGTTTGATGCTCTACAAGTTTCATGTTTTGAGTTTTGTCAAAGGATCACTGAAACAGGAGATACAGGTTTGTGTGGAAAACGCGTGTTTTTCAAACTTCTGGAGGTTAAAGATGAAGTCTGGGTTGGGCCTGGATTTCTGTACTTTTGACACCTCCCAGTTCACTTTCAGCACCCCCTGGCCCATTGCTTTGTATTTTCATTATTTTTGCATTTTTATTTTTTCTCTGACCTTGATATTTTATTTTCAAATATAAAAAATACTTAAAAAATATTTTCATAAATTTTTATATTTATTTTAATTAATTCTAGTACTAATACATTAAATACTTTATATTTACTTTTGTTTAAATGTAAAAATAATGTAAAAAAAAATACTTTTATTTTTATTTATTTTTATACATATTTGAAAATATTTTCTTGAAATATATACATTTTGTAAATAATTTATTTTTTTATACACACTTAATATATTTAATATATATATATATATATATATATATATATATATATATATATATATATATATATATATATATATATATATATATATATATATATATATATATATATATATTTTATTAAGTAATTAGAACAAAAAAACACAAAAATAATACATTTTTATTTTTATTAATATTTTATACTAAAAATACCTTTTTTTCAATATACTTTTATTTTTGTACAAATTGATACATTATTGTATATAAATAATAAATAATACTATTTATTTAAGAAATTAGGGTTTTTGCCCTAAAAACAAAAATAATTAAAATTGACTTTCTATTTATTTACATTTCACATTAAAAATACTTTTTACATACATAAAAACTTTTTTTGCATAATATATTTTATATAATATTTATTTATTGTATTTATTTAAATATTGTACATTTAAATATTATGTCTTACACATTCAATTTGGTTGTAATAATTTAGGATTTAATTTCTTGCAAAATAATCCCCAATTCAAATTTGTACCCCCCTCCCTATATCATGTTGTAATAGTGTAGAATTTAAATTCTCGCACCTTTAAATGCTTTCAACTATGCCATGATTAGCCCTAGGGTTTGTATGCAAAATAAAATCAACAATTAGCTTGACCTAATCAAAAGACAAAAATATATGAAAAAAAAACACAATGCACACTTGCATCCCTAGGGTTACAATCCACTTGTTGCCTTCAAAAATGGGCCATGATATGCATGTCAAGTACTTTGGCAAAACAAAAACAAAACAAAAGATCATAGTCCCTCGATGACGCTATCTGAGTTGCCTAAACAAAATGATCAAGTCCCTCAAGAAAATTGCCAAAAATACTTGACACTATTGCTATTATGGTCTATATGATGACACGTGCCTGTCCCGTTTAACATCCTAACACAAGGTTGTTCACCAAATACAATGGTGAAACAACACTGTTAAAAGGGTTAAAAACATAAGAAAAATCTTTGAGTAAAATAGGGTAGACAACTCTTAGTTACTTGATCAAAATCTTGCAAAACATCCTTGCCATTTTCAAATACACTTCACAATACAACTTTAAAACAACTTCAAAACAACTTCAAAACAATTTCAAAACAACTTTCAAAACATTGGAATATCTTTTCAAAAATACATACACCTTTGTATATATTCAAACAAGAATCATTACAAAGGTTGCCTAGACAAGGCATCTTTTTTCAAAGCATTTTCAAAACCACACACACAAAGCACCATTTCAAACAATTGAAAAGAAAAGGCAAGTGATCTAAGCAAGTAACTAAGAGCCCATGGATAACCATGGATAGAAAGGATGCTAATACCTTCCCTTTCTATAATCTACTCCCCGAACCCAAGAAAACATCTCAAAGGTCTTTCCTGTGCTTTTTGACCTTTCCTTAGGATAAAATAAAAAGTCGGTGGCGACTCTTGCTAAACCGAAACATTTGCAAACACAAACACAAAATCCCAAGTCAGTTCTCCCACCGTATCACAGTCTCCTCCATGTTAAATCTCCCCACGGAGTTCCAATCAGTACAATTGATGGAAATTCTCTCCCTCGGCTGATGTTTGTTCCTCCAAAATTGAAGAAAGAGACCCTGCAAAGTTTCTTCTCTTTCGCAAATTCAATTTCCCCAAGAGAGTTAGTTTCCTCAACGGAGCACTTCTCCATCAACATGGTTTATTTCCCCAACAAGGGTTTATTTCCCCAACATGGTTTATTTCCCCAACAGACTACAAATTCCCCTCTTTAGATCATTACTAATCACTAGCAAAAGTCCTCTCTCCAGAGAAGACACTACTATCCCCAGAGAGTTGCTACAAAACCTGTGACCGGACTAGATATCCGTCAAACTTTATCTTCCCTAGATAAGTCAGAAGGTTATCTACATCTTTTATCCCCAGTCAGGGTATATAAGAATTATCTTCCCCAGACGAATCAGAAGGTTATCCATCTCTTTTATCCCTAGTAAGGGTATATAAGAATTATCCTCCCCAGGCGAATCAGAAGGTTATCCATCTCTTTTATCCCCAGTCAGGTTATATAAGAAATAAATTCCCCAGTAGAGCAATGGATGACCAATGCACCTAAATTCTACTCCTCAAATAAAATCAATACATCCTCTGCAGAGTTTCCTCAAACAAGTAAACAGGAATACCCAGCGGGATAATTCTATACAAGATCGAAGATACACACACTCTTCATCCCCAACAACTGTCATGGATTTATTTTTCAGACAAAGATATAGCACGGGCTTACAAATACATTTCACATTCATACGTCTTAGCATATGCATACGAAACACATATAGAACAATATCCTTTATTTTGAGAATATCATTACGTAATGCATTTCATACATCATTACATTGCATACGACTAACTCTTTACCTTTTCAGTAAAGATCAATCAACAGACGAATATCATCGACAATTTTCAAACAGTTCCAGATTAATTCCCAAAACAGGGCAGGGAGACTATCTACATGACGAACACTTCCTTCAGAAATCTGCTAGTTCAGTCTAAATAGACCAAAGATTTATTTCTTGTACTTCTTCCAGTAGGCACTTTTTCTGGTCCGGTTTAAATCGACTAAAGATTTATTCTGATTACTTTCCAGTTAAAGACAACACAAGATATTTGTTGGTTCAGTTTAAATCGACCAAAGATTTATTTCTGATACTTCTTCCGGTAGACACTTTTTTTGGTTCAGTTTAAATCGACCAAAGATTTATTTTGATTCTTATCCAGTTAAAGACAAAAATACAGACATCTGATGGTTCAACTTAAGTCAACCAAAGATTTATTCTGATACTTTTCCAGTAGATACTTTTTTGGTTCAGTTTAAATTGACTAAATATTTATCCTGATTCGTTTCCAGTTAAAGATAGACGTAGACACTTTTTCTGGTTCAGTTTAAAACGACCAAAGATTTATTTTGATTCTTATCCAGTTAAAGAAAAACATTTGATGGTTCAGTTTAAATCAACCAAAGATTTATTCTGATACTTTTCTAGTAGATACTTTTTCTGGTTCAATTTAAATCAACTAAAGATTTATCTTGATTCTTTTCCAGTTAAATACAGACGTGGACATTTTCTGGCTCAGTTTAAATCAAGCATAGATTTATTCTCATACTCCTCAGATAAAGTCGAGTGTAGATTCATTCTGATATTTCTATCAACAGTTACTTTGGATGGCATCTTTAAGCCCATCTCTGACAATTGTCCACCATCTTCCCAAATGGAATCTTTAAGCCCATTCCCGATATAATCAATAAACAATTTCACTTCATGCACAAACGAGTGCAAATTTCTGGGCACTTAAGTGTTCAATCATCTTCCACCTTCAAGTCAATAATGACGGACAAGCCAATATAACTCTTCAGGTTTAAGAAGATTGAACAGGGGCAGTTGTTGTACCCCAAAATTTTCACTCTCTTTTCTCAAGACATTTCTCACCAAAAATTATCAAATACTCAAGGATACTCAAGAGTTGATCAGACAAGCTCACCTCTTAAGCATTGGGCCCAAAATTAGGGTTTTGGATTTTCTCAAGGATAAATGGAATTTTAATGTCTCAAGTGACTTTCATGGTTCATTATAGGTCTTCAAGATTTCTCATACCAAGCTCCAAGCCTTGCATCACAAATTTGCTCAATCAATTGCTCAGAGACTGAAAATCAGTTGTATTGGGTAAAAAGTCACATGTCGTCAATATACAGTCAAACTTCATAATTTTTGGTCAACGTCAACATTTTTAGGTCATATTCATAAACTGATCAAGGGTTGATCACAATGCCTCAATAAAAGCACTCAAATCACCAAAGGCGCAAAATTGTCAAAATTAGGGTTTTGATTAAGAAATATTGATCAATGACTTTTGACCTAGTACATGACCTAATGGATTGAAGCATGATATTAAGGACTCAAACACAACATCTTGACCTAATTTCATGGCTCAAATCATTTCTAAAGATCAAGTGATTGATAGTTGAAAATTTGAATCAACTAATGAAAAGTCAATTGTCACACAAAAAGTCAAACCTTGATTTTTTGGTCAACATTGAATTTCAAAGATCAAGAATCATCAAGACATTAAAAAATATAAAACTTGATCAACAAGAATCAACAAAGTCAAGAAAAGTCACCAAAAAAGTCAAGATTTCCAATACTTAGAAAAATTCTAAGTGTTTTTATCCTTAATAAAATTACTACTTCATGACTATTTTTCACTAAGATGCAAGATGATTCAAGGAAAATTTTCAACATGAAAGTTGTAGAGCATGATGAATTCTACAAATTTTTCCTTGAGGAATGATGTCCAAAAAATTCCTGGATTAGGAGATATAAGCTCATGAAGTCATGACATTTTTGTTCTACACTTAGGAAAATTTTCAATGAGTTTGGTCAGATTTTCATCCCAACTTATTGGCCAATTTTCATCAAGTTCCAATTTTATTTAGTAAAATGTTTGATGTAAAAGTTATAGACAATGTTTCAAGCTTTCCAAAATGTCCAAGTACTTGAAGAGATCATTTTTGAGCTAGGAGATTCGAAGACTTGAAGTTGGCATGATAAACTTGAATTACAAGTCACTTTGGTGAAGAACACATAATTCAATATTCATGCTATGCTGCATAATATTGCTTTGCAGGCCTCCTAACTTACAAATCTCACCATAATTAAATGTTTACACAAACTTTTGAGCTACGGTCCATTTAATTTAAGCATTGTCCAAACTACTTTTCCATTTTTGGAAGAAAGGCACCATTGCCATTCTTGAAAAGAAAGCTTTATGCATAATGTCAAATCCTTGATCCTCTAACTTGTTCCCTCTCATCACACTCCATCTAAAAATTCTGAATCATTGTGTTTAAAGTTCTTAACCACTCTATGAGCAATGATACCGTACATTGAAATTTGATTTCTCGAGAAATCACATGTGATGTTTCAAAAAACCATAACTTGTTATCTTTGGATTCTGATTTCTTGAGCCTTCAAAATCTTTCTCTATAAATAGAGGCACTGTTTTTCAAGCAAAACAAAAGTTCACAAGCCCTCAAAACCCCTTATATTCTCAAAGACCAGAATTGTCCATAAAACCTCCATTTTTGAGCTTTGAAGTCCAAATCTTTGAATCTCTTAAACCTTGAAAGTTTTGTCCAAACAAATAATCCAAATACTTCATATACATCATATAGAAGTTGTCCAAACACAAGAATAACTTCTGTAATGTCATTATCACCATCTTCCAAACTCAAAAACAGTACCTTGCAACTTGACTTGGTTGGGGTGATTCATCAACTTTCAGCACAAAGTAAGGATTAGCATAGCTTCAAGAAGGTCCAAGGGAGTTTAATCAATCATAATATTGCACCTAGAACAACTAGAAGAGGTTTTGGGCTTTTCTCTAAAAGAGGTAAGTTTTATCAAACGGTGATATCCTTATCCATACATCATTTGCTTTCGATTTAAAAAAATAAAACAGGACAAGTCGGGGAAAAAGAGTGAAAATATCCAAAAATTCCAAAAAAAATGCTTTATAAGCCCTAATATGGGTGGCCGTGTCGCCTGACACGGGCCGTGTCAGGGAGAAGATATGGCAAAGAGGCAGGGCAGAAGGCGACACGGGCGCTGGTGTCACACGACATGGCCTGTGTCATCTCAGTTGGGACTAAGAACGTGCAGAAGGCTTTGAGCAGATTCTGACACGGGTGCCCGTGTCTGGTGACACGACCCGTGTCAGCCTAGGCGCCTGAAATCCTAATTTTGAGATTTTTGCCATAATTTTGGATCATTAAGGGTACATTGGACATTTTGCATCGTTGGGAATCTACATTAATATCCAAATTATTTTAAACAATTAAAAAATAATTAGACTCAGATTTTTTTTGGTTTTGTTTAAAGTAAATAGTTAACTTTTTTAAAACTAATTGGCTTTCTTAGGTTAATGATCAAACTTGGTTTTCTATTAAAAACTCACCAAAAGAAAATTTCTTCTCTCTTTTCTATACTATACCTTTCTTTGCGCATTTTACTATTTCACTTTAAAATTTATGTAACTGTCAAAGCTTTGTAATAATAATTAGGGCTTAATTCATTTGTCATCCCCATTTGTAAATTTGTACCCTTCATTCCCAAAGCATTGTAATAGCATAGGAGATTTAAATTCCACAATGTATCGCTTTCCCTATTATTGTTAGTAATTAGGGTTGGTATGGCAAGACTTAAAATCAAACTTATAGAAACCCTAATTCAAGACAATATACTTGAAAACGAAACACTTTGCACATATACACCTCTAGGGTAACCCACACTTGTTGCCTCGGATTAAAAAAGTCATGTCCCTCGAACGTGGGATGATTTAGCAAAGACCCTCGATAAAAAAGATCGTAGTCCCTCGATGACCCTTCAATTTTGCCTTCGATCAATGATCTTAGTCCCTTATGACAATTTCTAAAACATCTTACAAGTTGCCTTCTATAATTGTACGATGACCCACGCTTTTCCCTCATATCCAAAGATAGGACTTTCTACTAACTAATGGTAGGATAACACTATCTAAAGGAGGAGGAAAAGAACAAAGACTTTTTTTGAGTAGGTAGATCGCTCATAATCGCTTTCTCACAAATTAAAACAATTTCCACCCCTCACACTTTCAAGAAAAATAACTTTAAAACACTCTTCAAAATAAATATTTTGTATACATTCTCAACGATATGAGAATCATTACAACATTGCCCTACATTAGCATTTTCAAAACATCTTTCCAAAACAACACTTCCTTTCACAAGTATTTTTAAAACAAACATTTTGTATACATTCTCAACGATACGATAATCATTGCAAAATTGTCATACTTAGGCGTTTCCAAAATATTTTCAAACATACACAAACACAAAGCATTTCAAAAGTGATCAAGCGATTAAGAGCCCATAGATAACTATGTATGAAAAGTGTGCTAACACATTCCCTTTTCAAAACCTACCCCCCGAACATAAGAAAATTATCAAAAGGTCTTTCCTGTTCTTTTCACCCTTTACTTTATTGGATAAAAGAAATATTGGTGGCGACTCTTGCTATCTGCAACATTTATGATAAAACGCAAAACACCCAAGTTAGTTCTCCCACCGTATTACAGAACTGGCGACTCTGCTGGGGAGAAAACTAAAAGTGGGGTTACCTTAAAGATCTAGATAACCTTTATTTTCTTTACATGTTTGCCTTATTTGCTTTACATTTTGGGTTATTCTTGGGTTTATTACTTGTAAATATCCTATCCCCAGATCTGGGGGCATATTAGGTAAGTAGAAATAGATCGTGGAAACTGTACAGCATATACCGATATGGTTGAAGTGATAGCTATGTTAATGCGACACATTTGTGGGTACCAGTGTCCATTAAGTTAAATCAAGGATAATACGGAGTCGTTGAGTGGTGTCATGAAGCACTAACTGACCATAGAACCTTAGTTGAACAACTTAGCCATTAGAAAGTACTGAGATAGCTGGCTTTGGTGCAAGACTGGAGTTGGTTTATACTCGATACTACACTCATTGAGATCAGACTTTCGGGATATTTCGGTCACAAAAAAGATTGCATGTGCTGAAACAATGCCCGATGAAGAAAGATCAATGATATTGAGATTCCTTAGAACCTGGTTACTTTCTTTAGGATAGGTTGAACCAACTAAACTTCAAGAGGTTACTTACCTATAAACCTCATCCAAGCCTAAACCCAAGGCCTTGTGTGCTTTGTGTGTGTATGATTATTTATTCATAATATCATAAACATCATGACATCATGCCATAGCATATTCACTAACCATTTCAAGGACATAGGGATTCATCTTTGTCCTATTTTGTAGGATATGGATTCCACTCGCAGAAATACCATCTGAATCAGATTTGTAAAAGTTCCTCCTCAACTCAAAGAGTTACCATCAAGGGTTCCTGAGAATTCTTCATTCACCAAAAGACATGGTCGACTTCTCAATCTGGTTACCTCAAGCTTTAAAGAAGAAATGATGTGTGTGCTCTTTAAATTCTTTGATCCTAAACATCATTGTTTCACCTTTCCCGATTATCAATTGGTGCCACAATGGAAGATTTCTCTCAACTATTAGGAGTAACTATTCTTGATCAAGGTCCCTTCATCGGTTTAGGAAAGGATCCACAACCTGAGGAGATTACATCAACCTAAATTTGAAAAGGTTTGATATTATAGCCAATTGGGAAATAAGGAGCGGAGTCAAGGGTTTTCTAGCTAAGGTTCTGGTATAGAAGGCTCGACTGTTTTGGGAGGATATGGATTTGCAAGCCTTTGAAGAAGTCTTGGCTCTTCTAATCTATGGGTTAGTATTGTTCCCTAATCTAGACCAACTCATAGATCTGAATGTTGTCAAGATCTTCCTTTCTTGTAACCCTGTGCCTACTTTACTTGGAGATATTCTACATTATCTTCACACTCACACCATGAGGAAGAGAGGAACTCTTATGTGTTGTGTTCCGTTGTTATCTAGGTGGTTTATTTGGAACCTTCCCCGATCAGTTTTGAAGAATGAATAAGGTATGAATTGGTCGCAAAGAATAATGTTGCTTTCTCATACAAATATCTATTGGTGCTCCCGATCTCTAGAGGACATTCCTATCATTGACCGTTGTGGGGAGTTCCCTAATGTCCAATTTTTGGGCATTAGAGGAGGTATTACTTATAACCCTTCACAAGCTCTACGATAATTTGGCTATTCTTGAAGAGATGATCCCCATGACGTGCTTATCCAGGGTATTATATTCAACTATGAGAACGATGTCTAAGGTTACCGTCAAAGGTTTGTTCGAGCTTGGGGCATGGTAAACAAGGTTGATAGCAAGACTTTGGGGTATAATAATTCTATTCCTTTGGATCCTTATCTCAAGTGGGTGCGAGCTTGCTCTCAAAATCTCATGATGCCATATCTTGCTATCCTACCAATATTTGTGGAGCCTATTACCGAGGGAGATGTTCCTTATACCATTATTCATCTTGACATGCCTACCGACATCGAGGAATTGCAGAGACCGTGGATCCAACTCAAGGGGGAACGAGACACCTTTGAAGCTCAATTTTATGCAAGCAAGAAGAAAGTGTTGGAGCTCAAAAGGAAACTTCACGAGAAGCTAAGCTTGATTGTATACATTGCACCAAAGAGGAAGCGCTTATGGGAGACTTGAGTCTTTTGTTTTAGAAGTATATTTTGTTGTCCTTCTCCTTTTTCATTGTAATCCCCAAGGGGCAGTTGTAATGTTCAATTTACTAATAAAATTGTTGTGTTTGTTTCTTGTTTGGCTAAGCATATTTAAATCTCTTAAGGTTCTTGAAAACATTGCATCCACATAGCATGCATCATATCATAAGAAGGTTTTCTGATACAGGTTTCCTCATCTTTTTACTGTTTATTTCAGTATAAGATGGCTCTAGAGAAAACCGTTAAAGATCTACAGACTTAACACGCACAATTCCAAGAGACTCTCCACAACCTAGTCAAGGGTCAGCAAGAAATGATAGCACTTCTTGCCACCAAGAAGAAGACCAAAAAGAGGGTTGTTATCCTCAACATGAGAAGAAGGTTCAAGGGGCCCGCCCGGCTGGCTCAAATGAAATAGGCTTCTTCTGAGGAAGAAGACAAACAATACAAGGAAGTTAGAAGCACTAGAGCTAGGGGTGGAAATAACCAGATTACTGAGGATGAAGACTACTCCAAAGAGCATTATCCACCGGCGGGTGAGAAATACAAACAGCTAGAAGACCGACTTAAAGCTGTGGAAATCCAAACAGTTCCTGGTTTGGACTTTGGAGACTTAGGTCTGGTCCCTGGGATGGTCATTCCCCACAAATTTAAGGTTCATGTCTTCGCCAAATACGATGGGGTCTTCTGTCCAAATATGCATCTGAGGTCTTATGTCTGTAAGATTCAACCACACATCTCCGATAGGAAGCTATGGGTTCACTTCTTCTAAGAAAGCTTATCTGCAACACAATTGGGATGGTTCTATCAATTAGAAGGGACCGATATCCACACATGGGAGGATATGGCTGCTGCCTTCTAGAGACAATACCAATACAATGTTAATCTTGCTCCAACTCGTATGCAATTACAAAATATGACTATGGGTTCAAATGAAGGAAGGAGTGTGCTCAAAAGTGTAGGAACCTGGATGGAAGAGTGCAACCCCCTTTGTCTTACAGAGAATTAGTGGACATGTTTATGGTCACTGTTGTACCCCAAAATTTGCCCTCCCATATTCTCCAAGAAATTGCCAAGTCAAGCTGCAAAATTCCCCAAGGGTTGCACAGTGCAAAGGTCTCCTATACAGTCAAAACTTGGGTTTGAGTTCTGATCAAGAAATTGAAGTTTTCAAAAGCCCAATCAAGTCTCACATGCCTACAAAGATGGTCAAGTATCCTCATATCAAGTTTCAAGGCATTCAGCTCAAAATTGCACAGTCAAAAACCCTAATTGCACTACAGTCAACTGTAGGGGCAAAATGGTCATTTGACAGTCAAAAGTTCAAATTTTTGGTCAACATATCATTTTGAAGCCATAAACATCATTTGATCAATGCTTGATCATGATTCTCAAAATTTGGCTCAGAAATCATCAAAGATGCAAAAGTTTCCTTATTTGGACAGCTGAAAAAGTCAACTGAAATTGACCAGGGCATAACTTTCACATGGATTATCAGAAAAATTCCATCCAAAGCTCATTTTGAAGAGAAAGACATTTCCTACAACTCATCTTCATACTTCAAGTCCAAGAAATGCTCTCACAAAAAGTTATCAATTTCAACATTATAGGTCATTTTCAAAAGTCAACAAAAAGGGACTTTAAGTCAAAGGCCATAACTTGCGATTGGTAAATCAAAATGACATGGGACCAAAGACATTGGTTAGATGACTCAAAGACCTTTCCAAAATGTCCAAGAACATGAGAAAAGCTTAAAAATTGAGCAAGTTATGCCTTGTGGAAGTTGGGAAATTTTTGGATATTTTGAAAAGTCAACAATGGTTCAAATGACCTAAAATTGCTAATGGGCCCATTTTTCTTCCATGATTCATCATTCCAAGCATGTGCACGACCACTTGGCCCAAAGGGAAGTATTTTCTCATTTTTTATTTATTTATTTGAATTTTTATTTATATTAATTCATTTAAATCATTTAAATATGTGAAAAATATATAACTTGACCTAATAAATCTTTTCATGCATGTTTTGCCATCAAGATTTCGTGCATATGCAAATGTGGAAAGATTTGGCTTGATTGGATGCTAATTGATACAAGAACACTTGAAAAAGATTGAAAAAAAATCCTTAAGAAAATCAAATCTTCAATTCATTAAATCAAGAGATTTTGAGCAATATTTTTGACCTAATGCCTTCAGTACAAATGCTAGATGAGAACCCTAATCATAGAGACAAAAAGCTGCGCAGAAAAGTCCTCTACAAACTTGGAATTTTTCTCCATAAACTCAAATCTGAAAACATTGTTACAGGGCGATTCAAAGCATAAGATTGGTTTCAATAGCTTCCTTGGAGATCACTGATCACATTCCAATCAAAAACCTCCACTCAAACGCCAAGAATCGGTACCTATGACTCAAACTGTTTCAGAAAAATTGCAGAATCGTGCATCATAATTTAAGCATCTTTTATAATTTTTATTCATGGATTCATGTTCATTATGATGTTTTGATGCTAACCAACATATTCAATTGCATTTTTGTGCCGTATATACGATTGTACCATGTCTGAGTTTTAGGGTTTACAGAGCTTGAAATTGGGGTTTCTCAAATAAGGCAAAATTGGAGGCTGAGACCTAGACCATGAGAACGAGCACGCTTGGACGAAGAGATTAACATACTCGCGCCTAATTTATAAGGCCACATGACCTAATCGCTATTTTCTAATAGCATGTCTTAGGCAACGCACAGAAAACCGTTGCCCATTGTTTATGTTTCAGGAAAAATGAAGAAGATGAACTCGTGGCCATCAATGGTTGGACGGTTTGAAAATTCGCGCGCTGGCTCCCACTAATTTTGCTTTTCTTTTATATTATTTGATTGTTATTATATATTCAGAACGCGCAATTGGCTCAGTTGGCATGCATCAAGGCTGGAAATACACCTGACCTGGGTTCGAGTCCCAGGTCTCATGCTTTCTCAATAATATTTTTTCTTTAACGCTCAGGTGCAGCGCCTATGTTATGATCCATGATACACCACCAGATCCAAGTGTACACGCGTCCAAGAGATTCACATCCAAGGCTGGGAATTGATGAACACCATGAGGATGAGTCAACCGTCCCACACGCGTGCACAAAAGTCAACGAATTCAAAGCTAAATGGGCCAGAACTGCTTGGGCCATACCTCCAATTTGGGACTTCCACCCCCCCTGGTTTGCCATTTTCTATTATTTTTATATTTTATTTTCAATTGTTATTTTCTTTTCTTTATTTGTTTAAATTAATTGATTATTTCTACAAAAATACAAAAACTTCATAAAATTCAGGAAAAGATAAAAAATATAATGATTATTTATTTGGGTATTTTCTTGTAAATAAATTAGCATGTAATTAATTAGTTTTAAATTAGGTTACAATTTTAATTCTTTTCATAATAAAAATCTAGAAAATGTAGAATTAGGTTTAAGTTAATTTTTATTCTTTTTTTTTATATTTCTTTTCACAATAATAATATTTATTTATTTTTTTTTATAATTAAATTTGCATGAAAATAACTTAGGTTTAAATTAGGTTAAAAACTTCAATATTTTTCTTAATAATTTAAAAAAATAATTAGAACTAGGTTTAACATTTTATTTTAGTCTTAATTAATTCTTTTTCTATTGAATCTTAAAAAACACAAAAATACCAAAAACAAAAAAACAAATAATTGCTTTCTTTTAATTTTAATTTTAATTCCTCGTTAATTTTAATATTTTGCAAAAGGGTCCAACGCCCATATTTTTAATTGTTTAATTTCGCATGTTTATTTTATGTCATTTAAATAATTATGTATCTTTCCCAAAGCTTTGTAACATTTACTTTCCGCACTCTTATTTGCTTTATTTATTTTTCTGTCAAATCGGGTCCGGTTTAATTTTGGCGATGTGGACCCGCGCCATTTGTAATAGCTTAGATTTACTTTTTCTCGCAACTTTTAACTGTTAAATAAGCATGCAAGAATGAATGGACATAATAAAATCAAGCGTAGATCACTTTAACATGACAAGACAAATACAAATGAAAACGACACACAAATCACACACCACCCCTAGGGTACGCCTCACTGTTGCCTTGCCTCGAAAGGTGATCGTCGAGTAGAGGATGTCTTGGTAAGTCCTCATGATCCGGGAACCTGGCATGAGGGTAGCTTCTAAGGTGTCTTCCCATTGCTCTGGTGATCACCATGTCCCTACAAACTCGAATTGACCCGAACACCTCCAGCGGTGATGCTACCTACCTCTCAATGGTGGGATGGCATTACTTTAAGGACATCTACACAGACGAATTCCTTAGGGTAGGTAGGTTCTCGTAGATACTTGCTCTCTTCAAAAACAAACAAAAACCTTTTCACGTCGACACTTTTCAAAAGCTTTCAAAGCAATTTTTCAAACACTCTGACACAAGAGTCGAACTGAAATTTTCAAAGAAACTTTTTTAAAACCCACATTGAAAAGCAAACTAACCGTTTTTTGAAAACACAAATGAGCAAGTATCTAAGAGCCCATGGATAACCATGGATAGAAAGGGTGCTAACACCTTCCCTTTCTATAACCTACCTCCCGAACCGAGAGCAATCTCTATAAGGAATTTTTCTGTGCTTTTGTCCTTTCCATTTGGAGAAAATAAAAGACGGTGGCGACTCTTGCTTCCGCGACATTTCGCGAACCAGCGTTAAATAGTCAGTTCCAGATCCACCGATCATAGTCACCTTGACTGGTCCATTCTTTAATTTGCTGATCGGGAGTTCTTCTTCAGGGTTTACTGAGTTGATTTTGACCGATGAGCAAGTTGAAAGTGGAATCAAAAGTGGAAAGATCCCAATGGCCTAAACCTCTAATGCTATAAAGAAACCATGTGTTGGTAAGAAGGAAACTAATGTTGTTTATGGATAAAGAAGTCGTGTCAAGTATGATCGTCATCAGTCAGTAGGAGTTATGTTAATTTCAAACCCAACCCTAGTTCAACGACCACAACAATCAAACAGTCAAAAAAAAACCATATGCCCCGAGGAGGCAATTCTCTAGAATCAACAAGCCATTGTCTCAATATTTACAACATCTGTTGAAGGTGGATTTGGTAACACTGCAAGATCCTCCTCTAAACCCCAATACTGCCTCTCCCAAATATAACCCAAATGTGAAATGCGCTTACCATTCAAATAGTCCTGGCCATGACACCAACAACTGTTAAGCGTTGAAGAACAAGATCCAAGATTTGATTGATAACAAAGTAATTGAGTTTGACCCTCCACAAACCTGTAATGTGATTACCACACCCATACCAAGTCATGGTAAAGGTGTTAGTGTTGTTGACGATGTCTCCTTTGTCTCCACTATCGATAGATTTGACTACTTCATTATTGATCGTTAAGAAGAATCTGCTGAGAGCCAGTTTATTTCCTGGTTGCGTTGAAAATTATTACCATTGTGCTTCTCAAATCAATGGTTGTGTATGGCTGAAGAAAGGTGTTCAACGCCTGATTGATAGTCATGAAATTCTATTTGAGAAAACTCCGTCCGTGAAGAGTTTACCTGAAATTTTACCTCAAGATGTTTCCATAATAACAATCTCCAACACTCCTATTAGGATCACCTTTAAATGCCCTATAAGGATTCCTGCTGAGCCAAGAGTGGCTCCCCTGCTTATCACTACACCGGGGCCAGCCCCCTACTCATCTAACAAAGTTGTGCCCTGGAACTATGGGGCAGAAGTTTATTATCATGGCGTCAAGCCAGAGCCATGGATTAATTAAAATGAAGACTCTGAAATTATAAATAGTGTCGGAACCAATAAGGTCACTAGGACAGGAGGGGTCTTCTCTCCAGAGATGCCTCCTCCAATAAATACTACAACACTTGTTCGCATTCCTGCTGCTAGACCAATTATTGATAACCAAGGCAAAGAGAAAGCTATTGAACCTGCCTGGACTGAGGTTCCATCCAAAGAAGTGACAATTGAAGACCCATCTAGATAAGAGATTGAAGAAATTCTAAAGATCATCCGAAAAAGTGACTATAAAATAGTTGAACAAATGGGGCAGACACCTTTAAAGATATCCATGTTATCCTTATTATTATGCTCTGAGGCACATGCCCAAGATCTGTTTAAATTCCTAAAGAATGCCCATGTACCTTTAGAGACCACTGCTGATCAATTTGAGAATTGTGTTGCAAGCCTAGTTGCTGACAATGGCTTGGGATTTTCTGATACAGATTTAACTCCGGTAGGGAAGAATCACAACAAGACTCTCCACATCTCTATTGAATGCAAAGGCACCACTCTGGCGCATGTGTTAGTAGATACTAGGTCTTCTCTCAATGTTTTACCTAAAGGTGCCTTGGATAGATTGGACTGTGAATGGCTGGTGCTAAAACCCAGCAATATTGTGGTAAGAGCCTTCAATGGGTCAAAGAGGATGGTCCATGGAGAGGTTGATCTACTAATCAAGATGGGATCTCAAGTCTTCAATTCAACTTTCTATGTAATGGATATCCGCCCAGCCTATTCATGCTTGCTCGGGCACCCATGGATTCATGGGGCACGTGAAGTTACCTCTATATTACATCAAATGCTAAAATATCCAGTGAAAGGAAAGATTGTCACAGTCTGTGGAGAGGATGAATATATGGTCAGTCATTTGAATTCTTTCAAATATGTTGAAATGGATGGTGAATTCATTGAAACCCCCTGCCATACATTTGAGGTAATCCCTCCAATGATTGTATTGCTTCTCCTGCTACTCCTAAAATCTCTAAAGGCACACCAAGAATGGCTTCCTTGAAGGATGCTTTAGCTGTTGTAGAAGATGGAGGTTGCACTATCTGGGGACAACTTCCTGATATCCCCTGCAAATCCGATAAATTTCGGTTGGTTTTTACTTCAATGACTCGGAAAGAGGATCGACATGCTCGTGCTGGTGAACCACCTCTCCGTATTGGCAACCATGGATTCAAAGCCTTGGAGGACACTGATAGTGATGGTGACTTGGACGACTAGATATTCCCAACTACTGACGGCGGGCTTAACAACTGGAAGGCCAAAGACTTCATCTCAATCTCCTTCAGCCAGGAGTAATTGTTATTTCATGTTTTTATTGCTTTAAGAAGTTTGTCTGTATAATTTCTGTTAAAACATTGACTTTAAACCATGTGCCTTTCCCGGGGCACATTGGTCCATTCGTTAAGGGTTTGTCATTTCATATATCATATTCTCATTTAATGAAAATATTGGACGATTTTGCATTCAAATTTTCCGCTCCTTGTCTTTCTTTTACTTTACTGTGTTTTTCAAAATAGTCGTGTGACCTTACATGCACACACACATTTGCAGATCCACATCCACTATATATCTCATTGACAATAATTCTTCTATTTCCATTTATGACTTTAAAAATCCAATCTATCAAGCCGAAGACGAAGGTGAAAAAGATTGTGAGATTCCTGGAGAACTCGCCAGAATCCTAATACAAGAGGAAAAGGCTATCTAACTGCACGAAGAACCAGTCAGAGTGATAAACTTGGGTACTGAGGCAGATAAGAAAGAAGTCAAGATTGGTGCCAACTTGGAAAACAGTGTCAAGAGAAGATTGGTATAGATGTTTGTGATACGGTGGCAGAAATGACTTGAGGATTTTGCATTTTATCGCAAATGTTGCGGTTAGCAAGAGTTGCCACCGACTTTTCTTTTATCCAAAAGGAAAAGTGAAAAAGCACAGGAAAGACCTTTTAGATTGTTTCTTGAGTTCGGGGGCTAGATTATGAAAAGGGAAGGTATTAGCACCCTTTTCATCCATGGTTTTCCATGGGCTTTTAGTTACTTGCTAGATCACTTGCTTTTAATTTTGAAATTGTGCTTTCTGTGGTTTTGAAAGTATTTTGTAAAAGAGGCCATTGTTTAGGCAATCTGTGTAATGATTCTCGTTCGTAAGAATGTATATAAAGATGTTTGTCTTTTTGAAAATGTTTTCAATGTTTATAAGATGTTTTGAAATGTGTGTGTGTTTGTTTTGGAAAATAGCAAGGATAGTTGTTTAAAATGGAGCAAGTAACTAGAAGCAATCTACCTACTCAAATGTCTTTCTTGTTCATTTTCTTTTCCTTTGATGTTGTTGTCTTACCATTGATTTGGTAAGCAACACTATCTTTGGATGTAAACGGGACGAACGTGGGTCATCGTGTAACCATGATTAACAATGTTGCAAAGTATCTTAGCATTTTTTGAGGGACTAAGATCATTTTATAAGGCAACTTTGAATAGCGTCATCGAGGGACTATGATCTTATACTTGTTTGTTTTTTCCAAGATACTTCGCATGCGTAATATGGCCATTTTTGTGTAAGGCAACCAAGTGGAGTAACCCTAAGGGTGCTTGTATGCAAGTGTGTTATTTTCATGCTTGATTTTGTCTTGGATTAAGGTTTTCTATTTGATTTGTTTTTATCTTACCATTCAAACCCTAGTTACTAGCATGTTATATGAAAGTGGTAAATTGCGTAATTTAAAGATTACTACGCTATTACAATATTTTATGGGAGGTATACAAATTATAAATAGGGATTTTCAATAATGTAAATCTAATTAAGCTATTACAACCAAATCGAATTTATACAAGTATTTGAATAAATAATATACAATATAAATTAAATATGCAATGTTTATGTATATGCAAGAAAAAAGAAATTTGTTTTGTTTTTTATATGAAAAAAAGAGTTTTGAAATAAACCTAATAAATTAAGAAAAGGAAATTATTTTTTTATAAATTTGTTAACCCTAATTCTAGTTTATTAAAAGAAAATCAAGTTCTTTAACTATTATTTTTGTGCATTTTTGTCTTTGAAAATAATAAATATTATTTGTGAAAATATTTAGTCTTTTTATATGTCAAAATAAATATTTACAAGTATGAAGGAAAAGAAATAAAAATTAATCTAAGTCTATTTTTATTTTACAAGTGTATTTAAGAAAAATAGTTAATGTATAATTTAATTAAAAAAAATTATGTGAAAATAAAATAAAATAAACAAAAATGAAATATTTTAAATTTTTATATTTTTTATAATTTTATAATATTTAATAAAATATATTTGATAAAAAAATGGAAATAAAAACAAATAATAAAAATGTATGGGCCAGGGGTGCTGTAAGAAAAAGAGAGGTAAGTGTTAGAAAAAAGAGAGAAGCCCAGTTGCTGAGCCCACATTGCAAAAAATGACAAAAATGAAGCTAAAAATTATGAAAAATGCAAAAGGTAGCGCCAAGGTTCGAACCCATGACCTATGCATTTTCAGCGCGCTACCTTGCCACTAGGGTGGCTGTACATCCGTTAGTTCATATAAAATAAAAAACGAATAACACATAACGCCTCCTTGCCCTGTACTTCATCTTCTTCCTCAAGCTAGCCAGGTCAATCATATCTCTCTATTTCTCCATGAAAATGGAAACTTCAAACATGAAAATGGTAGTACTTTTCCCCACGATTTCAACCATGTAACTCATGTAAACTATCAGTCAAAGATCAAAGCTAATTTCAATGGCCCTAATTTTAAACCTAATTTTTACAGAAATTTGAAATCTAAAATTCTCTATACATAATGAACATAAATGAAATCTGTGCACATGGTTGGCTTTAGCACAATAATATCTACATTTTTCTTTCACAAATCGAGACCAATCGAAGTCTGTATAAAGAGATAGTAGTTAGAGTTCTTACCTCTTTCAGTTGAGATCGTGAATGGAGTTTGAGTGCGTTTTATGAAGGCCTGAAGATCCCTTTAGCTTGCCTGAACCTCCTTGAGTATGTTCCAATCTTTACCTTGTCTTGAAAGTGCCTAAAGCTCCCTATCTAAGTCAACCTGCAAGCTTGAAAAACAAAAATGGCAGATGGAGAAGGAGGAGTTACAATGAAGGGGTGATGGTCTGGAACACTTAGATATGATGTAGGTTAAGTGTTTAGATGATTAGAACTTGAAACATATTAGTGGATTTTTGGATTGCTATGCTTGGTATAAAACTGCAAGTTTATGGCAGGTTTTTGGTGATATAGATTTTGAGAGAGTTTCTGGACCTTAGAAATCGTGTCTTAGGTTGAAATGTGTTTGTGTATAAGTATAGAAAAGGTTTCAAGTCAGCTCCACAACAGATTTCTCAATTGTAGGCTTTTTGCTCTATTGCTTGCCTTTTAAGAAAAGTGAGGAGACAACTCTCTACATGCTTATACAGGCCTGCTTGGAGTTGGTACAAGTCCTAGACAATTTGCTTTTGGTTTACAAGACTTGTGTGTGCAGAGAAAACAGGTGCAAAGCTCAAGAAGTTGACAAATGCAAAAGTGGTGCTTTTCTAAAATGGCAATGGAACCTTTGTGCCATTTTATGGAATTAAAGCTTGGACAAAGACTCTTATGCTTGGATTAAGGTTTTATCAATTGTGTAAGCATTAAATTATGAAGTGAGAAACAAGTTTGAGGCCTGTAGAGCAAGGATTATGCATCCTAGGTTCAGATTTGAATTTTGTTCTTCATGAAATGGCTTGAAATCAAAGTGAGAAATTGCCAACTTCATCTCTTCGATTCTCCCTACTCAAGAATGATCTCAAGGAGTTCTTGGAAATTTTCGAAATCTTGCAATGTGCTTTATAACCCATCTTTGAAATTCTTTTCAAGATTCCTCTTGGAACTAGGTGAAAAGTTGCCATGAAGTTAGGTCAAAAACCTGCCTAAATTAGGGCAAAATTTCACTAAGTTATTTTAGTTCATGGGCATGTATTCACAAAATTATATCTTGAGATCCAAGCATCTTTAGGGAAAATGTGTGAAGTAAAGTTATAGATTTCATGGAGATCTACAACTTTCATGTTGGTAACTTTCTTTGAATCATCTTGCATCATGGTGAAAATTTGGCTTAAAGTTGAGAAAGAAATTTCCTATACTTAGAAAATTTTCTAAGTTAAGAAAATTTCAAATTTCAAAACAAAATTTTCAATCTTTGATTTCTTGATGAACAAATTTCACATTTTGACATGTTTTAATGAATTGTGATCCTTGGAATTTGATTTTGACCAAAAAGTCAAAGTTTGACTTTTCAGTATACAGTTGACTTTTGATTAGTTGACTACAAATTTTATCTGTCAATCCAATGAAATTGCAATGTTTTGAACCATGTCAATAGGTCAATATGATACAATTGAACCCTTGAAATCATGCTTCAAACCAATTGGTCATTTTCTAGGTCAAAAATCAGAAATTGCCTTTTCTCAGTCAAACCCTAATTTTGACCATTTTGCCTTTTTGATGATTTGATCAAATTTCTTGCAGAATTATGGTCCAAACTTGATCAAATGATACATATGAGTCTAAAATGTTGATGTGGATAAAAAATTATGAAGATTGACTATAAATTGGCCATGGTTGACTTTTTCCTCAATACAGTTGATTTTTAGGTCAACTATCAAATTGACTGATCAAAATGTGATTCAAGGCTTGAAACTTGACATGAGTAATCTTAGGGGTCCATAATGATACTTGAAAGTAATATGAAGCATTGATAGTCCAAAAATCCTTGTGCAAACTCAAACCCTAATTTTGGTCATCAGTGCATGAGGAGGTGTCTTGAGCTGATCAAACCCTAATGCAATCTTGAGTTTAAGAGATCTTGTGAGGAAATCTTTGATAAGTGAGAGGGAAAATTTTGGGGTACAATAGCTGCCCTTGTTCAATCTTCTTAAACATGAAGAGTTAGACTGGCGAGTCTTGCCATTCGTGACTCGAAGGTGGAACATGATTGGACACTAGAGTGCCCATAAATTTGCACTCGATGATGTGATGATAGAAGGAATGGGCTTACATATGCCATTTGGAGAAGTGATAGAATCTTGTCGGAGATGGGCTTGTAGATGTCATCTAAGAGTGATTGTTGAATTGCAATTTGTAAGTTGAAAGAATGAGTGTCAGAATGGCGTCCGTGTCTGGAGCGTATCTGTATTGTATCTGTAAGTTGTATCTGAATGAATATCAGAATGGCATCCGTGTCTGGAGCGTATCTGAACTATATCTAAAAGGTGGTATTTGAATGAGTATTAGAATGGCGTCCGTGTCTGGAGCGTATCGGTACTGTATCAAAAGTTGAATCTGAATGAGTATCAGAATGGAATCTGTGTATGGCGCATATCTGAACTGTATCTAAAAGGTGGTATTTGAATGAGTATTAGAATGGCATCCGTGTCTGGAGCGTATCTGCACTGTATCAAAAGTTGAATCTGAATGAGCATCAGAATGGCATCCGTGTCTGGCGCGTATCTGAATTGTATCATGATTGCATATTATCAATGGTAACTGCTAATCTTAGCCTGAAAAGGGTAAAATGTTAGCTAAAACACAAAGTTATGTTGCATGAAATGTATGATGAAATGTATTTGCTTTATCAATGTTTATGATATATGGATGCAATGTATGCGCATGTGAGCTGATTTGCTGTATTGCTGTTTGATTGAGGAAAATAAATCCCTGAATGCTGTTGAGGATATGTGAATTTTTATGTCTTGAAGTTGAAGTACTGGTGAACTTTTGTTGAGAGAAGTAAATTTTGTTGTGAGGGCAATGCCATGTACTGCTTGTAAGATCTTCTTGGGGAATCCTGAAAAATTCGATGACTTCTAATGGGGATTAATAATTTGAAATTTTGTTCTGCTGGGGACTTAAATGGCGTACTGTAGGGGATCACTTATGGAATAGCCTAGATACATTTTCCTATTCTTTCAACCTATCAGTAATTGTCTTCCTCATTTTGTTTATTTGTAAACAGTAATCATGTTCAAATGCATATGTTCAACAACGAATCATTGGACATTTTTGTAAACAAAACACAAGTTTAAAGAAAAAGACAAATAGTTTTTGCACTTTCAAAGGGGTATCTTTGTATTGACTTTGAATAAATATTTTTGTACAAAGGAAACAAACATTCTAGTAAGAGAATGTTGTCGTAAAATAAGAAAATTTTGATACAAAGAAAGATAGCTATGTGTGACAATCCCATGGGGTTTCCATTCTGCTATAGCCTTCCTATCTCCGAATATCTTGTCTATTTGTTGCTTCGTTCGAAGATGATTGAATTGATCAGAAACTCTGAACTTGTCAGTGGAAGTCAAAGGTTGTATGTCAAGTGATCCTACGGGACATAGTCATACGCTTTAATTCCAAAACTTTTGCCTGGACCGCCCATTCGGGTTTTCAGTCCACCGGGAAACCCTTTTTTACCCAAGTCTCCCATTCGGGTTTTCAACTTGTCGGGTGTACTGATTTTTTTATTTTATCCCTAATTTTTGCCCGAACCCTTTGGTTCGCCGGGATGCCCTTGTTTTGCCTAGGTGTGTCAACCTAGCGGGTCTCTTATGCATAGTATCTTTTGACTATATTTGCGTTCGCAGGGTGTGGCAGGTCGTCGCCATCCATGGTGGTCAAAATCATTGCCCCACCGGAGAATATATTTTTGATTACAAATGGTCCTTCATAGGTAGGAGTCCATTTTCCCCTGGGATCACTTTGTGGCAAGATGATACGTTTGATCACTAGATCCCCAACTTGATATACTTGGCGCCTGACTTTCTTGTTGAAAGCCTTGATCATCCGTTTTTTGATATGTCTGACCATGGCAGACAGCAGTAAGTCTTTTTTCATCAATTAAGTTCAGTTGATCAAGTCAAGTCTGGATCCAATCGTCTTTGCTCAAGCCTGCATCCTTCATAATTCTTAGAGAGGGGATCTAAACCTCAATAGGCAAGACAACCTCCATGCCGTAAACCAAAGAATAGGGTGTTTCCCCAGTTGATGTGCGAGTCGTGGTACGATAACCGTGGAGAGAAAACAGTAACATCTCATGCCAGTCTTTGTATGTGACTGTCATTTTTTGTATGATCTTCTTAATGTTTTTATTTGCAGCTTCGACATCATCATTCATCTTTAACTGATAGGGAGAAGAATTGTGATGCTGGATCTTGAAATGCTCGCATAATGCAGTGATCATAGTGTTGTTGAGATTTGTACCATTGTCAGTGATGATCCTTTTCGGGATACCATACCGGCAAATAAGGTTTTGCTTGATGAAGCGGGCAACAACATTCTTGGTAACAGAAGTGAAGGAAGCTGCTTCAACCCACTTGGTAAAATAGTCAATGGCTACTAGGATGAAGAGGTGTCCATTGGAGGTTGTCGGCTTGATCTCTCCAATCATATCAATTCCCCACATAGGAAAGGGCCAAGGAGCCGTCAAGACATTCAGGGGAACCGGAGGTACGTGCACCTTGTCAGCATAAATTTGACACTTATGACAGGTTCGAGAGTGTTGATAGCAATCTGCTTCCATGGTAGACCAATAATAGTCTTCCCTTAGGATTTTCTTCGCCGTCGTATGCCCACTGGAGTGGGTGCCAAAAGTACCTTCATGTAATTCAGCCATGATCTTTTCAGCTTCAACCTTATCCACACACCGAAGCAAAATGGAGTCATGGTTGCGTTTGTACAGGATGCCATTACTAAGGAAGAATTTAGCAGAGAATCTCCTTAAGAACTTCTTATCATTGATTGAAGCTCCTTCTGGATATTCTTGAGCCTCGAGATACCTCTTGACTTCATGAAACCAAGGCTGGTCCACTACCTCTTCAGTATTAATCTCGTGACAATGCGTTGGTTCATCCATTCGTTCAATGGTGATCTGGGGAGCCTCGTTATCCCAATTAAGTTTAAACATATATGACATTGTGGCTAGATCGTCTGCTAGCTGATTTTCTTCTCGCGGGAAATACTCGAAGGTAATCTTCTCAAAATGTGGTAGCAATGTCAAAACATATTCTTTGTAAGGGATAAGGTTTAGATGCTTAGTGTCCCATTCCCCTTTGATCTGAGTGATGACCAAAGTTGAATCTCCAAACACGTCTAAGGATTTGATTCCCAAGTCTATGGAAGCTCTGAGACCAAAGATGCATGCTTCATATTTTGCCATGTTATTTGTACAGTTGAAGCAAAGTCTGGCAGTAAAAGGAGTGTGACATCCTTCTGGAGATATGAGTATATCGCCGATACCATTACCAAGTGCATTGGATGCTCCATCAAAGAACAAGGTCCATAGGGATCCTTGTTCAGGTTCGTCATATGGTCTGATTTCTTCACAGTTGTCTAATGTCATGATGTCTTCATCCGGGAATTCAAACTTCATGGACTGATAGTCTTCTACAGCTTGGTGAGCAAGATGATCAGCCAATACACTGCCCTTTATAGCTTTCTGGGTAGTGTATTGTATGTCGTATTCTGTTAGGATCATCTGCCATCTAGCTATTCTCCCAGAAAGAGCAGGCTTCTCGAAGATGTACTTTATCAGATCCATCTTAGATATCAATAAGGTAGTATGAGCCAGCATATATTGTCTTAGCCGGCAAGCAGCCCATGCCAGAGCGCAGCAAGTTTTCTCGAGCAGTGAATATCTTGTTTCACAGTCGGTAAACTTTTTACTCGGGTAGTAAATAGCGTGCTCTTTTTGGCCATACTCGTCATGCTGCCCCAATACACACCCCATTGAGTTTTCTAAAATAGTCAGATACATGATCAATGGTCTTCCCTTGACTGGTGGCATCAATGCAGGAGGTTCTTGTAGGTATTCTTTGATTTTTTCAAAAGCAACCTGGCATTCATCATTCCATTTGACTACTTTATCTTTCTTCAATAGCTTGAAGATTGGCTCACAAGTAGCTGTTAGGTGAGAAATTAATCTGGAAATATAGTTCAAGCGTCCCAAGAATCCTCTGACTTCCTTCTCAGTACGAGGAGCAGGCATCTCTTGTATTGCTTTAACTTTTGCAGGATCGACCTCAATACCTTTGTTATTGACGACAAAGCCTAGGAGTTTACCGGACCGCACTCCAAATGTGCACTTGTTTGGATTCAACCTTAGCTTGTACTTCTTCAGTCTCTCAAACATCTTTTGTAAGTGATATAAGTGCTCTTCTTCTGTTTGTGATCTGGCTATCATATTGTCTATGTAGTCCTCTATTTCATGATGTATCATGTCGTGAAATAAAGCTACCATGGCGCGTTGATAGGTTTCCCCAGCATTCTTCAGTTTGAATGGCATCACCTTGTAGCAGAATGTGCCCCACTGTGTGACAAATTTTATTTTCTCCATGTCCTCAGGTGCCATTTTGATTTAGTTGTAACCTGAGAATCCGTCCATGAAGGAAAACACTTTGTTTTTTTCCGTATTGTCAACCAGGATATCAATGTGGGGGAGTGTAAAATCATCTTTAGGGCTTGCCCTATTCAAATCTTTATAGTCCACGCACATTCGTAGTTTGCCGTCTTTTTTAGGTACAGGAACAATATTGGCAACCCATTGAGGGTAGGAAGTGACAGCCAAGAATCCAGTATTGAATTGCTTCATGACCTCCGCTTTAATATTTTTTGACATATCAGGTCTCATGCGGCGGACTTTTTGTTTTACTGGCGAACAATCTTCTCTTTTAGGCAGACATGTACCACGACGTATGTATCAAGTCCTTGCATGTCTTCATATGACCAGGCAAAGATCTCAACATAATCATGCAACAGCTGAATCAGACATTCCTTGACACTGGGTTCCAGATTGGCACCCACCTTGACCTCTTTTTTATCCTCCTCGGTACCTAGGTTGATTGTATCCACAGGTTTCTCGTGAGGCTGAATGGTTCTTTCCTCTTGTTGTAGTAGTCTGGCAAGTTCCCCTGGTACTTCACAATCTTCCTCACCTTCGTCTTTGGCTTTGTAGATTAGATCCTCAGAGTCACAAAAGGCCATAGAGTATCGTTACCCATGGGATCCAGAACGGATGGGTACCTGCATTTGTGAGTGTGGGTGTGTGTAAGGGTATAGCCATTCTTAAAAATAAAATGTAAAAGAAAAACAATGAGCACAAAAGTTTGTATGAAAAACGTCCATGATTCATTGAATGTCATATGAAGATGAAATAATAACCCTTACAAATGGACCATTGTGCCTCGGGCAAGACGCAAGGTTTTAAGAGTGCGAATTGTTTTTGAATATTACATATCCAACAAAATGTAAAAGATAAATTACTGAGGGATGAAATTTATTGGGATGAAGTCTTTGGCTTCCCAATTGTGGAGTCCTCCATTGACAGTCGGAAAGATCCAATACTCCAAGCTGCAATCCTCTTCACCATCTTCTACCATATTGACCTCTCAGTTGCTAATCTTCAAGGGTGTCCCTCCAGCACAGGCACAGCGTACAGCCTTTTGAGCACTTGAAGTGAAACCTAAGCCAAACTTGTCAGACTTGTACGGGATATCTGGAAGTTTCCCCCAAATGGTGCATCCACCTTCTTCTACTACTGCCTTGGCGTCCTTCTGAGATGACATCCGGAGTGGAGGCCTTGTAATCTTGGGAATCTGGGACACGGCTTTGGTCACTGCTACCTCTTGGGGGACCTCTTCGAAGTGTTGAAAAGGAGTTTCAATGAACTTGTAGCGGTGAAAATCGGAGATCAAGCTATTAATTAACTTGACTCGCAAAAAGCAAGAGTCGCCACCGCGCTTTATTATTTCCAAGGGAAAAGGGAAAAAAGCGAAATAAAACCCTAAAAAACATGCAATGTAAAATAAAAGTAATACAATGCGTTTTTGTAAGAGATCAAGAGTTCGGGGGTTGGTTATGCAATGGGAAGGTATTAGCACCCAATGCATCTGTGGTACTCCGCAGGAACCTTTTGAAATATCTGTTTTTTGGTTTTAAAATTGTTTGTTATATACAAGGGTGTATCTATCTACAACTATGTTTGCTTAAGGAGAAAAAAATGAGTTTTATTATTGCGTTCGTGAGGGTTTCGCGACCCTTTGCCTACGTATCCAATGAAGGAATCAAAACACCGTAGTTCCTCTAGAAAAAGGTTGATTTGTTTTGTGTTTTTTTAGTGGGCGACGTTAACATACGCATTCTAGCAATAGGCATGGCCGGTATCACGGTAGAACGGAGACAATATGCCCTTGGGGGAGTTTTGATTTGTTGTGTTTTTGATCTTTTTGGTTTGTTTTTGGTTTTTTTTTATCTTGCCTAATTACTAGCATTTGTACAAAGTAACTAAAAATGCAGAAAGATAAAAACCTACGCTATTACAAACATATCAAAAGAATAAAAAATATGAAGGAAAAGAAAAAAAAGTAAGAAAACTGAGGGTATTTCGACCCAGGCAGTAGCACACTTCGACTGGCATTTTTTTGGCCTCCTTCGATTGGGGCTGGCAGCAGTGAAGTTCTGTCTTTCGATCAGGCTTTGGCAGGGGCGAGGTCCTGTCCTTCGATTGGGCAAAGGCATAAGCAGGTTGTATCCTTCAACTGGGAGTTCGCACCAGTGAGGTTCTGTCCTTCGATTGGCCTGGAAGTCAGTGAGTTGTATCCTTCGACTGGGAGTTCGCGCCAGTGAGGTTCTATCCTTCGATTGGCCTGGAAGTCAGTGAGGTGTATCCTTCGACTGGGAGTTCGCGCCAGTGAGGTTCTATCCTTCGATTGGCCTGGAAGTCAGTGAGTTGTATCCTTCGACTGGGAGTTCACGCCAGTGAGGTTCTATCCTTCGATTGTCCTGGAAGTCAGTGAGGGGATGTCTTTTGATTGGACATGGCTTGCCTCCTGGTTGTCTCTTTTGTTCGACCTGAAAAAGAGGATAGAAGCCAGAAATTTCGTTCCCTATTTCATGTTTCCTGTTTCTTTCATTTCAAACATTAAATGGCAACATGGCCTGAGGCCATGCTAGTATGAACAGTTTAATAATTAAAGCTAGTAAACAGAAAGCAGAAATGAAAGAGGTAGTTCTGAAAGGTATGTTAAAAATGTGGAAACGAAAGGAACAGTATGTACATGCTTGAAACAAACAAAGGTATTATTTACATGTTATGCTGGAAATGAAAAGTTCAAGGGTAAGAGTGACTTACCTGGCTTCAGGCTGGAACGTGTGTTGGGCAGTAAGGTGGTTTCCTGGAGCGCTTCTGGATTCGAAGGGAGGGATCACAGGCTGTGCTGGGAACGCTGGATTTGAAGGAAAAGAAAAAGCAAGTAATGCTTCTTTGATTCGAAGGGGACTGCAAGGTGGTTGTTCTTCAGAATCGAAGGAAGTAAGTGTTTGGTATTTTTTGTTCTCACAAGTATTGAAGGGACTTGAGAGATTTTTTGTGTTTGAGAAAATTTGGTGTTTGAGAATTTTCTGAAAATTTGTTAAAGTGTTTATGAATTTTTGAGAATTTTTCTGGGTTGGAGAAAATTGGGGAGAGATTCGTATGGCCCAAAGTCCTCTAAAAATCCTCCTCTGAACAGGTTATGAAGCCTTGTATTTGTAGGCAGATTTGCTGAAGTTTTAGTGGGAAAATAGAATGATTTGAACAGTTTGGGAATGTTGTTTCGATCCTTTCTTCTACGCAGCTCTTGTGCACTCCTTTTTGGGCAAGTACAGGACTGTTGTAGCAGGCTTTTCAGTATTTTGGAGTTTAGTGGCAGGTTGGTGCAGGACTGCTGCATAGCAGCGCAGTAGTGTTTGTTGCATGGCAGTACAGTGGTCCAACTTGTGAATCGAAGGAGACTGTATTTCCAAATCGAAGCTTGTGACTGAAGGGAGATTGTATTGACCATCGAAGCTTGTGGATCGAAGGAGGCTGTATTGCCCATCGAAGCTTGTGTATCGAAGGAAGCAATGTTGCCCAATCGAAGCATGCTTGCAGGCAGTAATCTTTGTCCAATCGAAACAGGCTTGCAGGCAGCAAACTTTGACCAATCGAAAGCAGGCTTGCAGGCAGTAAACTTTGTTCAATTGAAACAGGCTTGCAGGCAGCAAACTTTGACCAATCGAAAGCAGGCTTGCAGGAAGCAAATTTGTCCAATCGAAACAGGCTTGCAGGCAGCAAACTTTGTCCAATCGAAAGCAGGCTTGCAGGCAACACTCTTGGTGAATCGAAATAGGCTGAATCGGAGGATACCTGTCAGCACATGAAATCAAACAAAAAAACACACATTTTATGCTTGGTTAGAAGTTAGTGATACATAAGAATGTTCAAAACACTTGACAATTTCTGCATAATCAAAGCTCGAAGGTGAGAGGTTAAAAACCAATTGTATTTAGTGACCTTGACTTTTGTATAAAAAATGCAAAAATGAAAATGGGATCTTAGGTCAAAAATTGGGGTACAACAGCTGCCCCTATTTAAGTTTCTTCTATCTGTAGATATGAAGATTGGGATCTTCATTTCGACGAGATTGAAGGGACTTAGATATAGAATACACAATTTTTGGCCTTAAGATACCACAATTATGTTCATGATATGATATGAATGCAATGCTCAGAATTTTATGGGGAATGACGCCATATGAGACAGACTAATGCTGGAGAAACCAAGCACATTATACAGTAACCCCACAGGGAAAGAGATTATAGCTCCACTGGGGAAACAGAGTCAGGGACTTCAAATGAGAGACTCTTGGATGATTTACATCAGCACTGAAACTAGAAAAGAAATGATTGACATCAGCACTAAGGCTGGAAAAGGAAATGATTTACATAAGCACTGTGGATGGAAAACAAAATGATTGACATCAGCACTGTGGCTGGAAAACAAAATGATTAACATCAACATTGTGGCTGGAAAAGGAAATGATTGACATCAGCACTGTGGCTGGAAAAGGAAATGATTTACATCAGCATTGTGGCTGGAAAACAAAATGATTGACATCAGCACTGTGGCTGGAAAAGGAAATGATTGACATCAGTACTGTGACTGGAAAAGGAATGATAAAATGCAAACTTACCCACGGGAATTTTCCGAAGGGATGCCATTTGCTGAGTAGACATTATTGTTGGGGATACACAAGCTGCTCAAATAAAGAAGCTGCCACTTGCTGTCTTCCAAAAATACTATGACATACAAGTTGCTCATGAAGAAGCTGCCACTTGCTGTCTTTCAAAGGTACTATGACATACAAGCTGCTCAAATAAAGAAGTTGTCACTTGCTGTCTTCAAAGAATATTAAAGCACACAAGCTACTCATGAAGAGTCCGCCACTTGTTGCTTATAACCCATAAGCTACTCATGAAGAGCTGCCACTTGCTGTCTTCAAAGAATATCAAAGCACACAAGCTACTCATGAAGATTCCGCCACTTGTTGCTAATAACCCACAAGCTGCTCATGAAGAGCTGCCACTTGCTGTCTTCAAAGAATATTAAAGCACACAAGCTACTCATGAAGAGTCCGCCACTTGTTGCTCATAACCCACAAGCTGCTCATGAAGAGCTGCCACTTGCTGTCTTCAAAGAATATCAAAGCACACAAGCTACTCATGAAGAGTCCGCCACTTGTTGCTTATAACCCACAAGCTGCTCATGAAGAGCTACCACTTGCCATTTTCCGTACAAGCTGCTCATGAAGAGCTGCCACTTGCCATTTTCCGTACAAGCTGCTCATGAAGAGCTGCCACTTTCCATTTTCCGTACAAGCTGCTCATGAAGAGCTGCCACTTGCCATTTTCCGTACAAGCTGCTCATGAAGAGCTGCCACTTACCATTTTCCGTACAAGCTGCTCATGAAGAGCTGCCATTTGCCATTTTCCGAAGATGTCAATAACATACAATTTGCCTCATGAAGAGACTGCCGCTTGCTATTTCCAAAAGGTATCAATAACATACAAGTTTCCTCGTGAAGAGACTGCCGCTTGTTGTTTCCAAGAGTATCCATAACACACAAGTTGCCTCATGAAGAGACTGCCGCTTGTTGTTTTCAAAGTTGTCAAATAACATACAAGTTGCCTCGTGAAGAGACTTCCGCTTGTTGTTTCCTAAGAGTATCCATAACACACAAGTTGCCTCATGAAGAGACAGCCGCTTGTTGCTTTCAAAGATACCAATAACACATCATGAAGATATTGCTGGAGGTGAGAATCAATAATTTCCTCGGGGATGGAAAAACTGCTCATGAAGAGACCGCCATTTGTCATAAAGAAATCAGAAATAATCAAACTGCTCAAATAAAGAGTCAGTCGCTTGTTGTCATGTCGATATTCCAGAAGAAGGTTGTGATAACACTACTAGGGAATAAAGTTCATCTTCAATGGGAACCATGAATAAATCCTTCCTGAGGAGACCGAGTATTTACATTGCAAAATAAATGCACTCTCCATCTAGGTTTCACAGCCTAGAGATATCCACAGGGTATCGTTCACAAGAGACAAAGCTCAATCCAGGAATGAACTGGAGAGAAAGTAGTCAAACAAGACTCCACCCAATGAGGAAACAACTCAAATGGGGATTTATCCTATCCAGAGATGGAAAAGGAAAGCTAAAGCAAGATTCTTCCACGAGAGTTAACTCAATGGGGAATTAGAAAGGAGGGGCACTTTATGCTTAAGTTGACATTCTATTTGGAAAGATCAAATACGCTATTTGAATAGACATAACCAAGTATATGAACTCAAAGACATCAAAAAATACAAATTTGCGTGCATGATGCAAGTGTGAATGAATGAATGTCATGTATATGCTGACAAAACAGACAGAAGATGATAAGACAACCCAGTACAACCCGACACTCGGCTAATCTCAACAGGATGGGAACATTACTGGAGATAGAACAAAGGTCATCATTGGAGCAAAGTCCTTTTACAAGGCTTAAATATCTCTGAAGAGGAAGATATTTTCGGTAGAAAACCCAAAGTCCAGTCTTCTATCACAAACAATCCATTGAAAGGATAACAACACAAACAAAGTTTCAGCTGGAAAGAAGTCTTGCTTAGCTGGAGATACTGGGAACACCACCCTCTGATAATGTGTGTAAAACATATCTTGACAAATCTGGATTTCCCCTGGGACTAATTTTGGATGCCCCAAGTTTACTGTTGATAAGCTGCATGTTGTACGACAATTCTTGCGAATAACTTCACTTCTAGAATGCCCCAAGCTATATGGTTGATGAGGAGAAATCGTCTCAAGAGGATTTTACAAAAGACCTGGCATTCACCATGCTCTGGTGTCTTCAAACTCTTAGAGAGATTCATCAAGTCTTGATGTGATTGCCCCGGATTGACTGTAGTTGGCACAACAAAGTCTTCAAATTTTGCCCCAAAAGAGTAAACAAGTTGGGAAAAGCATTAAATGGGAGAAGCAACATGTCTGTGCTTAAGGTCTTCATGTGACATGCCCCCTGATATGATTTTTTTCTGAAATGATTTTCCAATTACTCAACATGGTTTCAAGCCTTAAAAGAATAAACTCATCACTGGTGCTTATATGTGAGCTTCCTTGATATCAAACAAATGTTTTGCAGTTAGAAAAAGTTTATTATGAGAATGAAAATTCTAATGCAACAGTTATGTAAGTCTTGAAGATTTTGAAAAGATATCGCATAAATTTTGCGAGTTAGAGCATCATTTATTTTTGTGTAGGAAAAACATATGATACCAGCATAACTATTTAGAACATTCATGGGAGTCAGGAACATTATCTCATTGAAGTATGCTTTCAAAATAACCTCGCTTCAATTAGGACTTTTGAAGGTTGTAATGTGGCTTAGTTCACGGTTTTTAGAAAAAAGATTTTAAGGCTCAAAATATTTGGTGCCCGCCCATTCTTCATGATGTTCTCCAACCCTATGTTCAGTTAATTCAATACGAGTGTTCATCTCTCAAAAGGATTTTGTGACGGTTAAGGAAACGACGAGGCTTTCGGGGTAGAAACCACCCTTATGTCTTCATGTTTGTAGTCACCAATTTGTTCTTTGCTGAGGAATTTTCTTTGTAGTCCTTTCTTTGCAATTTTTATTTTCCCTAATTTTTGCCTGAACTAATTCTTTTGAATTGATAGTCCAGCGGGATGCCTTAATTTTGCCTAAGTCACACGTTTTCATGTTTTTTGGACTTAGCAGGCGTTTTCTTTTTTTCTTGATTTTTGATTTTTGAACAAAACGGATGACATTAACTTGTCTTTACTGGTTGAGAAGATTATGATTTCCTCGTTTCTTGATGAATGAGGGATAACATTGTGGTTCCATATCTTCTGGCTTCATTATACATGAAGGGTAGCCCTCGTAGTTTCTCTTCAGAAATACCTTCCTTTTGAATTTTGAACACTCAATCGGATTAACTGAAAACTACCCTGCCCCAGGTTAAACTTTAAGGGTTTTTTCGTAAAGAAAAGAAACTCCTACTTCAAGGCTCAAAAGGGGTTAGAAAGGGATTATCTTTATTATATCTTTGGTGTTTAGGGATTTGAAACAATGCCTGTACATCATCAACAAGATTTTATTCAAAAGCATACAACCAGAGATTTTGTGTTCTTTTAGATCGCCATCCTCCCTTCAATCTCTGCCTAGGCAAGAGAATGGGCAACAAATTGGTATCATAATGCAAAAAGCAATTTAAAATTTGAAACAAATGAATTTCTTCAAGACAAACATACTCATTGTATTAAGATGATCATTCAGATGCAAACAAATTCTTACATGCAAACAATGTTTTGATAAACAAGAAAAATTGCAAAAAGCAGAAATAAGTTAATAATCCAGGAAGGCTTTCCACCTGGACTTGAATTACCGAAAACATCCTTCAAAACTTAGGGTAACCATCAATTGTGTTTACTCTTCGGCATATGCTTGATTTGAACTTCAAAACCAATGTCCTTGAATGACAATCAGTGAATCATCGCTTCCTCCTTCTTAGAAGGATTGACTTGGGCGGCAACCAAAATTTCAACCAAACCGGTTAAGTGCTCCACACTAGCTTTCAAAATAGTCATCTCTCTGCAGAGTTCAGAAACCTCTTGTTTGATATTCTCCAATGTTCCCTTAGCGCGAGTGTTGTACTAGTCAGACCAAAGGAAAAAATAAGACTTGAAAAAAAAAACCTTTGAAAGTGAAACAAAAAAATGTTGAATGATGCATGATATGCAAAAGAGAGTTTTTTATTTGACTTTCAAGGAGCTCAAGATATTAAGTTGTAAACATCAAAGTATGAATATAGAAGATGAATTTTAAATTGGCTCCAAACATTTATCAAGTTATCATCAAGATCAATCATCCATTTTGGTGGATTAGGGTTTTCACCCTATCAACACCCAAGATCCATTGAGCTTGATGAAACTTGTGATGTTTACAAAGAAAGACCTCCAAATTCCTTGAAAGTCAAGTGAAAAGGGTTTCATGAATGCATGAATGCATGGCTATGCAACAACCACAAGCAAGGTCACAAATACAGTTGAAAGGTTTAACGTCACGAGCATGGAGTCAAGGGTAAAGAACATCCCCAAGGTATGTACTAACGGTTTAATCACACCTGCAAGACAAGGTTCTAAGAGTTCCCGGAGTCTACATTCCTCCTTCGGATATTACCAACGTCTTTATTACTCAATAATCAGCAATATTCTCAAGAGAAACTCATCCGAGCGTAGCATCGCGTGACAACTACTTCCGGATTACTCCGTTATAATCTCCGCGCTACACCTAAAAGGCCAAGGTGGGTTAGGGTTCTATGGTTCTCAGCTTCTCTGGCTCCCAGGTCGAAAATAATAATGTCTTCCCGATTACTCGGTAAACAAATACTACGTTCAAAAGGGCCTTCCACTGAGTGGGGGATCTCATGCCTCCTTCTTCGGGATTACTCCCTCAAAGTTAACATGACTATACCGCCCGTCCTATTCCTAAGTGTAACTTAGCCCGGGTATAGGACTTATCCTTTGTAATCAACACCCCCAAATAACCACAATATATACATGTAATCAAACAAACAAACAAATAATAATAAAAACAAATAAATAAAATTAGGCTTAACCCACTTAGGGATGGACCAGAAGAGGTCAATCTTTCCCCAGCAGAGTCGCCAATTCTGTAGCGGTGAAAATCGGAGATCAAGCTATTAATTAACTTGACTCGCAAAAAGCAAGAGTCGCCACCGCGCTTTATTATTTCCAAGGGAAAAGGGAAAATAGCGAAATAAAACCCTAAAAAACATGCAATGTAAAATAAAATTAATACAATGCGTTTTTGTAAGAGATCAAGAGTTCGGGGGTTGGTTATGCAATGGGAAGGTATTAGCACCCAATGCATCTGCGGTAATCCGCAGGAACCTTTTGAAATATCTGTTTTTTGGTTTTAAAATTGTTTGTTATATACAAGGGTGTATCTATCTACAACTATGTTTGCTTAAGGAGAAAAAATGAGTTTTTATTATTGCGTTCGTGAGGGTTTCGCGACCCTTTGCCTACGTATCCAATGAAGGAATCAAAACACCGTAGTTCCTCTAGAAAAAGATTTATTTGTTTTGTGTTTTTTTAGTGGGCGACGTTAACATACGCATTCTAGCAATAGGCATGGCCGGTATCGCGGTAGAACGGAGACAATATGCCCTTTGGGGGAGTTTTGATTTGTTGAGTAGTTTTTATCTT
The DNA here is from genome assembly GCA_948472305.1 of Vicia faba. NCBI lineage: Eukaryota > Viridiplantae > Streptophyta > Magnoliopsida > Fabales > Fabaceae > Vicia > Vicia faba. Next base: position 544,794,293 of record OX451735.1, read on the forward strand.
TTGGTTTGTTTTTGGTTTGTTTTTATCTTGCCTAATTACTAGCATTTGTACAAAGTAACTAAAAATGCAGAAAGATAAAAACCTACGCTATTACAAACATATCAAAAGAATAAAAAATATGAAGGAAAAGAAGAAGAAAAGAGTAAGAAAACTGAGGGTATTTCGACCCAGGCAGTAGCACACTTAGACTGGCATTTTGTTGGCCTCCTTCGAATGGGGCTGGCAGCAGTGAAGTTCTATCTTTCGATCAGGCTTTGGCAGGGGCGAGGTCCTGTCCTTCGATTGGGAAAAGGCAGCAGCAGGTTGTATCCTTCGACTGGGAGTTCGCGCCAGTGAGGTTCTGTCCTTCGATTGGCCTGGAAGTCAGTGAGTTGTATCCTTCGACTGGGAGTTCGCGCCAGTGAGGTTCTATCCTTCGATTGGCCTGGAAGTCAGTGAGGTGTATCCTTCGACTGGGAGTTCGCGCCAGTGAGGTTCTGTCCTTCGATTGGCCTGGAAGTCAGTGAGTTGTATCCTTCGACTGGGAGTTCGCGCCAATGAGGTTCTATCCTTCGATTGTCCTGGAAGTCAGTGAGGGGATGTCTTTTGATTGGACATGGCTTGCCTCCTGGTTGTCTCTTTCGTTCGACCTGAAAAAGAGGATAGAGGCCAGAAATTTCGTTCCCTATTTCCTGTTTCCTGTTTCTTTCATTTCAAACATTAAATGGAAACATGGCCTGAGGCCATGCTAGTATGAACAGTTTAATAATTAAAGCTAGTAAACAGAAAGCAGAAATGAAAGAGGTAGTTCTGAAAGGTATGTTAAAAATGTGGAAACGAAAGGAACATTATGTACATGCTTGAAACAAACAAAGGTATTATTTACATGTTATGCTGGAAATGAAAAGTTCAAGGGTAAGAGTGACTTACCTGGCTTCAGGCTGGAACGTGTGCTGGGAAGTAAGGTGGTTTCTTGGAGCGCTTCTGGATTCGAAGGGAGGGATCACAGGTTGTGCTGGGAACGCTGGATTTGAAGGAAAAGAAAAAGCAAGTGATACTTCTTTGATTCGAAGGGGACTGCAAGGTGGTTGTTCTTCAGAATCGAAGGAAGTAAGTGTTTGGGATTTTTGTGTTCTCACAAGTATTGAAGGGACTAGAGAGATTTTTTGTGTTTGAGAAAATTTGGTGTTTGAGAATTTTCTGAAAATTTTTTAAAGTGTTTATGAATTTTTGATAATTTTTCTGGGTTGGAGAAAATTGGGGAGAGATTCGTCTGGCCCAAAGTCCTCTAAAAATCCTCCTCTTAACAGGTTGTGAAGCCTTGTATTTATAGGCGGATTTGCTGAAGTTTTGGTGGGAAAACAGAATGATTTGAACAGTTTGGGAATGCTGTTTCGATCCTTTCTTCTACGCAGCTCTTGTGCACTCCTTTTTGGGCAAGTACAGGACTGTTGTAGCAGGCTTTTCAGTATTTTGGAGTTTAGTGGCAGGTTGGTGCAGGACTGCTGCATAGCAGTGCAGTAGTGTTTGTTGCATGGCAGTACAGTGGTCCAACTTGTGAATCGAAGGAGACTGTATTTCCAAATCGAAGCTTGTGACTGAAGGGAGATTGTATTGCCCATCGAAGCTTGTGGATCGAAGGAGGCTGTATTGGCCATCGAAGCTTGTGGATCGAAGGAAGAAATTTTGCCCAATCAAAGCATGCTTGTAGGCAGTAAACTTTGTCCAATCGAAACATGCTTGCAGGCAGCAAACTTTGACCAATCGAAAGCAGGCTTGCAGGCAGTAAACTTTGTTCAATTGAAACAGGCTTGCAGGCAGCAAACTTTGACCAATCGAAAGCAGGCTTGCAGGCAGCAAATTTGTCCAATCGAAACAGGCTTGCAGGCAGTAAACTTTGTCCAATCGAAAGCAGGCTTGCAGGCAGCACTCTTGTTGAATTAAAATAGGCTGAATCGAAGGATACCTGTCAGCACATGAAATCAAACAAAAAAACACACATTTTGTGCTTGGTTAGAAGTTAGTGATACATAAGAATGTTCAAAACACTTGACAATTTCTGCATAATCAAAGCTCGAAGGTGAGAGGTTAAAAACCAATTGTATTTAGTGACCTTGACTTTTGTATAAAAAATGCAAAAATGCAAATGGGATCTTAGGTCAAAAATTGGGGTACAGCAGAACTCGCCGTCTAACTCCACATACCTGAAGGAATTGAGATGGATAATCATGTATTCTTCCTCTCCGTGGACAGTGATAATCTTTCCTTGAACCGAATACTTCAGCATCTGGTACAATGTAGAGGTGACAGTGCCAGCATTATGGATCCATGGCCGTCCTAGCAGACAGGAGTAAGAGGGGCGGATGTCCATTACATAAAAAGTTGAATTGAAAGTTTTAGTCCCAACCTTTATGGGGATATCAACCTCCCCGTGTACCATCCTCTTTGAGCCATCAAATGCCCTTATGACTATGTTACTTGGCTTTAGCGTCAGTCCTTCGCAGTCAAGTTTGTCAAGAGCTTTTTTCGGTAAAACATTCAAAGATGAGTCAGTGTCCACCAAGACATGGGCCAAAGTTATTCCCCTACATTCCATAGAGACATGTAATGCCTCATTGTGCTTTCTTCCCCTTGGTGTCAAATCAGCATCTGAGAAGCCTAGGATGTTATTCGTTGTCAAATTGGTCACACGGTCTTGAAATTGATCAGCAGATGTCTCTTGAGGCACATGGGTTGTTTTTAGGAACTTCACCAAGGCTTTCGCATGTGCCTCGGAACACAGTAGTAATGCCAGCATGGAGATTTTGGAGGGAGTTTTCCCCAACTGTTCAACTATGTCGTAGTTGCTCCTCTTTATAATTTTCAGGATCTCCTCTATTTCTTTCTTGGAGGTCTTGGGGATAGTCAGTGATTGAGCCTTCATCCAGACAGGCTCCACTTGAATGCTTTTTCCTCGAGTTTCAGCAGCAGGAGTGTTGGTAGGAATGGCAATAGGGGTTGTAACGGCTTCGTCAATAGGAGCACTTGCAGAGATGATTATTGGTACGGAAGTAACCTTTGGAGCAGCCACAGGTCCAAAAATTGCCTTTGGGGGGGCAATTTCTGGAGAAAAGATCCTACCGCTTCGGGTAATTTTACTTGTTCCGGCAATATTGCTAATGTCAGAATCTTCTTCTTAGGAGTTTATCTCTTCGGCGGCCAGCCTATCTTGTTTGATGTCATGGTAGTAAATGTCCCCACCGTGATTCCACGACACAGTTTTGTCTGATTAATATGGGACTAGCCCAGGCATTGTGATTATAAGAGGAGTAGTTTTCGGAACCGATGTAATTCTAACGGGTCTTTTAGGGACCCTAGAAGAATTGGCGGAGATGGTAATGATTGAAACATCTTCAACAGGAACAGGTGAAACAGGAGTACTTTCAAACATAATCTCTTTATTGTCTATCAAGCGTTGAATGCATGTTTTCAACAAAGGGTAATCGGTTGGTGAGGATAAGCAAAGGTGGCAGTCTTCATTACAACCCGGGAATATACCGGCTTTCAACAAGTTTATCTTAATGATTGGGAGTGGATTCAAGAGTTCATTAACTGTGGTAACAAACAAATCTTCTTCAATAGCATTGGTGTTGTGACCATGTCTGGGCATAGGAGCGGAAATAACGTTTGGCTTCTCGGGTGCATCAAACTCAATTTATTTTGCTTTAATGAGGTCTTGTATTTTGTTTTTCAAGGCCCAACAGTTGTTAGTATTGTGACCAGGACTTTCGGAGTGATATGCGCAACGGGCATTGGGGTGATAATGAGGGGATGTTGTGTTGGGGTTTTTTGGAGCTTCTTTCAAAGTTGCCAAATTGGATTTTAGAAGATGCGGTAATACATGAGACAGAGTCATATTGATTCTGTTGAATTGCCTGACTGGCCTTTCCATCCTTGGTTGATTACCTCTTTGTTGATCAGATGTAGGTTTCGGAATCATAACATCCCCCACCATTGGTCGGCGTTCGGCTCTCTCTTGGTTTCTTCGCGGATATACAGCAGCTACCTCTTTCTTCCTAATAAAAGGCTTCCTCACAACTGTAGAAGAAGATGAATCCTTCTGAATCTTTCCACTTTTTATGCCAGCTTCCACCCTCTCTCCGGTCAGTATTAACTCAATAAATACTGCAGATGAGCTTCTAATCAAATGGTTGAAGAAAGGGCTCGATAAAGTGCCTAAGAACATGTCTACCAATTCCCTTTCAGACGGAGGGGGTTGAACTCTTCCGGCTAGATCTCTCTATTTGTGCGTGTAATCCTTTAAACCCTCATTGGAGGCCATAGCCATACTCTGAAGTTGAGTACGGGTAGGCGCCAAATCAACATTATATTGATATTGCTTGTAGAAAGTTGCGGCAAGACCTTCCCAATTGTGAACGTTGGCTCTTTCTAGTTGGTAAAACCAGTCGAGTTATGTTCCAGATAGATTATCTTGGAAAAAATGCACCCACAAGTCTTTATCAGTGGAGTGTGGTTGGATCTTTCTCACATATGATCGGAGATGCATCTTAGGGCATGACACTCCATCATCTTTTGTGAACAAAGGCACTTTGAATTTCAGAGGAATCACAATTCCTGACACTAGTCCCAATTCTTCAAAGTCTAGGCCTGGCACTTTTTGTATTTCCATAGCGCTCAAACGCTCTTCAAGATGTCTGTACTTATCATCAGCTGGAGGATACTATTCCTCATAGTAGTCTTCCTCTTCTTCCTCCTCTTCAGATTCTGACGGGACCGCTGTTTCCTTTCCTTTCCCCTCTCCTTCACCGGATGTTGTTGCAAAATTCAAGGTTCTTCTAGTCTGCCCCTGAAATCTTCTCCCCGTGTTTAAAACCCCGGTGACCTTCTTTGTTTTCTTTTTCCTTTCCTCAGCCAGCAGAGTCTTCAACCCTTCTTGCCTCTTGGCTAGGGTCATGAGCAACTATTGAAACTGCGTGTTCTGAGCTTGGAGATCTTTGACTGTTTGTTCGAGATCCATCTTACTGAAATAAACAGTAGAGAGATGAGGAAACTCCTTGCAAAAGACCTGTTTATGTAATGATGAATGATATGTGCATATGCAGTGTTTTCAAGGATTTCAAAGATTCAAGTTCGTTTTAGAGAAAAAGAAAACACACGTTATATAAATAATATAAAGTTTGAGTACATCAATGCCCCTTGGACGAAATAATACAAAACTGTAAGATAAAAAAGTAGTGCGCATCCTTTTTGGTGCAATGTAGGCATTTAGAGTCTGCTCCTCATGAAGTAGCCTAGTGAGTTCCAAAACCTTCTTCTCGCTTGCGTAGAATTGAGCTTTGAAAGTATCTCGCTCTCCTTTGAGCTGTATCCAATCCCTTTGTAGGACTTCAAGAGATGTGGGCATGTCAGGATGTAGGATAGTGTATGCAACTTCTCCCTCCTTAACAGGCTCAATAATTACAGGAAGAATGGAAGGATAAGGCATCATAAGGCTTTGAGCGTGGGTTCGTAGCCATTTGAGGTAAGGCTCAAGAGGGATGCAATTTTTATGCCCCAAAGTCTTGCTATCTACCTTGTTTAACATCCTCCAAGCTCGGATGAATCTTTGGCGAAGACCTTGATCGTTGTTGTCGTAGTTGAATACCAAACCTTGAATCAGCATCTCGTGTGGGCCATCCCTTCGGGCGTAACCAAACTGTCTTAAATCTAAGCATGGGTTGCAGGTGATGCCTCCCCTAATGCCAAGTAGAGGGACATTAGGAAATTCCCCACAACGGTCAACAATGATAACATTCTCTTTGGATCAGGAGCACCAATGAATATCTGAATGTTTGAGCGTCATTAACCTTTGTGACCACCTTGAACCTTGCTCATTCTTTAGAACTGATTGGGGAATATGAGAAATAAACCATCTTGCCAGGAGAGGAGTTCAACACATAAGGACACCTCTTTTCCTCATTGTGCAGGTGTGAAAAGAGTGTAGGATATCCCCTAGCAATGTAGGCATCGGATTGCGTGACATGAAGATTTTGACGGTGCTCACATCTATGAGTTGGTCAGGATTGGGAAACAAAACCATCCCATAGATAAGAAGAGCCACAATTTCCTCAAAGGCTTGCAAGTCTAAGGAATTCCAACAGCTTTGGGCTTTCTCAAACAGGAACTTTGCTAAGAAGCCCTTGACACCACTTCTAGTTTCCCAATGAGTTGTGACATCAGATGAGTGCAAGTGCAGAGCTTGAGAAATCTCCTCTGGCTTTGGGTCTCTTTCCGTGCCGTTGAAAGGTAGTTGACTGAGAATGGAAATCCTCAAGAGTTGAGATAATTCTTCCAAACTAGGCACAAGCTGATAGTCGGGAAATGTGAAGCAATGGTGCAAAGGATCAAAGAACTGAAAGAGCATCTTCATCATATCCTCATATGTGTTGGAGGTGACCAAGTTGAGTAGACGACCATGTCTCTCGGTGAATGGAGAGTTCTCAGGGATCCTTGAAGCTAGCTCATTAAGTTGTGGAGCAATTCTTACAAGGTTGACTTGGATAGTTTTCCTGCGAAGTGAATCCATATCCTACAAAACAAGAACAAAGATGAATCTCCAAAACCCTTGAAATGGTTAGTAGATGTATATGATGTTCATGATGTCCATGATGTTATGTACAAGTATGCATATACAAGTAAAGCAAACAAGTTCTTAGTTTAGGCTTGCATGGGGTTTTATAGGTAAGTACCCTCTTGAAGTTTAGTTGGCTTAAACTTGTCCTAATAATAGTAACCGGGTTCTAAGGAGCTCAATATCACTGGATTGTTTCCTTGGTCATTGTTTCAGCTCAAGCCTCTTTAATGGCGACCTAAATATCCCAAGAAACCAACCCTTAATGAGTGTAGTATCGACTATCTACCAACTTCGGACTGCACCAAAGTCGGTCATCTCACTACATCCTAAAGGCTAAGTTGGTCAAGTAAAGGGTTCTAGAAGTTCATTAGTGCTTCATGACATCACTCAGCGGCCCCGTATTCTCTTTGATTGACTCAAAGGCTAACGGTACCCACAAATATGTCACACTAACATAGCTATTGCTTAGACTATGTCGGTATACCCCGCACAGTTTCCACAACGTATTGCTATTTACCTATAATGTATCCCAAATCCGGGTAGAGGATTTCAAACCCAAACAAAGAACCATAATGTAAAGCATACAAGTCAAACAATGTAAGCAAATAAATGTGATCTAGCCCTAAGGTAACCCCACTTTTATAAGATTCCCCAGCAGAGTCGCCAGTTCTGTGATGCGGTGGGAGAACTGACTTGAGGATTTTGCATTTTATCGAAAATGTTGCGGTTAGCAAGAGTCGCCACCGACTTTTCTTTTATCCAAAAGGAAAGATGAAAAAGCACAGGAAAGACCTTTGAGATTGTTTCTTGAGTTCGGGGGGTAGATTATGAAAAGGGAAGGTATTAGCACCCTTTTCATCCATGGTTTTACATGGGCTCTTAGTTACTTGCTAGATCACTTGCTTTTTGTTTTGAAATTGTGCTTTCTGTGGTTTTGAAAGTATTTTGTAAAAGAGGCCATTGTTTAGGCAATCTTTGTAATGATTCTCATTCTTAAGAATGTATACAAAGATGTTTGTCTTTTTGAAAATGTTTTCAAGGTTTGTAAGATGTTTTGAAATGTGTGTGTGTTTGTTTTGGAAAATAGCAAGGATAGTTGTTTGAAATGGAGCAAGTGACTAGAAGTAATCTACCTACTCAAATGTCTTTCTTGTTCATTTTCTTTTCCTTTGATGTTGTTGTCTTACCATTGATTTGGTAAGCAACCCTATCTTTGGATGTAAACGGGACGGGCGTGGGTCATCGTGTAACCATGATTAGAAACGTTGCAAAGTATCTTAGTATTTTTTGAGGGACTAAGATCATTTTATAAGGCAACTTTGAATAGCGTCATCGAGGGACTATGATCTTATACTTGTTTGTTTTTGCCAAGATACTTCGCATGCGTAATATGGTCATTTTTGTGTAAGGCAACCAAGTGGAGTAACCCTAAGGATGCTTGTATGCAAGTGTGTTATTTTCATGCTTGATTTTGTCTTGGATTAAGGTTTTCTATTTGATTTGTTTTTATCTTACCATTCAAACCCTAGTTAGTAACATGTTATATGAAAGTGGTAAATTGCGTAATTTAAATATTACTATGCTATTACAACATTTTATGGGAGGGGGGTATACAAATTATAAATAGGGATTTGCAATAATATAAATTTAATTAAGCTATTACAACCAAATCGAATTTGTACAAGTATTTGAATAAATAATATACAATATAAATTAAATATGCAATGTTTATGTATATGCAAGAAAAAAGAAATTTGTTTTGTTTTTTATATGAAAAAAAGAGTTTTGAAATAAACCTAATAAATTAAGAAAAGGAAATTATATTTTTATAAATTTGTTAACCCTAATTCTAGTTTATTAAAAGAAAATCAAGTTCTTTAACTATTATTTTTGTGCATTTTTGTCTTTGAAAATAATAAATATTATTTGTGAAAATATTTAGTCTTTTTATATGTCAAAATAAATATTTACAAGTATGAAGGAAAAGAAATAAAAATCAATCTAAGTCTATTTTTATTTTACAAGTGTATTTAAGAAAAATAGTTAATGTATAATTTAATATAAAAAAATGTATGTGAAAATAAAATAAAATAAACAAAAATGAAATATTTAACATTTTTATATTTTTTATGATTTTATAATATTTAAGAAAATATATTTGATAAAAAAATGGAAATAAAAACAAATAATAAAAATATATGGGCCAAGGGTGCTGTAAGAAAAAGAGAGGTAAGTGTTAGAAGAAAAAAAAAAGAAGCCCAGTTGCTGAGCCCATGTTGCCAAAAATGACAAAAATGAAGTTGAAAAATATGAAAAATGCAAAAGGTAGCGCCAAGGTTCGAACCTGTGACCTATGCATTTTTAGGGCGCTACCTTGCCACTAGGGTGGTTGTACATCCGTTAGTTCATATGAAATAAAAAACACGTAAAACATAACGCCTCCTTGCCCTATAATTCATCTTCTTCCTCAAGCTAGCCAGACCAATCATATCTCTCTCATTTCTCCATGAAAATGGAAACTTCAAACATGAAAATGGTAGTACTTTTTCCCATGATTTCAACCATGTAACTCATGTAAACTATCAGTCAAAGATCAAAGCTAATTTCAATGGCCCTAATTTTAAACCTAATTTTTACAGAAATTTGAAATCTAAAATTCTCTATACATAATGAACATAAATGAAATCTATGCACATGGTTGGCTTTATCACAATAATATCTACATTTTTCTTTCACAAATCGAGACCAATGGATGTATGTATGAAGAGATAGAAGTTAGAGTTCTCACCTCCTTCAGCTTAGATCGTGAATGGAGTTTGAGTGAGTTTTATGAAGGCCTGAAGATCCCTTTAGCTTGCCTGAACCTCCCTGAGTATGTTCCAGTCTTTACCTTATCTTGAAAGTGCCTTAATCTCCCTATCCAAGTCAACCTGCAAGCTTGAAAAACAAAAATGGCAGATGGAGAAGGAGGAGTTACAGTGAAGGGGTGATGGTCTGGAACACTTAGATATGATGTAGGTTAAGTGTTTAGGTGATTAGAACTTGAAACGCACGAGTGGATTTTTGGATTGCTATGCTTGGTATAAAACTGTAAGTTTATGGCAGGTTTTTGGTGGTAGAGATTTTGAGAGAGTTTCTGGCCCTTATCAATCATGTCTTAGGTTGAAATGTGTTTATGTAAAAGTATAGAGAAGGTTTCAAGTCAGCTGCACAACAGATTTCTCAATTGTAGGCTTTTTGCTATATTGCTTGCCTTTTAAGAAAAGTGAGGAGACAACTCTCTACATGCTTGTACAGGCCTGCTTGGAGTTGGTACAAGTCCTAGACAAATTGATTTTGGTTTATAGGACTTGTGTATGCAGAGAGAACAGGTGCAAAGCTCAAGAAGTTGACAAATGCAAAAGTGGTGCTTTTCTAAAATGTCAATGGCATCTTTGTGCCATTTATGGAATTAAAGCTTGGACAAAGACTCTTATGCTTGGATGAAGGATTTATCAACTGTGTAAGCATTAAATTATGAAGTGAGAAACAATTTTGAGGCCTGTAGAGCAAGGATTATGCAGCCTAGGTTCAGATTTGAATTTTGTTCTTCATGAAATGGCTTGAAATCAAAGTGAGAAATTGCCAACTTCATCTCTTCGATTATCCCTACTCAAGAATGATCTCAAGGAGTTATTGGACATTTTGGAAATCTTGAAATGTGCTCTATAACCCATATTTGAAATTCTTTTCAATATTCCTCTTGGAACTAGGTGAAAAGTTTCCATGAAGTTAGGTCAAAAACCTGCCTAAATTAGGGCAAAATTTCACTAAGTTATTTTAGTTCATGGGCATGTATTCACAAAATTATATCTTGAGATCCAAGCATATTTAGGGGAAAATGTGTGAAGCAAAGTTGTAGATTTCATGGAGATATACAACTTTCATGTTGGGAACTTTCTTTGAATCATCTTGCATCATGGTGGAAATTTGGCTTAAAGTTGAGAAAAAAAATAAGAAATTTCCTATACTTAGAAAAATTTCTAAGTTAAGAAAATTTCAAATTTCAAAACAAAATTTTCAATCTTTGATTTCTTGATGAACAAGTTTCACATTTTGACATGTTTTTGATGAATTGTGATCCTTGGCATTTGATTTTGACCAAAAAGTCAAAGTTTGACTTTTCAGTATACAGTTGACTTTTGATCAGTTGATTGCAAATTTTATCTGTCAATCCAATGAAATTGTAATGTTTTGAACCATGTCAACAGGTTAAGATGATACAATTGAACCCTTGAAATCATGCTTCAAACCAATTGGTCATTTTCTAGGTCAAAAATCAGAAATTGCCCTTCTCAGTCAAAACCCTAATTTTGACCATTTTGCCCTTTTGATGATTTGATCAAATTTCTCGAGGAATTATGGTCCAAACTTGATAAAATGATACATATGAGTCTAAAATGTTGATGTGGATCAAAAATTATGAAGTTTGACTTTAAATTGGCCATGGTTGACTTTTTCCCCAATACAACTGATTTTTAGGTCAACTGTCAAATTGACTGATCAAAATGTGATTCAAGGCTTGAAACTTGACATGAGTAATCTTAGGGTTCCATGATGATACTTGAAAGTAATATGAAGCATTGATAGTCCAATAATCCTTGTGCAAACTCAAACCCTAATTTTGGTCATCAGTGCATGAGGAGGTGTCTTGAGCTGATCAAACCCTAATACAGTCTTGAGTTTAAGAGATCTTGTGAGGAAATCTTTGATAAGTGAGAGGGAAAATTTTGGGGTACAACAATGTTGCATGACTATGTTGAGGTATTCGCTTGGTCATATGAAGACATGCCAGGGCTAAATACTGATATCGTGGTTCATCGACTTCCAATGAAAAAAGGTTATTCTCCGATCAAACAAAAGGTTCGTCGCATCGCCCTGATATGTATGAGAAGATCAAGGCTGAGGTAATGAAACAATTCAATGTAGGTTTCTTGGAAGTGACATTGTATCCCTAATGGGTTACAAATGTTTCTCCATTGCCAAAGAAAGACGGTAAGGTCCATATGTGTGTAGACTACAGGGATTTAAATAGGGCAAGCCCCAAAGATGACTTCCCTCTACCGCCTATTAATGTATTAGTTGACAACACTGCTCAACACAAGGTATTCTCCTTCATGTATGGCTTCTCGGGTTACAACCAAATCAAAATGGCGCCTGAAGACATGGAGAAAATAACTTTTGTTACACAGTGGGGCACCTTCTGTTATAAGGTCATGCCTTTTGGGCTGGAGAATGCGGGCACAACTTATCAACGGGATATGGTGGCTTTATTTAAAGATATGATTCATCATGAGATATAAGTCTATGTTGATGACATGATAGAAAGATCCCAAACTAGGAAGAGTACCTTGATCATCTACACAAGTTGTTTGAGAGGCTAAGGAAATACAAGCTGAGGTTGAATCCCAACAAATGCATCTTTGGGGTAAGATCTAGAAAACTCTTAGGCTTCGTCATCAGTGGCACATGAATTGAGGTCGATCCTACAAAATTCAAAGCTATCTAAGAAATGCCAGCTCCTACTATTGAGAAGGAAGTCATAGGTTTTCTAGGACAACTAAACTACATTTCCTGATTCATCTCTCACTTGACTACTACTTGTGAGCCACTCTTTAAGCTGCTGAAGAAAGATCAAGTGGTAAGATGGAATGACGACTGCCAAATAGATTTTGACAAGATCAAGGAGTACTCGCAAGAACCTCTGATTCTGATACCACCAGTTGAAGGAAGACCTATGATCATGTACCTAACAGTGCTAGAGAATTCAATGAGGGTGTGTGCTGGGGCAGCATGACGAGTCTGGTAGAAACGAGCATGCAATTAACTACATTAGCAAAAAGTTTACTGACTGTGAAACAAGATATTCGTTGCTCGAGAAAACTTGCTACACTTTGGCATGGGTTGCTCGTCGACTAAGACAATATATGTTGACTCATACCACTCTATTAATCTCTAAGATGGATCCCATCAAGTATATCTTTGAGAAGCCAACTCTCTCCGGAAGGATAGCCCGATGGAAAATGATCTTAACTGAGTACGATATCCAGTACACTACTTAAAAATCAATAAAAGGAAGTGTGTTGGAAGATCATTTTGCACACCAAGCTATGGACGATTACCAATCTATGAACTTTGAATTCCCGGACGAGAATATCATGCTGATTGCAGATTGTGAAAAGCCTAGACCATATGAAGGACCTGAACAAGGATCCTGATGGACTATGGTTTTTGATAGAGCTTCCAATGCACTGGGTAACAGAATTGGTGTTGTGATCATTTCCCCCAAAGGTTTCCATACGCCATTCACTACTAGGCTTTGCTTTGACTGTACCAACAATATGGCTGAATATGAAGCATGCATATTGGGTCTTAAGGCTTCTACTGACCTAAGAATCAAATACTTAAGTTTGTATGGAGACTCAATTTTGGTCATCAGTCAAGTTAAAGGAGAGTGGGATACAAAACATCCAAATCTTATCCCTTACAAAGAGCTTGTGCTAACCTTGATCTCGTACTTTGAAGAAATCACCTTTTGAACATATTCCGAGGGAAGAAAATCAGTTGGTTGATGCTCTAGCTACCATAACTCCTATGTTTAAGGTCAGATGGGACAATGAAGCTCCCCGAATTACTATCGAAAGGTTTGACGAACCAGCACACTGTTATGAGATTGACACTGATGGTGTAGAGGAGAAGCCTTGGTTTCATGAGGTGAAAAGATATCTCGAAGCTCAAGAGTATCCTGAAGGGGCATTAATCAATGATAAGAAATTCCTACAGAGGTTCTCAGCCAAGTTCTTCCTGGGCAATGGAATCCTATACAGGCGCAACCATGATTCAACCTTGCTTCATTGTGTGGACAAGAGGGAAGCATAGAAAATTATGGAGGACATGCACGAAGGCATATTTGGTACTCACTCTAATGGACATACTATGGCCAAGAAGATTCTGAGAGCTGGTTACTATTGGTTAACCATGGAAACCGATTGTCACCTCCAATCGAGGACTTGCCATAAGTGCCAAATTTATGCTGATAAGGTTCACGTGCCTTCAACACCTTTGAATGTCATAACTTCCCCTTGGCCATTTGCAATATGGGGAATCGATATGATTGGAGAAATCAAACCTACTGCCTCTAACGGACACCGTTTTATTCTTGTCGCCATTGACTACTTTACTAAGTGGATTGAAGCAGCTTCATTCACCTCAGTTACCAAGAACGTTGTAGCCCAGTTCATCAAGCATAACCTCATTTTCTGGTATGGTATCCCTGAAAGGATCATCCCTGACAATGGCACCAACCTCAACAATGCTATAATCATTGAACTCTGCGTGCAGTTCAAGATCAAGCATCACAACTCTTCTCCATACAAGCCTAAGATGAATGGCGCAATGGAAACTGCCAACAAGAATATAAAGAAGATTGTGCAAAAGATGGTGGTGACCTACAAAGACTGGCATGAAATTCTACCATTTTCTCTTCATGGCTACTGTACTTCAGCGCGAACATCAACTGGGGTAACCCTTTTATCTTTAGTATATGGCATGGAAGTTGTCCTGCCTGTCGAAGTTCAGATTCCTTCTCTAAGGGTCATGAAAGAAGTTGACTTAGACGAAGAAGAATGGATACAAACAAGGTTGGATCAGTTGAATTTGATTGATGAGAAGAGGTTTATTATTGTTTGTCATGGTCAGATGTACCAGAAATGCATGATCAAGGCTTTCAACAAGAAGATCAAGCATTGGGTATACCAGGCTAGTGACTTGGTAATAAAGCACATCATTCTACCACAAGGAGATCCCAGGGGCAACTGGACTCCCACCTACGAAGGGTCATTTGTTTTTAAGAAAGTATTCCTGGGCGGTGCTATGATGCTAACCACTATGGATGGCGGAGATTTCCCGCACCATGTGAATGTAGACATTGTCAAAAAATACTATGCATAAGAATGACCTGCTAGGTTGACACACCTAGGCAAAAATAACAGCATCCCGGCGAACCAAAAGGGTTCGAGCAAAAAAAGGGATATATACAAAAGATTGTACACTCGGCAAGTCGAAAACCTGAAAGGGCGGCTTGGGCAAAAAAGGGTATCTTGGTGGATTGAAAACCCGAAAGGGCGTTCCAGGCAAAAATTAGGGATTGAAAGCATACGACTATGTCCTGTTGGATCACTTACATCCAGCTTTATTACCAAGGTCAAAAGTTTAAATGGTACAAGATCAGTCCAATCAACTTCCTCCAACAGCAAGGGATGAGATGTTTGAAGACATATGGGCAATAGAGGAGTTAGAACCCAATGAGATCACTTCTACATGGCTATACATTTTGTTTTCACTTTTTACTCTTTTCATTTTACGGCGATTTCCTCTTACTAGGATTTCCGTCTCTTTGTACAAAATTGCCTATTTATAGGCAAATTATCAATACAAATATATTTAAAGTCCATACTTTTGTTTTTCTGTTTTGTTTGCAAAAACGTCCAATGACTAAAATTGAATGAACATATGCATATGAACATGATTAACTGTTAACAAATATATGCATAAGAACAAGAATAAAGATATACTTGAAACCCTATGAGCTAGGATGACACACAAGCTGTCCATGAACCCCCACAGAATCCCTTTCATAAGATCATCCCCATTGAAGTCTCCAGAGCCACTTCTATAAGATTACCCCCATAAAGTAGTCTTAATAAATAAAGGATACATTCCCTATAATCTCCCCGACAGATCACTCCAACAAATAAAGGAGTATAGTCTCCTCCCTGTTAAATCTCCCCACAGAGTCCCAATCAGTATAATTCATGGAAATTCTCTTCCCCGACTGATGTTTGTTCCTCCAAAATTGAAGAAAGAGACCTTGCAGAGTTTCTTCTCTTTATCAAATTCAATTTCCCCAAGAGATTTAGTTTCCTCAACGGAGAACTTCTCCATCAACAAGGGTTTATTTCCCCAACATGGTTTATTTCCCTAACAGACTACAAATTCCCCAGCTCGAGTCTATTCTTTAGATCATTACTAATCACTGGCAAAATTCCTCTCCCCAGAGAAGACACTACTATCCCCGGAGAGTTGCTACGAAACCTAGGACCGGACTAGATATCAATCAAACTTTATCTTCCCCAGAAAAGTCATAAGGTTATCTACATCTTTTATCCCCATTCAGGGTATATAAGAATTATCTTCCCCAGACGAATCAGAAGGTTATCCATCTCTTTTATCCCCAGTCAGGGTATATAAGAATGATCCTCCCCAGACGAATCAGAAGGTTATCCATCTCTTTTATCCCCATTCAAGGTATATAAGAAATAAATTTCCCAGTAGAGCAATGGATAACCAATGTACCTAAATTCTACTCCTCAAACAGAAATCAATACATCCCCTGTAGAGTTTCCTCAAACAAGTAAACAGGAATAACCAGCGGAAGAATTCTATACAAGATTGAAGATACACACAGTCTTTATCCCTAAAAATTGTCATGGATTTATTTCTCAGACAAAGATATAGCACGGGCTTACAAATACATTTCACATTCATACGTCATAGCATATGCATACGAAACGCATATAGAACAATCTCATTAATTTTGAGAACATCATTACGCAATGCATTTCATACATCATTACATTGCATACGACTAACTCTTTACCTTTTCAGGAAACATCAATCAACAGACGAATATCATCGACAATTTTCAAACAGTTCCAGATTAATTCCCGAAACAGGGCAGGGCGACTATCTACATGACAAACACTTCCTTCAGAAATCTGCTAGTTCAGTCTAAATAGACCAAAGATTTATTTTTGATACTTCTTCCAGTAGGCACTTTTTCTGGTTTGGTTTAAATCGACAAAAGATTTATTCTGATTCCTTTCCAGTTAAAGACAACACAAGATATCTGTTGGTTCAGTTTAAATCGACCAAAGATTTATTTCTGATACTTCTTCCGATAGACACTTTTTCTGGTTCAGTTTAAATCGACCAAAGATTTATTCTGATTCTTATCCAGCTAAAGACAAATACAGACATTTGATGGTTCAACTTAAGTCAACCAAAGATTTATTCTGATACTTTTCCAGTAGATACTTTTTTGGTTCAGTTTAAATTGACTAAAGATTTATCCTGATTCGTTTCCAGTTAAAGACAGACATAGACACTTTTTCTGGTTCAGTTTAAATCGACCAAATATTTATTTTGATTCTTATCCAGTTAAAGAAAAACATATGATGGTTCAGCTTAAATCAACCAAATATTTATTTTGATACTTTTCCAGTAGATATTTTTTCTGGTTCAATTTAAATCAACTAAAGATTTATCCTGATTATTTTCTAGTTAAATACCGACGTAGACATTTTCTGGCTCAGTTTAAATCAAGCATAGATTTATTCTCATACTCCTCAGATAAAGTCGAGTGTAGATTCATTCTGATATTTCTATCAACAATTACTTTGGATGACATCTTTAAGCCCATCTCCGACAACTCTCCAGCATCTTCCTAAATGGAATCTTTAAGCCCATTCCCAGTATAATCAATAAACAGTTTCACTTCATGCACAAACGAGTGCAAATTTCTGGGCACTTAAGTGTTCAATCATCTTCCACCTTTAAGTCACGAATGATGGACAAGCCAATCTAACTCTTCAGGTTTAAGAATATTGAACAGGGGAAGTTGTTGTACCCCAAAACTTTCCCTCTCTTTTCTCAAGACATTTCTCACAAAAAATTCCCAAATACTCAAGGATACTCAAGAGTTTATCAGACAAGCTCACCTCCTAAGCATTGGGCCCAAAATTAAGATTTTGGGTTTTCTCAAGGATAAATGGACTTTTAATGTCTCAAATGACTTTCATGGTTTATTATAGGTCTTCAAGATTTCTCATACCAAGTTCTAAGCCTTGCATCACAAATTTGCTCAGTCAATTGCTCAGAGACTGAAAATCAACTATATTGGGTAAAAAGTCATATGTGGTCAATATACAGTCAAACTTCATGATTTTTGGCCAACATCAACATTTTGAGGTCATATTCATCAACTGATCAAGGTTTGATCATAATGCCTCAATAAAAGCACTAAAATCACCAAAGGGGTAAAATTGTCAAAATTGGGGTTTTGATTAAGAATGACTGATCAGTGACTTTTGACCTAGTACATGACCTAATGGATTGAAGCATGATATTAAGGACTCAAACACAACATCTTGACCTAATTTCATGGCTCAAATAATTTCTAAAGATCAAGTGATTGATAGTTGAAAATTTGAATAAACTGATGAAAAGTCAATTGTCACACAAAAAGTCAAACTTCGATTTTTTTTGTCAACATTGAATTTCAAAGATCAATAATCATTAAGACATTAAAAAATATCAAACTTGATCAACAAGAATCATCAAAGTCAATAAAAGTCAACAAAAAAGTCAAGATTTCCAATACTTAGAAAAACTCTAAGTGTTTTTGGCATTAATAAAATCACTACTTCATGACTATTTTTCACTAAGATGCAAGATGATTCAAGGAAAATTTTCAACATGAAAGTTGTAGAGCATGATGAATTTTACAACTTTTTCCTTGAGTAATGATGTCCAAAAAATGCTTGGATTAGGAGATATAGGTTCATGAAGTCATGACATTTTTGTTCTACACTTAGGAAAACTTTCAATGAGTTTGGTCAGATTTTAATCCCAACTTATTGGTCAATTTTCATCAAGTTCCAATTTTATTTAGTAAAATGTTCAAAGTGAAAGTTGTAGAGAATGTTTCAAGCTTTCCAAAATGTCAAAGAACTTGAAGAGATCATTTTTGAGCTAGGAGATTCGAAGACTTGAAGTTGGCATGATAAACTTGAATTACAAGTCACTTTGGTGAAGAACACATAATTCAATCTTCATACTATGCTGCATAATATTGCTTTGCAGGCCTCCTAACTTGCAAATCTCACCATAATTAAATGTTTACACAAACTTTTGAGTTATAGTCCATTTGATTTAAGCATTGTCCAAGCTACTTTTCCATTTTTGGAAGAAAAGCACCATTGCCATTCTTGAAAAGCAAGCTTTATGCATAATGTCAATTCCTTGATCCTCTAACTTGTTCCCTCTCATCACACTCCATCTAAAAATTCAGAATCATTGTGTTTAAAGTGCTTAACCACTCTATGATCAATGATACCGTACATTGAAATTTGATTTCTCAAGAAATCACATGTGATGTTTCAAAAAACCATAACTTGTTATCTTTGGATTCTGATTTCTTGAGCCTTCAAAATCTTTCTCTATAAATAAAGACGCTATTTTGTAAGCAAAATAAAAGTTCACAAGCCCTCAAACCCCCTTATACTCTCAAAAACCAGAATTGTCCATAAAACATCAATTTTTGAGCTTTGAAGTCCAAATCTTTGAATCTCTCAAACCTTGCAAGTTTTGTCCAAACAAATCATCTAAATACTTCACATACATCATATAGAAGTTGTCCAAACACAAGAACAACTTCTGTAACATCATTATCACCATCTTCCAAACTCAAAAATAGTACCTTGCAACTTGACTTGGTTGGGGTGATTCATCAACTTTCAACATAAAGTAAGGATTGGCATAGCTTCAAGAAGGTCCAAGGGAGTTTAATCAATCATAGTATTGCACCTAGAAAAGCTAGAAGAGGTTTCGGGCTTTTCTCTAAAAGAGGTAAGTTTTCTCAAACTGTGATATCCTTATCCATACATCATTTTCTTTCGATTTCAAAAAATAAAACAGGACAAGTCGGGGCAAAAGAGTGCAAATGTCCAAAAATTCCAAAAAAAATGCTTTATAAGCCCTGATATGGGTGGTCGTGTCGCCTGACATGGGTCGTGTCAGGGAGAAGAGATGGCAAGGAGGCAGGGCAGAAGGCGACACGAGCACTGGTTTCACACGACATGGCTTGTGTCATCTCAGCTGGGACTAAGAATGTGCATAAGGCTTTGAGCAGATTCTGACACGGGTGCCCGTGTCCGGTGACATGACCCGTGTCAGCCTAGGCGCTAGAAATCCTAATTTTGATATTTTTGCCATAATTTTGGATCATTAAGGGTACATTGGACATTTTGCATCACTGAGAATCTACATTAACATCCAAATTATTTTCTAAACAATTAAAATATAATTAGACTCAGATTTTTTTAGGTTTTGTTTAAAGTAAATAGTTAACTTTTTTAAAACTAATGACTTTCTTAGGTTAATGATCAAACTTGGTTTTCTATTAAAAACTCACCAAAAGAAAATTTCTTCTCTCTTTTCTATACTTTACCTTTCTTTGTGCATTTTACTATTTCACATTACAATTTATGTAACTGCCAAAGATTTGTAATAATAATTAGGGTTTACTTCATTTGTCATCCCCATTTGTAAATTTGTACCCCTCATTCCCAAAGCATTGTAATAGCGTAGGAAATTTAAATTCCGCAATTTATCACTTTTCCTATTATTGTTAGTAATTAGGGTTCGTACGGCAAGACTTAAAATTAAACTTAGAGAAACCCTAATTAAAGACAATATACTTGAAAACAAAACACTTTGCACACATACACCTCTAGGGTAACTCACACTTGTTACCTCGGATTAAAAAAGTCATGTCCCTCGAACGTGGGATATTTTTGCAAAGACCCTCAATTAAAAAGATCGCAGTCCCTCGATGACCCTTCAATGTTACCTTCGATCGACGATCTTAGTCCCTTATGATAATTTCCAAAACATCTTACAAGTTGCCTTCTATGATTGTACGATGACCCACGCTTGTCCCTCATATCCAATGATAGGACTTCCTACTAACTAATGGTAGGATAACACTATGTAAAGGAGGAGGAAAAGAACAAAGACTTTTTTTGAGTAGGTAGATCACTCATAATCGCTTGCTCACAAATTAAAACAATTTCCACCCTTCAAACTTTCAAGACAACTATCTTCAAAACACTCTTCAAAACAAACATTTTGTATACATTCTCAACGATATGAGAATCATTACAAAATTGCCCTATATTGGCATTTTCAAAACATCTTTCCAAAATAACATTTCCTTTCACAAGTATTTTCAAAACAAACATTTTGTATACATTCTCAACGATACGATAATCATTGCAAAATTTCCATACTTAGGCGTTTTCAAAATATTTTCAAACATACACAAACACAAAGCATTTCAAAAAGTGATCAAGCGATTAAGAGCCCATAGATAAATACGAATGAAAAGGTTGATAACACCTTCCCTTTTCATAACCTACCCCCCGAACTCAAGAAAATTCTCAAAAGGTCTTTCCTATTCTTTTCACCCTTTCCTTTATTGGATAAAAGAAAATTCGGTGGCGACTCATGCTATCGTAACATTTGCGATAAAACACAAAACACCCAAGTCAGTTCTCCCACCATATTACAACGTGGTTCTAAGAATATGATTTATGTGTAAGCTTTTGCTTCAAGCTCACAAATCAAATATGTGCTTCATCAGATAAGTTTTTCCTTCCAGCTCAAATATCAAGGTTTGTTGTTAGATAAGTTGTTGCTCCAAGTCTGAAGACAAGTTTCTAATTCTGAAGACTCTGATACCTTTGGAAACATTACAATGAAAATTCTTATGGAATATTTATCATTTCACATCAGAAATACTCCTTCAGAAGTTGAAGAACAAAAACGTGATCTCTTCCGCACTCTCTTCACTACTTCAGATCAGAAGTATCTCATCAGAAGAAAAGAACATAAACTTGCACAAGAAGAATATAGTACAACAGTAAAAGACCTATTCCACTATGGTGAAGAAAGATATGTACGATTGAAGATTTGTTGTGCTCTTGTCTCCCACGATCCCACATTACTGTTGTAGTAGCTGGCAAATGAAAATGATGTTTGTATTATCCAACAATCTACTTTCTCATCCTATATAAAGGGAGGACTACTTCATTGAAAATATATGATTAAGCATTAAGAAATTGAAAATAAAAGATGTTGTGAAAAAGAAAAAAAGGGAGAAAATATTCAAGTAAAATTCAAAAACACAGAGAGTTGTTGCTCAAATTTGTGTTAACTTCTACGCTCCATTACACAAGATTTGTTGCTCATTATTGTGTTATTGTCATTGTTGTATACACAAGAGTTATTTCTCATATTTGTGTGTAAACATTTGTTCTTCATTGTAGTGTTAAATATACTTTTTAGAAGCACTATTGTAAGCATTGTTTGATTGTAAATCTTTCAAGATTTGTTTTCCTCAAGTGACTAACTTGTAGTATTTATAGTTGAGAGGGCTAAGGTGTTTTTCTTAACTCTTAGACGTTGTTTGTAATCTTTCAAGATTAGTGTATTAAGTTCTTTTCTAAAGAGAAATCACCTTGGCGGGTGGACAAGAGTAGCATTTTCTAAGGTGAACTTGTATAAACTGATTGTGTCATTTTTCATTTCTAGCGTGTTTATCATTGATTGTTTGTGAGAAGTATTTCTAAAGAAAAGTTTTTGAAAACCCAATTCATAACCCCCTTTATTGTGTTTTTCTCAACCTTCAGTTGCAAGAAACTTTTAGGTCATTTCTAATTATAGGTCACTCGGTACAAACAAAGTTTATTTCACCATACTCATGCATAGGCCAAGTGAAATTCCCTCCTGTGTTTTCTGTTTTTTCTTGAGCAAAATGATCCTTGCATGGAGGAGAATACAATGCAAAAAGAACCAAATCACAAGGATGCTTGATGCGAAAATGGTATAAGTTTAAAGTTGGGTTCGTGGCACCGAAAAATAGGTTTGGCATTAGGTCAAACAGGCCATGACCTAGTTTTAGGCATATGCACCCTCCAATATTTGAGGGACTTTGAGATTGAATTGATGTTTGACCTCTGAAACAAAGTTTTAGAGGACATAAAAAGAGACATTTGGCTCAAAGAAGGCTTAAAAAATATTGAGAAATGAGAGTGTTATGCTATTTGGACCAAAAGCATGCCATACTTGTTTTTTTAGGTCACCCACACTCGTTCCAAGTTGTGATTTTCAATCTTTTATTGCATTCCAAGGCACAATGATGATCATTTTAATACCACATGATTGATGCTTGATTGGCCTTTGTAAAATCTTGAGGATTGCTTGAGAAATTTGAAAGAAAAGGTCATGGAAATAAACACATGAACCCTAACTTGAAACCTCTTGAAAATGCCTCAAACTTGAACTTCCTTTGATCATTTGATGTTGAATGAAGCTTGACATAAATTTGACCTAAGATTATAGTTCATACCTTGAAGGATAAGTCCTGTTGAATTTTTGTTGACCCTGACTTTGACTTAGGGGATCAAAACCCTAATTTAGAAACCCAACTTGATCTCTTGATGAAAAAGCCCTACCTTGCAAAATAAGAAAATGAAACAAAGCATATTTTTGTATTTTTAATAGGATTAGTAAGGAATAAAAGCAAGTAAATACAAATATACAAGAAACCACAAAGGGTGCTTGATGATCTCCCACACAACAAACTCAAAGACCAAAGGGTTAAAATGTTACCATGTTTGTGATGTTGATGAAATGCAATGATATGATAAGTGGAATCTTAGGGGTAAAAATTAGGGTATGACATACACCCACTAAACGCACGCCATACAGAAAAAGACAAGTGCCACCCGCTCCTTTGGTGTTGCAGTCTATCATACTATGTTTTGTCCCCCACCAATGTTAGTGCATGATTCTTATTGTGTACAAAGGAAAAGAAAAAGGAGGGAATTTGGTGTATTTTAACCTTGGACCTGATTTGATTTATTTTGAAGACCATGGAATAAGAAAAGTTTATAAACCCTAGATCATGCATCTATAAAAGCAACACTTGAAGATTGAGGAAAGAGTTCAACATCGGTTAGAAAAATATACACAGAGAACAACACCAATGAAGGAAAGAGTTTAGTGAAGATGGAGTTTCTTCTTCTTCCCACCTCATGAACAGACTGATGAATGTTGGTGCAACAGAAGCTATCACTTATTGATTATCTATTGCAAGAAGACAAGATACTTCTTTTAGGTTATTATTTCTTTTCTACTTTGTATTTGAGAATGACTAACTTAAGAACCAACATGGTAGTTTGTACTCGATTCATCATGAACTAAAACCTTGTTTATTGAGTAACGAATAGTTGATTTAATTTATTATTTATGTTAAGTGATGTGTTGTTTACGCCTTGTGTTTTCATGTGTTAACTTGTTATAAATATGTTTCATTTATTGATCAACTTGGAAAAAGATAAAAGTTTGTTGTTGTGAGAGACCCAACAGCAAAAATATTTCATGATAAAAATGGTTGAAAATAGTATAATAGAGATATTCACTAGAATAGCTTATTAGAGATAACTAGATACAACCATACAGGATTTTCAAAGTAAAAATAGGCATGTTTTAGAGTTACAAGTGAGGCTTAGAGATTTGTCCCCTTGCTTTAAAAGTATATGCTTTTGATGTCGTAGAGACATACCCTCATATCACTTTTGACCTTTCTTGACATTACACTACACATCTTAAACTCATAAGTGACTATGTTATACTAATGTATAATTTCTCAACATACTTTTCATATTTGAACTTAACCTACCTTTTCAACATGGATTTACTCTTGTTTACTTCTAAATATAAACTTGTGACAATCATATATTCTTTTTATCTTTTTCATTCTAATTTTTCAAAAAGATAGTTTATTGTTAAATTAATTTAAGTTACTTTCACTCATGTGTATACAATATCCTTACTTTTTATCACTTGCTACTTTCAATCATACATGTAAACTTGCATGTGACATCACATGTTTTCAAGCAATAAGCTTTTGACGTCGTTTTTGAGGAGTATCAAAGAAAACATTTTGACTTTGTATGAAATACTATATTTTTTTCTAGATTAGCATTTGAGCTTTTAACGTTTTCTGTAATTTTGTGTCACGACAGGTGCTTAGCTATTGCATGTGTAGGTTGTTAAACCCAATTTAGAGAGAAGATCCTGAACCTGAAAGAATATTTAGATTGGTAAGGAAGAAAGAGATCACATGAATAAGATTCTATATGCATCTGCAATAGGATCTATCATGAATGTCATGTTATGTACTCGATTAGGGGTGGACAAAAAACCAAACCCGATCCAAATTGGATTAATCGGTGAATAAAAAAACAAATGGATGACAAAAGAGAAACCGATTTAACTGCAGTTCACATTTCCGGTTTCTAATGGTTTATTATGGTCGAAATCATATTTAAAATATAAATCTGTAATAAACTGAAACCGAACGAAACACAAATACTAAATTGATTTCATATTTTTATAAAGCTAATAGAGTCCACTAACTTACATGTTGCTTTCATATTTTTTTGAATGCTATTATAGTTTACTAGCTTACTGATAAAGTTATTAACAACCTATTTTTTGTCTTTTTTTATCACATAGTACTGACACACTCAAGTATTACACTCAATCATGCCTATTTTTATTATATTAATTTTACTAGAATATAATTTAAATTAATATAATTTTTATGAAAAAATGTATCTAATAAAATCACCCATACTCTCATGTTTTCTTCTCTCTCTATGAGAGTACACTGCTTCTTATTTGTTGTACACAAAAAAACCATACTCATTCTTCTCATTAAATCTATAAGATCTATGGATTTATAGAAAAATAATGGTTTCTCACTCTTCTATATTAAGAATGCCCTATCAATTTTATTTAACCATTATGTTTTATAAGTTTAATTTTTGGAGGTGTAAGCAACATTGACACGTGGTGATTAACCTTTAATATGTATAAAGATTGATTTGTTTCTCTTTTCTCTATTTCTTTTTCATGATAGATATGTTGTAAAAGATGATAGAGATGATCATACTCAGTGGAAAACCCAAAATAAATAAACCGTCAACCATCAAAATCATCACTAAAAAAACAAATGCATAAAAGGATGTGAACGGGTCTAAGTTTTCTAACCAAGGTTACAATTGGATCAACATTTTTGGTCTGTCGCCGACCAAAACCGTATGTTTTTCCACCCTATACTCGACCATATGTTTTGTATGCTTTAAGTGCAACGAGTAGGTACTAATCTGATCCTAGTGATGCCTATTGGGTAGCAATCAAGAATATTCTTAAGTATTCTAGAAGGATTAAGGACTCATTCTTGATATATGGAGGTCAGAAAGAGATCGTTGTAATTGGATACACCAATCCTAGCTTCTAGACAGATAAGGATTACTTTAGATCGCAATCTGGTTATATGTTCTCCTTTAATGGTGGTGTTGTAAGCTAGAAAAGTTCAAAGCAAGATACAATTGTTGATTCTACAACCAAAGTCAAGTACATTGTTGCCTCAAATGCATAAAGGGAGTTGTTTGGATCAAGAAGTTCATTAGTGAACCTGGAATAGTCCATAACATTGTGGATCCCATTGATCTCTATTGCGATAACAATGGTGATATCGCACAAGTTAAGGAATCTAGATCTCACCAATGATCCAAACACATACTCAAATGATATCACCTCATTTGAGAGAGAAAAAAAAGGATGTGAAGATATGCAGAGTATCCACATTTGATAATGTCACTGACCCACTAATAAAGCCTCTTGTATAACAGAAGCATGATGATCATACTAGATCTATGTGTATTAGGGGTATGCCCGATTGACTCTAGTGATAGTTGGAAATTGTTGGTATAAGCCCTAGAGGCCAATAGTTTCATTAGAACTTGGTACTTGTATAGAACTATTTATTAATAATTAAATAGACATTTCTTTATTATATTTGTTTTTCCAAAATAATAAGGTTCCTATAATGATTAGTCCATTCAATGAAATGTTAAGTGTGACTTAATCACGACATCCCATTAAACATAATGACATTATTCTTAAAGTATTTGTAGTCGAGCTTTATTATGAAGTTGAATAACCATAAAACATTGAAAATATTATATGGATAGATTGATGATCTCACCTCATGGATCATGGATAAAGAGTTATCGAGTCTTCACGTATGTATGAATATTAGGAGTAATATTTATACTGGATTGACCCCCTATGAGAATACTATATAGAATGTTACGCAAAGTGACATAAGTTACTCTTATGGTGATAGTGGTGTATACCATCCTTCGACCTAAAACTACTATGGACCCTTATTGTTGCGGTAAAGCAGCAAGCAAAAGTAAGTATTTTGTTTTATCGTATCCATGGGGATTAGTGCGATATCAATGTCGTTCAACAGTCACTATGATTTTAAGCTTATGTTTGCAAGATGTTTGAAAGTTTAAATCTATAGAAAGTAAAACGGGTTAATGATAAACAGAGTTTCAAAAATATGAGAACTTGTCAGGATTATATTTTATCCACCGACAAAATATGCAATTTATCAATCAGTTATACACAATCTAAGCATTTATCAATATCATCATGTATCACTCACAAAAGAATTTATGTCTAAACTTCTGATGAGATCAATCATCAACTCCTCTTATGTCTAAATGGTGTTGCAGATTCTACCATATTGTTCAATCGACAATCTCTCAGCCTATCAAACAATACGGATCATTAAGAGCTGATACTTATGGTGAATATTAAACCTAAATCTATGTCTAGAATTTAGAATCTAACAGATATTCATCTTAGATCAAGATTCAAATCTTATTTCTCAACATCAATTCAAATATTAAGTTAAACAGTAAATCAAAGATAACATCGATATTGATTAGTAAATAGATTTCATATAATGCCATGATTAATAAACTGATCTTCGCAAGTGAACAAAGTTATCAATTGCTATTATCATATATCACTCTTCGACGCCGATTATGTGTAACCCAGTACGAGAGTTTTATCGTATTCTTTAATCGATGATCTCTCTACCTATCAAGCAATACAACATCATTAAGATTTGATACAAGTGAATATCAAATTCCAAATCTATGTCTAGAGTTTAGTCTTTGATAGATTATCATCTTAGATCAAGATTCGAAAGATATTTCTCAATAATAATTCAAACCATAAAATTCACATTAAAAATAAAGATCACATCAATATAAATTTATAACTTGTTCACATAACCAAGATCAAAAGAAATACATACGATTACAGTGAACTACACCCAATCCCAACAATAAAAGGATTTAGCCACTCATGGTAGCTAGATACAAAGAGAAGAGTGAAGATGAACAAACATCAAGCGTGATCTCCTGATGATTGATGCGAACCTAGCTCAAGATCTTCAAGATGCACTATATCTTGCTATTTTCTGAGTTTCCCCATGCTTCAAAATGGTTTCTAGGTCATAAAAAATATATGGCGACTTCTGAAAATCTGTTTCTAAACCTATTTAAAGAAGTTCTGGTTTTCTGTTTTCGCCCAGATCCTGTCTAGCGAGCTTGGGGAAAATTCCACAGCATTGAGAAAAATTGGTTATTGTTTTCACCAAAACTCGAGAATCGTAACTCCAATTTACGCACAATAAGAAGCGTTAGAAAGCTTATCCAATGCCCTATCTTACAATGACTAAATACCATGATTTTATGACTATTTGAAATATGTGATAAGTTTATGATTAATTGCATGTTTAATGTTAAACCTTGAATAAGCTACAGTTGATCTCGCCCAACTTGCTGACATTCCAACTAGGGATGGCAAAAAAATCCTTACTCGTGGATATTCGTGGACAAAATATGACACAGATATGGAGCGGATAGTGTAATAGATATTCAAGGATAAAATAAATAGATATTTAAATATCCGTTTAATAATGGATATGGGTACATGTTTAATGATATCATACCCGCGGATGTTCGTATCCGTTAATAAATTATAATAATTACTTAACTATTAATTTATTAAACTATGTCTTCTCGTCTTCTAAAAAACTAATTTTCTTTTTTTGTTAAATTTTCTTTAAAAAAAATCTTTAACATTCCATATAAATCATATTGCCTATTTCATATTTAAGTTTTTTCTTTACTTCAGACCTCACGTCAACAATTTCAGCTTCCAACCAACCACTTTTCTTGTCCAACCGGTGTCCTCCTTTCTACTCCTTTATTGTTTATTCTTTCACCATAACTCACAGTCACATTATCTTTCATTTTTTAAGTGAAATGTATGGATATTATATTTTTGTGAAAATGAAGAAAATTAATGTGATAAATATTTTTTTTGTTAAGACAAAAGAGATTTGTATGAATGTTATGTGATATTAACTTATTGTGTCTTTAAAAGAATTTAAAAATATTTTTTCAAAAAAAATGTTATCCATAGATATTTGTGAATATCCGCGGATATCTAAAAACCCATAGATTATTCGTTTAGCGTATATCCACACGGATATGGATATCATATTTATCCAACGGAATAGACACGAATATCATTTCATCTGTCCTCATGGATATCCATTTACATTCTTAATTTCAACTTCTTTGCTTTGTGTTTTCTCCTTGATTTGTGCCTTCTTCTTTTGTTCATTGCTAAATTTTCTACACGAAACCGAACACATCAAAGAAACCACAACCAAATACAATTTAAACTATGAACAAAGCAAAATTTGAGAAATTCGATGTTCGAAAACGTAAAATAGAGCCTAAAAGTGCCAAGTTTTCATGTGGAAATTTAGTCATATTTGACACTTATCAATCCTAGATGTACGAGTCGAGTATTTTATTGTTGATCAAACATTGTCTGTAATTAGATGACCATAAAGACAGTTGACGGGTACTCCACAAATCATGCTTAGGGACATGAGTGACCTAGATGAAATTTGTCCTTCCTGTATAATAGGATAAATGTCTAAGGATCCGATATTGAACTTAACAAGGGTGACATAATTTATGTCTTCTGTTTAATATAGACATGAGGGCAAAAGAGTAATTGTACACAAGAAGATTATCACAAAATATTTTTTCGTATCACATTATATTTTTATGACTTGAATAGCAGTGATGTGTTGCTAAATACCGCTCACTATTTATTATATTAAATGTGTGATATAACATAATTGTCAACGTCACGAGAACATACATAATCATACACATAAAGACATATGATAAGAGATAGAATGAAGAAGTGAAATATGATACACCATAAGGTACATAATCTTGAAAGAATTATGGAACATCGTAAGATACAATATATTTAAGTGGAATATAA
The DNA here is from genome assembly GCA_948472305.1 of Vicia faba. Classification (NCBI taxonomy): domain Eukaryota; kingdom Viridiplantae; phylum Streptophyta; class Magnoliopsida; order Fabales; family Fabaceae; genus Vicia; species Vicia faba. The sequence continues at coordinate 544,824,072 of OX451735.1, forward strand.
AACACCATATAATATAATATAATTTAATAATAATATTACTATTATTATAGTTGTTAAATATAATATATTAAAAGTGTGTTTGTTATAATACTCCCTCCGTCTCATAATAAGTGTCTAATTTGTACTTTTTATAATAACTGTCTTATTTGTACTTTTTGTATGTCTCAAAATAAATATCTCTTTAGAATACCAATACAACATGTATTTTTTTCTACTACTATATCCATATTTATTAACTTTTACGCTTTTAAATTACTCTACTAACTATAATAAATAAAAGTGTTTTAGTAAATGATATTAATTTTATCATTAAAATCAACACATCTAATCATTTTTTTAAGAACCGCACATAGCTCAAATGAGACACTTATTATGAGACAGAGAGGAAGTAATAGTTTTCTCCCCCCCGTTTCATATTATTTTTCGCAATTGACCATTTCACACATATTAAGAAACAATAATAAATGAGAGAGAGAGAGAGAGAGAGAGAGAGAGAGAGAGAGAACAATGACTTTACCAAATTATCCTTATTAACTATTGGTGTATTCAAATTAGCATTAATGTTAAGTGAGAAAATAATAAATTAAGAGTATTTATTAGATGGTAAAATTGGAAGATTAAATATAAAATTGCATTGAAAATCTAAAGTGACAGGTATTTTGAAACAATTTTTTTCTTCTAAATGTGACACCTATTTTGAGACAAAGAGAGTACTATAATAATAATTATTATAATAATATAATATTAGTATTATACAAATGGTATGATGCACTTAAGTTAGACTTTTTCGAATTTATTATCCACACAAGAGATTCTATAAATAGAATATTTGTGTAAAAAAATTTATAGTTGATGAAATTAAATTTGTGAAACTCTACCGTAATTTCTCTCCCTCTCTCTCTCTCTCTCTCTCTCTCTCTCAAAATTTTCATTCGTAGTAGCTAACACTGAGATTGAAGATATTATGTAATACAGTGAGAAAATTGACTTTTTGATTTTATCATAAATATTGTAGTTAGCAATAGTCGTCACCGACTTTTCTTTTATCTAATATTTAGAAAAGGTGAAAAGAACATGAAAAACTTTTGATAGATTTTAAATTCGGGGGTAAGTTATGAAAATGGAAGGTGTTAGCACCATTTTGATCTATAGTTATCTACAGGCTCTTAATTACTTAGCTCACTTTTAAAAACTTGCTTTGCATGTGTGTGATTTATTTGAAAATATTTTGAAATGTCAATGTAAGACTAACTTTGTAATAATCCTTGTGTCAGTCCTCAAGAATGTATACAAAGTATTTTGAAAATATCTTGTTTAAAGTGTAGTGTGGAAAATGTATTTGTTTGTGAGCAAACATTCAATAGTCCTTACCCACTAATAAGTCTTTCTATTTCCTTCTTCTTTGAAGATAGTATTATCCGTATCATTAATTGGTAGGTAATCCTATCTATTAGATGTGAAGGGACAAGCGTAGGATCGTCGTATGGTCATCGAAGGCAACATGTAAGGATACTTTAGCAATTGTATCGAAGGTACTATCATCATTTTATTCATAGGGTCATCGAGAGACTAGATCATTTTATAGGCAACTCGAAGGGTCATCGAGGGACTATGATTTTTATTCGAAAGGGGCAATGATGATTTGATCAAGGGTCTTTTGCTAAAGTATCCTTACATTCGAGGAACGTGACCAAAGTATCGTAAGGCAACAAGAGAGCTTACCGTAGAGGTGAAGTATGCAAAGTATATTAATTTCAGTTATGTTAATCTTAAAAATTAGGATTATATATGTTCAATTATTAGTCTTGCCATACAAATCTAATTACTAGCAGTTAAATATATACAGAGAATTAAAGTGTCGAATATAAAGTCCATATGCTATTACATGACTTTGGGAGAGATACATAATAAGAAAAAGATGCAAGAAAATAAATCTACGCTATTACATCAGAGAGTACGACTTATACAATTGTTCTAGAAATTTAAATAACAATAAGAAAAGGTGTTAGAAAAATATTTTAATATTTTTGTGTTTTTAGAAAATGATTTGAGTATTAATGACAATTAAGACTTAATTAACTAATAAATTCTAACTTAATTAAGTTAATTAAAAAGTCAAAAATACTAATTACTAATTAGAAATCCTAATATCTAATTCATTTTAATTAATAAAAAAAGTCTAATTAATTATGAAAATTATTTGACCAACTAACTCTAAAACTAATTAGATTATGATTAATGTTTTGTTAAATGATTAATTAAAATATAATTAATAAAATAGAATGAAAACTAGGGTTAGTAAAATAAGAAAAAAAACAAAATGCATGGGATGTGAGTTAAACCCACGCCCTCAACCTTAAAGGATGCGCTGCTTTCCACTAGGCCATGTGTTGCGTTTGTGATTGAGAATAGCCATTGATCCATTTATAACAGACATGTGAAATCCTAAAAAAGTAAAAAAAAATATTGAAAAACATAGGGATCGAATCCACGTCTCTTATGTCACAGGTATCCGTCTCAAACCATCTGAGTTACGCTGGTTTTGTGTTATTCAAATACAAATCAAACATTATATAATAAAACAGTTGGATCAGAGAAGTGGAAGAACCCTAACTCCGGTCATCTTCTCCGATGAGCTTCAACAACAAACCTATAAATCACATAAAATCAAGACACGAGATGAACCCTAACCCCCTAATTTGACCCTTGAGAATTCAATGTTAGCATTGGCTTGACCTGGATATGCTTGTAGAGTGAGTTTCGAAGAAAATATTTGAAATTGCCTTAACAATGGCAGATCTCTATTCCTGTTTCAAACCTCACAAGTAATACGTCAAAACAGTTCCACACATCAATATGAACATTAATATAAGCATCAAATTCATTTAAATTGCATGAATTAAAAGTTTAAATTCAAGGAAGTTTGTCAAACCGATGATACCTGGTTGGTGAGTTCTAGCGTGCTTCAGGCTTGAGTAATGATTTGGAACGACTCCTGGAGGTCTCAGGAGGATGATGGAATGCTTGAGTTTGATTGATAAACGCTAGAGATAAGGGTTTCGAGTTGCCCTAGTTTTGAGAAAATTTGAGATTTTTAGGATTGCTATTTAGAGGCAGCATGCATGTCCTTAGCTTGTGGAATGCTTCTTGTATTTATAATGAAAGAATTAGGTTAACAAAAGTGAACAAAATCTTGTGTGGTCAATGGTGTAATATTTGATTTGAAATTTGCATGAAAAATTTCTTTTTTAAGCTCAATATTGTGTCAATCAGCCTCACACGGTTTTGACAAGTTGTCATGAGATTTTTGAGCCTCCAATTTGATCAAAACAAAATTCCACACGTCTAAGTCCAATGTTCTTATATTTTATTTGATTTAATTTGTATTTAAATGAATAAAATCCAAGTAAAAGAAATAAAAATCACAAAAATATATGAATGGATTTAGAGGTCTAATATAATGTCATGAACACGTTTGAACCCAAAAACTTAGACCCATTAGCCCAAAAGTTCAACTTTGCTCAAAGTGCACTTCATACATTTTCTCAAAATTGCTCAACTTGCACTAATCATAACTCTCTCAATTTTTATCATATGAAAATGATCTTGAATTTTTTGGAAACCTCAAGATATCTCCTACAACTTTCATGTTGGTCATTTTTTCATTTGAAATCTTTAACTTGATCTAAATTGCTTTGACAAAAGATGTCTTTTTGTTAACTTTTAAAATGACCTGTAAAATTTTGGCTTATATTTCTCAAATCAAGCATTTTTGAACTTAATCTTAGAGAGACAAAGTTGTAGAGAATTTAATATCTTTAAAGGTAGGCTTTGGTTGAGGAATTTCTGATAAAGTATGTGAAAGTTGTGCTTGATCAAAGTTCAGTTGACTTTTCTTTAAGAAAACCCTAATTTAGTAACTTTTGACTTTTGATGAATCTTGAGTTTTCTTGATGAATTGTGATCAACCCTTGATCAAATGATGAATATGACTTCCAAATCTTAATGTTGACCAAAAATGATGAATTTTAACTGTCAATTGATCAAAGTTGACATTTTGTTCAATGCAACTAATTTTTAATTATCTAACTAATTGATTGAGCAAACTTGTGATGTAAGACTTGAAATTTGGCATGAAGATACTTTGAGATATATGAGAAATCATGAAGTCCATTTGAGGCATTAGAAACTCAATATCGTTTTAGAGAAGCAAAATTCTAGTTGTAAGTCAATTGCTTAGGAGGAGAGTCCATCTGATCAATCTTTGATAAGTCTTGAACAATCGAGACCTTCATGAGTATGAGAATGTGTCTTGAATTAATTTGTATCAAAGATGAGAGGAAATTTTTTTGAGTGAAACACACTCTATTTGTGTGAATTGAGTAGCGTCATTTATACCCGTTCATCTCTTGTGATCTTTCATATGATTCTACATAAAAAAATGTAATCGTCTTTTTATCACTGATTATTATGTTCATTCATAACTAATTATGTTCATTCCTAAGAATCAACATAAGAATCAATTTTGTTTTCCACTACTCATTATATCTCCATATCCCATCAAATGAAACTTAAACTTAACCATTACACTTAAACCAACACTTATACCTAGTACTCTAGTAAGTTGTTCACATAGCAACGGAGGATCTCACTCTCTCCCATGAAGGAAATTGGATCTGCTGTAGTCATCTGTGATTATGACAACGTGAATTTTTCTTTTCACTAACTGCAGGAAATTGTTAGTGCACAAGAATCAATGATCAACAAAGAAATATATTTAAGAGAGTAGAGAATGAAGGTTGTAAAGTTATAAGAGAAATAAATATTATTGTTGTATTTATGATATTTATAACTAGTCTATTTATACACAAGAAAAGAAATGCCACATAGATCCTAATAGAATAAACTTAATAACTAAGTTATAAAAAAACAATTAGAAATACTAAAATACCCTTTAATACCATCTCTTAATTTAGAATTTCTAATTAAAACTATCTACACCTATTCCATCCCTTAAGCGAAAGAATTGATCTGTCTTGATTGTATTTGTCATGATATTCGTCACCTACTTCTGGGTGCTACAGTGCATAACTTCTAATACTTTGTTCTGGACTTGACTTATTAGAAAATGATACTTTGTTTCAATATCCTTGCTTCTTCCATGTAGTACCAGATTATTGGTAAGATTGATTGCAAACTTGTTATCAATCATCTGCTTCAGAAGCTTATCTACGTTAATCTTTAGATCTTACTGTAAATTCAGAAGTCACACAACTTGACATGCAACTATTGCAATGTATTCAACTTTACACATTGATAGAGAAACAACTGATTGCTTCTTGGAACACCAAGAAATAGAACCTCCCAAAAAATTAAACAAGTATCTAAAATTACTTCTTCTATCAACTCTATCTCCACACCAATCAGAATCAGAATAACTCATCAACTCTAAATCTTTCTTTCTTCCAAAAGGGAAGAGTACTCCAAACTTTAGAGTTCCCTTGATATACCTCAGAATCCTGACAGCAGCTTGATAATGGGACCACTTAGATTTACTCATGAACCTACTAACCAATCCAACTGCATAACAAATGTCAGGTCTGATATTATACAGATACCTCAGAGAACCTACCAACTGTTTGAACATTGTAACATCTACGTCTTCACCCTCAGAGTCAGAATCCAATTTATAATTGATTTCTGACAGTGTAACAACGACCTTACAATTCTCCATCTTGAATTTCTTCAGAAGTTCAAGTTCATACTCAGCTGATGTAAAATTATACCTTGTTCAGAATATAATACCTTCATCCCTAAAAAATAAACCAACTTTCCTAGATCAGTCATCTCAAATTCATTCATCAAAGTCTTCTTGAACTTAACAACTTCTTCAAAACAACTTCCAGTCAGCAATATATCATCAACATAAAGACATACCAGAATTATATTGCTTTCAGAATGCTAAACATACACTTCATACTCCATCTCACACTTCTGAAAACCTTGTTTCTTGAAAAATGAATCAATCTTCAAATTCTAAGCTCTAGACGCTTGCTTCAATCCATATAAAGCTTTATGTAATTTGTACACCATCTATTCCTGATTCTTTTTCATAAATTCAGAAGGTTGTGACACATATACCTTTCTTTATAATAGACCATTCAGAAATTCATACTTCACATTCAAATGCATCAAAGGCCAACTTCTATTTGCAGATAAAGCAATCATCAGTCTGATTGTTTCATGTATAGCTATAGTCACAAAGACGTTAAAGTAATCTAGCTCAGACTTCTGAAAAAACCTCTAGCCACTAGCATTTCTTTATGCTTGCCAATTGATCCATCTGGCTTAAGCTTCACCTTGAAAACCCATTTGACGATGATGGCTTTCTTCTTATCTGAAAACTTAGTTAACTCCCAAATCTTATTTCTTTCAATAACATCAAGCTCTTCTTTCATGGCCTTCAACCACACTTTCTTCTTAAGAGCTTCTTCAATACTCACAGGTTCAGAGGCTACTAACATGATACACTAAAAAACTTCTCATTTTGAATCTACTTCAGTACCTTGCAGCATGTCAAACTCTGCAAACCTTCTTGGTATTTGTCTGATTCTATGTGGTCGTTGAACTTGTTCATAAACACTTTCCAATTTTGGAACAATATCAAATACTTTACCACCATAAGAAGTTCAACCCTACTGAATTGCCTTCAGAACCTCTACCTTCTGAAGTTCTACCTTCAGAATCACGATCTTCACCAAAAACATGATCATCTTCAAAAGCTTGTCCTCCAGAACCTACGTCTTCAGAGTTTTCCCTTCCAAAAGCATGACCACCACCAGATTCTGAATCATCATCAATATCTGGATCAAAATCAAATTCACCATCTGACTCATCTTCAGAGTTCCAGAATCATCATCTGACTCTGAATCTTCTTCATAATTATCAAGTTCTGACTTATCTTCAAAAGTAGATTGAGCCTTGCTCCAATCCCATACTTCTGATTCTTTTACAATGACGTCTCTGCTGACTCTAATGTTATTTGTTTCTGGAGAATAAAGCTTGTATACACCTGTACTGTGGTACCCCACCAGAATCATTACTTTGCTTATATCATCCAACTTCTTCCTTCTAGCTTCTGGAACGTGTTTATAACATACAGAACCAAATACATTCAAATGACTAACACTTTACTTGTCTCCTGTCCACTTTTCTAAAGAAGCAATTTTCTTCAGCTTCTTAATTGGACACTTATTGAGCACATACGATGATGTGACTACAACTTCTCCCCATAAATTATGAGATAGATTTTTCTCTTTCAGCATGTTTTAGTCATATCAAGCAACATATGATTTATTCTTTCAGCAAGACCATTGTGTTGAGAAGTATAAGGAGTAGTAACCCCATGCTCAATTTTATTTTCATCACAGAACTTCTAGAATTTTGTAGAGTTATACTCATCTCCACCATCCGTTCTGAGAATCTTCAACTTCTTACCACTTTGTTTCTCAGTCTTCACCTTGAACTTTTGAAACTCGATAAACACCTCATGTTTAAACTTTATGAGTGTTACCCACTTCATTCTTGTGAACTCATCTACAAAGGACACAAAATATCTATTTCCTCCAAGTGAAGGTTATGAAAATGGTCCACACACGTCAGAATGCACTACTCCTAAAACATGTTTTTCTCTTGGGGCTACTTCTAACACAAATGGCAATATGTGTTTCTTGCCTTTCATGCATACCTTACATGACTTCTCAGGCTTCACAATCTTCAAAATGCCACGCACGAACTTCTTGGAACTCAGATGCCCTAGGCTTTTGTAGTTCAGATGTCCTAATCTCTTGTGCTACAAGTTACTATTAGCTTCAACGTCTTTTGAACTATGACATTCCACTTCTATTGTCTCCATATTCACCTTGAATGCCCTATTGCTTCCTTGTTCTGATTGCATAATCAGCTTCTGATTAGCATCATACAACTTCAAGAGATTGTCCTTCATAATAATTGAGAAACCTTTTTTAATAAGCTGACTCACACTAATCAGATTGTTCTTAATTCCAAGAACATACCAAACATCCTTGATCATAACGGTTTTCCATTCTTCACTTTAACTAGCATTTCTCATACCTTATGCATTAAGGTACTTATCATCAGCACATATGATTATTGTCCTCCTTCTGGAGTCAAAATCTATCAGTCATTGTTTGTTTTCAATCACGTGATTTGAACAGCCAGTGTCTATATACCATTAGTCTGTCAAACACTTTCCATCAGACTCAGAAGCCATCAATAGCACATGTTCATCATTAGAATCTCCTTTGACTATATTTGCTTATTCTGATCTTCTTCCCTTATATGACCAACAATCTTTAGCAAAATGGCCAAACTGCTTACAATAATAACATTAAACCTTCTTTTTGTCAAACTTATCCTTACCCTTATAAGGTTTATTCTCATCAGAAGTAGAAGTTTCTGACTTCTGAAATCTATCACCACGTCTATTCTTGAGTTTTTATCAAGAATGCTTCTGGTCCTTTTTGACAAAAGAAGCCTCCAAAGTCTGCTTAATTTCCCTCTCAAAAATTCTTTCAGTCAGACGTAACTCATGCGCCTCTAGACTGCTTTGCAACTCTTCTATTCTCATGGTTTCTAGATCTTTAAAATGTTCAATTGCTACAACAATGTAATCAAATTGAGAAATAAGTAACTTTAATATCTTCTCAGTGATTACTTATTCAAAAAGGATTTCTTCACAAGTCTTCATCTCATTAGTGATCAGAATCACTCTGAGAAGTACTCAGAAACCTTCTCATTGTTCTTTATGTTGAGATTCTCATATTGCTTTCGCAGGAATTGAAACTTTACGTTCTTCTCTGATGCGTCACCACCATAACATCTGACCAGTGTGTCCCATGCCTCTTTCGTTGTCGTCGAATTAACAATCTTCTCAAACACATTCACATCCACACACTGATGGATGTAGAACAACATCTTCTGATCTTTCTTCCTCTTGTCTCTCTGTTCATTTCTCTCTTCTTTCGCCGCATCTGTTGCTATCAGATCATAGCCATTGGTAACAAGCTCAAGCACATCTTGAGCCCCAAATAACATGCACATCTGAATCATCCATATGTTCCAGTTCTTCTCATCAAAAACAGGAAATTTGATACTCAGACTACCGTTTCTGTTCATCTTTAATCTTGTACAACTCACTCAGATCTCACAAACACAATATTTCTCAACCCTACAGAATCAAAAAAAATGTGAAACTGTTCAGATTTTGTTCAAAATTCAACACAAAACCAGAACCAAAATCAATCACACAAACGCCTCACGTTTCACTCGTGTTTTCCTGTGAATCAGAACCGGAACTCTAAATACTAATTGTTAGTGCACAAAAATCAATGATGAACAAAAAAATATATTTAAGAGAATAGAAAATGACGGTTATAAAACTGCAAGAGAAATAAATATTATTGTTGTATTTATGACATTTACAACTAATCCATTTATAAAAAAAAAATGAATGTCATATAAATCCTAATAAAATAGACTTAATAATTAAGTTATAAAAAACAATTAAAAATACTAAAATTTTCTTGTTTTGATAGGTGTATGATGTAGAAGAAAATGAACTACTAGGTGTGTTAAAAAAAGCGTGTATGTGCAAACTGCAAAGTGTCATCATGCATGCTACACAAGCTTTTTATGTTATGGTAATAACATAGAATATTTATGTTATGGTAATAAAATAGTTACTTTTAGCTTTTTATAATTAAAAAAATTATAAAACTTCGGTGTGTTAAAAAAGCATGCATGCGCAAACTGCAAAATGTTATCATGCATGCTACACAAGCTTTTTATGTTATGGTAATAACATAAAGTAGTTATGTTATGGTAATAAAATAGTTACTTTTAGCTTTTTATAAGTAAAAAAATTATAAAAGTTACTGAACTTTGAAAACCATAAAAAGAAATGTTTCATTTTCTTATCAAACTTTTGACTTGTTTAATTATATAAAAAATAATGAAAACAAAGGTAAATATAAACTAAATATCCTATACCCCTACCATACCCATGGACTCAGTTCAAAAATAATAAATCCAAATTATTTAAATTTAGTTCAAAATTTGATGATAAAAAATAACACTAGTACGGGTTGACAACAAAGTTCATCATATCCTAGGAAGTGAACGGTCGTGATTCAATCCCCAACCACGTATCCCAACCAGCAACTCAGCTGAAGCAATCAAGAACTCAATAGCCTGCTGCGGCGACAGAAACTCCACCACACTCCGCAGCGTCCTCAGCCGTAGCTCATCCGCTTTCTTTATAATGCCCACCAGGCGTTGTATCTTATCATTGATTTCAGCCTCCGAACCCATCATATCGGTTGCACTGTCTTGCCACTCTGATAACTCCTCCGTTATGGCATTCTCTTCCTTCACCTTTTCATTTTCCAATACATGATAATAAACATAATAGGAGTAATAAATAAACCTAACACGACGGAAGTTAAAAGCGTAGCGAGAAAGTGATTTTTTTTTACTTACGGTGTCACATTGCAAGTCGCTAACACGGCGGAACTGAGTCGGTGAGAGATCACCGAGGTCACCGGTTCTTAGTCCACGAAGGATGTCGATAATGTGAGACTCAAAGAGAAGAGATGATTCAGTGTAGATGAGGTGAAAAGCTGTGGTGGGTCTCCACCCTGCGATCCAGTGAAGGGATTGTTCAAGTGTGGTGGCCCAAGGAGATGCTAAGACGTGGAGAGGATCTTTTTCAGCAGCGGTTGATTTAGCGTTGAAGTAGTCTTCGTGGTGGGACATGACCTTGCGGATTTGTTCCTGTGTGTCGGTTTGGTTTGGTGGTGTTGTGAGTTGGTTGATTAAGCGGGTGAATTGGTCGTACCAGGAGGCGTAGAATTGGGCGAAGGTGGATGTTGTCATTGGTTCGGGTGGTGGGGTTTGAGTTTGGGGTGTAGTGAGAAATGGATGTGTTGGGGTTGAAAAGAGGGTTTGGTGAAGATGATGTTTTTTTTGAAGCGGTGAAGAAAGTGAAGTGGTGGTGGGGTAGAGAAGGGGAGTGAGTATTTGAGGGGTGAAGACGCGTGGAATCTTACGTGTAGTGATCAGCTTGAGAGTTCAGGGGTTGCATGCATTTTCTTTTGGGATGTCTTTGATTGTCAAAAGAAAATGAGTAGAGTAAAAGAAATATAAGGGTATGCAAAAGAAATAAGAGTGCATGCAAATTTTTTTTTAAGGTTTCAATAATTTTAAAAATATTTAAGATTTTAGATTTATTTATTTGAGTTTTTCTTATGCAATAAAATTTATGATACTGTTTGAAAAAATTTATTAAAATAATTTATAATATTATTTATAATTTTTTGAAATTTATTTTTATAAATTTTTAAAATAACTAACGAAATAATATATAATTGTTCTTGCTAAACATTAAATATGAGACTTCTCTGTCGTTTGGAGGAGGACAGGGAGAATCTTAAACGAATGAGAGGATGTTGTCTGTGATATTGAGGGATTTAGAGACTTACACAAGTATGTGTGTGCTCTAAGCGATGTGTCTTGCTTACTCTTTAGTCGGGAGCCTCATATATAGAGGTGCATGAACCTTATTGATTATTGCATGTAACTGTTATGGTTTTCCATGTTACGTAACCGAGTTGTCTTAAAGGCAAGTAACGTCCGCCGTCGTCAATGATGGCTATTATCATAATGTGCGGTGTCGTATAATGATGAGCGGTTACGCCCTCAATGGTACGGCTATTGTGTAACGGCTCCATTAAGATCGGGCTCATGGTAGCCTCTGGATCTAGGGTATGAGCCCGACTGCTACCTCTTCATCTTCTTCCACGATCGATTACATGACCCTTCGATCACACAACTCGTTTTAGGCCTCGACCCGAGGTGGTAACTGGCTGATTGTCTACTTGCTTTTCTCGGTCTTTCAACTATGTTTTGCCTTTTATCTCTTCTAACCGGAGCAATAGATCTATGTATGAACATAAGCCCCACGAGCATATGGCTTTTACCTACAGCTTTATGATCGACCAACGTAGAAATGGATCTATGCTCCGGGTTGGGCCTCTAAGACCAGACGATGATACCTCGGCGTGCGTGTTACTCATACCGTAGTTTCTCAACCGTCCCCTAGTCCCTTAGGCGCAATTACTGCTAAGGCGAATTTTGAATGTTTATACATGCTTCCTCTTCTTAAGCGTTTCATTTCTCACAATTTTTCTTTTATAAAAATCTTTCTTTTTCTGTTTCCGAAAGACTCTCCTATTTCCCTTTGCAAGCGTTCTCGTCTGTTTCTTCTAAAATCTCTCAATCGACCACTGTTACCAGATATTTCTTCTCTCTCTTTACCTTATTTTTTGCATATTTTTATTTTTGAGGGATGGTTATCATCAGAGAGTGTAATGATTTTGGAAATAAAATACATAACAGTAATGAGGAGCAGAAAGTCGTATGGGAGGAGTGTATGCAAGAGATGAGAGCTGCTTTAGGTGTAGATGAGTATGCATGGGTCATGAATAAAGTTTATAGTGATGTTTTTACTTCTGAAAGTGATTCTAACCCCGATTCTTCAGGTTCTGTGGAGGTCCTGATGGAAACTTCCGACTCTTTTAGTGAGGAGGTGATGGGTTATGATCAAAGCTTCATGGATGAGGTGGAGATAGCGAAGCTTCGCTCTCTGTGAAATATGTCATCGAATGGGAATGATGACGATGTGTTCCTGGAGGCATGTATCTCTGGAGAACGGGTCTGTATGTCCCGACCAAAGGGAGTACAGAACGAGTGATTTTATTTCTATGTCGAGGTGTTTAAGGATATGTTTATCCGTATCCCTTTCACTGATTTTGAAGTGGATGTGTTGAAGACGGTGAATGTAGCCCCTTCTCAACTTCACCCTAATAGTTGGGGTTTTATCAAAGCTTTTGAAATGATTTGTGAAGCGTTGGATGTGACTTCGACCATTGGTTTGTTTTTTTCTTATTTTGAAGTCAAGAACATAGGATTAGGGAGTTAGGTTTCCATTAGTGGAGTAACTCACTGGAGCTTCCTTCAAGCCTTTACCACTAATTACAAGGGCTTTAAGGACCGATTCCTTTGGGTTAGGTGCAGACCGAGGTGTCCTCAGGTTATTTTTGCCACTGATGGTCATCCCAAGTGTCTGTTGTATTGGACGAGGAGTCCCTTTACCCATATCTCAGTTCGATTATGACAAATTGAGTGATGTTGAGACTCAATCTTAGAAAGTATTAGACTCCTTTCATCCGTTCAAGGTCAAGGACTTGTTACCCTTGCCTGATAAAGTGGTTCCGACCTTTCTGGGTAAGGCCCATTTTAATTTTCCTCCGCCAAAGGGTCTTTTAACTCCTTTCTTACATAATCTTTTTAATGTTTTTTTACAGATAAGATGATTTGTCTCTCTGTTAAAGAGCAAAAGAAGTTGATGGCTGCTTCCTGTGCTTCCCGGAGAGGGGCATGAGAGCCTTTTGAGTCAAAATCCGACTTGACTGGTTTGGAACTCCGCATAGCAAAGAAGAAGAAAGGACCCGGCCAGAAGGCAGGCGTTATCATCAATGTGCCTCCATCACCGGCCAAGCATGCCTTGGAAATTGAGGAGCCCTCTCAAAGATCTCCAAAGAGGATGAAGACCCTAATCACTGATGAGGTCTGCCAGGTTGATTGGGAAGTATCAACTCTGATGCAGGAGACTGGTGAGGGCTCGGCTTTAGCCTCTAATGAGAATAAGTTCTAGTCAAACAACTTTGATGGGATGAAGTTCCTTTATGACCAACTTAATACCACCGAGGATGTCAACAAGGTGAAGAGCCTTAGTCCTCAGAAGCTCAACCAAAACATGAGTTCTTACCTGATGAGGTGTGTTGTGTTGGCTCGAGGTTTGTCTGATTTAGGGGACGACTTGGAGAAGAGGTGTACAAACCTTAAGAAGGATGTAAAACAGATGACAGAGAGCGAGAAGTCTTATGTTGATAAATGCTTAAATCTGGAGAAGAAGTTGCTTGAAGAAAGTTTAAAGAACAATTTTCTGACCAAAGAGAATGAGGATCTTAAGGACTCAATTGTCAAGCTTACTGATGGTTTGAATGCTGCAGAGAGGTCATGCACCAACTTGCAAAAGTCTTTGGAGAAGTCTCAGATGGATGTCCTTAAATTCTTGGGATATGGCTTTTGACCGGGCTAAGGATCAGGTGATGTGCCTCTATCCAGAGTTGGACATCTCTTCAGTAGACTTTTTCAAGAACATTTTGGATGGTAAGCTGGTGGACATAGAAGTTGATGAAGACGATGATGAGTCCCCAACCTCAGGTGAGCCGGGCACCGATGACGCTTCCCAGGCCGATGTGACCAAGTGATTTCCTTATTGAATACTTGATTGTTAGTCACCCTTTTTTGGTGGGTGCACCTTTATAATAACTTTTGCATGCTTTTTGCTTGTTCTGACAATTGCCCTTTGGGCCGTTTATCATTAATCATACTTTTGCTTTTATTTTGCAATTTTCGTTTATGTTGGATTTCACTTGTATGTATTTTTTATGCCCGCGCGTGAGAGGATTATGGATGTATGGTAGCCCCCTATGAAACAACTCGATGAAAATTATCAAATAATAAAGTCACAATTGAACGACGTTTATCCCACATGAAGGGAAAGGAGAACATCGAGAAAACCTGAGAAGATAGAAGTCACGGTCTTACGACCGAGAGATCGGGTAAGGGAGTTTGTTACGCAAGGGGAAGGTATTAGCACCCCGCGTACCCGTAGTACTCTATGGTATCCAGTCTTGTTATTTAACTTATGAGTGTGGAAGAATGCATGCAAAATAAATGTGGGGAAAAGAAGGAAGTATTTACGAATTTTTCTCGGTTAGGCCCCGCGAATTGTTGCCTACGTATCCCTTTCGAGGAATCAGGGCACCGTAGTTCGGCTCACATGTTTTTGTTTGTTTGTGTTTTTATGGGTAACAAACCCTTGTGAAAACCGTTTTGAGTTACGCCCTCAAGGCAAGATGCCACGTTTGATTTATTTGTTTTTAGTTACCTTGAAAAAGGGTTTAAGTGTGATTAAGATGCTTTATGATTTTCTAAGAAAAAGAAAGTTTTAGTTTTAAATGCAAATGAAAAAGGGAAAGAAAAGAGTCTATGAGATACTAGCTTATTTCTAATCCTAATGTTATCATATGATGGTGGTCTTAAAGTTAGGATTAACAAAAGAGAAACGTCTACCTAATGTTATCATGCATGGTTCGCAATCTAAGGTCTAACTTGCATCCGAAAGGAACAAGCACGTCCTAAGGGAACATAATATAGAAAGCGAGTGAGAAAACAAGCTCGAAAGAGCACACACATGAGATGGTAAAGAAAATAAGTGAAATGATTTAGTCAATGATCTATTCTATCTCTTCTCAGCGGCACTTCTTCCTCTTCTCAAAAATCTTGTCGTTAATATGCTCTGTCGCGCCGGAGGCGACATAGCCTCACCGTTTTCCACTCATCATCTTTGTTTCACCCTACTGAGCATGAATACCTCTATGCCTGTTGTCGATGATACCTTACTTTCCCCCAATCAAACTAAAGCGTGAAAACCCCTAGGAGACTCAAAGAAGAAATCAAACAATAATGGTGCAGAATTGATGCTTGATATATCAGGGCTTTGATCCTATTCATTGTACGTTATCATATGGTATCAAGATTAACAAGAGAAGATGGAGAATCAAGAATTTCGAAGCTACCAACCTACGGAACCGAGAATCGTTCTGGTAATCCTACAAGATCTCGAAGATGAAGAGAAAACCAGAGACTTTAAGGCAAACATGTAATAACAAAGCATCCAAAATTCTTCTATTATTCTTCTACTCCATTTCTGCGAATTTGTGTAGTTGTGAATTTCTTTGTGTTGCTCTCGTTCAATGTTATATGGTCATTGTAATGATGCGTTGAAGATGATGATTATGTGCATTATCATTGTGCAGAGAGTAGAGAGAGTGTTTTTTTGCAGATGAATGTTACAGAGAAGAACGGTTATGGTGAAGGTGTATGAAGGATGAAGATGGAGTGTTCAGAGGGAGAGAAATAATTGGAGGTGAAGTTTTGTGGTGATTCCCCCCATAAATGATGAAGAATCAAGATGATGATAGTTGAAGATGAATATTGAAAGGAGGAACGTGAAGTCAGAGAGGAGAAAGATTTAGAAAATGGTGAGTTTCTAGTAAATTTTCTCTGAATCAATAATCGTATTTTGTGAATTTTTTCTCTGTTGGATTATGATTGTGAATCCTCTCCTGTAACTCTAAATTTCTGTTATATATGCGGTTAGATCTGTTGATGATAAAGAGTGGAGATTCAATTTGAGATTGAGTTTGTTATGAGATATTTATTCTGTTAGAATTGATTTTCTGTTAAGAAAATGAAGAGTCAGATTGAGTCAGTTGGAAGTTCTGTTATGTGGTTAGTTATCTCAATTGGATATTTTGTTATGATTTTTGTTGAGCTGTTTTAATTGATTATTTTCCTATGATTTTTTTGGCTATGGAATAAGTCATGCAAGGTTGCTCATGGTTGACTGGTTTTGGGAATTCAAGTTAGTGAACTATTTTTAATTTTTGCAGGGCTATAAACTAGTTTTTTATTGTATAAATATGCAAGAATTGCTTTGGATTGAAATAGCAGGCATAGATCATGACAGGTTGTGATATGCATGTTTGGTCATGAAGATGGCTTGATGGAAGCAAACTAAAGCTGAATTGAAAACAAGATAGGGCCACACAGAAAACAATGATAAGAATCAAAGTGAAGAGTCAATGATCAACTGGTCACAAAGTGTGCATCTTTAAATGTGTTTCTTATTTTTGTAGTATATTTTTTATTCTTGGATATTGTAAGTGGTGCTGGACATTTGCAATGAATGTAATTGAATGGAATTGGCATATTTATAAATGCTTAGTTTTTAAAGTTCCATGATATCTTCAAATATTAAAATTACTTTTCTCTTCCGAATTGCTCTTGAAACTCTAAGTCTTTCTTCCTCTTTTGACTATTTGAAATAATCACCATGCTCAAATTCCCTTAAGAAAATGAATGGTCCTTGTGATTCTCTTCGAGTGGATTTCCATGTTTGAACATCAAAGTGAATGAGCTTTGGTATTTTCCATAACTTTTGACAAATTGGATTAATTAACATGTTTTGATGTCTTAAATTGGTTGCACGACCCTTACATCTCTTATAGACTTAAATGCCTTTCCATATGTGAACATCTTTGGCATAAATGATCTCTTTCTTCCTTCTTGATTCTTGATCAAAAACCCCAATGTCCCATAAGACAACGCTAAGTTTTAATCTAGAGGCAAAGAAAACTTGTGTCACAAGTAAACTAAGTGGTTGGATGAAATTCCTTGCACCAAGTGTATTCAAACCCTAATTTGTGATGTATACACCAAAACCTCTTCAATGATTTGCCCTTTGAACCATGGTAAAAACCTTTTGAAATTATGATGTTGCTTGATGAATAAGTCTATGTAGAGCCCTTCTCGGAGTCCACATGATTAGGGAAATAAGCCCTATTTCATTTGGAGGTGAGATGACTTTAGATGCTTGAGTTTGCAACCCTTGGGATGGTTATCAAGATTTTGTAGATTCATCAGATGATCTTGTGTGAGGGCCAAACCCTAATCACAATACTTGAGTCTTCAATTGAACAAACCTTGAAAAAAATATGAAACCCAAGTGTACCATGTAAGTCCTAATCTCATAATCATTTATCTTGAATACCAAGCCTTGTTGCTGACAAATGTATGCAGTGTAAAATGACCTAATGGAAGGTATGCAGATGAAATGAGAAGTGCAAAATGCATAAGCCAGATAAAAGTGAAAGGGTAGGACAAATTTGGGGTATTACACCCTGGTCACGTGGTTTTTTCAAAAACCATAGTGATTAGTTCTGAATGAAAGGCCCTAATCCTCTCTGATATGTCTGGTGCTGCTTTACAACAGATTAGTCATTCTGTTGGGAATGATTTCATCCCGGTCTTAATCTCCGTAGGGCTTGTAACTCTGTATGAGAGATCATTGTGCGATATATGAGTGTTTATTTAAGAATTTATTCTGCTTGTATTTTTAAGCCATCACCCAAAAAAATTTGTTTTGGATAGTCGTGTAGGCTTGTGGAGGTCGGGAGGCGTCTTTATATGCTTAAACACTTTTGAGTGTTGGACCATGTACTTATGGAAGCCAAGATATATGGTATATAAGGTTATGCCTACTTTGCTCAGGAGGATGACACTTTAGGTGGTTATAGTTTGGTCCGAGGTGTGATGTTCGAGGAGGTCACACCTGAGGTGGCTCAAGATGTGAACTGAGGTGTAGAACCTTTAAAGGGGAAAAATCTGATTTAAGGTTCATCATCGAGAAGGTTACACCCGAGGCAGCTCAAGATATGAACCAAGGTGTAACCCCGGAAGGCTATACCTGAGGAGGTTTAAGTTTGACCCAAGGTATAGAGCCTTTGAAGGGGCTGAATTCGATTTAAGGTTCATCGCCGAGAAGGTTACACCTGAGGCGGCTCAAGATATGAACCAAGGTGTAATCCCGAAAGGCTATACCTAAGGAGGTTTAATTTTGACCCAAGGTATAGAGCCTTTGAATAGGAGGAATCTGATTTAAGGTTCATCGCCGATAAAAGTTACACCTGAGGCGGCTCAAGATATGAACTGAGGTGTAGCCCGGAAAGGCTATACCAGAAGAGGTTTAAGTTTGAACCAAGGTATAGAGCCTTTGAAGGGGCGGAATCCGATTTAAGGTTCATCACCGAGAAGGTTACAACTGAGAAAGATCAAGATATAAACCAAGGTGTAACCCGAAAAGGCTGTACCTGAGGAGGTTTAAGTTTGAACCAAGGTATAAAGCCTTTGAAGGGATGGAATTCGATTTAAGGTTCATTGTCGAGAAGGTTACACTTGATGCGGCTCAAGATATGAACCAAGGTG
This sequence comes from Vicia faba, assembly GCA_948472305.1. Lineage (NCBI taxonomy): Eukaryota > Viridiplantae > Streptophyta > Magnoliopsida > Fabales > Fabaceae > Vicia > Vicia faba. The sequence goes on from OX451735.1 coordinate 544,843,110, forward strand.
TAACTTAAAAAGGCTATACCTGAGGAGGTTTAAGTATGAACCAAGGTATAGAGCCTTTGAAGGGGAGGAATCTGATTTAAGGTTCATCGCCAAGAAGATACACATGAGGTGGCTCAAGATATGAACCAAGGTGTAACCCGAAAAGGCTATACCTGAGAAGGTTTTTGAACCAAGGTATAGAGCCTTTAAAGGAGTCTGTTACGTGAGGGGAAGGTATTATCACCCCACACGCCCATAGTACTCCACAGTATCCACTCTTGGTGTCTATCTTATGGGTGTGTTTAATATATGCTTATTGCTTAATACTGAGGAAGAATGCGTGCAAAAGGAAGGAGAAGATAATGTAGGGAAAATAAAGTTATGCTCGCTTGGACCCTACCCCAATTCCTACACATCCTTTTTGAGGAATCATAGTTATCGTAGTTCGGATCACATGTTTTATTTGTTTGTGTTTTTTATGAACAATGTTAATTCTGCCTTCTGCCGCAGCTCGACCTTTGGAGACTCACGCATTGGTACAGAAGTAAATTAACATGTCCTTACCTGAAAATGATTTTGAGTTATGCCCTCAAGGCAAGATGCCACGTTTGATTGGTTTGTGTTTTGTTACTTTGAAAAAGGGTTTAAGTGTGATTAGCATGTTTTATGATTTTCTAAAAAAAAAAGAGTTATAGTTTTAAAGGCATATGCAAAAAGGGGGAATAAAAGAGTCTACTTGAGACTACCTTATTTCTAATCCTAATGTTATCATACAATGATGGCCCTACGTCAAGGATGAAAGGGAAATCTCTACCTAAGGTTAGCATGCATGGTTTGCAACCTAAGGTCTAACTTGTATCCGAGAGGAACAAGCACATCCTAAGGGAACATGGTATAGAAAGTGAGTGAACAAACAAGCTCGAAAGAGCACACACATGAAATGGTAAAGAAAAGAAGCGAAATACTTTAGTCAAGGGGAGCGGATCACCCAAGACAAACAAGCGGGAGTGAAATTCAAAAGAAGAGAAATGCTTTAGCTAAGGGGAGCGGATCACCCGAAGCAAAAAAGCGGGAATAGGATGTAAAATAAAAATGTGATGTCCAAAGCGACTGAACACCTAACTAAGATATAGAAGATCGAGGTAAGCGACATAAGGCAATATGAACAATCACATAGTATTGGCATCGACCAATGCGAACTCCTGACAAAGTGTGGGGGTTTGCTTGTGAAACCCTTTTCCACTTGACGACTCGATAACAAGAGTAGGCACAACTCCAAAGCATCATGGTGTGTCACGAGCTAAGGATGACATGGACGAAATTGCGCGGGTTGATTTCTAACCCCTTCCTGCTCGCCTCTTTTTGAGGACTTCAATAAGGGATGGGGGAATAGTCCAGGCACAAATATAAACACACCTGCAAAATACCTACGCAAAGGTATGGTTTTAAACAAACCACACACAAGTAGCACACAATGGCAAATAATGCGGAATTACCCTAAACAGGTCTTTAAATAAACCAGAGGGGTTCCTGACATAATCAACAATGGAGACCCCCGTCATACATCTACATTCCTACTTCTCATGGAAAGGAAAACAATAAAGTTCCTACTTCTCATGATCTCTAGAAAAGCGGTAAAGTGAGGAGAAATATAAAAGTAGTAGCGACGACTACCAAAATAAGCAAATCATCGAAAGCAGACGAAAGCAATGTAGAACCAAGGATTACACATCGAGCAAGCTTCACCAAGAAAGAAACAAAGTCAGAAACGATATCCAACTAAGATAAAAGTAAACACGTGTTATGAATGCAACACGTAATCAGAAGTTCCTGCACAAAGCATCATAAAATATCACATGCATCTGGGAAACATATAATATGATATGAATTTCTCAAGACGATAAGAAATAAGGCGTGTCGCATCGAAAGCGAGCATAAGCCATATGCTTCGATCATATAACAACTTGTTATGTTACATGATCGAAATCACCAAAAGTGTAACTTGCACAATGAACAAACATGTCAAAAATAACGAGGCACGACAGTGTGAAAAAATGAATAAAAACTAAGACAAAAAGTATTTTTTATTTTTTATTAATTTTTTATGTGAGAAAAATTCTAAAAAAACAAAAAAATTAATTCCTAAAGTTGATTAAGAAAAACTAACAAATTTTGTAGATTTTATACTTTTTGTCAAGGAAAAATTAAAAAAGAAAAAGTCCTAAATCTAACAAAGAATTAGTGAGCTCTGGGAGGTGCAAAGCCTAAACAGGCTCTATGAAGCAACAATCTGGGCTCCAGGCCCATTGCAAAAGTGATCCATCATGAGTTTTTTATTTTGTTTTTTTTAACTACTCAGCTTCAAAAAGAAGGGGACATGTGGGCCTAGAGGGAGTTAAGATGTGTAGAGGTTCAACAGATCCAGCACAATCCATATCTTTAGCATTTGATTCATTTTGTAAATAATTTTTTTTAAACAATAAAAATAATTAAAAATGGAATAGAGGAACAATGCTGTTTTTAAGAGTTTTAGGGTTAAACAAAAAGAAATGTGACGCTTGTACTTTATCAAGCTCAGAAGCTCTTCTCCCTTCCTCCTCATGAATGGCACCGCGATTTCTTCTCATCCTTCGGCGATCTTCCTCGTCATTTCACCGTCACCACATCACCGAAAATTCATTCTTTCTTCTTATTGTCTGTCACCTCATCTCACAGCTTCAATCCTTCCTTTGCCCGACCTCGCTCTCTTTTGTTCAATTCCTCCCTTCTCTGTCGCTTATCTCCGACGAGTTTCAAACATAAAGTAGTTCTAAGATCCACATGTTCAGAAAGTAACTTGCGAATCGAAATTATGTGAAAGAGATAAAGTTTTGACAATCATAGAATCCAATCGTGGTTCACAAGCATTCAAGTAATCTCTTATGCAAAGGCGATGCAGGAAAGAGATATCGAAGTCTACCTATCGAAGATCGTCCAATGCAACTTTGACAATGAAGAATAGAGGCATATGTAATATGGTGGGAGAATTCACTTGGTTGTTTTACGTTTGATCGCAATTGTTGCGGATAGCAAGAGTCACCACCGACTTTTCTTTTATATAATAAGGAAAGGGTGAAAAGAACAAGAAAGACCTTTGAGATATTTTCTTAAATTCGGGGGGTAGTGTTGTACCCCAATTTTTTCCTCTAAGATCCCTTCATCATACCATATTGATTCAATCACAACAAGATCACATTAGGGCTTTTGGTTCTCCTCCCCATCTTTAGCTTTTCTCTTTGAGGAATCACCAAGCACCTTGACTTGTTTTTATTTTGTAATCATTCATGTTTTGTTTTTTATTTTCCTTTTAATTAATAAAATGCAATTTTAGTTTGTCTTACTTGTTAATAATGTAGGTAAAGGCAATGTGGCTTAGCAAGTTGATCCATGGGTTCATTGGTTTATTTACATGCCCTAGTCAATAAAGCTTGAGAAATCCAAACCTCACCATTGAAGTTGTTTTGGAAGAAATTGCATGGCAAGGTTTATTTTGGTTCACTACATTTCAAAGTTATCAAAATTGATTCAAAATTACAAGGGGTTGATTGAAGAAGTTGTCATGTTTGGACAAGGTCTTGTTCCCATTGGTCACAGGTGCATATTTCTCTTAATTATCAAGATATGGAAGTGGTTTTGGTTGATATGAGTTCTCATTATCATCCTCAACAACTTCTATCTTCAAAGCAAAAGTGTTGGTACAAGAAGGTTGTTTAAAATTGTCAAAGTTCCTCAAAGCATTTTCTTGATCTAGGAGTTAGGGTTTTGAACTTCAAAGAAGTATATCTTGCTCATATTTTGGTATTTTTGAGTGATTACAAATACATCCTTACCTTCAAAGGGTTATTAACAAATCACTTCAAAAGTTTCAAGGAGTTTTCATGTGGAGGAAACTTGATGATGAAGAAAGATTACAAGTCCTCCAGATGAACCCCCAATTTCCCATGTGTGACTTCAAATGATTATAACTTGGTAAATTTTTATCACCTTGAGCCCACTCTTTTTCCACAATGATCTTGAGGATGTGAGCTTTATTCCTTATTTTATGTGCAAAGTAAGAAAAGGGATGGAAGATGCCCTAAGGATACAAAAGATTATAGGTCATTTCATGATTTTTTCCAACTTCAACAATTCACAACTCTCTCAATTTTTGGAGATTTTGAATGGTTAAAGTTTCAAAATGTAATTCAAGATGTCTATTTCATGCCATCTTTTTGGGTCAAGAGCAAATTCCAAGTAGAAGGCCATTTTTGGATGCAAAACATTATAGGTCACTTTTGAAGAAAAACTTGAAATATTTCTAAGTATGGAAAGTCAACCTTTTCCCCCCAACTTTGACTCATTGTAACTTTTAGCTCAAACATCCATTTGATTCCATTCTTTTCCCATTGTAAATATTGTAACCTCATCTTTCTAAAGCATCAAGAATCATGCTCTAAGACCCCTTGAGCTGAGAATGCCATTGATTTGAACTTAGTAACTTGAAACTGAAGTTTCTTCAAAAGTCAGAATTTGAAATCATTGATTTATCTTCTAAACACTTTATTTCTGGGTGTTTTTGCTTCTAAACATGTTTAGTGAACTTCCATAAGTGAATAGTATAGCAAAACGCGTGTTTTGGATGAGTTTTGATAAAAGTAGAAGTCACACTTTTCTTGTTTGCAACTTCACACGATTTCCCTCCAAATTTCATCATTTCACACGCTTGAACATTCCATTTGATTCCCTATAAATAAAGGGTAATCCCTCATTCATTTCCTCAAGCTTGAACAACCAAAATCACCCTGCCAAACTTGCTCCATAACTCAATTTTCTGTAACTTCGAAATCAGTGTTCAAGCCTTTTTCAATTTAATTTTTCTATCAATTCACCTTCCTTTATCTTCCCTGAAGCTAACCATAAAATTACCTTCAAGAATCGTGCCCTATAGTGCTCCATAGAAGTCTAGTTTCAGAGCTCTGCAACTCAACTTCAATTGGTAGATTTCTCCATCAATTCTTCAAAACTTTGATATCATTGTGAAACTCTCATTACCCTGGTTCTAGTTGCAACACTTGCTTTTATCTGGAAACACATTTTGACCATGAAATTTCAAATCCCTTTTCAAAACTTTCCTCCCAAATTGCTTGAGCTACAGTTTATATAAATTTGTCGCGAATGTGTGGTTGTCTTTGTCTTGAAGAGACAAAGCATTAATGATTTAGTGCTTTATTCACTAAAGTCCATAACATGCACAGCGCGCCAGATCCACTTGATCTGTTTACTAACGTGTTTTGATATTGATCAGATGGCCCATATTTTTTTGGTTTGATATTTTATTTTCTGATTTTTATTTTAATTATTTTAAATTTCAAAAAATCATTGAAAATTCATTTTTAGTCCAAAAAATCTGAAATAATTATGAAAAATATTTTTGATTTTTCTCTTTCTGATTTTTATTTTTTCACAATTTTATTTTGTGTTTTGATATTTTTTATAAATTTTCACTTTATTTGAACTGTTTTAAATGTTTAAAAATACTTTTATGCATTTTTAAATTATAAAAAAAATTATGGAATGATTCAATGATATTGTGACAAATATTGGTGACCTCATTTATTTTTTATTTCTGACTTTGTTATTTTTTATCATTTTTGGTTTATTTTACTCATTTCTTTTAATTTTAAAAATAGTTTCTGACTTTAAAAAATTACCAAAAATTTTATAAATATATTTGAGTTCATTTCTGATATTCTATGGTCACACTTAATATTTATTGATTAATTTGAACATAGTTGGTATTTTTCTTTCTTATTTCTATTTTAAAACATTTTTTAAACCTTTTTAATGTATATATTAAATGCAATATTATTTTGTGATTATTTTCTAGCCGATCTTAGGTTGAATTTTTAATCATGAACTTTATTAACATCATTGAATCCATGGTGTTGAGTCTAACTCCACAAAAAATGGATGAATGATTTTAATAATAGTTTGATTAAAATTTAATCCAAATATGGTTTATATTCTTTCCCACCCCTCTTCATCTCATCCCTTTCTTATTGCACTAAGTGTTATTGGAGCATGATCTCTATATCATGTCTCAAAACAAATGGTGCATAGATTTCTATTGACCGGCCTCAAAATAGGTGCGACTTCTATATAAGTCCACTTACGATTGCTTAACATAGCGCTAAATTTTGTCCCGATTTGAATAAATGATCATTTGTGGCCCAAACCTATGTTTGCAAGCCCAAGTATGTTAATTTGACCTCTTTGATCCAATAATCTTGAGATTCATTGTGTGGAAGATTTGGTTCTACCAATCCTCTAATGGATCTATAACACTTTTGGTCAATGCGAATCACTTAAACATCGTTGATCATTAAATGGTGCTTTTGAGGATTCCAAATGGGTGATATATTTGACAAAAAGCAAATGCAACTTGTTGTGTGGAGGCTTTGGTTCTACCAATCCTCTAATTAGTTCCAAATGCAAGTTTCGAGATGGTCATCCAACTAACCATTAATTATTAAATAGTTTTACTTTATGTTTTTATTTTTATGCTTTATTTATCATTTACTTTAAGCATTATATTTCATGCCATTTTTATTTTGCTCACTTGAGCATTTATATTCTTGTTATTTTTATTTTGCTCACTTGAGCTTTTCATTTCTCTTTTAAGACACCTAATAATCAACATGAACCCTAAAAAAGGATTTAATGATACTTGGACTATTTGGTTACTATCCTTGGCATTGTGGAGTTTTGGACTTCTTGGACTTATGATTAGAAACTTTGGCCTATGTTGGAGACCTTGTGACCTTAATTGATATTATGTCTAGAGTTCTTAAGGTTTACATCAAGACTATGGGTTGTTTGTTTGTTTTGTATGTGGGTTATTATGATTACATTCTTTGTTTGTAATCTAAAATTCACCCGTATACAACCGTTACTCTGTCCAATTTTTGTGAAGACTTAATACACTTGAAGTTTGGTTCTCTCAAGAGGTCTAGTATCTTTGCTTGCTTGGTTTCAATCCAAAGAATGAGAATTTTATCTTGACTCATAATGTCAAGTATTGGCTTCTTGTTGGTTAGATGGTTCTTATCCCTAACTTTTACCTTATGCTTTAAGATAGTCTCTTCTTCTCCTTCCACCTTCTTTAATTTCAAAAATCTTCTTTCTCTTTTTGAAAACTCTTTGTTTTTAAACTTAAACTACTTTCATAATAAACTTGGATCTAGGTCCATGTATTTTCAAAACCTTTTCATCAATAAACTTCAATCAACTTAATAATACCTTGACATTTTTGTGAGAAGACTAAAAGTCAATCAATCTCATTTCAAACTATTTTGCCAGTTTGGCTTTATATTTTAAAACTTTTATCAAAAGATAAGACTCTTATCAATCCTTGTAGTGATGCAAACAACTATACTTCTACAATATGTAGTGAAGAGATATATTTTCCGCTTGGGTGTTCAGTGAGGCATTGTTGATTTTAAAATCCAAGCCATATCCTCCACTTTGAGATGATGCAAATTCTCCTTTCTCATGATTGTGGGTAGTAAGTATGTTTTCCACACGGACAATGACAATGATGTCTATCTCATAAAATTAACCAACACACTTATGTTTTTAAAATTTTTAAAGAGGAACTACGTGTACCATGATCCCCTATTGCAGGAAAGGTGCTACGTAGGCACTAAAGTTTCACAACCGCGGCGGGTGCAAAAATAATAAAAAATATATTTCTTCTCTCACCTCCACCATCTATTTTACATACAACATTTTATAGCCAAAATATACAGATTTTTCAAAGAGGTTCCTGTGGAGTACCATAGATTTTTAGGGTGCTAATATCCTCCGTTTTCATAACCAACCCCCTTACCTTGAATATTCCCCCCTCTTTTTTGGGTTACTTTCTCTTTTCCCATTCCTTTGGAAACAATAAAGCATGGTGGTGATTTTTATTTTGATATGTATAAGTCTAGTCAATCCAATGGCTTAGTCTTAAACATTTCTACCGCTACAGAAAAAATGGCGACTTCACTGGGGAAAGATTGACCTCTTGCTGGTCCATCCCTAAGTGGGTTGAACCTATCTTTGTTTATATCTGTATATGTGATATTGTTGTTTATGTGTTATATGTTATATATATGTTTTCCTGGATTTTCCTAGTTTCAGGGTGCTTGGTGATTACTCATGAGTCCTATACCCGGACTTGGGCAAACTTTAAGATAGGACGGGCGGCATAGTCATGTTAACTTTGAGGGAGTAATACAAAAAAATGAGGCATGAGATCCCCCACTCAGTAAAGGCCCCTTTGACTGTAGTGTCATTTACCGAGTAATCGGGAAGACCTACTACTTTTGACCTGGAAGCCTGCTAAAGCTGAGGACCGTAGAATACTTAACCCATCTTGGCCTTTTAGGTGTAGCGCGGAAGCTATGGCGGAGTAATTCGGAAATAGTTTTCACGTGATACTACGCTCAGACGATTTTTTCTTGAGAATATTACTAATTACCGAGTTAATCGGGAAGTTGGTAATATCCGAAAGAAGGATGTAGACTCTGGGAACCTCTAGAACCTTGTTCGGCAGGTGATAACTTTTATACCACACCTTATGGGTAGTACCTTCGACCTCGTGCTCGTGATGTTGAACCTATGAACCCTATGTGTATGATCTTGTGTGTGATTATTGCATCATGCATCCATCCACTCATAAGCATCTTTTGAAGAAATTTCATTTCAAGGGACTTAGAAGTTGACCATTTGTGAATATCTCAGGTACCTTTTGACTATGGATTCTGGAAAAAGAAAGGGCGAAAAATACAGTTTCAAAGATCCCAAGATAGATGAGTTGATCAGTCTAATTCCCGAGATTGAGTGTTCTGCAGATTTTTGGAAGAAGTATGGATCCATCATTCCTCTCATGAAGCTTAGGATGAAGGAGGGTATTCTCTCAACCTTAGTCCAGTTTTATGATCCGATGTATCATTGCTTTACTTTCCCTGACTATCAGTTGATTCTTACACTAGATGAGTATTCTTATCTGTTGGATTTACCTATTACCGATCGTGTTCCTTTTACTGGTTTGCAGGGTGAGCCAAAACCACACGAGATTGCTGCTTTGATCCATCTGGGGAAGTATGAGGTTGAAGTCGATATGACTACTAAAGGAGGGATTAGAGGATTACCAGCTCAGTTCTTATTGGAGAAAGCTTGTTACTTTTCAAGAATGAGGAGTACAGTCGCTTTTGAGGCCATCTTTGCTCTACTTGCTTATGGCTTGTTTTTATTTCCTAATATGGATAGGTTTGTTGACATTAATTCTATCAGGAACTTCATGATTGGAAACCCAGTTCCTACATTCTTGGGTGATTCTTATTACTCTATTCATCTTCAGAATTCTTATCATGGGGGTATGATTATCTGTTGCACGCCTCTATTGTACCGGTGGTTTATTTCTCATATGCCTCAGTCTGATGCTTTTTGGGATGTCAGGAAGGAACCCCATTGGGCTCCTAAGATCATGGCACTTACTCACTCAGATATTGATTGGTATCATTGGGTTTGCCATGATGTAGAGATTGTCAACAGTTGTGGTAGTTTCTCCAATGTACCTCTTCTTGGTACAAAGGGAGGAATTAACTACAACCCTGTTCTTGCATGACGACAGCTTGGTTATCCGATGAGGGATAAACCAAATAGTATTAATTTGAGTAGTTTCTTCTTGAAGGAGGGAGAAGAGCATAAGGAAGCTAGGGAGCAGATTGCGAAGGCCTAGTGTCACATTCATAGGAAGAGTAGGAAATATTTGGGACCTAGGGGGTTGTTTCTATGGAGCGATATCTTCAGTGGGTTCAAGTGAGAGTTATTCAGGTGAAGATGTCGTATTCCCGGGAAGCACCTATGCCTGATTTATTTGTGAAGACCACTCCTCCCTTATTGGATGATGTGGAAGAGCTACAGCTTGCTTTGGTCAGGATTCAGCAGGAAAAGGATGCTTGGAAGAATAAGTGCCAAACTTTAGAGATTTCCTATAGAGCAGATTTGAAGGAGAAAGACGACTTGATTGAGATTCTTGAGAGTCGGGCTGTAGAGACCATAGAGAGGCAAGGGGATTTATTTTCCTTTAAGCCTCAGTCAGATGCTAGTTGCTCACTTCATGATTCAGGTGATTGGAAAGAGGTTGCCACCAGATATGCAGAAGAAAACCAGAGGTTGGAGGCTCAGATTGCCAAGCTTACAGGGAAGCACCAGCGTATAGAGTGACCTCCGTCAGCTTTACTTCTTAGGGTTTTAGACTTTATTTTCATCTTGTACTTGGGATTGTTGAAACTTTTAGTCCATTTTAAAGTTATTATAATAAAAAATTTCAGTATTTCAAAATGAGTTATTACTTTGATATTTACAATATGTCTATAAATCTTTAAGTCCCTTGAAATATCAATAATAAAACAAATCACGTGCATTGCATATCATGCATCATATTGCACATATTTCTTGCATTTGTTATGCATATCTAGGTGTCTTACCAAGCTTCTTTACTTTGTTCAGCAAGTTGTCTCACCACTACAACACTCGAGCTAACTTCATAAGGAAGATGGACAACTTAGAATAAGAGAATCGCGAGCTGCACGAGGAAGTTTCTTTTTTGAAGGCCGGCATGGACAATCTTACTACTCTAATGGAATCTCTGGTGGCTGCTCAGAATTAACCACCGAGTGTTCAACCTCAACAAACAAGGGTCATTGCTGAAGCTCTGACTGTTCCCGTGTTTGCTACTCCAGCTGTTGTTCAGAACCGCATGCCTCAAGGTTGTCCATGGGGAATGCCAGAGAACTTAACGCCTGAAGGTTTCAATCTTGGTCCTCAAGATACTCTAGTTGTTCAGACTATTATTACTCCTGCACCTCCTGTGGCGCATGCTGCTCCTGCTGCACCTCCTTTGGTAAATGTGGTCCCATTTGTTAATGATGATATGTGTCATCCTTTTCCTCCACCAAGTGAAGAATTGGGTCTCTATGATAGAATGGATGATTTTCAAGAACAGTTTGACAAGATGCAAAGGGAGATGAAGGCCCTCAGGGGAAAGGAGTTGTTCGAGAAGAATGTGAATGATTTATGCTTGGTCTCGAACGTCAAGATACCTGTGAACTTTAAGGTCCCGAAATTTGAGAAGTATAAGGGCAAAACTTGTCCTCGCGCTCATCTTGTGATGTATATAAGAAGAATGTCTACCCATACTGATGATCAGCGCCTGCTGATTCACTTTTTTCAGGATAGTTTGACTGGTGCTGCACTGAAGTGGTATATGAGTTTGGACAATGTCAATATCCATACTTTCAATGACTTGGGAGAAGCATTTATCAGACAATACAAATAAAATGTGGACATGGCGCCTGAATGTGATCAACTAAAGGCCATGGTCCAGAAAGACAGGGAATCGTTCAAAGAGTATGCACAGAGATGGCGTGAGGTAGTCTCCCAAGTGATTCCTCCCATGGAAGAGAATGAGATGACTACGATTTTCTTAAAAATGCTGGGTGATTTCTACTATGAGAGGATGGTAGCGAGTGCGCCAAGTGACTTTACTGAAATGGTAGGCATGGGTATCTGATTAGAAGAGGTTGTAAGAGAGGGTCGTTTAACAAAAGGTGAAAGTTCTGGAAGTACAAAGAAGCCATCCTAAGGGTTTGCCAAAAAGAAGGAAGGATATACAAATGCTGTTATGCAAGAGAGGAGGGTTAATCCTCCTAGAAGAAATTATTAGCGTCATCAGCAAGTCGCCTCAGTTACTCTAGTTGCTGGTGTAGCCCCGACTACTGTTGCTTATCAGAGACGATCCTATCAGAGGAATCAAGGGTATAATCAAAGAAGGGAGAGTTATGACCCTATCCTTATGAGTTATACAGAATTACTCCCGACGTTAATTCAGAAGAAGTTGGTTTAGACCCGACCACCTCCCTATGTACCATCACCGTTACCTTGGTATTACAAGGCAGACCAAACATGTGCTTTTCATCAGGGGAGCACTAGGGAACAATGTTGAGAACTGCTATCCTTTGAAGACTCAAGTACAAAAATTGGTGAAGTCTGGTATCCTATATTTCAAGGATGTGGGCCCTAATGTGAAAGATAATCCTCTACCAAAGCATGGATGAGCAAATGCGGTGGACACAGTGGCCGGTTGTCCAGGTGACTTCCAGATTTTTGATATTAATTTGGTTAGAAGAGATTTGGTGAAAATGCATGTAGACCTCTATGAATTTAGCTACTATACGCATGACCACGCCGATTGTGCTATTTGCAGTACAAATATACAGGGTTGCGACAAGATAAAGGCTGATTTGCAGGAGATGATGGATGAGGGCCTCATCCACATAATCAGGCCCAGGGCAAAGTATGAAGAGGAAGTAAACATGATTTCTGGATGTCATGGAGAGTTCATAATCTTTGATTTGGAATACATGAATGAGGATCTTGTACAATTTCATGCTACTTTCTGCCACATGGCTGGTCAGGTAGAACATCAGTATGGATCTTGCCGAATTTGCAGTCGGGACTCCCGAGGATGTTCAATTGTAAAGAAAGGTGTTCAATTGTTGTTGGATAATGGAACTATCAAGGTTACAGGCCAAAGTAATGATTACCATGAAGTTGATGTGATTGAGGTTTGTTTGGCTGAAGAAGAGTCAGATGATGAGTATGCCTCTGCAGATGAGTTTTTCTCCTCGGATGAAGATTTGTTTTCCAGAGATGACTTTGTAATGACTGAATATTTTGAAGAGGGAGTAAACATTATTGTGCCTTTTTTTGGTGCACCCGCCCATTTGGAAGTTGAATATCATAGCAAGCCAGTTGTTACTCCATTGGTGATTAGTTTGCCGGGTCCTGTCCGCTACAACTCAGATAAGGTTGTACCCTACAAATATAATTCTACAATATTAGATGATGGTGTGGAAGTTCCCATCCATCCAATGCCTAATATCAGAAATATTGTTGAGACTAGCAGAGTGACCCGCAGTGGTCGTGTATTTGCACCAGTTATTCATGGGGATGTTAGTATTGGAAAGAAAATTGTTGAAAATGTTGAACCCAAGAAAGCAGTGGGTGAATCTAGTGGAGTTACGCTAGAAAAAGAGGTGGATGATGTTGTACCCCAAATTTTCCCTCTCATTTTATCAAGATTTTCCCCACAAGACTCTTTGGACTCAAGACATGATTAGGGTTTGCTCAGCTCAAGACCTCATCTTGCACTGATGACCTGAAATTAGGGTTTGAGTTTGCACAAGGATTTTTGAACTTCCAATGCCTCATGTGACTTTCATACTTCATGTTGGACTCCTAAGATTTCTCATACCAAGTTTCAAGCCTTGAATCATATTTTTGCCCAGTCAATTGGACAGTTGACCTAAAAATCAACTGTATTAGGGAAAAAGTCAACCATGACCAATATACAGTAAAACCTCATAACTTTTGATCCACATCAACATTATAGACTCATATGAACCATTTGATCAAGTTTGGATCACAACTCCTCAAGAAATTTGATCAGATCATCAAAAGGGCAAAATGGTCAAAATTAGGGTTTTGACTGGAGAAAGGCAATTTCTGATTTTTAACCTAGACAATGGCCAATTGGGTTCAAGCATGATTTCAAGGACTCAATAGCATCATATTGACCTAATCATAAGGTTCAAAAGATCTCAAATGCATTGGATTGACAGATGAATTTTCCAGTCAACTGATCCAAAATCAACTGTATACTGAAAAGTCAAACTTTAACTTTTTGGTCAAAATCAAGTGCCAAGGGTCATATTTCATCAAAACATGTCAAAATGTGAAACTTGTTCACCAAGAAACTTAAATTTGGAAATTAGGGTTTAAGTTTGAAGTTTTTCATAACTTAGAAATTTTCTAAGTTATGAAAATTTCTTATTTTTCCCCAACTTTTTCACCATGATGAAATTGGATTCAAAGAAAACTTCCATCATGAAAGTTGTAGTCCTCCACAAAATCTACAACTTTGATTTACAAAGTTTTCCCAAAAGATGCTTGGATCTCAAGTTACGATTTTGTGAATAGGGGTCCATAAAACTTTTAACTTAGTGAAATTTTGCCCTAGTTTAGGCCGATTTTTGACCTAACTTCATGGAAACTTTTCACATAGTTCCAAGTGGAATCTCAAAATTAATTTCAAATATGGATTGTAGAGCATGTTACAAGATTTCCAAAATGTCCAAGAACTCTCCAAGATCATTTATGGTTATGGAGAATCGAAGAAATGAAAATGGAAAATTATCACTTTTGTCCAAGGCATTTTTCACATTGGTTCAAGTTGCAAATCAGTTTGAATCATGCTTGTACTTGCATTACAGGTCCTAATCCTTTCTAAACTCATTAATTTAATTCAAACTCAATGGATAATGGAATTGTTCTGATCTTTGAAGCTTTGTACAAAGAATTATTCCAAAAATGGCATAAAGTGCATAATGCCATTTCCATAAAGTTTGCTTTATGCAACTTTGTTTATCTTGAGCCATGGACCTAATCTATTTTTGCAAACAAGATCCACAGATATCAGGAAATTGGTACCAACTATCATCAGGCCTTGAGCTAGCTTGTACAGGCTTTGAGCTTTGTCAACTCACCTTTTCTTCAAAAACAAGCAAACTTGCAAAAGTGAACATATCTCATCCATCTGATAAAACCAAGCCTTGGCATTATTCTACACGATATCAGAACATTGTTACAAGCCTAAGACACGATTTTCTAACCTCTCAAACACCCTCTGTTGTACCCCAAAATTTGCCCTCCCTTTTTCACAAGAAAATCACAACCCCAGAGTTTTCTCTGATTTTTAAGATTGGCTCAAGAATCGATCGAACAGACTTTTCTTTAGCAGTCAATCCAGAATTAGGGTTGTCTCTGATTTGTTAAGATTGACTCAGGAATCGATCAAACAGATCTTTCTTTGGCATTAAATCAAGAATCAGGTTTCCTCTCGCATTTCTCAGAAGAAACTGAATCCTCAGAAATTCAGTTAACTGTTACATTGTTTTCACGCTTGTTCAAGTTTATTGGTTGTTTCTCAAGGCCTGATTATCTAGGAAAAGAATTGAGACTCTTATTTGGAATATTAAGGCGTCTGTTCGTTAATGGAACGAAACGTTTGTTTGTTAATGGAATGCTTGCTTGCTTATTGGAATACACAACGCGTGTGTTGATTGGAATGCTGTCGCAAGTTATGAGAGTGCAGAGTTTTTAAAGATTACTTGGGTTTTAAGTTATTTGTATTGGAAATGCTGGAATGCCGTTTCAGTTTATTTTTAATCAGGAATCTTAAATATAAAAGTGAAAAGGCAAAGAAAAAATTGAAAAGATATTTGACTGTAGAAATTTTCTTTTGGATAAAGACTTTTATTTACTTCAAATGTTGTTACAAAATTTATTTGAATATTGTAAGATTACAACTTATAGTATTTAAGATAATATTTGTTTACAATAAATGAAAGAATAAATCTAAGCCTAATCTCCTAATATCTTTGGCTTATACTGCTTCCTCTATCATCCAATTGGCATTCACCTGAAAAAGACAGAAGAAAAGAGATTAATACAGAATAATTTTCAATTGAAAAGAAAGAAAAGAAATCATCATTAAAGTTTATCGGCCGGAATCAGAATGCTATTTGTTTCATCATGTTTTATTTTTCTCCTTGCAAATCACAAGAAGATTGCTCTTTTTGGTTCACAAAGAGAAGAGTAAAAGATAAAAAATGCAAGCATACAATTAGTTAAAATGCAAAAACATTGGTTCAAATACAAAGTAAGGTACAAGGATGCATACAAAGCAAAACTATGCCAAACTGAATACTAACTGCAATAATCAAACCAAATGCAACAAGGTGCCAAGCATTGTTAAACTGAGTTGCAAAGCATAAGCAAGTCAGCAAAGCTAACTAAGCATGGCAAATCAAAACTATGTTGAAAAACAAGTAAAGAAAGTACACAATACAGAGAGATCAACCAAATTACAAGCCAAAGAGGCTTGTCCTAGCCATCATCACTTTCCAGCCTAGACAAACTTTTCAGAAAAAATAATATAATAAGCAAAAAAGTGCTTATGAGAGAGAGAGAGAGAGAGAAAGAGAAAGAGAGGACCTAGTGAAAAGGTTTGCAGTTTGGATAAAGGCAGGATGTAAAAGACAGTAAAGATAACAAAAGATATATAACAGTCTAGCAGCAAACACAGTAAAAAGGGAGAGAAAAAATACTTAGCAAAAAAATCTGCACAACTTGCAAATTGTGAAACCACAGCCTTCTTGCCAAAACTTGCAAGCCTGCAAGCTTATAAAACCATAAGCCTGCATTTCAAACTACGAACTTGTTTGCCAAACCTGCACAAAACTGCAAGCTGCAAACTACAAACTTATTTGCCAAACCTGCACAAAAACAAACTGCAACTAGCCCAAAACCTGCATAACTGCAACTTGCTCAAACCTGTCCAAACTACAAACTCAAGCTAGCTCAAAACCTGCATAAACCTGCTAGCCAAACTATAACAAGCTTGCATTTCAAACTGCAAAACTGTGAAACACAACCAAAATCCTCAAACAACCTGCTAGCAGAAACATCGGAACCAAGCAAGCCCACCAACAAAGCTTTCCCAAACATCATCAAAAACCAACCACCAAACTGTTATCAAAATTTGCAAAACTGCAAACTACACAAACTGTAACAAAGTTACAACAAAAACCTAAACAAGCTCAACACCTGCCAAGCCAAGCTAGTAACCAAACAAGCAAACAGTTTCAGATTTCATTCATCATCATTAACATTCAGAAGAAGAAAGAGGAAGAGTTTTAGAAGCAAAACAACATAAGTTTCAGAATCGAGTTCATCACCAACGAAAAGCATCAACAAAAAACAAGTTTCAGATTTCATTCATCATCATTAACATTCAGAAGAAGAAAGAGGAAGAGTTTTAGAAGCAAAACGACATAAGTTTCAGAATCGAGTTCATCACCAACGAAAAGCATCAACAAAAAACAAGTTTCAGATTTTTTTCATCATCATTAACAAAGAAACATAGTTTCAGAAGTACAACAAACATCAACGAAAGTTTCAAAACATTGTTTCAGAATCAAAATCATCATCAACATCAAAATAAGGAGAAAGGAAGAGGTTCAGAGAATCACATTCACCATCAACATAATCAGAAGCAAAACATTGTTTCAGAGTCAAGAACCAACATGTTTTTCAGAATCAAGATCAACATTAACATTCAGAAAAAGAAGGAAGAGAGGTCCAAAATCAACGAAAATACCAGTTCTCAGAAAATCATCATCATCAAACATTCAAATCAAAAGAACAACAAAAAATACCAGAAGCGTGTTCATCACATCTCTTCCTCCGCTCCGGTCACCAGGAACGCCGCCACCAACTCCCATCTCTCTCCCTCCATCTTTTTTCAGAAACAAAACGCTCAAGGTAAGTCTCTCCTCCAACTATTACTGCATTTCAAGCATATAATAACCATGGATTAAAGAAAAAAACTAAACATGCAAGCAAACTGTAAAAACCCTAAAAATCAAAACAAGATAAACCGTACCGTTTGCAAGCAAAACCCTAGGCCGCTGTAAGGAGGAGACGAGGGAATAGGGCGACGCTCCGGAAACCTGAGGCTGAAGAGAGAATCAACGCTTGTTGGATGAGAAAGATGGAGAAGAAGAAGAACGGAACGGCGCCGCTGTAAAGCCAACTTGCAAACCCTAATTTGTCCCAACCCTAATCAAAACCAAGCCCCTAAAATGTTGTACAAACATTTCAGCTGGGCCTGTTCGCCCCAAATTTCCTAAAGCCCAACGTTTTCACTTAAGCACGCACCCCCTATTCAAACTTGTATCCCCCTTCCCATAATATTGTTGTAATAGTCTAGATTTACTTTACGCATTCTATTGCTTTCATATACCATGATAGTAAACTAGGGTTTTGTATGCAAAGACCAAAAATCAAAACAAATAACATGACTAAATACAAGACAAAAATGCATGAAAAATGTCAACACCTTGCACCTAAGCACCTCTAGGGTTTCACCCACTTTGTTACCTTAACACATAGCCATGGTATGCATGCTAGGTATCTTGGCAAAAATCAATCAAAACAAAAGATCATAGTCCCTCGATGACGCTATCAAAATGTTGCCTAAAAACAAATGATCTTAGTCCCTAAAACTTGCTAAGATACTTGGCCCCATTGCTATCGTGGTCATACGATGACACACGCCCGTCCCGTTTAACATCCAAAGATAGGGTTGTTTACCAATGCAATGGTAAAACAACAATGTCAAAGGAATAAAAATGTGTAGGAAAGACTTTTGAGTAAGGTAGATAACTCCTAGTTACTTGATCAATTTGCAAACCATCCTTGCTATTTTCAAACTATCACACACACACATTTCAAAACAATTTCCAAATAACTTTCAAAACATTGAAACATTTTTCAAAAGACAAACATCTTTGTATACATTCTTCAAACAAGAATCATTACAAAGATTGCCAAAACAATGGCCTCTTTTCAAAATACTTTCAAAACCACACAAAGCACCATTTCAAACAATTGGAAAAGCAAAGAAAGTGATCTAAACAAGTAACTAAGAGCCCATGGAAAACCATGGATGAAAAGGGTGCTAGCACCTTCCCTTTTCATAATCTACCCCCCAAACTCAAGAAAACATCTCGAAGGTCTTTCCTGTGCTTTTTGACCTTTCCTTTTGGATAAAATAAAAGTCGGTGGCGACTCTTGCTAAACTGAAACATTTGTGAACACAAACACAAAACCTCAAGTCAGTTCTCCCACCATATCACATATGATATTTTAAAGATAATTAAGATGAGCGACTACAAAATTGTAGATCAGCTACTGCAGACTCCTTCAAAAATATCTATCTTGGATTTATTGATCAACTCCTCTTCTCACAGAGAATCTTTAATGAGGGTATTGGACCAAGCTTTCATGGAAAGTGATATGCCAGTAGACCAATTCAGTAGTTTGGTAGGGAACATTACATCATGTAATAACTTAAGTTTCCGCAACGATGAACTACCCGATGAAGGAAGGAATCCTAATCTGGCCCTCCACATCTCTATGAACTACAAGAATGATTCGTTATCCAATGTGCTGATTGATAATGGATATGCATTAAACGTTATACCAAGGAGCACACTTATGAAGTTGAAATATCAAGGAATGCCCATGCGCCCAAGTGACATTATTGTGAAAGCGTTTGATGGATCAAGGAAATCTGTTATTGGTGAAGTGGACTTACCTATTCATATAAGCCCACATTTGTTTTAGATTACTTTCCAGGTCATGGATATTGTACCCGCTTATAGCTGCTTGCTGGGACGGCCGTGGATACATGAGGCAAGGGCTGTCACTTCGACTTTACACCAGAAGCTGAATAGAGAACATGTATTATTGATATCTCATTTGTCCTCTTTCAGCATTGTGGAGGCGGATGAAGCTGCTGTTGGAACCCAGTTCCAAGCTTTATCCATTGATAATGTAAGATGAAATGAGAACTCTATGGATTCATTTAAGGATGTGCGTCAGGTTGTGCGTAATGGCCATAGTGAAGTATGGGGACAAATTGTTGATCCACCTGTAAACAAGAATAGAGCTAGCTTGGGGTTCTCTCTAAAGAATGACAAAAGTAAGAGCATGAAGCCGAACTCTGCGGCAGGAAAGTATCAAGACATCTTTCGTAGCGGGGGTTATCTTCATCTAACTATCTCCAGGATTAATGCCATTGTGAAAGATGAAGCAGAGCAGGAAATGCCAAATTACGTGATGCACGGAGTTAGGGTTCAGAACTGGATCACCATTTATGTTCCCTCTTGCATATATGTTTCAAAGTAATTTGTTTTGTTAATATTTTTTAAAATCTTTCACTCTGCCCAAGGTGGAAGTATTAATGTTGTATGGGCTTATCAGTTTGCTGTGACTTTTAAAATCAATAATAAAAGTTGTCTTTCTTTCCCAAATTATGTCTTTATTTTCTGCTTTTTCTTTGAAAATGGTAATCAGAAAAAACCTTTCAAAATAAATAATAACTGAAATTCAATCTGCATGATCACTTGTTATATGTGTCAGTTTCTAAAATCAATCATAAATCATATGTGCAAATTAATTAAAAAACCCGTTGAATACAATGACCCTGCACCCTCTCCCAACTTTGAATGTCCTGTGTATGGGTCCGAAGAAGACTATGATGAGATTCCATAAGTGGTCTCATGGTTGCTTGAGCATGAGGAGAACGCCATTCAACCATATAAAGAGCCATTGGAAGTAATCAATTTGGGTTCAGAAGAAGATCCGAAGGAAGTCAAGATCGGAGCATTGTTGGATCCTGATGTGAAGAGCAGGTTGATTGATATGATGAAAGTGCACGTGGATATTTTTGCTTGGTCTTATCAAGACATGCCTGGTCTAGATACAGATATTGTAGAGCACCGTTTGCCACTGAAGCCAGAGTGTCCGCCAATTAAACAGAAGTTGTTAAGAACTCATCCAGATATGGATGTAAAGATCAAAGAGGAAGTTCTAAAGCAGATTAATGCCGGTTTTCTTGTGACATCAGTGTACCCTCAGTGGATTGCCAATATTGTCCCAGTACCAAAGAAAGACAGAAAAGTTCGTAAGTGCGTAGATTACAGAGATCTAAATAAATCTAGTCCAAAATATGATTTTCCATTGCCACACATTGATATGTTAGTGGATAGCACAACAAAATTCAAAGTTTTCTCGTTCGTGGACGGATTTTCCGGGTATAATCAAATAAGGATGGCTCCTGAGGACATGGAAAAAACAATGTTTATCACACCCTGGGGAACATTCTGTTACAGAGTGATGCCCTTCGGGTTGAAGAATGCTGGTGCAACGTACCAGAGGGATATGACAACCCTATTCAATGATCTGATGCACAAGGAAATTGAGGTATATGTGATGACATTATTTCTGAATCCCAGACTGAAGAAGGGCATGTAGAAGATTTTTTGAAGTTGTTTCAGCGTTTGAGAAAGTATCGTCTCCGCTTAAATCCAAATAAATGTACCTTCGATGTTTGGTCAGGGAAATTGTTGGGTTTCATTGTTAGCTAGAAAGGGATTGAAGTCGACCCTGATAAAGTCAAAGCAATTCAAGAAATTCCAGCGCCAAGAACTGAAAAGCAAGTTATAGGTTTCCTCGGGCGTTTGAATTATATCTCTAGATTCATTTCCCACATGACTGCAACATGTGAATCGATCTTTAAGTTGTTAAAGAAAGATCAAGGTTGTGTGTGGACAGATGATTGCCAAAGGGCATTTGAAAGTATTAAAGAATATCTACTTGAACCTCCTATCTTGCTCCCTTCTGTTGAAGGAAGGCCATTGATTATGTATCTGACAGTGTTAGATAATTCCATGGGCTGTATTCTGGGACAACAAGATGAAACAGGGAAGAAAGAGTATGCCATTTATTATCTCAGTAAAAAGTTTACTGATTATGAGTCGCGGTATTCCATGCTGGAAAAGATATGTTGTGCTCTGGCCTGTACGGCAAAACATTTGCGGAAGTATATGTTGAATCACACTACTTGATTGATCTCTAAAATAGATCCAATCAAGTACATTTTTGAAAAGCCTGCTCTTACTAGGAGAATTTCCCGCTGGCAGATGCTGTTATCTGAATATGACATCGAATACCACACTCAAAAAGCTATTAAAAGCAGCGTGTTGGCAGATTATCTTGCTCACTAACCAGTTGATGATTATCAGTCTGTGAAGTATGATTTCCCTGATGAGGATGTGATGTTTCTAAAAGTGAAAGATTGTGATGAACCTTTTCCTGAGGAAGGTCCTGATCCCGAATCTCGTTGGAGTATGATATTTGATGGAGCCGTGAATGCTTAAGGTAAATGAATTGGTGCTGTGATTGTTACTCCACATGGATCACACATCCCTTTTACTGCAAGGTTGAAATTTGATTGTACTAATAATATGGCAGAATATGAGGCTTGCATCATGGGTCTCGAGGAAGCTATTGATATTAGAATTAAAATTCTAGATGTGTATGGAGATTCAGCTTTGGTAATAAATCAGATTAAAGGAGAGTGGGATACTCTTCACCCCAGCTTGATCCCTTACAAAGATTATGCTAGAAGATTGTTACCATTCTTTAATAAAGTTGAATTCCATCACATCCCCAGAGACGAAAATTAAATGGCGGATGCTCTTGCAACTCTGGCTTCTATGTATCAAGTGAATACTTGGAATGATATACCTCGAATTATATTTCGGCGACTGGATAGGCCCGCTCATGTGTTTACAACAGAAGAGGTAGAAGATGAGAAACCTTGGTATTACAATATCAAGCATTTTATCCAGACTCAAGAATACCCGATTGGTGCATCGAATAAAGATAAAAATACATTGAGAAGATTGGCTGGCAGTTTCTTCCTCAGTGAAAATGTGTTGTACAAGAGAAATTATGGCATGGTTTTGCTCGGATGCGTGGATAGACACGAAGAAGGCATATTGATGCATGAAATTCATGAGGGTTCATTTGGCACTCATACCAATGGACATTCGATGGCTAAAAAGATGCTAAGGGAAGGTTACTATTGGCTGACAATGAAATCTGACTGTTACAAATTTGTAAAGAAGTGCCATAAATGTCAGATTTATGCAGACAAGATTCATGTGCCTCCGACCCTTCTCAATGTTATTCTTCCCCGTGGCCTTTCTCTATGTGGGGTATTGACATGATTGGAATGATAGAACCCAAAGCTTCGAATGGACACCATTTTATCTTGGTAGCATTTAATTACTTCACCAAATGGGTGGAAGCTACTTCATATGCTAATGTTACTAAGCAGGTGGTTGTGCGCTTCATTAAGAACAATCTCATATGTCGGTATGGTATGCCAAGCAAAATTATCACCGACAATGGCTCGAATCTGAACAACAAGATGATGACAAAACTTTGTGAAGAATTCAAGATTGTCCATCACAACTCATCTCCGTACAAGCCGAAGATGAATGGGGCTGTTGAAGCTATTAATAAGAATGTCTAGAAGATCATCTAGAAGATGGTTGTTACTTATAAAGATTGGCATGAAATGCTCCCTTTTGCTTTACATGGATATCAAACATTTGTCTGCACTTCAACAGGAGCAACCTCGTTCTCCCTTGTGTATGGAATGAAAGTTATGCTCCCAATCGAGGTTAAAATTCCCTCTATGCGTGTGATAATGGAAACCAAGTTGTCAGAGGCTGAATGGGTCCAGAATAGGTTTGACCAATTGAATTTGATCGAAGAGAAGAGAATGACGGCTTTGTGTCATGGGCAGTTATACCAGAAGAGAATGAAGAAAGCTTTTGATAAGAAGGTCAAACCCCGTGAATTCAGAGAAGGCGACCTCGTGCTCAGGAAGATCATATCTTTTAGTGTTGATTCTAGGGGCAAGTGGACTCCCAATTTTGAAGGCCCATATGTTGTCAAGAAAGCCTTCTCTGGAGGTGCATTAATTCTTGAAACTATGGATGGCGAGGAGTTTCCACGTCCCATGAACGCTGATGCAGTCAAGAAATACTTCGCCTAAATAAATAAAAGAACAGCTCGCTAAGTTGAAAACCCGAAAGGGAGGCTTAGGCAAAAAAGAGTGTCTCAGTAGGCCGAAAACCCAAAAGGGCGGTCTAGGCAAAAATTAGAGACATAAACAGAATAAAATTTCCTGCTAAGTTGAAAACCCGCAAGGGCAGCTTAGGCTAAAGTTAGGGACTTTCTTGGAAAGTAACTGCATCATACAAGACTTGATCATTGAAGCAACAATTTTCTTGGATCCTCACCATACTTCAACAGAAGCTGCTGCTCAGGATTTCAAAGTTGTTAGAGGGAATAATGGTCGTTGTATCTCAATGTATCTTTTCCATTATATATTACAATTTTCCAAACTTTGTAATTATCCATGGAGTCTCGCCATTCAAAGACTACCATTCTATCAATAAAATTTGAGCTTTTATCCAATTCTTTGTATTTCTTATTTTATTCAGCTTACAAAGACTCTGTTTATTATTGATAATAATTTTCAAAGCGAAAATATTAAATAACAAAATTGTTTTTCAAAAATATTTTACAACTTACTTTTACTTTAGATTTCGTGATTCGAGAAGAAAACAAAGATGGTGATCCCAGGAATGGAAGAACTCCCGTAATTTTGAGAAGTTTTGTTTTCCCTGGGAAGGTTTTCTCAGGTTGTTTTCGTGGGTATGCGCGTGTTTGTTGTATATTGAAGTCGATACCAATTGGCGTAAGATGCAGTATCGGGTTTGTAATCCCGGTGTCCCCAGTCAAGTGTTGGTTTATTTTCTATTTTTTGGGTTTGCTTAGTTTGAGGTCTCTATTCCGGATTCCCCAGCGAAGTATTCCCTCATATGACGAAAGGTCTTGATCCCTTGGTGTGCTGAGACGAACTATTTTCAAAATGTCGCTCTTTCTGCAGTATTGGCATTATTGTTGGTATTTATTTCCCAAGTAGCTAGACCAAGGCAGTATATCTTCTAGGTAGTGTTGAGACAATTGTCAACCCTTTGGGTTTTCACCCGCCAAGTGATGGGTTTGATTTAAAATCTCCAAGAGTTTGACCTCTTTCTAATGTTGACTTCTTGATTCTCCAAGAAGGCTATCCCAGGGTATCTTTTGTTGGAATAGGCTTGCATGATGTGAAGACTCAATCCAAGTTTCCCCAATGAAGGCTTTTCTATTTGATATAAGTCTTTTCTCCCAGTGCATGTTGAGATTTGACTCATTTACGAAGCATCTCCCTTTTGTCAGTACTTACACTTTGTTTGATTGCCCGATAATCAGGAAAGGGCAATGTTTTGTTTAAGAAGTGTTGAAATGGTTATTAACCTTTTAGGTTTTCACTCGCCAAGTGTTGGGGTTGATTTAAAATCCCCATAAGATTGATTTCTTGCTGTAATGTTTGACTTCTTAACTCTTCAAGTTGTTGTCCCCATGAGATTTCCTACTTTTTTCCCTAGAGAAGTTGGTGCAATACTTACTCTCAATATTGAAGAACGTATATCTATTTTCCCCAATGAATAACGTATCTTGGTTTCCTCTCTTCGATGTGATGTCGACCTCCCCAATAAAGTCAGACGAGGTCCTTAGTTGATATCTCGATAATGAGGCACTATCCCCCCCTAATGAAGTCTGTTTGGTTTTTCTCCATTGAAGTCAACTCGAAATACTCATTTGATGTTTTGCTAATATGGTTTCCATCTGCTTTGCTTGAAGTCAGTATTGCAATCCCTAGTAGTAGTGCGGACCGTGAAAGCATTTGTTTTCCCATTGAAGTCTGAGTGATATTCCCGGTGGATCCTGGAGAAGGATGTTATACCCCTGTATCTCGACTGTTTTGTCGCTATGATTTGTTTACTTCTGGATTATGTTCCACCCCAGTGAAGTTAAGCCACAAAATAGGATTTTTCTTCCTCAGTTGGCACTTATTTTTCTTATGGGATGTTCATCTTGGATGAGATTTATCCAAGTGTTGTTGGTGCTCGAGTTGGCTTTGCTTGTTTATTCCTAGCGTTATATGTCTGTC
This sequence comes from Vicia faba, assembly GCA_948472305.1. Classification (NCBI taxonomy): domain Eukaryota; kingdom Viridiplantae; phylum Streptophyta; class Magnoliopsida; order Fabales; family Fabaceae; genus Vicia; species Vicia faba. The sequence goes on from OX451735.1 coordinate 544,868,764, forward strand.
TTGTCAGCATATACATGATAACACTCATACATTCATACATACATCATGCATAGCTAAAATTATCAAATCATTGTACATTCGCATTCATTAATATTTTGTTGACATATTACCCTGTTTTGTAGAGTTGGGTTGTCCTCTCTCCAATAGAGTGTCGGCTTTAAGCAGAAAGTGTATATTCCTTCAATTTCCCCACTGAGTTATCCCTCGTGGAAGATTTTTGCTTTAGCCTTCCCGTACAGTTTCTTGTCTGGTTAGATCAGGTTTCCCTCTTGAGTTTATTTCTCAAAGGATGTATTTTGATTGACTATTTCACTCCAGTTTATTTCTGGTTTGAATCTTTGTTTCCCAGCAATATTATTACTTTGGATCTCTGTAAGCTTCGAGCTTTGGTTTGAAAATGTGCATTTATTTTGCACGAGAAAACTTTATCTCCTCAGCAGAAATATATTGGCATCCCCCCAGTAAGTCATGATCCATTCCCCAGGAAGTCACGATTCATTGCCCAGGAAGCCATACTGTTCTCCCAGAGAGTCATTTTTTTACAATCCTCCATGACAACAAGTCGCAAGTATCTTTATTTGAGCAACTTGTACTTCCCCGTAAAAGTCGGCGTTACTATTTTTTGCTATCTTCTCTATGAGTGGATAGTTTGCAGTACGTTGTCAAGTTACTCAAGTGGATGGAAATTCTTTCAATATGACAGAGACAATTCGTTGTGAAATATTTACAAGTGGTTGTCGCTTTATTTGAGACAACTTATATATACCCTTTCCAAGCAGAATGCTTTGGCTAAAGAAGAAGTTGAGACCCGTTCTAGGTGAAACGCCATAATTTTGGGAAAAGATTATCATCTTTTTGCTACCCTCAGTGAACGTTGGTAGTTCATCATCAGTGAATGGCGGTGCTATGATATTTTCTCTTTCTACGTTCAGTGAAAGTTGGTAGATCACCTTCAGTAAAAGTTGGTGTTTGTTATCTTTTTGCTACCCTTAATGAACGTTGGTAGTTCATCGTCAGTGAACGACGGTGCTATGATATTTTCTCTTTCTACCTTCAGTGAAAGTTAGTAGGTCACCTTAAGTGAAAGTTGGTGTTTGTTATCTTTTTTCTACCCTCAGTGAATGTTGGTAGTTCATCGTCAGTGAACGGCGGTGCTATGATATTTTCTCTTTCTACCTTCAGTGAAAGTTGGTAGATCATCTTCAATGAAAGTTGGTGTTTGTTATCTTTTTTCTACCCTTAGTGAACGTTGGTATTTCATCGTCAGTGAACAACGGTGCTATGATATTTTCTCTTTCTACCTTCAGTGAACGTTGGTAGTTCATCGTCAGTGAAAATTGATGGTTTTTGTCTCTACCTTCAGTAAACGTAGGTAGCTCACCTTCAGTGAACGTCAGTGTTGTTATTTATTTTCTCTTTCTAGCTTCAGTGAATGTTGATAGTTTCACCTTCAGTAAAAATTGGTGTATCCATTGATCTTTTACCATGCTCTATGATCCGGGTCTTTTTGGATTCACCAGCGATTCATTTTCCTAGTTAGGTTTCTCTTTTGATCCTTATTTCCTTTGCTACATACCAAATGGTGTTTTGCGTCCCTTTGAAGTTGTTCATATGCATTCATACCATTAAACATTGCATGGCATATTAGGGACAAAAATAGGATTTGTTTTATATTTAAGTATCTTCGATCGCGTCGACACGAAGATTTTTAACCATCGTATCTCCAGATAGAAGAAACTTAAATAAGGGCAGATGTTGTACCCCAAATTTTGCCCCTAATATCCCTTCATCATACCATATTGATTCAATCACAACAAGATCACATTAGGGCTTTTGGTTCTCCTCCCCATCTTTAGCTTTGCTCTTTGAGGAATCACCAAGAACCTTGACTTGTTTTTCTTTTGTAATGATTCATGTTTTGTTTTTGATTTTCCTTTTAATTAATAAAATGCAATGTTGGTCTGTCTTACTTGTTAATAATGTAGGTAAAGGAAATGTGGCTTAGCAAGTTGATCCATGGGTGCATGAGTTTATTTACATGCCCTAGTCAATAAAGCTTGAGAAATCCAAACCTCACCATTGAAGTTGTTTTAGAAGAAATGGAATGGCAAGGTTTATTTTGGTTCACTACATTTCAAAGTTATCAAAATTGATTCAAAAGTACAAGGGGTTGATTGAAGAAGTTGTCATGTTTGGACAAGGTCTTGTTCCCATTGGTCACAAGTGCATATTTATATTAATTATCAATATATGGAAGTGGTTTTGGTTGCTATGAGTTATCATTATCATCCTCAACAACTTCTATCTTCAAAGGAAAAGTGTTGGTACAAGAAGGTTGTTTAAAATTGTCAAAGTTCCTCAAAGCATTTTCTTGATTTAGGAGCTAGGGTTTTGAACTTCAAAGAAGTATATCTTGCTCATCATTTGGTATTTTTGAGTGATTCCAAATAAATCCTCCCCTTCAAAGGGTTATTAACAAATCAATTCAAAAGTTTCAAGGAGTTTTCATGTGGAGGAAACTTGATAATGAAGAAAGATTACAAGTCCTCCAGATGAACCCCCAATTTCCAATGTGTGACTTCAAATGATCATAACTTGGTCAATTTTTATCACCTTGAGCCCACTCTTTTTCCATAATGATCTTGAGGATGTGAACTTTATTCCTTATTTTATGTGCAAAGTGAGAAAAGGGATGGAAGATGCCCTAAGGATACAAAAGATATAGGTCATTACATGATTTATTTTCCAACTTCAACAATTCATAACTCTCTTAATTTTTGGAGATTTTGAATGGTTCAAGATTCAAAATGTCATTCAAGAGGTCTATTTCATGCCATATTTTTAAGTCAAGAGCAAATTCCAAGTAGAAGGCCATGTTTGGAAGCAAAACATTATAGGTCACTTTTGAAGAAAAACTTGAAATATTTCTAAGTATGGAAAGTCAACCTTTTCCCCCGACTTTGACTCATTGTAACTTTCAGCACAAACATCCATTTGATTCCATTCTTTTCCCATTGCAAAGCTTGTAACCTCATCTTTCTAAAGCATCAAGAATCATGCCCTAATACCCCTTGAGCTAAGAATGCCATTGATTTGAACTTGGTAACTTGAAACTGAAGTATCTTCAAAAGTCAGAATTTGAAATCATTGAGTTAGCTTCTAAACACTTTGTTTCTGCGCGTTTTTTCTTATAAACATGTTTAGTGAACTTCCAGAAGTGATTAGCATAGCAAAACACGTGTTTTGGATGAGTTTTGATCAAAGTAGAAGTCACACTTTTCTTGTTTGCAACTTCACACGATTTCCCTCCAAACTTCATCATTTCACACGCTTGAACATTCCATTTGATTCCCTATAAATAGAGGGTCATCCCTCATTCATTTCCTCAAGCTTGAACAACCAAAATCACCCTGCCAAACTTGCTCCATAACTCAATTTTCTATAACTTCGAAATCAGTTTTCAAGCCTTTTTTAATCCAATTTTTCTATCAATTCACCTTCCTTAATCTTCCCTAAAGCTAACCATACAATTACCTTCAAGAATCGTGCCCTATAGTGCTCCATAGAAGTCCAGTTCCAGAGCTCTGCAATTCAACTTCAATAGGTAGATTTCTCCATCAATTCTTCAAAACTTTGATATCATTGCGAAGCTCTCATTATCCTGGTTCTAGTCGCAACACTTGCTTTTATCTGGAAACACATTTTGACCATGAAATTTCAAATCCCTTTTCAAAACTTTCCTCCCAAATTGCTTGAGCTATAATTTATATAAATTTATCGTGAAGGTGTGGTTATCTTCGTCTTGAAGAGACGAAGCGAATGACATAGGTCTGAGCTTCTGATTTTACAGTTTGAAAGACCTGCAATTCACATTGGCTGGAGGTTGAAGATGACCAACGTGTCATCTTCCAATCAATGAGGGCGCGCCACTTGTTTTTTTTGAAATCTGATTTAATTAATGATTCAGTGCTTTATTCACTAAAGTCTATAACATGCACAATGCGCCAGGTCCATTTAATCTGTTTACTAACGCATTTTGATATTGATCAGATGGCCCATATTTTTTTGGTTTGATATTTTATTTTCTGATTTTTATTTTAATTGTTTTAAATTTCAAAAAATCATAGAAAATTCATTTTTAGTCCAAAAAATCTGAAACAAATTATGAAAAATATTTTGGATTTTTCTCTTTCTGATTTTTATTTTTTCACAATTTTATTTTGTGTTTTGATATTTTTTATAAATTTTCACTTTATTTAAATTGTTTTAAATGTTTAAAAATACTTTTATGCATTTTTAAATTCTGAAATAATTATGGAATGATCCAATGATATTGTGACAAATATTGGTGACCTCATTTATTTTTTATTTTTGACTTTGTTATTTTTTATTATTTTTGGTTTATTTTACTCATTTCTTTTAATTTTAAAAATATTTTCTGACTTCAAAAAATTACCAAAAATTTTATAAAAATATTTGAGTTCATTTATGATTTTTCTATGGTCTCACTTAATATTTATTGATTAGTTTGAACATAGTTGGTATTTGTCTTTCTTATTTCTATTTTAAAATATTTTTAAACCTTTCTAATGTATATATTAAATGCAATATTATTTTGTGATTATTTTCTGGCTGATCTTGGGTTGAATTTTTTATCATGAACTTTATTAACATCATTGAATTCATGGTGTTGAGTCTAACTCCACAAAAAATGGATGAATGATTTTAATAATAGTTTGATTAAATTTTAATCCAAATGTGGTTTATATTCTTTCCCACCCCTCTTCATCTCACCACTTTCTTATTGTACTAAGTGTTATTGGAGCATGATCTCTATATCATGTCTCAAAACAAATCGTGCATAAATTGCTATTGACCGACCTCAAAATAGGTGCGACTTCTATATAAGTCCACTTACGATTGCTTAACATAGCGCTAAATTTTGTCCCGATTTGAATAAATGATCATCTGTGGCCCAAATCTATGTTTACAAGCCCAAGTATGTTAATTTGACCTCTTTGATCCAATAAACTTGAGATTCATTGTGTGGAGGCTTTGGTTCTACCAATCCTCTAATAGATCTACAACACTTTTGGTCAATACAGATCACTTAAACATCGTTGATCATTAAATGGTGCTTTTGAGGATTCCAAGTGGGTGATATACTTGACAAAAATCAAATGCAACTTGTTGTGTGGAGGCTTTGGTTCTACCAATCCTCTAATGAGTTCCAAATGAAAGTTTCAAGACGGTCATCCAACTAACCACTAATTATTAAATTGTTTTACTTTATGCTTTTATTTTTATGCTTTATGTACCATTTACTTTAAGCATTAAATTTCATGCCATTTTTATTTTACTCACTTGAGCATTTATATTCTTATTATTTTTATTTTGCTCACTTGAGATTTTCATTTCTCTTTTAAGACACCTAATAATCAACATGAACCCTAATAAAGGCTTTAATGATACTTGGACTATTTGGTTACTATCCTTGACATTGTGGAGTTTTGGACTTCTTGGACTTAGGATTAGAAACCTTGGCCTATGTGGGTGACCTTGTGACCTTAATTTATATTTTTTTCCGGAGTTCTTGAGGTTTACCTCAAGACATTGGGTTGTTTGTTTGTTTTGTGTGCAGGTTATTGTGATTACATTCTTTGTTTGTAATTTGGAATTCACCCGTATACAGCCGTTACTCTGTCCAATTTTTGTGAAGACTTAATACACTTGAAGTTTGGTTCTCTCAAGAGGTCTAGTATCTTTGCTTGCTTGGTTTCAATCCAAAGAATGAGAATTCTATCTTGGCTCATAATATCAAGTATTGGCTTGTTGTTGGTTAGATGGTTCTTATCCCTAACTTTTACCTTATGCTTTAGGATAGTCTCTTCTTCTCCTCCCACCTTCTTTAATTTCAAAAATCTTCTTTCTCTTTTTGAAAACTCTTCTTTATTTATAAACTTAAACTACTTTCATAATAAACTTGGATCTAGGTCCATGCATTTTCAAAACCTTTTCATCAATAAACTTCAATCAACTTAATAATACCTTGACATTTTTGTGAAAAAAATAAAAGTCAATCAATCTCATTTCAAACTATTTGGGCATTTTGGCTTTATATTTTAATTTTTTATCAAAAGATAAGACTCTTGTCAATCTTTGTAGTGATGCAAACAACTATACCTCTACAATATATAGTGAAGAGAGATATTTTCTGCTTGGGTGTTGAGTGAGGCATTGTTGATTTTAAAATCCAAGCCATATCCTCCACTTTGAGATGATGCAAATTCTCCTTTCTCATGATTGTGGGTAGTAAGTATGTTTTCCACACGGACAATGAAAATGATGTCTATCTCATAAAATTAACCAACACACTTGTGTTTTAAATTTTTTTAAAGAGGAACTACGTGTACCCTGATCCCCTATTGCATGAAAGGTGGTACATAGGTACTAAAGGTTTGCAACCGCGGCGGGTGCAAAAATCATAAAAAATATATTTCTTCTCTCACCTCTACCATCTATTTTACATACAATATTTTATAGCCAAAATATACAGATTTTTCAAAGAAGTTCCTGCGGAGTACCATAGATGTTTAGGGTTATAATACCTTCCCTTTGCATAACCAACCCCCTTACCTTGAATATTTCCCCCTCTTTTATGGGTTACTCGTTCTTTTCCCATTCCTTTGGAAACAATAAAGTGCAATGGTGATTTTTATTTTGATCTGTATAAGTCTAGTCAATCCAATGGCTTAGTCTTAAACATTTCTACCGCTATAGGTAGATTATGAAAAGGGAAGGTGTTAACATCCTTTTCATCCATAGTTATCTATGGACTCTTAGTTACTTGCTAGATCACTTTTGAAATTGTTTTGTTTGAAATGTGTTTGTGGTGAGTTTTGAAAGTATTTTTAAAAAGCGCCTTCGTTTAGGCAAACTTTGTAATGATTCTCGTCTCTATAAGAATGAATACAAAGTGTTGGAATTTTTGAAAATATTTAATGTTTTGAAAGTATTTGATGTGTTTTAAAAGATGTTTTTGTTTTTTGAAGATGTATTATGAGCAAGCAACTAAGAACGTTCTACCTACTCAAAAGTCTTTTGTTCATTTCTTCCTTCCTTTGATATTGCTATCTTACCATTGATTGGTAAGAAGCCTTATCTTTAGATGTAAAAGGATGGCGTGGGTCATCATATAGTCATGAATAGAAATTTTGTGAAATATCTTAGCATTTATCTTGATGGACTAAGATCATTTGAAGGCAACATTCGAAGCGTCATCAAGGGACTATGATCTTGTATTTTTTTGATTACTTTTGCTAAGATGTCTCACATGCATATTATGACTATTTTCTTAAGGCAACAAGTGGATTTAACCTTAGAGGTGCAAGTGTGCAAAGTGTTTGTTTTTTATGTTTGGTTTATCTTGAATTAGGGTTTCCTAAGTATTAATTTTATCTTTCCATGCAAACCCTAATTGCTAGCATTTATATGAAAGCGATAAATTGTGGAAAATAAATTTACTACGCTATTATACATTTGGGATGGGGTGTACAAATTTACAAATGGGAATTGCAAGAAATTAAATCCTAATTATCTATTACAACCATATTGAATCTTGAATAATGTACAAGGAATACAAAAAGAAATGGATGTTGCTTTAGATTTTTGTTAGGAAAAGATTTTGACCTAAATAATTAAATATAAAAATAAAATATTTTTTGTGATATTTTTTATATATTCATAAAATAGAAGTTGTAAATAAATAGTTTGCAAAAAAAAATCAACTCAAAAGGAGTTATTTTGATTGGTTGGAAAAATATTGAAGTCTGTTAAAAAATGAAAACAAACAAGTGATAAAAAAATGTTTTGGTCCTGCCAAGGTTTGAAACCAGGTTCTCCACACCTTTCATTGAGAGAAAATAGCCAACACTCAATATGTCATAAACCTTCATGTTAGTTTGGAAAAAATGACAAAATATATACAAGAGGTCTCGCTGGGGCTCGAACCCAGGACCTTCTACATGACAAGGCTTTAGTGCGCGCTGTTTGTACCACTAGGGTGGTCTGTTTCATCCGTTAGTTATACAACTTGCATTAAATATAAAATGAACTCATTTCTAAAAATTTGAACATAGCTTCATCTTCTTCCTTCGTGCGCGCAGGGATGTATAACTCCAATGTTAAGCTTCGAAAAGCTTCACTTCTCAGCCAAATCGAAAGATGTAAATATCAAACCTGCCTAAAATTTGAATTCGAATCTAACCACATAATTTTCAAAAGTTGTGGGTCGAAGGTTAGCATGAATTTTGATCAGTACTAAAACTAAAACCTAACTGATCAGAGAAGACATTCTCAATGTACAAGCAAAGATAATCAAAACCATGGTCAGCTTCCTAGACATGATATCTACATCTTTTCTTCACGATGTATATACAAATGATGCTTGAATAAAGAGTTCCAAGTTTTAAAAAAAAACTTACCTCTTGGAGTGAAATTTGAAGGACTTCTACACGAATTCCAGAAATGACTTGATGATGGATTAAGCTTGCAGGGACCTTACTTGATCTAGTGGGATCACTAATTTGCTTTTTATAGTTAGAAGGATTTTGGAGTTGGCTCTTCAAAGTCAAAAATAACAAGCAATATGGCTTTCAATTCCGAGTTCAAGGAGTTTTGAGAAGTTTTATGAGTGTTCTAAGGCTGGTGTATGGAAGCTTAGTGAATATAAAGGCCACAAGAATGCAAGGAGGGATTTGAGATCTTATGTGTAAAGTTAGAATGTGCCAAGTGTTGTACCCCAAAATTTGCCCTCCCATATTCTTCAAGATTTTCCTAGATCAATCTCCAGATGGTTCAAAATCCCTCAAAGGTTGCACAGTCCAATTGCCTCCTAACACAGTCAAAATTAGGGTTTTGGTTCTTGCAAAGAAATTGAGGTTTCCAAGGGTCAAATCAAGTCCCATATGCCTACAAACATTGTCAAGCATCCATATGTCAAGTTTCAAGACTCACAGCATCAAATTGCACAGTCAAAAACCCTAATTGCTTCACAGTCAACTGCAGGGGCAAAATGGTCATTTGACAGTCAAAAGTCCAAATTTTTGGTCAACATCTTATTTTGAAGCCAAAATCATCATTTGATCAATTCTTGATCATGATTCTCAAAGCATGGCTCAAAAAGTCTCAAGATGCAAAAGTTTCTATTTTTGGACAGTTGGAAAGGTCAACTGCAAATTGACCAGGGCATAACTTCTTCATGGTTTATCAGAAAAATCCCATCCAAAGCTCATTTTGAAGAGGATAAAATTTCCTACAACTCATCTTCACACTCCAAGTCCAAGAAATGCTCTCACAAAAAGTTATCAATTTCAACATTATAGGTCATTTTCAAAAGTCAACAAAAAGGCACTTTAAGTCAAAGACCATAACTTGAGATTGGTAAATCAAAATGACATGGAACCAAAGGCACTGGTTAGAGGACTTCAAGACCTTTCCAAAACGTCCAAGAACATGATCATAACTTCAAAATTGAGCAATATATGCATTGGAGAAGTTGGGAAATTTTTTGGAATTTTCAAAAGTCAACTTTGCCTAAAATACTTCAAAATTGCTAATGGGCCTCAAATTCTCCCTTGAATCATTACCCAAAGCATATGCACGACCCATTGAGCTAAAAATTATTTATTTTCTTATTTTTAATTAATTAATTGAATTTTTATTATTATTAATTCATTTAATTAGATTTAATTATGAGAAAAATATCAAATAATGGTTTTCAAATCTTTTTGTGCAGCAAATATTCTCATTATAGGCTAAAGATTTCGTGCACCAATCAACAAGACAAGATCATCCATATTTGGCAAGATTTGCATGGAAAAAAGATTGAAAAAGATGTGATAAAAATCAAATATTCAAAACATAAATTCATGGATCTTTGGGCTTGTTTTTGACCTAATTTGCTTCATGTACTTATGCAAGACCTAACCTAATGCAAAGATACACGAAAAGCTGCTCACAAGCATAGAACCAAATTGCAAATTTTCATCCAAAACTTGAAAACTGAAATCATAGTTAGAGGACAATTCAATGCCAAAAAACGATTCTAACATATTACTGGACCTTCCAGGAATCGATTAGCATCAAGAACCAATCCAAACACGTGAGGAATTGAAGAATACAGGCCATACGGTTTGTCTTGTTTTTCAAATTCGCATAGCATGATTCATGTGCTTTTAATTGGTTTTCTTGTTTGATTTACACTAATAGGTACCTCCTGAAGTGATTGGCATAGGTTAATTGACCTAACTCTGCCTGAATCCAAATCTGCCATTAAAGGATATTAGGTTTTCAGAACGTCCCAATTAGGGCTTTCCTGGTATGGAAAAATTAGACCACCTAAACTATATGGATAGAATCGTTGCAGCAAGACGAATCCAATGAACTATTCACGCTCAATTTATATTTATTCCTCTTTTAATCGCTATTTTTACAATTTCCATTTAGTGGGGGTTTAAAACCCCCGCTACTTGCTTTATATTTGCAGAGAAAACGAAAAAGAAGCCTGGCGTGTCATCTTATGGTTGGACAGTTCAAATATTCAGCACGCTTTTTGCTTTATACCACTAATGTTGTTTCTTTTTATATAATCATTATTTTCCACTAACATTACAAACGCGTTCTTTGGTTCAGATGGTGGAGGACACGCCTTGTAACCACTAGGACCTGGGTTCGATTCCCAGGTCCCCCATATGTTTAATAATTTTTATCCTAACGTGTTCAAGTGTAGCGCTCATTCAGTGGTTCACCATACACGCACATACTAAGGCCTGCCAAGTGGACGTGAGATCAATCCAAAGGCTACAGGAGGAGGTCTATCATGTACCTCGGTCAACCATCCCACACGTGATACCAAGAAGTCAAACAAGGCTTTGTTTCATGGGCCGAAATTGCTCCAAAAACACCTCCCTTTGGGCCTGAAAACCCCCTTGATTTGTATATTTTTCAATTCTATTTTCTTTTCTCTTTTCCTAATTGTTTTAATTGTTTTATTTAATTCATCTAAAATAATTTTCATAATAAAAAAATCAGAAACCAAAAAATATTTAATATTTAATTCTTATTAATTTCACTATTAGAATATTTTTGTAAATAAATGTTAATAATTAATTTATTTTAATTTAGGTTTTTAAACTTTAATCTTTTCTTAATAAATAAAATAGGTAGAATTAGGGTTTTTGACATTTTCATCTTTTTCTTAAATAAATAATTTTCTCTCATTATTATTATTATTAGTTACTATTTATTTTTGTAAATAAACATGCATATTAATTAATTAGTAAATTAAAGTAACTTCAACATTTTTTTTATTAATAATTAAAATATTTAGAACTAGGGTTTCCTCTTAATTTTAATTTTCTTTATCTTCATAAATACCAAAAACATAAAAAACAATTTTTTCTTTAATTAAATAATTAATTAGACTTTAATTTCAATTTAATTTCAAAAGGGTCAAAACCCTCGGACGTCCTAACTTTTATTCTTTCGCACGTTATTCTTTTTTCCTTTCGAATATTATGTAACTGCTTAAGGCTTGTAATAGTAATTAGGTCTTTTTTACTTTCCGCATTTTTATTAAAACGGGTCTTTGTATTTTGGTGATGTATAGACCCGCGCCTTGTAATAGCGTAGGATTTATCTTTCCGCATTTAAATTTCCGCACTCTTGGATTCTAAACTTTGCATGAAAGAATGTATGGCTAATTAAAAACAAGCGTAGCTCACAATGCCCTGATCAAAGATAACAATACATGAAAATAACACACAAATTCACACACCACTCTTAGGGTACGCCTCACCTGTTGCCTTCGAAACGTGGTCGTCAAGTATGGGACATTTTAGTAAGTCCTTATGTCCATGATCCAGTTGCCTCGGAACAGTTGCCTCGAAATAAGTTGCCTTAAAACAGTTGCCTCGAAACGGTTGCCTCGGAATAAAAAAAGGATCAAGGACATAAGTGTAGCTTCTAAGGTGTCCTAACTGTTGCTTCGGTGACCACAACGTCCCTAACAATCGAATTGACCCGAACACTTCCAACGGTGGTGCTACCTACCTCTCAATGGTGGGATGGCATTACCTTAAGGACATTTACACAGCTTAATTCCTTTAGGGTAGGTAGATGACTCATGGATACTTTCTCTCTTCTAAAAAAGAAATCAAAAACCTTTTCACACTGAAACTTTCAAAAGACTTTCAAAACAATTTTTCAAACACTCTTGAGGACAGATACAAGAGTAATTCAGAAATCTTTCAAAGAAACTTTTGCAAAACCCACTCACATTTTGAAAAGCAAACAAACATTTTGAAAACATAAGAGCAAGTATCTAAGAGCCCATGGATAACCATGGATAGAAAGGGTGCTAACACCTTCCCTTTCTATAAATCTACCTCCCGAACCGAGAAACTATCTCATAAGGAATTTTGCTGTGCTTTTGTCCTGTCCATATTGGAGAATATAAAAGACGGTGGCGACTCTTGCTTACCGCGACATTTCGCGAAACCAGCGTGAAACAGTCAGTTCTAAATCCACCGATCACAGAACTGGCGACTCTGCTGGGGATTACTTTAAAGTGAGGTGTACCTTAGGACTAAGATCACTTGTGTTTTCAATTGTCTGAATTGTTTGCTTTATCATTGTGGGTACTGTCTTGGGAGTTCTATAGATCCTAACCCGGATCTGGGGATACCTTCTTAGAAAGTAGCAATAAGACTGTGAGGGAACTGTGCGGGGTAGACCGACATGGTTGAAGCAGTCTGCTACGTTGATGTGGCACTTTGGTGAGTACCGGTAACCCTTGAGTCCAGTCAAGGAGAGTACGGGGCCACCGCGTGGTGTCGTGAAGCATCAACTGACCTTAGGAACCTTAATTGAACCATCTTGGCCTCTTTAGGGTAGTGAGATAACTGACTTTGGTGCAGTCCGAGGTTGGTTGATACTCGATACTACACTCAATTGAGGGTTGTTTTCTTGGAATATTTCGGTCGCCAGTTCAGTGGCTAAATCGAAACGATGAACAATGAAAATAATCCAATGATATTGGGACCCTTAGAACCCGGTTACTTCTGATAGGACAGGTTTGAGCCCACCAACTTCAAGAGGGTAATACCTAGACCCCATGCTGGCCTAAACTCTAAGGGCTGTGGTGTGACTTGTGTGCCTTATCATGTTTGCTTTTTGTGAATATTTGTGGTGTGTTTTTATCATAGCATCATAACATCATACAACATCATATGCATTGACTAACCATTTCAGGGGTTCAAATCTTCATCTTTGTTCTTGTTTTGTAGGACATGGAAACTGTTCGCAGAAAGACAATTTAGATGAGCCTTGTAAGGATCCCTCCTCAGCTTAAGGAACTTATATCCAGGATTCCTGAGAACTCTTCTTTCAGTGAGAGGCATGGAAGACTCATCAGCTTGGTCAACACCAACATTGAGGAAGATATGATAAAGGTCCTCTTCCAGTTCTTTGACCCTCTGCACCACTGTTTTACTTTCCTGGATTATCAACGGGTGCCTACATTGGAAGAGTTCTCCCGGCTTCTGAAGATCCCTATCCTTAGTCAACTACCCTACAACGGTACGGAAAGGGAACCCAAACTTGAAGAGATTGCTAAAGCATTGCGCCTACAACCATCTGACATCAAGGGACATTGGGAAGTTAGAAGTGGTATCAAAGGGTTCTTGGCCAGGTTTCTGTTTGAGAAAGCCCAAGAATGTTGGAACTCCCTTGACCTACAAGCTTTTGAAGAAGTTGTGGCCCTCCTTGTCTATGGATTGGTTTTATTCCCGAATCCCGATCAACTTATAGATATCAGTGCTGTCCAGATCTTCATGTCCAGGAATCCTATACCTACGTTGCTTGGAGACATCCTTCACTCACGTTACACTCGAACCATGAGAAAAAGAGGTGTTCTTATGTGATGTACTCCCCTCCTGGGAAGGTGGTTTATTTCGCACCTTCCACAATCAGTTTTGAAGAATGAGCGGGGTTTGAGATGGTCACAACGATTGATGACTCTTACACATGCAGATATACATTGGTGTTCTCGGTCCAGAGAAGACGTCACTATCATTGATCGCTGCGGGGAGTTTCCTAATGTTCCTTTACTTGGAATCAGAGGAGGTATTACTTACAACCCGTGTCTGGCTTGGAGACAGTTTGGTTATGCTCGGAGGGACGGCCCTCATGACATGTTGATTCCTGACATAGTTTTTGACTTCGACAACGATGCGCAAGGACTTCGCCAGAGATTTATCAGAGCTTGGAGGATGCCTAACAGGGTAGACAGCAAGACACTGGGGCACAGGAATTCCATCCCGTTGGAGCCTTATCTCAAGTGGGTACGAGCCCGCTCCCAAAAGTTAGTGATGCCATATCCTCATGTTCTCCCTGTGATCAAAGAGCCAGTTTTGGAAGGAGAGGTGCCCTACACCATTCAATATCCTGACATGCCTACATCCTGGGAAGAAATGCAGAAGAGCTGGATCCAGCTTAAGGAAGAATGGAATTCTCTTGAGTCCAGTCTACATGCTAGTGAGAAGAAGGTCTTGGAGCTCACCCGCGTACTGCACGAGGAAAAGACTCTCAACACTTACATAGCTCCGAAAAGGATGTGCAGCGTCTTTTGGGATTGATTTACTTTGAAATATTTTGCCCATGAGGCTTTGATGTACTAAACAATTATTTCCTAATGATAACGTGTGTTCCTTTTTGTCTACAACAAATTTGAACTTTCGAACCCTTGAATGCATTGCATAAACACATATCATGCATCATGTGCATAACAGGTACTCTTCTTTTCAGGTTGCTTAATGATCTTCGCTGTTTATTTCAGCATCATGAACCCTGAATCATCTACTGAGCAGTCCATCAAGGCCCTCCAGGCTCAGAACGCCCAGTTCCAAGAGCTGATTATGAGTTTGGCCCAAGGTCAGGAGGAATTGAAGGCTCTGTTGGTCAAGAAGAAGAAGAAGAGAACTGTACTATTCAACACGGGCCGGAGGTTTGGTAACACACTGTAGAATGAGGTTGATCAAGCTGGTTCTTCTGTAGGGAAAGGCAGTCCCCAGGGGGGAAGGGTTCCTAGTCCGGTAGTCTCTGACAACGAGACTGATTTCAATGAGGAGCAGTATCCTCCAGCTGAAGACAAGTATAAGCAGTTAGAGGATCGTCTGAATGCCATGGAAATTCAACAAGTGCCTGGGTTGGATTTTGGAGACCTGGGTCTATCTTCTGGTGTGGTAATCCCACACAAGTTCAAAGCACCATCTTTCGCAAAGTATGACGGGGCGTCCTGCCCTAAGCTACATCTCAGATCTTATGTGCGGAAGATTCAGCCGTATACTGTGGACAAGAACTTGTGGATCCATTTCTTCCAGGAGAGTCTTTCAGGGACTCATCTCGAATGGTTCTATCAGCTGGATGGAACTGAGGTTCGTAACTGGGAGGACTTGGCTACTGCTTTTTACAAGCAGTATCAGTATAATGCCGACCTCGCTCCTACACGTACCCAACTCCAGGGTATGTCGTTGGGATCGGGAGAAGGTTTTAAAGAGTATGCGCAGAAGTGGAGGGACCTGGCTGGCAGGGTGCAGCCACCGTTAACCGACCGTGAACTTGTGGACATGTTCTTGGGGACCCTATCCGGGCCGTTCTTCAATCATCTCATTGGTAATTCGTCTGCAGGGTTCACAGATCTCATTCTGACTGGGGAAAGGATAGAGGCTGGTATGAAATCAGGGAAAATTTAGAAAGGTGCGTCCTCAAGTTCTGAGAAAAAGCATTTCAAGAAGGAAGCCAGTGCTGTGTATGGGCCTAGAAGGCAAAATAAACCAGAACGCCGCCAAGCTGTCAACGCGGTGGTAATTGCAAAGCCTGCCTCCGCTCCTCGGCAACCTAACCAACCAAGGGGTGAGAGACCCAGAAGAGAATATACTCGACTTAGTATGACCTTGTCATAGATCTTTCCGCAACTGCTATCAACCAACTTGGTGACCGTCAGAGAGGCTCCAAAGGTGGTGAATACAACCTCTCCGAAGTATAATCCCAATGCCCGCTGTGCTTATCATTCTGATAGCCCGGGGCATTCTACTGATGATTGCTGGGCCCTAAGGAACAAGGTTCAAGACCTTATCGATGCTAAGGAGGTTCAGTTCGAGGCACCCGAGAAGCCTAATGTGGTAACAGCTCCCCTACCTGACCATGGTGTGAATGCTATCAGGGATGGTGACGAAGTGGAAGAATCTGAGTTCAACAGTTGGATCTGCCCGACGACCGACGGTGGACTGAACAATTGGACGGCAAAAGATCACATACCTGTTACTTTTGTTACGCAGTAATGAATTCCTTTGTTTTCTATTCGTAATGAACAATAAATTGAAACTTTATGGCCCAGTGTCTTACCCGGGGCACCGTTGGCTTCATTTGTGAGGGCATATTACTTGTCATTTCCATATATCATGAATAAAGACATTGGACGTTTTTCGCATTTCAAATTTTGTGCTCCTTTTCTTTCTTCCTTTATTTATTGCAAAACAGCTATATTTACACACACTCACTCATACAGGTTCCAATCCACTCTGGATCTCACTGGTAACGACTCTGCTACTGCCAGTTATGACTTCGAAAATCCGATCAACTTAGCCGAAGACGAAGGTGAAGATGATTGCAAAGTGCCGGGTGAGCTTGCAAGACTGTTACTCCAGGAAGAGAGGGCCATTCAGCCACATGAAGAGCCAGTGGAAACAATAAATCTGGGTACTGAGGTAGACAGAAAGGAAGTTAAGATTGGTGCCAATCTGGAGTTCAGCGTGAAACAATGGTTGATTCAGATGTTGCATGATTATGTGGAAATCTTCGCCTGGTCCTACGAAGACATGCCTGGGTTGGATACCGACATTGTGGTCCATCACTTGCCTACCAAGGAAGACTGCCCTCCGGTTAAACAAAAGGTCCGCCGTATGCGTCCAGAGATGTCCGAGAAGATCAAAGCTGAGGTTATGAAGCAATTTGATGCCGGGTTTCTAGCAGTGACTTCTTACCCCCAGTGGGTTGCCAACGTGGTTCCGGTGCCGAAGAAAGATGGTAAGGTCAGAATGTGTGTTGACTACAGGGATTTGAATAGGGCAAGCCCCAAGGATGATTCCCCCTGCCTCACATCGACGTTCTGGTTGACAATACGGCTCAGCACAAGGTATTCTCCTTCATGGATGGTTTTTCAGGTTATAATCAGATCAAGATGGCTCCTGAAGATATGGAAAAGACTACCTTTGTTACTCAGTGGGGCACCTTCTGCTACAAGGTCATGCCATTCGGGTTGAAAAATGCTAGGGCAACCTACCAACGTGCCATGGTTGCTTTATTTCATGACATGATCCACCATGAGATTGAAGTGTATGTCGATGATATGATTGCAAGGTCCCAAACTGAGGAGGAACACCTTGACCATCTGCAAAAGCTGTTTGACCGTCTGAAGTTATACAAGCTGAGGTTGAATCCAAATAAGTACACATTTGGGGTAAGATCTGGAAAGTTTCTAGGCTTCGTCGTAAGTGACAAGGGTATTCAAGTGGACCCTGCCAAGGTTAAAGCCATACAAGAGATTCCAGTTCCCAAGACAGAGAAAGAAGTCAGAGGCTTTCTAGGACGTCTGAATTATATTGCCCGATTCATCTCGCACCTAACAGCTACCTGTGAACCAATCTTCAAGCTGCTGAAGAAAGATCAGGTAGTACGTTGGAATGATGAATGTCAGGCCGCTTTTGACAGAATCAAAGAGTATCTCCAAGAACCACCCATCCTTATGCCACCGGTTGAAGGGAGACCTCTAATACTATACCTGACAGTACTTGACAGCTCAATGGGGTGTGTGCTGGGGCAGCATGACGAGTCTGGCCGAAAAGAGCACGCCATTTATTACCTTAGCAAAAAGTTTACCGACTGTGAGACTCGATACTCACTTCTCGAGAAAACTTGCTGCGCTTTGGTATGGGCTGCTCGCCGGCTGAGACAGTATATGCTAACTCACACGACTCTCTTGATTTCAAAGATGGATCCAATAAAGTATATATTCGAAAAGCCTGCTCTGTCTGGGAGAATAGCAAGATGGCAAATGATCTTGACATAATACGACAACCAGTACACGACTCATAAAGCTATCAAAGGAAGTGTATTGGCAGACCACTTGGCACACCAGGCAGTAGACGACTACCAGTCAATGAACTTCGAGTTTCCAGACGAGAGCATCATGATAGTGACTGATTGTGAATTACCTGGACCGGATGAAGGACCTGAGGAAGGATCTCGATGGTCTATACACTTTGACGGAGCCTCCAACGCTTTAGGTAACGGTATTGGCGCTGTGATCATATCCCCTCAAGGCACTCATACTCCCCTTACTGCCCGGCTATGTTTCAACTGCACCAACAACATGGCGGAGTATGAGGCGTGTATCATGGGTCTTCAAGCTGCGATTGACTTAAGGATCAAGTTTCTGAGTGTCTTCGGAGATTCCGCTCTCGTGATCAATCAGATCAAAGGAGAGTGGGATACGAAACACCCAAACCTTATTCCTTACAAAGAGTGTGTGTTGACATTAATCCCCCATTTCACAGAGATCACTTTTGAACACTTTCCAAGAGAGGAGAATCAGTTGGCGGACGCGTTGGCTACAATGTCTTCTATGTTCAAAGTCAAATGGGACAATGAGGCTCCCCGGATCATTATCTGGAAACTGGATGAACCTGCATACTGTTGTGATCTTGAGGCTGAGGTAGTAACTGAAAAACCCTGGTATCATGAGGTGAAAAGGTACTTAGAAGTTCAAGAATACCCTGAAGGTGTATCCATCAATGATAAAAAGTTTCTGAGAAGGTTCGCAGCAAAGTTCTTCCTCAGCAATGGCATTCTGTACAAGCGAAACCATGATTCGACCTTACTGCGTTGTGTGGATAAGACTGAAGCAGAAAGGATCATGGCAGAACTGCATGAAGGTACCTTCGGAACACATTCCAGTGGACACACCATGGCAAAGAAAATCCTTCGGGCAGGATATTTCTGGTCCACAATGGAAGCTGACTGTTACCAACATTCTCGGATATGTCATAAGTGCCAGATATATGCAGATAAGGTGCACGTTCCTCCACTTCCTCTGAATGTCTTGACAACACCTTGGCCTTTCGCAATGTGGGGCATAGATATGATCGGCGAGATTAAACCTACGGCATCTAACAGGCATCGCTTCATCCTGGTGGCGATCGATTACTTTACAAAGTGGGTTGAAGCAGCTTCCTACGCCATTGTAACCAAGAATGTCGTGGCACGGTTCATTCGGCATAATCTGATCTGTCGATATGGCGTCCCCGAAAGGATCATTACAGACAATGGTACCAATCTTAATAACAAGATGATCACTGAGCTCTGCGAGCAATTCAAGATACAGCACCACAACTCTTCTCCTTACCGGCCGAAGATGAATGGGGCTGTAGAAGCAGCGAATAAGAATATTAAAAAGATTGTGCAGAAGATGACAGTGACCTATAAAGATTGGCACGAGATGTTACCGTTTGCTCTTCACGGGTACCGTACCTCAGCAAGAACGTCAACCGGGGCAACCCCCTTTTCCTTGGTCTATGGCATGGAGGCAGTCTTGCCGATTGAAGTCCAGATACCCTCTTTCCGGATAATGAAGGATGCAGACTCGACTTGATCAGTTAAACCTAATTGACGAAAAGAGACTTACCGCTATTTGTCATGGTCAGACGTACCAAAAACGGATGATCAGGGCATTTAATAAGAAAGTCAGACCACAAGAGTATCAAGTTAGGGATCTGGTAATCAAGCGCATCATTCTTCCTCAGAGTGATCCCAGGGGAAAATGGACCCCCATGTACGAAGGGCCATTTGTGGTTAAACATGTGTTCTCAGGAGGAGCCATGATTCTAACCACCATGGACGGTGACGACCTTCCTCAACCCGCCAATGCAGACATAGTAAAAAGATACTACGCATGATAAAAGACCCGCTAGGTTGACATACCTAGGCAAAAATTAGGGCTTCCCGGCGAACCAAAAGGGTTCGGGCAAAATGAGGGATGAAATGAAAAATCTGTACACCTGGCAAGTCGAAAACCTGAAAAGGCGGCTTGGGCAAAAATAGGTATCCCGGTGGACTGAAAACCCGAAAGGGAGGTCCAGGCAAAAGTTAGGGATAAAGCATAATACTATGGCTCATTGGATCACTTTGCATCCAGAATCCGGTATCAACCTCAAGTTCAGACGGCATCGATCAGTCAGCTTCATCTTCAACCGAGCAGCCAAGTGATGAGACGCTCGAAGATATAAAGGCGATAGCAGAGTTGGAACCCAGTGGGATTATTCTTTTCACATAGCTGTTTTGTTTTCCTTTGTACAAACTGTATAAACTCTGTTGTTCGGCGGTGTTCTCTTACTAGGACGTCAGCCTCTTGTACATAAACGCCTATTTACAGGCAAATTTAAAAATCAATACAAATTCACTTTTCAGACCAATTTCCAGTTGTTTTTCCTTTTCCTGTTTTGTTTTACGAAGAACGTCCAATGTTCAATTGTGATATATGCATTTGACACTAATTGCTAAACTCACAAATATTTGCATACGAAACAAAGGATTAATTACAGGTAACATTAGAAACAGGGGCAATAATGAGTTGTCTAAGCAATCTAACTACTCTGTCCACCAAGGTACCAAGGTAAGTTCGGCTGAAGAACATAACCAAGATTCCTTAATTCCCCAGAGAGTGAGCCAGCAAGTCAACGATACTCTCCCCAAGCAGAGTTAGTCCACTGTCAGCCTTAAGGAAATTGGGTATCCCCAGCAGATCTCAACATTCCTCAGCGGAGTATACAAACATTCTTAACAAGCATCCCCGACAGTCTTGATCTAAGATTGTTCCCCGGCGGTATACCAGACGTTTAATGGAGCCATTCCCCAGTCCAATCTGAAAAGTTTCCCCATGAAAGTGGAATCCATCTCCCCAGCAGGAAGCTTATCCCCAGTAGATTCTGGAAGCTTATTCCCCGCATAGTACGACCGCTCCCCCGACTTTATTCAGAAGGTTATTTCCCCACCAGGATATAACTGGGTTATCCTCAGCCAATTGCCACGGAAAGACCGTCCTCGGCGAAGCCTTCTTTTCCCCAGCGGAGTTCATCAATTCCCTCAACATAACTCATCAATGGTATCCCCAATGGAGTTATCATTAAACCTCAGCTAAGTACATCTCTTCCCCACAGAGCATTCCTTGCAGAGTAATCTACACGCCAAGTTTATTCCCCAACGGAGTCATCCTCTCCTACCGGTATTCTTGCAACCATCATCCCCAGCGGAAAAGAAAAGCTCTACTCTTCAACATCAAGCCCAGGATTCAACTTCCCGGCACTCGTCAAGGATTTACTTTCCTAGACGAAAATACATTCATAAACGTCACATCTTCATACATTATAGCATGCATATACGCATCATGAACATACAATCTCACTTATTCTGAGAACATCACGCATGTCATACATCATGACATTGCATACAACTAACGTTTGTCTTTTCAGGACAAAGGTCAATACAAAGATAATTACTATCAACCGTCGTGATTCCAGATCCGATTCCTGTATCTTGCCAGGGTGTATCTGTTGACGACTATATTCCAGCCTCGATTCCTGTATCCTGCCAGGGCACGTCTGAAGAGTTCGAAGATCCGATTCCTGTATCTTGCCAGGGTGTATCTGTTGACAACTATATTCCAGACTCGATTCCTGTATCCTGCCAGGGCACGTCTGAAGAGTTCGAAGATCCGATTCTTGTATCTTGCCAGGGTGTATCTGTTGACGACTATATTCCAGACTCGATTCTTGTATCCTGCCAGGGCACGTCTGAAGAGTTCGAAGATCCGATTCCTGTATCTCGCTAGGGTGTATCTGTTGACGACTATAATTCCAGACTCGATTCCTGTATCCTGCCAGGGCACGTCTGAAGAGTTCGAAGATCCGATTCCTGTATCTTACCAGGGTGTATCTGTTGACGACTACATTCCAGACTCGATTCCTATATCCTGCCAGGGCACGTCTGAAGAGTTCGAAGATCCGATTCCTATATCTTGCCAGGGTGTATCTGTTGACGACTATATTCCAGACTCGATTCCTGTATCCTGCCAGGGCACGTCTGAAGAGTTCGAAGATCCGATTCCTGTATCTTGCCAGGGTGTATCTGTTGACAACTAATTCCAGACCCGATTCCTGTATCTTGCCAGGGCACGTCTGAAGAGTTCGAAGATCCGATTCCTGTATCTTGCCAGGGTGTATCTGTTGACGACTAATTCCAGACTCGATTCCTGTATCCTGCCAGGGCACGTCTGAAGAGTTCGAAGATCTGATTCCTGTATCTTGCCAGGGTGTATCTGTTGACAACTAATTCCAGACCCGATTCCTGTATCTTGCCAGGGCACGTCTGAAGAGTTCGAAGATCCGATTCCTGTATCTTTCCAGGGTGTATATGTTGACGACTAATTCCAAACTCGATTCCTGTATCCTACCAGGGCACGTCTAAAGAGTTCGAAGATCTGATTCCTGTATCTCGCCAGGGAGTATCTGTTGACGACTATATTCCAGACTCGATTCCTGTATCCTGGCAGGGCACGTCTGAAGAGTTTGAAGATCCGATTCCTGTATCTTGCCAGGGTGTATCTGTTGACGACTAATTCCAGACTCGATTCCTGTATCCTGCCAGGGCGTGTCTGAAGAGTTCGAAGATCCGATTCCTGTATCTTGCCAGGGTGTATCTATTGACGACTATGTACCAGACTCGATTCCTGTATCTTGCCAGGGCACGTCTGAAGAGTTCGAAGATCCGATTCCTGTATCTTGCCAGGGTGTATCTGTTGACGACTATATTCCAGACTCGATTCCTGTATCCTGCCAGGGCACGTCTAAAGAGTTCGAAGATCTGATTCCTTTATCTTGCCAGGGTGTATCTGTTGACGACTATGTTCCAGACTCGATTCCTGTATCTTGCCAGGGCACGTCTGAAGAGTTCAAAGATCCGATTCCTGTATCTTGCCAGGGTGTATCTGTTGACGACTAATTCCAGACTCGATTCCTGTATCCTGCCAGGGCACGTCTGAAGAGTTTGAAGATCCGATTCCTGTATCTTGCCAGGGTGTATCTATTGACGACTATTCTTCGGACTCGATTCCTGTATCTTGCCAGGGCACGTCTGAAGAGTTTAAAGATTCGATTCCTGTATCTAGCCAGGGCACATCTACATAAAGAGTTTGAAGATCAACTCCTATAACAGTCCAGGTAATTTTTTTCTTTCTCAGGTACGCAAGTTCTCGTTAAGGAATCTCTTACGCGATCAGCACCTAGATGGAAACTGTAAGCCCATCCACATACCAACAGCTCCAGATGGAATCTATAAGCCCATCCTCCTATCCATCATCTCTCCAAATGGCGTTTATAAGCCCATTCCCGCTATCATACTACAGACACTCTACTATGTGAGTGCAAATTTCTGGGCACTCTAGTGTTCAATCATCTTCCACCTTCGGATCACGAAAGGCACGCCAGCCAATCTACATCCTCAGGTCTAAGAAGATTGAACAGGGGCAACTGTTGTACCCCAAAATTTGCTCTCCCATATTCTTCAAGATTTGCCTAGATCAATCTCCAGATGGTTCAAAATCCCTCAAAGGTTGCACAGTCCAATTGCCTCCTAACACAGTCAAAATTAGGGTTTTGGTTCTTGCAAAGAAATTGAGGTTTCCAAGGGTCCAATCAAGTCCCATATGCCTACAAACATTTTCAAGCATCCATATGTCAAGTTTCAAGACTCACAGCATCAAATTGCACAGTCAAAAACCCTAATTGCTTCACAGTCAACTGCAGGGGCAAAATGGTCATTTGACAGTCAAAAGTCCAAATTTTTGGTAAACATCTTATTTTGAAGCCACAATCATCATTTGATCAATTCTTGATCATGATTCTCAAAGCATGGCTCAAAAAGTCTCAAGATGCAAAAGTTTCTATTTTTGGACAGTTGGAAAAGTCAACTGCAAATTGACCAGGGCATAACTTCTTCATGGTTTATCAGAAAAATCCCATCCAAAGCTCATTTTGAAGAGGATGACATTTCCTACAACTCATCTTCACACTCCAAGTCCAATAAATGCTCTCACAAAAAGTTATCAATTTCAACATTATAGGTCATTTTCAAAAGTCAACAAAAAGGCACTTTAAGTCAAAGACCATAACTTGAGATTGGTAAATCAAAATGACATGGGACCAACGGCATTGGTTAGAGGACTTCAAGACCTTTCCAAAATGTCCAAGAACATGATCATAGCTTCAAAATTGAGCAAGATATGCATTGGAGAAGTTGGGAAATTTTTGGGAATTTTCAAAAGTCAACTTTGCCTAAAATACTTCAAAATTGCTAATGGGCCTCAAATTCTTCCTTGAATCATTAACCAAAGCATATGCACGACCCATTGAGCTAAAAATGATTTATTTTCTTATTTTTAATTAATTAATTGAATTTTTATTATTATTAATTCATTTAATTAGATTTAATTATGAGAAAAATATCAAATAATGGTTTTCAAATCTTTTTGTGCAGCAAATATTCTCATTATAGGCTAAAGATTTCGTGCACCAATCAACAAGACAAGATCATCCATATTTGGCAAGATTTGCATGGAAAAAAGATTGAAAAAGATGTGATAAAAATCAAATATTCAAAACATAAATTCATGGATCTTTGGGCTTGTTTTTGACCTAATTTGCTTCATGTACTTATGCAAGACCTAACCTAATGCAAAGATACACAAAAAGCTGCTCACAAGCATAGAACCAAATTGCAAATTTTCATCCAAAACTTGAAAACTGAAATCATAGTTAGAGGACAATTCAAGGCCAAAAAACGATTCTAACATATTGCTGGACCTTCCAGGAATCGATTAGCATCAAGAACCAATCCAAACACGTGAGGAATTGAAGAATACAGGCCATACGGTTTGTCTTGTTTTTCAAATTCGCGTAGCATGATTCATGTGCTTTTAATTGGTTTTCTTGTTTGATTTACACTAATAGGTACCTCCTGAAGCGATTGGCATAGGTTAATTGGCCTAACTCTGCCTGAATCCAAATCTGCCATTAAAGGATATTAGGTTTTCAGAACGTCCCAATTAGGGCTTTCCTGGTATGGAAAAATTAGACCACCTAACCTATATGGATAGAATCGTTGCAGCAAGACGAATCCAATGAACTATTCGCGCTCAATTTATATTTATTCCTCTTCTAATCGCTATTTTTACAATTTCCATTTAGTGGGGGTTTAAAACCCCCGCTACTTGCTTTATGTTTGCAGAGAAAACGAAGAAGAAGCCTGGCGTGTCATCTTATGGTTGGACAGTTCAAATATTCAGCGCGCTTTTTGCTTTATACCACTAATGTTGTTTCTTTTTATATAATCATTATTTTCCACTAACATTACAAACGCGTTCTTTGGTTCAGATGGTGGAGGACACGCCTTGTAACCACTAGGATCTGGGTTCGATTCCCAGGTCCCCCATATGTTTAATAATTTTTATCCTAACGTGTTCAAGTGTAGCGCTCATTCAGTGGTTCACCATACGCGCACATACTAAGGACTGCCAAGTGGACGTGAGATCAATCCAAAGGCTGCAGGAGGAGGTCTATCATGTACCTCGGTCAACCATCCCACACGTGATACCAAGAAGTCAAACAAGGCTTTGTTTCATGGGCCAAAATTGCTCCAAAAACACCTCCCTTTGGGCCTGAAAATCCCCTTGGTTTGTATATTTTTCAATTCTATTTTCTTTTCTTTTTTCCTAATTGTTTTAATTGTTTCATTTAATTCACCTAAAATAATTTTCATAATAAAAAATCAGAAACCAAAAAATATTTAATATTTAATTCTTATTAATTTCACTATTAGAATATTTTTGTAAATAAATGTTAATAATTAATTTAGTTTAATTTAGGTTTTTAAACTTTAATCTTTTCTTAATAAATAAAATAGGTAGAATTATGGTTTTTGACATTTTCATCTTTTTCTTAAATAAATAATTTTCTCTCATTATTATTATTATTAGTTACTATTTATTTTTGTAAATAAACATGCATATTAATTAATTAGTAAATTAAAGTAACTTTAACATTTTTTTTATTAATAATTAAAATATTTAGAACTAGGGTTTCCTCTTAATTTTAATTTTCTTTATCTTCATAAATACCAAAAACATAAAAAACAATTTTTTCTTTAATTAAATAATTAATTAGACTTTAATTTCAATTTAATTTCAAAAGGGTCAAAACCCTCGGACGTCCTAACTTTTATTCTTTCGCACGTTATTCTTTTTTCTTTTCGAATATTATGTAACTGCTTAAGGCTTGTAATAGTAATTAGGTCTTTTTTACTTTCCGCATTTTTATTAAAACGGGTCTTTGTATTTTGGCGATGTATAGACCCGCGCCTTGTAATAGCGTAGGATTTATCTTTCCGCATTTAAATTTCCGCACTCTTGGATTCTAAACTTTGCATGAAAGAATGTATGGCTAATTAAAAACAAGCGTAGCTCACATTGCCCTGATCAAAGATAACAATACATGAAAATAACACACAAATTCACACACCACTCTTAGGGTACGCCTCACCTATTGCCTTCGAAACGTGGTCGTCAAGTATGGGACGTTTTAGTAAGTCCTTATGTCCATGATCCAGTTGCCTCGGAACAGTTGCCTCGAAATAAGTTACCTCGAAACAGTTGCCTCGAAACGGTTGCCTCGGAATAAAAAAAGGATCAAGGACATAAGGGTAGCTTTAAGGTGTCCTAACTGTTGCTTCGGTGACTACAACATCCCTAACAATCGAATTGACCCGAACACTTCCAACGGTGGTACTACCTACCTCTCAATGGTGGGATGGCATTACCTTAAGGACATTTACACAGCTTAATTCCTTTAGGGTAGGTAGATGACTCATGGATACTTGCTCTCTTCTAAAAAACAAATCAAAAACCTTTTCACACTGACACTTTCAAAAGACTTTCAAAACAATTTTTCAAACACTCTTGAGGACGGATACAAGAGTTATTCAGAAATTTTTCAAAGAAACTTTTGCAAAACCCACTCACATTTTGAAAAGCAAACAAACATTTTGAAAACATAAGAGCAAGTATCTAAGAGCCCATGGATAACCATGGATAGAAAGGGTGCTAACACCTTCCCTTTCTATAAATCTACCTCCCGAACCGAGAAACTATCTCATAAGGAATTTTGCTGTGCTTTTGTCCTGTCCATATTGGAGAAAATAAAAGACGGTGGCGACTCTTGCTTACCACGACATTTCGCGAAACCAGCGTGAAACAGTCAGTTCTAAATCCACCGATCACACCAAGCATTGTGCTTGTGTGCAAGTTCTGGGTTTTTGAGAGTTTGGGAGTGTTTGAGGATTTTTCAACACACAAAATTCTGGCCCCTTTAGCTTGCAAATGACCTCTCTATTTATAGAGAAAAGGTCGGGGATATTGGAGTAACCAGATTTGTAAGATAACAAATTATGGTTTGGTTGAAAACGAAAAAAATCAAGTTGAATGGATTTTTATGGTTCAAAAGTTCAAGTACAAGCATGGCCTGATGTTTGTTGGGTGCATGAGACTTGATTCATGCTTTTGATATTGCTTGAAATCAAAGATAAAAGTCATAAGGCTCAATGCATTGACATTTTGCATAAAGCTTACTTTTCTAAAATGGCAATGGTAACTTTGTGCCATTAAGGGAAAATTGGCTTGGGCAATATTTTAAATACTTGGGTAAGAGCTTAATTCATTGTGTAAACAATTAATTATGGATTGAAACACAAGCATTGAGGCCTGCAAAGCAAGATCATGTAACATGTCCTATGGATTTGATCTTTTTCTTTACTCTGGTCGAATACTCCATCCCTTCGTTTTGATCACATAGATCCACCACTTTTGACCAAACTCATCAACAGACAAAACAATATTTGTTTCCACCAATTGGGTGTTCTTCGAATAGACCACTTACAACCTTCGACCAAAATAATCAACAGACAAAACAACATTTGTTTCCACCAATTGTATGTTCTTTGAGTGGATCACATTCATCTGAATATACCACTTTGAGTATGCAAGATGATCTCATTGGCATAGTCAAAACGAAAGAATTTCTGGATTGCTTTCCTACTAAACAAACTTCACAAAGTTTTTTCAGGCATCTCAAGACTTGTAATTCATAGTCACGAAACTATGTGTATCAAAGGGTTTAGTATGTGGATCGAAGCAGGTTGAGAGGTGGATCGAAGCAGGTTTACAGGTGGATCGAAGCAGGTTGCTCGAAGGGAGCCATTGCCCAATTGAAGCTTGTGGATTGAAGCAAGCATGAAGGAAACCATTGCCCAGTTGAAGCTTGTGGATCAAAGCAGGTTTAGAGGTGGATCGAAGCAGGTTGCTTGAAGGGAGCCATTGCATAATCAAAGCTTGTGGATCGAAGCAAGCATGAAGGAAACCATTGCCCAGTTGAAGCTTATGGATCGAAGTAGGTTTAGAGGTGGATCGAAGCAGGTTGCTCAAACGGAGCCATTGCCCAATCGAAGCTTGTAGATAGAAGAAATCTTGCTCTTCTTTGACTTGTCAAAATCTGCCCACCACTCCTTTTCGATCAGTCATGTGGTTCGAACAACCTGAACCAGATTTTGAATTCGAACTGTCATCTATAACCACTCCTTTCGATCTGCTTTGCCCTTTCGACAATTTCCTCTTCCTCTTTTCTTCGACCTGATGCTTGATAGCCCAATATGATCCATGGAGACTATATGGGGCATTAAAAGTCCAATTGTACTTGTCCAAACCCAAACCTTAATTTGAGCCATCGGTGTTGATGAAGTATCTCGAGCTGATCAAACCTTGTGCAATTTTGACCCAATAGAGATCTTGTGAGAAAATTATTGAGAAATGAGAGGGAAATTTTGGGGTACAACATCTGCCCCTGTTTAATCTTCTTGAACCCGAAGAGTTAGATTGGCGAGTCCACCATTCGTGACTTAAAGGTGGAAGATGATTGAACACTAGAGTGCCCAGAAATTTGCACTTGATGATGTATTGATCTGAGAATGGGCTTATGGATGCCATTTGGAGAGATGATTGGTAGAAACTGGGGGAAATATCAGCATAAATATTTAGTTGATTCGTGATGAAAACTAGGTGTCTTGTCTGACTTTGACTAAAAAAAAATTATGATCCAGAAGAAGTCTTTGGATCAGTGATTTTATCTGCAAGGAAATAAAAGGGGTTAACTGTATGCGCATGTGTGCATGGTGTAATGATGTTCTCAAAATAAATGAGATTATGTTGTGTTATATGTTATGTATGTTGTATGAATGTGACATGTTATCACAGTGTTTCTTAACAAATACTGGGGAGCTTTGAATCTCGGACGACTGTTGGAGATGAAAAGTATGTGTATCTTAAAACTTCAAAGGTGCTTCCGTTGGGGATTCTTGCTTTGTGGAGAAGAACTCCACTGGGGAATATTGGCTTCTGCTTGAGAAGACTCTGTAGGGAGTGTTGATTTCTGCTTGGGAACCAGAATTCAGGAGTTTTAGTTGTCCGTTGCTCTGGTGGGGAATTATATCTTGAAAGTTAGCTATTATCTGGTTGGATTCCAGGCTTCACAACAACTTGCTGGGGATAAAGAAGTTAACTATTATTTGGTTGGATTCTAGTCTTTGCAGCAACTTGCTGGAACAGTGGAAAACTCTACTAGGGAAGATGAGTTTTATTAGTGATTTGTAAAAATCAAACTGTTATCTAGTCGGGTCCAGGTTTCAGCAACTCAAATTGTTAACTGGTCGGGTCCAGGTTTGCAGTAGATAGAGAAGTTAAGTTACTATATGGTCGGGTCCAGGCTCTAGATACTTGAAATTGAGGTTTACTGTTATCCGGTCGGGTCCAGTCTTCAGCAATTTGATCTTGAGGTTAATTGTTATTTGGTCGAGTCCAGGTTTCAGAAACTCAAACTGGTATCTGGCCAGGTCCAGGTTTCAGCAATTGAAGGAGTTAAGCTATTATCTGATTGGGTCCAGGATTTAGTAACTTAAAAATGAGATTAACTGTTATCTGGTTGGGTCCAGGTTTCAGAAACTCAAACTGTTATCTGGTCGGGTCCAGGTTTTAGAAATTGAAGAACTTAAACTATTATCTGGTCGGGTCCAGGGTTTAGTAACTTAAAATTGAGATTAAGTGTTATCTGATCGGGTCCAGGTTTCAGAAACTCAAATTGTTATCTAGCCGGGTCCAAGTTTCCGCAATTGAAGAAGTTAAACTATTATCTGGTTGGGTCTAGGCTTTAGTAAATTAAAATTGAGATTATTTATTATCCGGTCGGGTCCAAGTTTCAAAAACTCAAACTATTATCTGGTCAGGTCCAGGTTTCAACAATATTCAGAGATAACAATGACTCTGTTGACAACTTCAATGGGGATTAGGGGTTGTGGTCCTTCGATTTGTAATAGCCTGCGAGGCAAAACCCAAGCTGGGGAATCTATAGTTTGTTGGGGAAATAAATCTTGTTGAATAGGATATTTGACGAACTGCTGGGGAGGATATATTTTTATTTTATTTTTTATTTTAGGAAGAATTCCATAAGGCTTCCTTTTAAGATCAACTCAGCTGGGGAGAGGATTTTCCGTAGATTGAAACTATGGCTGGGGATTTCATGAATCCAAATTTGTGGGGATAATGTTATTGAAATAACTCTATGGGGATATCTCAAATGTATTTAAGGGGATGCTTGTCATTGTTTTTTAAGCATACATTTGTTAAAAGTTTAACCATGTTCATATGCATATGTTCATTTAATTATAGTTATTAGACACTTTTGCACTCAAAACAGAAAAGACAGAAAGTTTGCACTTCAAAGTATATTTGTATTGATGTTTTACCCTGAATAGGAATTTTTGTACAAAAAGATCGAGATCCTAGTAAGAGGAAATCATTGAAAGAATGGAAAGAATATAAAGTGAAAACAAAATAATAGCCATGTGAAAGTGATCTCATTGCGTTCCAACCCCACTATTGCCCTTATGTCTTTGAATATCATCCCTTTCCGTTGAAAGAAGTTGATTGGATTGATCCTGGACCATTCGGACTTGGACCTTGGTGTTGTACCCAAAAATTTTCCCTCTCAATTTCTCAAAGAATTTCTCAGAAGATCTCTATTGGGTCAAGACTGCACAAGGTTGGATCAGCTCAAGATACTTCCTCAACACTGATGGTTCAAATTAAGGTTTGGGTTTGGACAAGTACAATTGGATTTTTAATGCCCTATATAGTTACCATTGATCATACTGGGCTCTCAAGCATCAGGCCAAAAAAGGAGGAAGAGGAAACTGTCGAAAGGGCAAAGCTGATCGGAAAGGAGTGGTGGACAGATTTTGACAAATCGAAGAAGAGTAAGCTTGCTTCGATCCATAAGCTTCGATTGGGAAATGGTTTCCTTCAAAGAAACCTGCTTCGATCCACCTCTAAACCTGCTTCAATCCACAAGGAAATGGTTTCCTTCACGCTTGCTTCGATCCATAAAGCAATGAGTTCCTTCATGCTTGCTTCAATCCACAAAGCAATGACTTCCTTCATGCTTGCTTCGATCCACAAGCTTCGATTGGGCAATGGTTTCCTTCGAAGTAACCTACTTCGATCCACCTCTAAACTTGATTTGATCCATAAGGCAATGGTTTCCTTCATGCTTGCTTTGATC
Organism: Vicia faba; assembly: GCA_948472305.1. Taxonomy (NCBI): domain Eukaryota; kingdom Viridiplantae; phylum Streptophyta; class Magnoliopsida; order Fabales; family Fabaceae; genus Vicia; species Vicia faba. The sequence goes on from OX451735.1 coordinate 544,900,650, forward strand.
CATAAAGCAATGACTTCCTTCATGCTTTCTTTGATCCACAAAGCAATGGCTTCCTTCATGCTTGCTTCGATCCACCTCTCAACCTGCTTCGATCTACAAGCTTCGATTAAGTAATGACTTCATTCACGCTTGCTTCGACCCATAAGGAAATGGTTTCCTTCATGCCAGCTTTGATCCACCTCTAAACATGCTTCTATCCACCTTTCAACCTGCTTCAATCCACATACTAATCCCTTTGACACACATAGTTTCGACACTATGAATTACAAGTCTATCTTCATACTTTCTTAGAACCACAAGGATAGTTGGTTGTGGAATTTGAAGTTTGGACATTTGAACTTTCAACTGATTACTCAATATATCGTTTTCCAAGTCTTGAGATGCCTGAAAAAACTTTGTGAAGTAGGAAAGCAATCCAAAATTTCTTTCGTTTTGACTATGCCAATGAGATCATCTTGCATGCTCAAAGTGGTACATTCAGATGTATGTGGTCCATTCAAAGAACATACATTTGATGGTCCATTCGAAGAACATATAATTGGTGGACTAGAAAACATATAATTGGTGGATTCGAAGAACACACAATTGGAGGTCCATTTGAAGAACATACAATTGGTGGTCCATTCGAAGAAAATACAATTGGTGGTCCATTCGAAAGACACACAATTGGTGGAAAAACTATTGCTTTGTCTGTTGATGAGTCTGGTCGAAAGTGGTGGATCTATGTGATCAAAACAAAGGGACGAAGTATTCGACTTTAGTAAAGAAAAAGATCAAATCCATAGGCCATGCTACATGAGCTTGCTTTGTAGGCCTCAAAATTATGTTTCACTCCATAATTAATTATTTACACAATGAATTAAGCTCTTATCCAAGTGTTTAAGCCTTTGTCCAAAAGATCTTTACATTTATGGCATAAAGTTATCATTGCTATTCTTGGAAAGCAAACTTTTTGGTATAAAATTTGTCTTGAGCCCATACTTTGTTTTCTTATGACTTTTTCCCCACCATAAATCATAGAAAGCAACCCCTCTAAACCAATAACTTTGGTACCTCATCTTGGGATCATGGAAATCTTGGATAACTGGACATTTGCATTCGAACCAAACCATATTTTGTTATATTAAAAATCTGGTTAATCCAACTTCCTAGACCTTTTCTCTATAAATAGAGAGGCCATTTGCAAGCTAAAGGGGCCAGATTCTTGTTGTGTTGAAAAATCCTCAAACACTCCCAAACTCTCAAAAAACTCAACCTGCACACAAGCACAAAACATGGCACATCCAGACTTTACACACAAAAATCTCAAAACCCTTCATGCGTTAGTGAGCCTTTCGATTCACTCTCAACTTCCATATACTAGCCTTTCAATTCACTCCCAGCTTCCATATACCAGCCTTTCGATTCAGTGACTTTTAAAGAAAAGTAGTGATCCCACTAGCTTCAGGGAGGCCCAAGCAGCTTAATCCTGATTCGAACCTTTTCTGGAAGTCATACAGAGCTTATTCGAATTGCACTTCAAGAGGTAAGATTTCTTAACTGTGATATATTGATATAAGAATTTTCAGTACATACAAATGAAATAAAAGATGTAGATATCATATCTAGGAAGTTGGCCATACTCTTAGTTTTGATTATCACTGCTTATACATTAAGAATTTCATATATGATCAGTTAGATTTTAGTTTTGGAACTGAACAAAATTCATGCTAACCTCTGATCCATAGCTTTCAAAAATTACATGGTTGGTTTCGAATTCAAATTTTAGGCAGGTTTGATATTTACATATTTCGATTTGGCTGAGAAATGAAGCCTTTGGAAGCTTAACAATGGAGTTATGCATCCCTGCACGCGTGAAGGAAGAAGATGAAGCCATGTTCAAATTTTCAGAATTGAGTTCATTTTATATTTAGTGCAAGTTGGATAACTAATGGATGAAACATACCACCCCATTGGTACAAATAGCGCGCGCGTAAGGCATTTATGTATAAGGTTCTGGATTCAAGCCCTAACGAGACCTTTTATCATTTTTCATATTTTCTCATTTTGTCTTGTTTGCAGGAAGCACACCTGGGCCTCCACAGTTGGGCTTCGACATTCTTATGTTTCTGACCCCCTGCTTACTAACTAACAAATAGGCCCTGGGCCCAAACCCAAAATTGTTTTCTACACAAAAACTGTTTTAGACACAAAAACAGTTTTCTACACAAAAACACCAAAAATATATTTAAATTATTTAGTTTATTTTATTTAACTTCTTACAATGAAAAGACCAATAACATTTTCCTATTTATTTTATTTTCTTTAACTTAATCTTAATTTTTCTTTAGTTTAATTAAATTTCCTTTTAGTTAAATAAGCCAAAATCTTTCTTTAACAAAATCAAAACAAATTCACTTTCTTTTCATTCGTGTCTTGTACATTATATTTCTTTCAATTCTAATACATTATTCAAGTTCAATATGGTTTTAATAGATAATTATTTTTAATTTCTTGCAATCCCCATTTGTAAATTTGTACACCCCATCCCCAAGTGAGGTAATAGCGTAGTAAATTTACTTTCCGCAATTTATCGCTTTCATATAAATGCTAGTAATTAGGGGTTGCATGGAAAGATAAATTCAATGCTTAGAAAACCTTAATCCAAGACAAAATCAAGCATGAAAAAATAAACACTTGCGCACTTGCACCTCTAGGGTTAACTCCACTGGTTGCCTTATGAAAAATGGTCATGATATGCATGTGAGATATCTTAGCAAAAACAAATAAAAATATAAGATCAAAGTCCCTCAATTACGCTTCGAATGTTGCCTTACAAATGATCTTAGTACCTCAAAAGAAATGCTAAGATATCTCACAACATTGCTATTCATGACTATACGACGACCCACACCTGTCCCTTTACATCCAAAGATAAGGCTTCTTACCAGTCAATGGTAAGATAGCAATATCAAAGGAAGGAAGAAATGAACAAAAGACTTTTGAGTAGGTAGAACGTCCTTAGTTGCTTGCTCACAATCCATCTTCAAAAACAAAAACATCTTTTCAAACACACCAAACACTTTCAAAAACATGAAATATTTTGAAAAAGTCCAACACTTTGTATGTATTCTTATAGAGACGAGAATCATTACAAAGTTTGCCTAAATGAAGGCGCTTTTCAAAAATACTTTCAAAACTCACAAAACACATTTCAATCAAAGCAATTTCAAAAATGATCTAGCAAGCAAGTAAAAGCCCATAGATAACTATGGATGAAAAGGGTGCTAACACCTTCCCTTTTCATAATCTACCCCCCGAACTCAAGAAAACATATCAAAGGTATTTCCTATTCTTTTCACCCTTTCCTTATTGGATAAAAGAAAAGTCGATGGCGACTCTTGCTATCCGCAATAATTGCAATCAAACGCAAAACAACCAAGTCAGTTCTCCAACCGTATTACAGAACTGGCGACTCTATTGGGGAATCTCTTAAAAATGGGGTTACCTTAGAGCTAGATAATATTTACTTACTTTCATTGTTTGATTTGTTTGCTTTACATTTATGGTTCCTTGTTTGGGCTTGCATTGATCCTCTACCGGGATCGGGGAACATCATTAGGTATATAGTTATACATAATGGAAACTGTGTGGGTTATTTCGACATGGTTGAAGCGATGGCTACGTTAGTGTGACACATTTATTAGTACCGGTAGCCCTTGAGTTTAGTCAAGGAGATTACGGGGCTGCTATATGGTGTCGTGAAGCACTAATTGACCTTAGAACCTTTAATTGAACAACTTGGCCATTAGGAAGTAGTGAGATAGCCGACTTTGGTGCAGTCCAAAGTTGGTTGATACTCGATACTACACTCATTGAGATCATACTTTCGGGATATTTTGGTCACCAATAAAGAGGCTTGCGCTGAAACAATGCCCGATGAAGAAAGATCAATGATATTGAGATTCCCTAGAACCCGTTTACTTTCTAGGATAGGTTGAGCCAACTAAACTTCAAGAGGGTACTTACCTATAAACTCCATGCAAGCCAATGCCTAAGGATTTGTTTGCTTTGTTTGTCATAACGACTTGTTTTCCATGCTTGTATATGATTACTTATACATAACATCATGACATAATACCATAGCATTATCAATAACCATTTGAAGGATCTCAAGGGCCTGTGATGCAGGGTCATAATAAAACAGACGTTTATCAAGGGGCAAGAGGATTTATTCTCCTCTAACCAAATCCTGTCAAAGACTAGAGCATGATAACTTGAGTCAAGGGCTATGCCCTACTTGACATGGTGAGCTTGATTCTCGTGGAAGGACATCCAACAATACGAAGTTCTTCACTCAAAGATGTGATCAAAGTTCAGCTTCTAAATTTTTTTCTTGTGTTTACCCCACGAGATACTTGAAAACACCGCATCCACATAACATGTATGTCATCATAACAGGTTTCCCCCATACAGGTTTTCTCATCTACTTACTGTTTATTTCAATATAGATGGCTCTAGAGAAAACAGTTAAAGATCTCCAAGCTCAGAATGCCCAATTCTAACAAGTGCTCCTGAACTTAGCCAAGTGGCAGGAAGATCTGAAAGCACTCTTCACCAAAGAGAGTAAGAAGAAGACTAAAAAGAAGGCTGCCATCCTCAACATAAGGAAGAAGTTCAAGGGCCCCGTTCAACAAGTCCAAGTTGAAGAGGATTCCTCCAAAGAGGACGAAAATCAAGATGAAGATGTTAGAGGCACCCGTGCTGGGGATGGAAACAATCAAATATCTGAAAATGAGGATTATTTTGATGAACAATACCCGCCAACCGACGATAGATATAAGCAGATAAAAGACAAACTAAAGGCTGTGGAGATCCAAGTTGTGCCTGGATTGGACCTTGGAGACTTGGGTTTGGTTCTTGGGGTGGTCATTCCCCACAAATTCAAGATCCCTGCTTTTGCCAAGTATGATGGGGTCTCTTGTCTGAAGCTTCATCTAAGATCCTATATCTATAAGATTCAGTCATACACTACTGACAAAAAACTCTGGGTCCACTTTTTCCAAGAGAGTCTAGCTGGGACTCAACTTGAATGGTACTATCAGTTGGAGGGTTCCCGCATCCACACCTGGGAGGATCTAGCTGCTGCTTTCTACAAGCAGTACCAATACAACACTAATCTTACACCAACTCGTGTGCAGTTGCAGAATATAACCATGGGTTCCAACGAGGGTTTCAAAGAATATGCCCAAAAATGAAGAGACCTGGCTGGCAAGGTGCATCCACCCTTAACTGACAGGGAGCTGATTGATATCTTTATGGGAACTTTGACAGGACCTTTCTTCAATCACCTAATCAGAAGCTCCTTAGTTGGGTTCACTGAGCTGATTCTAACAAGGGAACGAGTCGAAAATGGAATTAAAAGCGGAAAAATTCAGATGGCTGCATCTTCAAGTACTGAAAAGAAGACTTACATTGGGAAGGAAGAGTCCAATGTTGTGTATGACCAAAAGGGTCGTAACAAGAGTAACCACAACCAGTATGTGGGGGAAGTCCTGATCTCCAATCCTACCTCTACTCAATCACAGTGAGAGGGTAGGTGTAGGACGAAATTTCAAGAAAGACAATACACCAAGATTGGTATGTCCTTACCATAAGCCCTACAATATTTACTGAAAGCTGAGCTCATTTCACTAAGAGACCCTTCACAAAATCCTAATACATTTTCATCTCAATACGACCCCAATGCCAAATATGCTTACCATTCAAATAGCTCCAGACACGATACCAACGATTGTTGGACTCTAAAGAATAAAATCCAAGACCTAATTGATAACAAGACAATTTAATTCGACCCTTCGTCAACTCTCAATGTGATCACTGCTCCCGTGCCAAATCATTGAAGAGCGTCCAATTTATTTTGAAATTTTCAATTGTAATTTATTTTGTTTGTTCGAACACTTACCTATTATGTCAAACTTTGTTTCATTAATGCATTGCATATGTTTGTCTTAAATTAATCCATTCGTTTTCACTATATTTAAACTATGTTTTTATTCCCTTTTTGTGATATTCAACTCTCGTTAAAAGTTGTAAGCCTTTAGAGGGAGGATGACGAAAACAATGCTATAATCTCATACAATATGCTTTTGGGCAGACCTTGCTGACGATGTATAGGCGTTCTTTCAATTCCTAAACACTGGAGTTATAAAGAAGATAATCCCTAGTCAACCCCTTTGAGCCTAAGAAGTAGGAGTTTTCTTTTTCACACAAATTGAAACCTTTAATCAAAACCTGGGGCAAGGTAGCTTCTCAGTTATTTCAAATGCGCATTCGGTCGCAAGCTTTCACTTTGTACACAACGAATGACATAAAAAACATCCTTCTGAATCAAAAGACGGCGATGGTTCCCCGTAAAATAGGCAGTCATTATCTCTCAAAAGAAAATCCCACTAAGTCAAAACCTACGAAGGAGACTTAAGAAAAAAACTGAGGCATCCCGCTGACTATAATAAAAAAATAGTCAGGCAAAAATTAGGGATAGTAAATAAAAAAAGAGGGCGCTACAAATCCTCGACAAATATGAAAAATGTTGCAAAAATGACAGCCTCTACGAATAAACTTTCAGTATTCGAACCATCACCAAAACGTTATTCCAGACTCAATTGGAATTCAAAATGCACAATTAATGAGTATAGGATTGAAGAACATCATGAAGAACGGGCGGGTACAAATAAAATTTGAGCCTTATCCTTTGTTTCTTAAAACCGTGAACCAGGCCACATTATAACCCCTTAAAAGTCCTAATTGAAGCTTGGGTTAGTTCGAAAGCATACTGTTACAAAAGGTATTCTGCCTCCTGTAAGGCTTATTGTAAATCCCGAGTTGAATTAATATTCTTACAAAATTCTTTTATCTGCTAAAAATGCATTTTCAAAATTTTAAGACAAACGTAAAATCTGCACTGTTTGGATATTGCTATTTGCATATGGCTAATTGTTTGACAATAGAGAAATTTGTAGGGCGAATATCCAATAAACGGAAATTCTCTCAATGAACAAAGTCAGTTTAAATCCAATGACCGACCCTCCATAATCAAGGGGCATAACATGCTTATTGTCCAGCATATCCAGGGCAGTCAAGTCAAGATTCCAAGAAATCTCTTATACCCGGGGGTAGGTCTACATCCAAATCACTCGGGGCATCGAACATGAATCCCAATAAAAGGTCACACACGACCAAGCAAACATTTTCTGGCAGCGCTACAACACTTACTACTATGGACAACGACAAATCCCCACAAAGTCCCTTTCATAAGGTGATCCCCATTGAAGTCTCCAGAGCCACCTCTATAAGGTTATTATCACATAATAATATTCATGGATAAGGGTACAAATCCCACAAGGCTAAATTCATGGATATCCCCCACAAAGTTGGATCCATGCAATCCCCAGCCAAAGTTTCAATCTCCGGAAAACCTCTCCCCAGCTGAATTGGTCTTAAGAGGAAGCCTTGAGGAGTTCTGCCAGAAGAAAACACTTCCCCAACAGATTGTCAAATGGGTTTATTTCCCCAACAAACTATGAATCCTCCAGACCAACACAAATTAACAGACGAAACCCTTTAATCCCCGGTAGAATCATTGATATCCCCAATGGAGTTGTTATTATCCCCAAAAGTTACTAAAACCTGGACCCGACAAGATAATAGTTTAACTTCCTCAAATCACTAACAAAACTCCTCTTCCCCAGTAGACTTTGCCACTATCCCCAGTGAGTTGCTGCGAAGCCTGGAATCTGACAAGATAATAGTTAACTTCTTTATCCCCAACAAGTTGTTAACTCCCATCCTCTCCAATCAGGAGATAACTCCCGAGTAGAGCAACAGACAACTAAAACTCCTGAACTCTTTTCCCCAAGAAGAAATCAACACTCTCCATGGAGTTTCCTTAAAGCAAAGTCAACATTCCCCAGCGAAGTTATCCTCAAACAACAGAATAGGAATCCCTAGTGGAAACATCCAAAAACAAGGTCTGAAGAGGAGCATACTCTTCATCACCAATAGTAGTCAAGGATTTCATTTCCCAAGGCTCACCAGCATTTGTCAAGGATTTATTTTCCAGACAAAGATACACTTCAATAACATTTCACATTTCATACGTCATAACATATGCATACGAAACAGATATAGCACAATATCATTTATTTTGAGAACACCATTACACAATGCATTTCATACATCATGACATTGCATATAGCTAATGCTTTACCTTTTCAGGGAAAGATCAATCAACAGATAGTTATCATCAACAATTTTGAACAGGTCTAAGATTAGTTTCTGAAGCAAGACAGAGCAACTACCTATGTGACCAAATGCAGCTTCACACGGGCTCATCATGAAGCAATATTACATGGGTTCCTTATGAATTCCAAATTCACCTTTACACGGGCTCATCATGAAGCAAACTTACATGGATTCCTTTCCATCCTGAAGTGCAGCTTTACACGGGCTCATCCTGAAGCAATCTTACACGGATTCCCTCTCAAAATTTCCAGATGTTGTTTCACACGGACTCATCATGAAGCAACCCTACCCAGGTTCCTTCTCAAAATTTCTAGATGAATTTTCACACGGACTCATCCTGAAGAAACCCTACCCAGGTTCCTTCTCATAATTTCCACATGAAGTTTCACACAGACTCATCCTGAAGTAACCCTACCCGGGTTCCTTCTCATAATTTCCAAATGAAGTTTCACACGGACTCATCCTGAAGCAACCCTACCCAGGTTCTTTCTCATAATTTCCAGATGAAGTTTCACACGGTCTCATCCTGAAGCAACCCTACCCAGGTTCCTTCTCATAATTTCCAGATGAAGTTTCACACAGACTCATCCTGAAGCATCCTTACCCAGGCTTCTTCTCATACATTTCCAAATAAAGTTTCACACGAACTCATCCTGAAGCAGCCCTACTCAGGCTCCCTCTCATACATTTCCAGATAAAGTTTCACAATGACTCATCCCAAAGCAGCCCTACCCAGGCTCCTTCTCATATATTTCCAGATGAAGTTTCACACAGACTCATTCTGAAGTATCCCTACCCAGGCTCCTTCTCATAATTTCCAAATGAAGTTTCACACGGACTCATCCTGAAGCAACCCTACCCAGGTCCCTTCTCATATATATTTCTACATGAAGTTTTACATGGACTCATCCTGAAGTAGCCCTACCCAGGCTCCTCCTCATATATTTCCAGATGAAGTTTTACACAGACTCATCCTGAAGCAGCCCTACCCAGGCTCCTTCTCATATATTTCCAGATGAAGTTTCACACGGGCTCATCCTGAAGCAAGCCTACCAAGGTTCCTTCTCATAATTTCCAGATGAAGTTTTACACGGACTTATCCTGAAGCATCCCTACCTAGGATCCTTCTCATACATTTCCAGATAAAGTTTCACACGAACGCATCCTGAAGCAGCCCTACTCAGGCTCCTTCTCATACATTTCCAAATAAAGTTTCACACAGACTCATCCCAAAGCAGTCCTACCCAGGCTCCTTCTCATATATTTCCAAATGAAGTTTCACACAGACTCATTCCGAAGTAGCCCTACCCAGGCTCCTTCTCATATATTTCCAGATGAAGTTTCACACGAACTCATTCTGAAGCAACCCTACACAGGTTCCTTCTCATGAATTTCCAGATACAGTCTCACATGGATTCATCCTGAAGTAGTCTTACACGGATTCCTTCTAATACATTTCCAGATATGGCTTAACACGGGTCCATTTTAGCATGTCAGTCAAAATTAAATCGACTAAAGATTTATTCTGATACTTCTCCCAGTTACAGTCAAGCTTAGACTTATTCTAATTTCTATAAACAATCACCTTTGGATGGCATCTATAACCCCATCTCCGACAACTCTCTATTATCCCTCCAAATGGCATCTTTAAGCCCATTCCCTACACAATCAACTAACACATAGTCGAGTGTGCAAATTTATGGGCACTCTAGTGTTCAATCATCTTCTACCTTCAAGCTATGAACGACGACGTGTCATCCTCGCTTTTCAGGTTTAAGAAGATTGAACAGGGGCAGCTGTTGTACCCCAAAATTTTCCCTCTCAATTTCTCAAATAATTTCTCACAAGATCTCTATTGGGTCAAGACTGCACAAGGTTGGATCAGCTCAAGATACTTCCTCAACACTGATGGCTCAAATTAAGGTTTGGGTTTGGACAAGTACAATTGGATTTTTAATGCCCCATATAGTTTCCATGGATCATACTGGACTCTCAAGCATCAGGTCGAAAAAAGGAGGAAGAGGAAACTGTCGAAAGGACAAAGCTGATCGAAAAGGAGTGGTGGACATATTTTAACAAATCGAAGAAGAGCAAGCTTGATTCGATCCACAAGCTTCGATTGGGAAATGGTTTCCTTCGAAGAAACCTGCTTCAATCCATCTCTAAATCTGTTTCAATCCACAAGGAAATGGTTTCCTTCATGTTTTCTTCGATCCACAAAGCAATGACTTTCTTCATGCTTGCTTCGATCCACAAAGCAATGACTTCCATGCTTGTTTTAATCCACAAGCTTCGATTGGGAAATGGTTTCCTTTGAAGAAACCTGCTTTGATCCACCTCTAAACCTGATTCGATCCACAAGGAAATGGTTTCCTTCATGCTTGCTTTGATCCATAAAGTAATGACTTCCTTCATTCTTGCTTCGATCCACAAAGAAATGGCTTCCTTTATGGTTGCTTCGATCCACCTCTCAACCTGCTTCGATCCATAAGCTTCGATTAAGAAATGACTTCCTTCATGCTTGCTTCGATCCACAAGGAAATGGTTTCCTTCATGCCTGCTTCGATCCACCTCTAAACATGCTTCAATCCACCTCTCAAACTGCTTCGATACACATACTAAAACATTTGACACACATAGTTTCTACACTATGAATTACAAGTCTATCTTCATACTTGCTTTAAACCACAAGGATAGTTGGTTGTGGCATTTGAAGTTTGGACATTTGAACTTTCAATTCTTATACATTATTCAAGTTCAATATGGTTGTAATAGATAATTAGGTTTAATTTCTTGTAATCCCCATTTGTGAATTTGTACACCCCATCCCCTAGTGATGTAATAGTATAGTAAATTTACTTTCCGCAATTTATCGCTTTCATATAAATGCTAGTAATTAGGGTTTGCATGGAAAGATAAAATTAATGCTTAGAAAACCTTAATCCAAGAAAACATCAAGCATGAAAAAATAAACACTTGCACACTTGTACCTCTAGGGTTAACTCCACTTGTTGCCTTATGAAAAATGGTCATGATATGCATGTGAGACATCTTAGCAAAAACAAATAAAAATACAAGATCAAAGTCCCTCAATGACACTTCGAATGTTTCCTTACAAATTATCTTAGTCCCTCAAGAGAAATGCTAATATATCTCACAACATTGCTATTCATGACTATACGATGACCCACACCCGTCCTTTTACATCCAAAGATAAGGCTTCTTACCAATCAATGGTAAGTTAGCAATATCAAAGGAAGGAAGAAATGAAAAAAAATACTTTTGAGTAGGTAGGATGTCCTTAGTTGCTTGCTCACAATCCATCTTCAAAAACAAAAACATCTTTTCAAACACACCAAACACTTTCAAAAACATAAAATATTTTCAAAAAGTCCAACACTTTGCCTAAACGAAGGCGCTTTTCAAAAATACTTTCAAAACCCATAAAACACATTTCAAACAAAGCAATTTCAAAAGTGATCTAACAAGAAAGTAAGAGCCCATAGATAACTATAAATGAAAAGGGTTGTGATACAGTGGCATAATCGACTGTTTAATACTGGTTTTGCGTTTGTATTCGCAATTATTGCGGTAAGAAAGAGTCACCACCGAATTTTATTTTATCTAAATTAAGGAAAGGGTGAAAAGAACAGAAAAAGACCTTTTCGAGATTATTCTGAGTAAGGGGGTAGATTATGGAAAGGGAAGGTGTTACCACTCTTTCTATCCGTAGTTATCTACGGGCTCTTAGATATTTTCTCATTTTTGAAATACCTTTGTGCTTTATGTGTTTTTAAAAATAGTTTTTTTTAAAGTAGTATTTGTGTAAGTGCAAAATGTTTTGAGCAAACTTCTAACAGCTATCTACTTTGTAATCGAAAAAGGTAGTTCTTTTCCTCCTATCCTTTAGACAGTGCTATCCTACTATTAGTGAATAGGTAGACCTATCGTTGGATGTATGAGGGACATCGAAGGGACGTTACAGTCACGAAGGCAACTTCTGGAGACGCTTTCGAAATTTTGTTTAGGGACTAGATCATTTACCGAGAGGCAGTTATAGGGTCATCGAGGGACTATGATCTTTTTTATTTACGGGTCTTTGCTAAAGCGTTTCCGTTTTGAGGGACATGACTGATTTATTTCTGAGGGCAACCAAAGTGGGGTACCCTGGAGATGTATATGTGCAATATGTGTTATATTCAGTTATTTTTTATCTTTTGTGTTAGGTTTGTTAATGTTTTATTATTAGTCTTTTCATACATGCCTAATTACTAGCAATTAATATGTACATAATATAAAGTACGGAAGTATAAACCTACACTATTACATGGCTTCGGGGAGAGGATTTACAATGTACAAAACTTGGGGGAAGAAAAATAAAGAAAATTGATAAAATCCTATTAACTATTACATCCAATATACAGGTACAATAATATAAAAATACGAAAGAAAATAGATAACACGTGAAAGTTAAAAGTTCACCTAAAACCTAAAAGAAAATCTAAATGAAATAGGACAAATCTTTTTATTATTATTTTTTTATTTAAGAAAATAGTTAAAATTAAATTAAAGAAAATAGTCTAAGTTCTTTTTGGTTTTTCTATTATGAGAAGAAAATAATAAAAGTTAAATTAAATTATAAATTCTAATTTATTTTTAATTAAGAAAATAGTTAAAATTATTTATTAATTTACTTACAAAATTAGTTTAATAATAAAAAAAAAACTAAAACTAATATTTTTGTGATTTTTATTATTTGTGTAATTAAATAAAATAAATAAAAAAAACAAAATAATAAAAAAAGAGAAATTAAAACAATACAAAAAAAGTGATAAATGGGCCTAGGTATGTAAAAGAGACAAGGGGGGTGTTGATTTGAATTTTGCGAGGCCCAAGTGAATGTTAAGCCCAGGCTGTATTGGAGTCCAGTGAGAAGATTCTTTGGATGTCCATGATGGGGACACGCATTTGCTACGCTTGGATATGGCTGTAATGGCATTGGAGGGTATAGATATGGTGGCCTATGGTGTGTGTATATGACCTGATTGTATTGGATCTGCAAAAAGAAAAAGGAAAAAATAATATGCAATAGGCAGGGGTCGAACCCCTGACCTATCAAACACATAACGCCTTAACCCTCACGCACTAAACCGTTGGGACGACTTTACATCCGTTAGTATAATCACAAAGAAACATATATAATATAAAATGAGTCATATTCCTGAATTGTCACAAGCGCACCCTCCAGTGGGCCCCTTTGTATTTGAATGGGCCAATCAAGAGTGGAGAGAGGGAGCTTGGATCTTGAATCAACCAATGAGATATAGGGATGAAGACACGCCAGCTTGGACCATCACCTGCAATTAATCAGACCACTAGAGACAGTGGTTTCCACCGTCTTCTTTGGTGAGACCCCCTGCGAACATGACCAAATACAAAAACAAAATATGCAGATCAACATAAAAATGGATCCTGATCATGGATATGGCCTCCAAATTTCCTAAGCTTCGTGTATCTCTGGATTCGAGCACAAAACCCTAATCACGGTCAAACATGGCATTATGGGTTCTAAGGCCATATCTCTTCATGTAACACGTTAGAACGGATGCAAACATCAATAATAACATGAATATAAGCTTAAGAAAGATTTATATGGCATGATTTGAAAGTATTAAAGTCACGAAATTTACCAAAAAGTTTGGTTCGATTGAGAACTTCTGGGCGTGAGACAACTTGAATGGAGGGTGGTATATGCTCCTCGGAACCCTAGGATGTTGATAGAGTGCTTGGAAATATCTGAATTTGGCTGGATCAGAGGTTTCGATTTGGATAACTTTAAGAATTTTTTGCAATTTGGCAGTGTTCTCTCTAGGCTGTGTAGGCGTGTTGAAATGCTTGCTAATGTCTTGTTTATATAGAGAGGAGTGAGGAGACAAGATATCATAGGATTAAACAACCTTGATTATGTGTTTGAAATCCATGAATGAAAATTTGTAACTTTGGTCAAAAACATGGAATCTTGTCCTTTTTTTTGAAATTTGAATGTATGTGGACATTTTGGCTCCTTTGAATGCCCTCTAGTTCCTACCCTTCGATTGGCCCAGAGTTGCCTCCTTCAAATGGCTCCAACCCTCATCATTGGAGCTTCTTCGGTTGAGCCCCTATTTACCTTGGTAGCTTGATCTGAAACTTTTCAACTAACCCAATTGAAAACTCTTTTTTGGCCATTCAAAGCTTCTTTTGTCATGAATGAGATTATGCAGGAGGCTTGGGTCTAGCCGCATGTAGGACTTTGGCCAGACTCATCAAAAGACAAAACAACACTTGTCTTCAACCATTATCTGTCTTTCGACTGGACCAAATGCATGCCCCTTCGAGGGCATCATTTGTGTGTCCTTTGAATAGCCCACATGCACCCCTTGTGCATTCTTCGAATGGGCCACCAATGTGTATTTATAATGTAGCAATATTAAGCTTGTGAAATGAAGGTAGACATGAAGAGGAAACCTTTTCTTGGTGAATCAAAGGCCAAATGAAGGGGGAGCCTTTACCTTGTGGATCAAAGGCAAGCATCTTGGACCAATACTCATCAAAAGGAAAAACAAGCTTGTTTCCCACAATTATGTATCCTTCGAATGGACCACATATATGTCCTTCGAAAGGCACCATTGGTGTATCCTTCGAATGGACCACATATATGTCCTTCGAAAGTTACCATTGGTGTATCCTTCGAATGGACCTTACTAGGTGTCAAAATATGGATAATTGTGTGTTGAATATTTTGGAGGTGGAGTCAAAGCTAGCTTGAGGGAAGCCAACTACTTAATGAATCAAAGCACATATGAAAAAAAGCCAATACTTTATGGGCGCTGGAATGAAGGGAAACCATTGCCTTGCGCATTGGAGGCAAGCCCAGAGGAAGTCATTTTCTTGTGGGTCGAAAGCAAACACAGAGACAAGTTGAAGGGGCCTTGGCCTTATGGATCGAAGGCAAGTCTGAGACAGCCTTTTGTCTAGTGAATCAAAGACCAGTGAAAGGGGCCTTTTTCCTTGTAGATCAAAGGCAAGTTAACGGTCCCTTTCCTTGTGAATCCAAGGTAAGCATGAGGAAGCTTTTGCCTAGTGGACCAAAGGCAGGTCTGAAGAAGCCTTTTCCTAAACGAAGCTTGCATGCCAGAGTCCACTGTTTTGTGAATCAAAGTAAGCACGCAAGAGGTCACTGCTGGTGGATCGAAGGTAGCTTGCAGGGGATTATTGCTTTGTGTACTGAAGGAACGCACAGGGGGAGAATTTTCTTAGTCAAAGCAGGAATCAAGCTTGCTATAAAGAAATCAAATGCCCAATCGAAGTAGGAATTAAGCTTGCATGCAGGTAGCCATTTCATTGTGAATCAAGCCAACATATAAATCCAATGGTGCAATCGAAGGAGCACTAATAGGAAGGCCTTTCCCTTTTGGATCGAAGGAGGTTGTTTCAAAGGAAACACATGCCCAGTCGAAGCTTTTATACAACAAACAATCAAAATGCCAAGGCTTCAATCGAAGCTTGGAATTTTGAGGCAAGCTTAGAGGAGGTTAGGCGCTCAATCGAAGCCTATCAACATGCCAATCAAAAAACCCTTTAACATGCCAATCGAAAGACCTTGTTTATCTTCAAAATTTTATTTTTTCTTTGATCAAGTGTTTATGGCCACCCATGTAAGAGAAAATCTTAGAAAACATGAGAGGGAAAATTTTGGGGTACAACAACTACCCCTGTTCAATATTCTTAAACCTGGGGGTTTAGATTGGCCTGTATGCCTTTCGTGATCTGAAGGTGGAAGATGATTGAATACTAGAGTGCCCAAAAATTTGCACTCGATGATGTGATAGTTGATTATGTAGGGAATGGGCTTAAAGATGACATTTGGATAACATGATTGAGAGTTGTCTGAGATGGGCTTAAAGAGGCCAGATGCTGACTTTATAAGAGGTTTCTTTGTGGGGATTCCTATTCTGCTGTCTGAGGAGAAGTCCATTGGGGAATGTTGATTGTTGCTGTTCTCCTGCTTGAGGAAAACTCTATGGGGAATAGAGTCTAGGAACTTCAGTTGTCCATGGCTCTACTGAGGAATTATCTCTGGATTGGAGAGATGAAAGTTTGTTGTTTTTCTGGTTGAAATTCAGTGTTTAGGATTTGAAAGAATGCCTGTACATCGTTAGCAAGGTCCGTTCAAAAGCATATTGTATGATATTATAGCATTGTTGTTGTCATCCTCCCTCTAAAGGTTTGTAACTTTTATCAAGAGTTGAATGTCATAAAGTGAGTAAAAAGCACAGTTTAAGTGTAATGAAAATGAGTGGATCAAATCAAGACAAACATATGAAGTACATTAATGAAACAAAGTTTGACATTAATAGATAATTGTTTGAATAACAAAAAAAAAATTACAATTGAAAATTCAAAATGAAACAAGTTGCTCTCAATGATTTGGCAAAGGAGTCGCGATCATGTTTGGAGTCTCTGGAGGGTCAAACTCGATCTCCTTGGAGTCAATCAAATTCTGAATCGTTGGTGAACTGTCTTTTGGGTTCGTCTGGCTTTCGTTGATTTCCCCTTTGCTGTAGTCGGTGTAACGTAGAACCAGAGATCAGGACTGCCCCCACGTGTTGGTCACGATGACTCTTTTGATTGTACACAACATTGGACTCTTTCTTCCCATTGTATGGCTTTTTCTGAGCGTCAGAAGGTGTAGCTTCTTGAATCTTTCCACCTTTGATGCCAACTTCGACTCTTTCTCCGGTAAGTATTAGCTCGGTGAACCCGGTCGAGGAGCTTCCGATCAAGTGTTTGAAGAAAGGACCTGTCAAAGTTCTAATGAAGATGTCAATCAGCTCCCTGTCAGTTAAAGGGGGTTGCACCCTACCAGCCAGATCTCTCCACTTTTGGGCGTACCCTTTGAAGCTCTCGTTAGAACCCATGGTCATGATTTGAAATTGCATATGAGTTGGTGCAAGATCAGCATTGTACTGATACTGTTTATAAAAATCAGTAGCTAAATCCTCGCAGGTGTGGATACGAGAACTCTCCAATTGATAGAACCATTCAAGTTGAGTCCCTACCAGGCTCTCTTGGAAGAAATGGATCCAAAGCTTCAGATTAGTTGTGTATGGTTGAATCTTGCAGACATAAGACTTTAAGTGCATCTTAGGGCAAGAGACTCCATCGTACAGGGCAAAGGTAGGGACTTTGAACTTTGGCGGGATGACCACTCTAGAAACCAAACCCATGTCTCCTAAATCCAAACCAGGTATCCGCTGAATCTCCATTGCACTGAGGCGATCCTCCAACTATTTGTACTTATCATCAGTTGGAGGGTATTGTTCCTCAGAGCAGTCATCTTCGGCTTCATCAATCTCTAGACTGTTGTTTTCTTCATGACTATACCCCATGTTGGATGGAGTTGAAAGATTTAGAGCTCCCTTGACTGGTTCTCTAGGTCTTCTTCTCAAGTTCAGGACACCTACTGACTTCTTGGACTTCTTCTTCTTGTCTTTGAAAAGGATATCTTTCAGGTCTTCTTTCCCTTTATCCATAGCCAAGAACATTTGTTGGAATTGAGCGTTTTGAGCTTGAAGATCTTTCACTGTTTGTTCCATATCCATCTTACTGAAATAAACAGCAGGAAGATAAGGAAGCCTGTATGGGAGAAACCTGTCATGATATGATGCATGATATGTGGATGCAATGTTTTCAAGGATCTCGCGGGGTAAACATAATAAAAAGTTAGAAGTTAAACTTTGATCAACATCTTTGATTGGAGAACTTTGTATCAGTGGATGTCCTTCCACGAGAATTAAGCTCACCATGTCAAGTGGGTCATAGCCCTTGACTCAAGTTGTTTGTACTTGATTTTTAATAGTGTTTGATTAGAGGAAAATAAATCCTCTTGCCCTTTGGTAGATGTCTTGTTCAACGTGGCTCTTCATCAAAGACCCTCGAGATCCTTGAAATGGTTATTTGAAAATTCTATGGTATGATGTTATGATGTTATGTACAGATATGTGAGGTAAGCAAGTTTATAAACATATTCACACAAAGCAAACAAGTCCTTAGTTTTAGTCTTGCATGGAGTTTATAGGTAAGTACCCTCTTGAAGTTTAGTTGGCTCAACTTGTCCTAGTTAATAGTAACCGGGTTCTAAGGGATCTCAATGTCACTGATCTTTCCCCCAAGTTTCATTCAATAGGCGATTGACTCGCAACCAAACAAAACTCAAGAGTCAAACCTCAATGAGTGTAGCATCGAGTATCAACCAACTTCGGACTGCACCAAAGCCGGTTATCTCACTACTTTCTAATGACCAAGTTGGTCAAGTAAGGTTCGATGGTTAGTTGATGCTTCACGACATCATGCGGCAACCCCTTACTCTCCTTGACTGACTCAAGGTTTATCGGTACAAACCAAAGTGCCACATCAACGTAGCTACTGCTTCAACCGTGTCGGTATACCCCACACAGTTCCCTCACAGTTTATTGCTACTTACCTAAAAGGTGTCCCCAAATCCGGGTGTAGGATTTTAAAACAAACCCAAACAAGGAATCATAATGTAAAGCAAACAAATCAAACAATGTAAGCAAGTAAATGTGATCTAACCCTAAGGTAACCCCACTTTTAGATCCCCACCAGAGTCGCCAGTTCTGTGATACGGTGGGAGAACTGACTTGAGGTTTTGTGTTTGTGTTTGCAAATGTTACGGTTTAGCAAGAGTCGCCACCGACTTTTCGTTTATCCAAAAGGAAAGGTGAAAAAGCACATGAAAGACCTTTCGAGATGTTTTCTTGAGTTCGGGGGATAGATTATGAAAAGGGAATGTATTAACACCCTTTTCATCCATGGTTTTCCATGGGCTCTTAGTTACTTGCTAGATCACTTGCTTTTGTTTGAAAAATGTGCTTTGTGTGTTTTTTTGAAAGTATTTTGAAAAGGTGCCATCGTTTAGGCAAACTTTGTAATAGTTCTCGTTCGTAAGAACGTATACAAAGTGTTGAGCTTTTGAAAATATTCCATGTTTGGAAAGTGTTTTGAAGATGTTTTAAAAGTGTATGTGATTGTTTTTGAAAATAGCAAGGATGTTTGTTTTGAAATTGAGCAAGCAACTAGGAGTAATCTACCTACTCAAAAGGTCTTAGATGTATTTTTCCTCCTCCTTTAGATGTGGCTATCTTACCATTTATTTGATAAGAAGCCCCATCGTTGGATGTGAAGGGATGGGCACGGGTCATCGCATAACCATGATAGCAATGTTGTGAGATGATTAGCACTTTTCTTTAGGGACTAAGATCATTTTGAAAGGCAACTTTGATAGCGTCATCGAGAGACCATGTTCTTGTATTTTTGATTTGTTTGGGCTAAGACATCCCACATGCATAACATGGCCATTTTTGTAAGGCAACAAGTGGAATTACCTTAAGGGTGTAGGTGTGTGAGTGTATTTGATTGCATGCATAATTTGTCTTGAATTAGGGTTTTCTAAACATTGGTTTTAGTCTTGCCATACACATCCTAATTACTTACAATATATGAAAGCAATAAAAGTACAGAAAATAAAGAATCTACGCTATTACAATCATTAGGGGGATGAGGTGTACAAATTTCAAATGGGGATTGCAAATTAAATCTTACATTACTATTACAACCATATTGAATGGATAAGAATGTACAGGAAATGTAAAATGCTTATTTATTAAGAAAGGAAGTAAGTTTGTTTAAGAAAATATTTTTTGTCTTTTTATATTAAAAGAAATATAATATGTGAATATGAAATATTTTTGGTATTTTTTGATTTAATGAAAAATAAAGATGATGGCAAAAATAATAAAAGAAAACAAAATTAACGCAAATGCTGAGAATAGAAGAAGTCAGAAGTTCTGACTCTGACTTGCTACACAAACAGAAACAACATTAGTAGAAATATGGAAGTTCAGAAGTTCTGAATCTTCTGAGAATTTGGAAGTTTTCAGAAGTTCTGATGCAACTGTCAGAACTTTGCCTCTCCCCATGCTAGTCAGAACATCTGCAACTTAGTCATTTCTTAACAAAACAGAATTTACACACATAACAATTATGACATGTTTCATGAAATATCAGAAGCACAAATCAGAAGCACAAATCAGAAGCAACATGAATTTGCTAATCCTAATTCTGAGTTCTAATTTCTTTATGTAACTCTGAAATGGGATTTCTTCTACTTAGGCAGGCAGATGCATGAATTTTCAGAATATGTACATCATCAGGATCAAAATATCTACATTGTGTCAAATATGGAAAATATGACAATGCCTAATCAGTATGATGAGAGTCAACAGAAAACTTACCTTGTAGCTGGAAAAGATTCTGTGAACTGGAGGTTGGTCCTGAACTCTGGTGATGTTCGAAGCAACTTCTTCACGTACTTAGAAGGATGGAAGTTTTCAACTTCTGGAACAGCCAAGGGGTGATATTCTGACTTCTTTGAGGTGGAGGTGGATGGAGAGTGTATGGCAGTAGGAATACAAAAGTTAGGGTAACTTCTAATATGTGAAACAACAACTGCATGGATGGTTTTAGTCAAGAACACTTGAGAACAAATGGAGTTTGAATGCAAGGATCAAATGCTAAGGTTTTGTATTTTTGTGTTTATAGTTTTGTGGATTCTTGGAATGTTTGCAGGGGTTCAAGACTTTTCTTTCTCAATTTTCCGACCTCTTCTCAATGGCCAATGGTGTTCTATTTATAGGCAAAGGTTTTGTAGTTTGGAGTGTTAGAACATAGTTTGATTCTACAACC
Organism: Vicia faba; assembly: GCA_948472305.1. Lineage (NCBI taxonomy): Eukaryota > Viridiplantae > Streptophyta > Magnoliopsida > Fabales > Fabaceae > Vicia > Vicia faba. The sequence goes on from OX451735.1 coordinate 544,921,740, forward strand.
CTTGATTAGAGTTTTGATGATAACAAATACAAATAATAAATAAATACAAAGACTATATACAAAGAACAAATATGCAACTTAAAAATATGTTTTATGTATGCAGAAGTTCTGATGGGATCAACATCAAAAGATAAGCAATAAGTGCTATACGCTGAAGCAATCGGATTGTACGCTAAAGATTGATGACCAGAATATGCGCTTAATCAAGTAAACTCTGACTCTGAACAAGAACATATCAACCAAGTCATCAATATTCTGAAGCGTCATCAGCAGTTAAGGAAAGAATACTCTGAAGCGTTACTGAACATTCAAGACAGAATTAATGCCAACGGCTTTCTTCAGACAACATCTTCTCCAAAAGGAAAGTGTGTTATTAACATTAAACTTGCTTTATGGACAAAGTCTTTGCCTTGCATATATAAACATGTCTGCTTGCAAAAAGAAGTACGTACGTACGCACACAACAATTTGCTAAGAATTCCAAACCACACATATTCAAGCTCAAGAAAATTCAATCCTTATTCTAAGCTTAAGCTGTGTAATTTATCACAGTTGTGATAAACTGTTTTGTTAGAAAACAACAACACATTTTGTTCAATTATATTGTAAAAGAAGTTCCTTGAGATTAACCGGATTGTGGTTGTACTCAAGAAGACTTTAACAATTGTTAAAGTAGATGTTGTAATATTTTGAGATTAGTGGATTAAGACCTCGTTGGAGAGAGGCGAAATTACCTTGACGGGTGGACTGGAGTAGTTTCAGATCAAACGGACCAGGATAAAAATATTGTGTCATTAATCTCTTTTTGATCCAAGTTTTTCAATTCAACCCCCCCTTTCTTGTGTTTTTCACATCTTCAATTGGCATCAGAGCGCCTGGTTCTGAGCTTAAACATTTAACCGTGTCAGTACAAGATCCAGCGCCAGAAAAACACTATGGCGGGACCAAGCCAGAACATCAACAATGACAATAATGAAGACAGAGACAGGTTCAGTGGCAAACCTCCAGTCTTTGATGGAGAGAACTTTGACTACTGGAAAGACAGATTTGAGAGTTTCTTTCTGGCCCATGATGCTGATCTGTGGGACATGGTGACTAATGGATACACGCATCCAGTGGATGGACGTGGTCAGAAGATAGACATGAAAATGATGTCTGATCAGAAAAAGCGTGAATTCAGAAACCACTACAAGTCCAGAACAATTCTCCTCAGCGCCATCTCATATTCAGAATATGAGAAAATATCAAACAGAGAAACTGCCAAGAACATGTTTGATTCTCTGAGAATGACGCATGAAGGCAACATTCAAGTCAAAGAAACCAAAGCCCTTGCGCTCATTCAGAAGTATGAGGCATTCAAGATGGAAGATAGTGAATCAATAGAAACTATGTTTTCAAGATTTCAAATTCTTGTTGCTGGTCTAAAAGTTCTTGACAAAGGGTATTCTACTGCTGATCACGTTAAGAAGATCATCAGAAGCTAGAAGAAGACGAACCTCAAAAGCAAGGTAAACCATTAGCTTTAAAATCTAACAGAAAATCTGACTCCAAAGTTTTGCAGGCTGTAGAAGAAACCTCTGATGGATCCTCATCAGAAGAAGATGAACTGTCTCTCTTCTCCAGAAGGGTGAACCAACTATGGAAGCAGAGGCAAAGGAAGTTCAAGAATCCCAGAAGATCAGAAAATCAGAATGAATCTTCCTCCAGATACAGAAGGTCAGAATCCTCCTCTGGACACAGAAGATCTGAAGGTTCTTCAGGATACAGAAAGCCAAACAACAAAGACATCATCTGCTATGAATGTAACGAGCAAGGGCACTATAAAAGTGACTGCCCAAAGCTTCAGAAGGAGATGCCCAAAAAGAAGTTTATCAAGGAAAAGAAGAAAAGTCTCTTGGCTACATGGGATGATTCTGACACATCTGAAGCTGACTCAGAATCAGATGATGAAAGAGCTAACACAGCTCTCATGGAAAACGTATCAGAAGACAGTGAAGCTTCTGGTTCAGACTCAAAATTAGACACTGAAGAGGTATTCCCTGACTTTACTATAAACTTTACTAAGGCTGAACTTGATGAAAGCCTTAATGAAATTATGGAAAGATATCAGTAGATCAGAGTCAAATTCAGAAACCTGAAAAGGAATCTTGCTCCTGACTCTGATAAGACTGAGAGTCTCAGATTGGAGAATTCTGCGTTAAAAGAAAAAATTTCAAAATTATAAAACCAGTTGCAAAACTCTCAGAAGGAAACAATCCCTGAAACTCCCAGCAATGCTGATGAGATCATCAAAGAGTATGATCACAACTTTCAGAAGTTTCTAGCTAAAAACATAGACAAAAGCAAAATGGCTTCAATGATCTATGGAGTTAGCAGAAATGGCAGAAAAGGGATAGGATATCAAGGTAAGGTACCTACACCAAAAAATGCCATGGACTTAGTTATAAAACACACTTCACTTGATTCACACTTTATATATGGGCACACACATGACATAAAATAAACGAGTAGTGATTATTCTGTCAAACCAAAATTCAATCATAATTTTGGTAAAACTAACAATTCAGGACCCAAGAAAATATGGGTACCTAAGGATAAAATCATACATGTGGCAGATATATTTAGCAGCAAAGCAAAGACACCAATCATGGTACCTGGACTCTGGCTGCTCACGACAGATGACGGGAAGAAGGCATATGTTCCAAAGCCTGGAACTTAAGCCTGGAGGCCACATGGGCTTTGGAGGCAATCAGAGAGGAAAGATCATTGGCTCTGGAACAGTAGGTAATGGAAATCTTCCCTCTATAAGTAATGTTTTATTAGTTGATTGATTAATTTATAACCTGTTATCCATAAGTCAATTAAGTGATAACGGTTATGATATAATCTTCAATCAAAATTCATGCAAAGCTGTTAGTCAGAAAGATGGGACTATCCTATTTAATGGAAAGAGGAAAAACTACATTTATAAAATCAAACTTTCTGAACTAAAAAGTCAGAATGTAAAATGTCTACTGTCTGTTAACAACGAGCAATGGATCTGGCATAGAAGATTGGGACATGTTAGTATGAGAAGAATATCTCATATTAACAAACTCAATCTGGTCAGAGGACTTCCTAACTTGAAGTTCAATTCAGATGCTCTGTGTGAAGCATGTCAGAAAGGCAAGTTTGCAAAACCTGATTTCAAATCCAAAAATGTTGTTTCCACCTCTAAGCCATTAGAACTTCTGCACATTAACTTATTTGGACCAGTAAAAACTGCTTCAGTCAGTGGAAAGAAGTATGAGTTAGTAATCGTGGATGACTATAGCAGATGGACATGGGTAAAGTTATTAAGACACAAGGACGAGTCACATTCTGTGTTTGTTACCTTCTGCAACCAAGTTCAGAATGAAAAGGATCTTAGAATCGTCAAAGTCAGAAGTGATCATGGTGGAGAATTTGAAAATAAAGATTTTGAATTATTATTTAATGAAAAAGGAATTCTGCATGATTCCTCTTGTCCTAGAACTCCCCAGCAAAATGGAGTTGTAGAACGAAAGAACAGAACATTGCAAGGAATGGCCAGAACCATGATCAACGAGACTAACGTTGCTAAGATCTTCTAGGCAGAGGCAATAAACACTGCATGTTACATTCAGAATAGAATCTCCATAAGACCTATTCTGGAAAAGACTCCATATGAATTGTGGAAGAACAGAAAGCCCAACATTTCTTATTTGCACCCATTTGGATGTACATGTTTTATTCTGAATACAAAAAATTATTTGAACAAGTTTGACTCTAAAGCACAAAAGTGTATTATGTTAGGATACTCTGAACGCTCAAGAGGGTACAAAGTAAACAATATAGAAACACAGATTGTTGAAGAGTCAATCAGTGTTAGGTTTGATGATAAGCTTGACTCTCAAAAGTCAAAGCAGAATGAATTCCTTGCAGGTATGGAAGTTGAACTCACAGGTACTGAAGACAACTCATCAGAGGCTCTCAATAGAGACACTCCCTCAACATCAGAAAGAGTCACTACAAGCAATCCAGCACCTTCTGTTGATCAAATCCAGAAAAGACCATCTAGAAGCAGCATTGATCACCCAGAAGATACAATTTTGGGAAGGAAGGAAGATCCAATCAGAACAAGATCTACTTTCAGAAACTCTGAAGAATCCCTCATGGGACTGGTTTCTCTGATTGAACCAACAACAATTGATGAAGCACTTCTGGAAAATGACTGGATTCTGGCAATGCAAAAGGAGCTAAATCAATTCACCAGAAATGACGTATGGGATCTGGTTCGCAAACCAAAAGGATTCAACGTTATTGGTATAAAATGGGTGTTCAGAAACAAACTGAACGAGCAAGGTGAAGTCATCAGAAACAAAGCACGACTGGTAGCACAAGGTTATAGTCAGCAAGAGGGGATAGACTATACAAAAACCTTTGCTCCAGTCGCCAGGTTAGAATCTATCAGACTTTTAATATCATTTGCTGTTAATAAAGGCATCACTCTGTATCAGATGGATGTCAAAAGTGCATTCCTAAATGGCTATATAGAAGAAGAGGTATATGTGCACCAACCCCCTGGTTTTGAAAGTTCCAAAAATCCAGAATATGTTTTCAAACTAAAGAAGTCACTCTATGGTCTGAAACAAGCTCCCAGAGCTTGGTATGAAAGACTAAGTAACTTCCTGTTAGAAAAGGAATTCACCAGAGGGAAAGTGGACACAACCTTGTTCTGTAAGACAGTTAAGAATGACATATTAGTGTGTCAAATTTATGTTGATGACATCATATTTGGATCCACTAAACCCTCTCTGGGAAGAGAGTTTGCTAAATGTATGAAGGCAGAGTTTGAGATGAGCCTAATGGGGGAACTAAAATTATTTCTGGGCATTCAAATAAATCAAACTCCAGAAGGAACTTACATTCATCAGAGCAAATATGTCAGAGAACTTCTGAAGAAATTTGATCTCTCAGAATGTAATCCCTCAAGGATTCCAATGCATCCCACGTGCATTCTGGAAAAAGAAGAGGTAAGTAAAAAGGTAGAACAGAAGGTCTACAGAGGTATGATTGGTTCTCTTCTCTATCTGACGGCTTCAAGGCCTGATATTCTATTCAATGTTTGCATTTGTGCTAGATTCCAATCAGATCCTAGAGAATCTCACTTAACAGCAGTTAAGCGAATTTTCAAGTATCTGAAAGGTACTGCTAATCTGGGTTTGTTTTATAGAAAATCAAGTGATTACAGCTTAGTAGGATACTGTGATGCTGACTTTGCTGGAGACATAGTAGAACATAAAAGAACTTCTGGAAGTTTCCAGTTTCTAGGAGAAAATCTAATCTCATGGTCCAGCAAAAGACAATCCACAATAGCTCTATCAACATCATAAGCTGAATACATAGCAGCAGCTGGATGTAGTATGCAAATGCTCTGGATGAAAAGTCAACTTGAGGACTTCAATATATTTGAGAGTAACATCCCTATCCTCTGTGACAATACTTATTCTATTTGTCTCAGTAAAAATCCTATTTTGCATTCTAGGGCTAAACATATAGAAATAAAACATCATTTTATTAGGGACTATATTCAGAAAGGGATTCTTAATTTAAAATTCATTGACACAGACCATCAATGGGATGATGTCTTTACAAAACCTCTTTCTGAAGATAGGTTTAACTTCATTCTGAAACATCTTAGCATGAAGCTTTGCCCAGAATAAATTGTTTTATTTACATATCTTAACCTTCAGAATTTTGGTTATTTTCTGTGAACTGCTGATCAACCTGCCTTCAAAATTTTAGAAGTACAGACTATATCAGAATCTATCCATGAAGATCTGAGCGTTTCATTTCAAGGATAGAAGTGTGCTATTCACGTAAGCAAACAATTGTCATCCATTCATCAGCTACCCTCTGAGGCTGAACACGCATTCACTTTTCTAAAAGGTCAAAAGCGCTGATTGGGTGCATTGAGACACATGTCATGGGTAACCGTTCCAATATCTTTCTGAATCCCCTAAAATCAGTTGTCATTAATGCTTATAATCATTACTAATTATTTCTCTCTCTTATAGTTTATGTTTTCAAAAATCTATTTAAACGCAAGTTTCACTCTTTACACTCTTTCACTTTTACTCTCTCAATACATTCTAATTGTTTTCTGTTCGTACTTTCAAAACCCTTTCATTTTTCTCAAAATTTCTTGTGTGAACATGGCTTCTTCAAGCGTCCCAAACACCAGTACTCATAGAACTGAATCTATGGAACAGTACAAAGAACCGTTTAGAACTCTACTCACGCCCATTGACAACCTGGAAGTTCTTTCAGAATTGATTGTGGATTTTTAAAGTCTTCAAGAAAATGGATTCAATCTCTCTGAAGAGGTCAATGCTCAAGGATAGAACATGTATTTTGACCGTCTTCTAGGTCTAACGTTTCCAATTCTTGTAAAAGAATTTTGGATTCATGCTTCATCCTCAAACCATCAAGTCACTTTGTATGTCATGGGGAAGAAGATAGTCATTACTGAAGACCTAATTGCAAGACTGATAGGCTACAATGGTGGAGGTGTAAGGTGTATAGACATGGCTGAAAGGTGTTCTGATGTTGCTTCAATCGCAAGGGAAATTTTCACTCTGGGTCTTCCCTCCAGCAAGATAAGGGATCTAAAGGATCATCACAGAATCTGGGATAAGATAATTCTGGGATGCATCAACCACAGGAAGCCAACCAGCTCTCCTGACTACATAAACATTGATCAACAGTTTTTGATCTACTTTATCTCCAAGAAGACTAAGGTAAATCTTGCTCACTTGCTATTTAATCATCTGAGGACCAGTGTAAAGGAGACTAGAGAAGATGAGCGTAACAAAAGGGACTGGATACCCCTTGGAAGACTCATATTAGATATTCTGACAGAGAAGAGGCTGATAGAGCATCTAACTAAAGCACAAGAAATTATCTCTCTAGAGGCAACTGCTGGGAAGACACTGAATGCAAAGAATCTGAAAAAGATGAAAATTATTGAGAACATAAAAAATGAACCCAACATTACTTCCTTTGCAACCATAACTTCCATAATAATTCCTCTGGATGATTTTCCTATGTTTTCTGAGATTGACTCCAAGCCTGAGATAATCGTCAGATATTTGGATGTGTGTAAGGCAGATGGCACTCCACCAGGGTTAAATATCTAGGACTTGCAACAGGCGGATCTAGAAGTTGTTTTGAAGAAGAACAAGAAAAGGAAGGCAGCAGCAGAAGGATGATCCCAGCGGACTCCAAAAGCTGCTAAAAAGAAAGGTAATCCTTCTTCTGTTACTATTTTAGAATCAATATCTATATCAACATCTGAACCCTTACCTACCCAATCAGAAATTCCAACCCCACAAACTTTTGATGATTTTGACATAGGGTTTGATCCATCAGAAACTCTAAGTCTTAGAGAAACTCACTCCCTTCCTATCAATCCAAATACTGAATCAACTCAACCAGAACTTGCAAAAGTTCTGTCAGACATTGACTCGTTTGACCAAGATATTTCAGCTCCCACACCAGAAAATCCAAATCCTCTAATCCATGATAATCCAAATTCCGAAACCACAACAGAAGATCCACAACCAGAAATACCACTACCTCTCTCTCCACAACCAGATATTCCTCATCCACCATCTCCACAACCTGAACAATCAAAACCAGAAGTTCAAACTTCTGAGAACCAACCATCTGAGACCTGTGAACCAGAACCTCACAATGTTCAATCCAACCAATCTGAAGAACCTACTTCATATTCAGATACAATCCCTATTCCAGGAATCACTGAACCTTTGGCCATCTGTTTTCCCCTAACCATCCTGGACATTCCATAAATTCCTTCTTCTCTGGAATCAACACCACCAAATTCCCTAACCAGTCCAATAATTATACCAGACTCTCCCACTCCCTCACCAAAGAGCAATCCAGATGACAACGTTAAACTTGTCATTGATCTAACTATTTTTGAACGTCTAGCTGCTATAACTCATAAAACTGGCAATCTAAAACCAAAACCATCTCAACCCACACCAGATGTTGGTACTAGTTTGTTGATGTTTGAAACAGAAATGCAGAAATGGATAACCTCCTTGAAGCAAGCTAGTCTAGAGATGACTAATCCTGCTGCTTCTGATTATCTCTGGACAAGTTTCAGAAAATGGATAAGTTCTGAAACACATAAGATGCAAGAACAGAGCTATGGACAGGTTCAATAGAACTTCAGTAATCTGCTAAAGGTTTTTGAAGACCAAGTTCTGAGTCAACTGCTCAAGGAAGAGATTCTCCCTCTGGATAATGCTCCCTGGTCAGAACATTGTCCCTCAGACAAAGTTCAACCAGAATCAGAAGGTCTCACTCTGACTGCTGCTCCAAATGAGATGATCTCAGCAGAAGAATTTGTTCAAAATGATCAAGTTGCAGAATGCTCTGAAAAGCATCCAGTTACTAAAGATTCTCCAGCTCCCTCCTATGAAAGGCAAACTCTTGAAGAATTGAAGAGAGCAAATGTTATTATCCAGGAAAGGTTGGATAAACAGGATGACACAAACAAATAAATCAAGAGCATTTTGAGTAAACAAGAGGAAACCAACACCCAGATCAAGAGCTTGCTGGAAGCTTTGTTCACACGCCTTCCTCCTCCCTCCTAGATTCTCTTTTGTTTTAAAAATCTGTTTATCTGTAACGTTTTGTTTTACATTGCTTCTATTATGAACTTCTTATCATTGCTTCTTATTTTTAATATAAATCCTTCTTAGCTCTGATTATATAGCCTTTTTGATAACTGACAAAAAGGGGGAGAAAGAATAAGATATTTTCAATAATGGATTACTGAGACAAGAGTCTCAAACATTCTAAACTACTTAACTTCTTTCTTCTGAAAAGCTTGAACAGGTATAAAACTCTGATGAAAGACGCAGTTAAACTCTGATGCTCAAGGACTCAAAGAATTTAAGGGAAGTAGTCTACTCAGTGGGAGTTTTTCTTCTTAATTCTATTATTTTTATTCTTTATTTTTAATTGAAAAATCTGGTTTTTGTCATCATCAAAAAGGGGGAGATTGTTAGAACATAGTTTTATTCTACAACCCTTGATTAGAGTTTTATTGATAACAAATAAAAAGAATAAATAAATACAAAGACTATATACAAAGAACAAATATGCACCTTAAAAATATGTTTTATGTATGCAGAAGTTCTGATGGAATCAGCATCAGAAGATAAGCAATAAGTGATATACGCTGAAGCAATTAGATTGTACGGCTAAATATTGATGACTAGAATCTGCGCTTAATCAAGTAAACTATGACTCTGAACAAGAACATATCAACCAAGTTATCAATATTCTGAAGCATCAGCAGCAGTTAAGGAAAGAAGACTCTGAAGCGTTACTGAACATTCAAGACAGAATTAATTCCAACGGCTTTCTTCAGACAAGATCTTCTCCAAAAGGAAAGTGTGTTATTAACATTAAACTTGCTTTATGGACAACGTCTTTGCCTTGCCTATATAAACAAGTCTTCTTGCAAAAATAAGTATGTACGTACGCACACAACAATTTTCTAAGAATTCCAAACCACGCATATTCAAGCTCAAGCAAATTTAATCCTTATTCTAAAGCAAATTATCCCAAGCAAATTATGCAAAATAAATCAGAGTTACAAATGAATCAGGACGTCACAAATTCTTCTAACAAAGTCATTGCATTCATCATGGATATATAACACTTTTTCAAAACATAGGATGAACCATCAACAAACATCTTTCATTAAATAATTCAACGACTACGCAGCAGAATTCTCAATAACATCTTTAAAATGAAACAACATCAACTTCGGAACATCTCATATTCAATAATAATCAATTTAACGTTCAACAACTAAAAATCAGCAATCAAAAATCAGCAAGCATTCATCCCCCCGAGTGTTACATATCAGAGCAATGACACCGACTCGAACTATTGAAGGTATACGGCCTTCACTCTCGATTACCTGTACGTTACCAATATAAGGGCAACATTCAAATAGAAGGAGTGAGATATCTAACAATATAATAAAGCGCATGATAATTAATATATTAAATTAGATTAACGACATCACCACTTCTCATCTCATAATCAACAACAGTTATAGCATATATGCACATTTATCAACATCAAAATACACTTCATCATTCACTCATATAATGCGACTCAATACTATGCAAATGCATGTGGTACCATTGGAGCAGAACTCCCATCTCAAAAATCTGCCAATTAATAGAGGCATCAACAAGGCATAGCCTTCATCTTGAAATTTGCCAATCCAGGCCATCTCAATGAGCATAAGCTCCATCTCAAAAATTCAATGTATGCGACTCAACATGAATGTAATAACGACACCCGGTTAGCAACATCTCAAATTAACAACACCTCAAATTACATCTCAAAACATCTTGGTTAGCATCTCAAACAACAACATCTCAATCATCTCAAACCATCTTAATTACAGCATCTCAAAAACATCTCAATTGCAGCATCTCATAAACATCTCAATTGCAGCATATCATAAGCATCTCAAAATAATTTATTAAACATCATTTATTTATCACGATTATTAAACACAACTTTAATAACCACATCTCACTAATAACTCAGATGTATATTAATACTACAGTAATCCATCCTGTTATTATGCTATTTTACATCTTTACTGTCACTAATCCTACTGTCATGATTCTAACAACAGCCTCTATACATCTACTATTCACCCTTCTGTCCAGAAATCAGTACAACGACCAACAACGGAATTAATTTCTAAATCTTAAATTGGTTACTAGGATTAGACTTCTTAATCATCATCTAAATCATCTAGATTAGAGTTCATCGCGTTATTAAATCAACGCTTTGAACGACATCACAAACAACATCTTAAAACTCAAGTTACAGCAACTAAAAACCGATTTTGTCAAAAATCAGACACTATGTATCGACACAAAACCTTATGGATCGACTCATCCTGCTTCATATGTACACTATGAGTCGACACATCCTCCTTATGGATCGACTCATCCTGGCTTTAAATCACAGCATGTATCGACACATGCACTTCACCGGTGGACTCATCCTGAGTCTCACACACTCATGTATCGACGCAAGCCCTTCTTGTATCGACTCATCTTCAGTTAATCAGCCTTCATGTATCGACACATCTAATTTGGGGTCTACGCATCCTGCTACAGTCTGTATAATTTATGCATTTTCTTCTGTAATTCCACTACGGGAATCATATTACAGTCCTACAAACCTCATTATAATCATGGTAATTCATCATCTAACATTAACATATAATACTACATCGATTAAACAGCATCATGACATCATTATTCATCTAAAATTCATCAAATCTTCATCATACATCATTCATAATGCATCCAATTCAAGAACAAAACAGCAATCCTCTAACCCCACATATCAAACATCATGAACCCAATTATAAAGTCAGAACCCCACCCTTACCTTGGATTGAAGGTCGCTCTACAATTACCGGGTTGAATCTTTGTTCTTGCCGTCTTTCCACTTTTTCCAGCATCTTCACGTTCTTCACAATCCTTATTTTTCATTCTACTGTTCTTTCTTCTATTCCTTCTCACAAATAATAATATAACCCTATTATTATATTATTCTTATTTCTTGTTGGGCTTAAAGCCTCACCCCCTTAATACATCTATTATCTCAATTTAAGCCCACCTTAATAATATTACACTTCTAATATTATTTCACCATATAATAATATTATACCTCTAATATTATTATTTCTCCACTTAATAAAATAAATCCAATTTAATAATAACATATCTTCACAAATATTCCAAAAATAATTTAATTAAATAATTAATTAAATTACGGGCATTACAACTCTCCCCCACTTAGAATATTTTCGTCCTCGAAAATTTACCTCAATCAAACAATTCAGGGTAGGAGTCTCGCATCTTGCTCTCCAACTCCCAAGTCATGCTCTCTCCGGCAGCTCCTAGCCAAACCACTTTAACCAAGGCAATCTCTTTGTCCCTCAGAGTCTTCATTTCACGATCCGCGATCCGTACAGGCATCGTCTCCACCGTAAGATTATCCTGTACTTGCATATCGCCCATATGAATCACATGAGATAGATCTGAAACATACTTCCGAAGTTGCGACACATGAAACACATCATGCAAATTCGAAAGCTTAGGCGGTAAGGCCACTATATAAGCAACATTCCCCACTCTCTCCGAAATCTGATATGGTCCAATAAAATGAGAAGTGAGCTTCTTAGACTTCAATGCTCACCCAACACTAGTCACAGGTGTAACTCTTAAAAACACATGATCACCAGCTTGAAATTCTAAATCTTTCCTTCGCTTTTCATGATAACTCTTCTGTCTACTTTGTGAAGCTTTCATCTTTTCTCGAATCAACTTCACCTTCTCAGTAGTCTGACGAACAAGTTCAGGTCCAAGTACTACACTTTCACCATATTCATGCCAACATAACGGAGTTCTACATCTTCGACCATGCAACGCCTCAAAAGGTGCAATCCTGATACTAGAATGATAAATGTTATTATAAGTGAACTCTATCAACGGAAGATAAGTATCCCACGAACCTCACTGGTCAAGAACACATGCCCTCAACAAGTCTTCCAACGATTGAATCGTCCGTTCAGTCTGACCATCTGTCTGAGGATGATACGCTGAACTCAACCTCAACTTAGAACCCAACGCTTCTTTCAAACTCTTCCTAAAATCAGAAGTAAATCTTGGATCTCTATTTGACACAATGCACAAAGGAACACCATGCAGCTTCACAATCACACTAATATAAATCTCAGCCAACTTCGGCACTGGAAAACTGATGTTAATAGGAATAAAATGAGATGACTTCGTAAACCTATCAAGAATCACCCAAATTGAATCATGTCCTCTTAAAGTATTAAGCAACCCTGTCTCAAAGTCCATTGAAATACTATCTCATTTCCATTCTGGAACTTCCAACAGTTGCATCAATCCTGCAGGCTTCTGATGTTCAACTTTCGACTTCTGACAAGTCAAACATGCATACACAAAACGAGCCACATCACTCTTCATCCCAGGCCACCAAAACAAACCTTTCAAATCTTGATACATCTTTGTAGCTCCTAGATGAATACTCAACTTACTTCTATGACTCTCTTCAAGTATCACCTTCTTCGTCTCAGCATCATCAGGAATACAAATCCGGTTACAAAACCTCAACACACCTTGTTCATCTAGCTTAAAATCATTGTTCTCAGATTGATCAATCCCAACCATCAAATCTACTAGTTTCACATCCAACTTCTGAGCTTCTCTGATACTGTCTAGAAATTCATTATTAATCTTCAACATACCTAACATATCACTTTGCGGAGTAACCTCGCAAACTAAGCTTATATCTCTAAACTACTCAATCAATTCCAACTCTTTAATTATCATTGCTGACATATGAAAAGTCTTCCGACTCAACGCATCAGCTACCATATTCGCCTTTCCTGGATGATAATTCAAACCGAAATCATAATCCTTCAACAATTCCAACCATCTTCGTTGCCTCATATTCCGCTCTTTCTGATCAAATAAATACTTTAAGCTTTGATGGTCACTAAACACTTCAAATATAGAACCATAAAGATAATACCTCCAAATCTTCAACACAAAAACAACTGCAGCAAGCTCTAAATCATGCGTAGGATAGTTCTTCTCATGAGTCCTCAATTGCCTTGATGCATAAGAAACTACCTTACCATTTTGCATAAGCACACCTCCTAAACCCATCTTAGAAGCATCAGAATACACTATAAAAGTCTCTCCTGGATTAGGCAACGTCAAAATCGGAGCCGACGTCAACGTCTTCTTTAATTCTGTAAAACTTTCTTCGCACTGAACATCCAATACAAACGCTCTACCCTTACAAGTCAACTTGGTCAACAAAAGTGACAACTTAGAAAATCCTTCAATAAACCTTCTATAATAACTAGCTAATCCCAAGAAGCTTCTAATCTCATTAGCTGACTTTGGAGTTTCCCATTACAACACATCATCCACCTTCGATGGATCTACAACAATACCACTATCTGAAATCACATGACCAAGAAAACTAACCTCTTTTAACCAAAACTCACACTTGGACAGCTTTGCATACAATTTATTATCTTTCAAGACTTTCAATACTACCCTTAAGTGTTCAACATGCTATTCTTCTGACTTAGAATAAATCAAAATATCATCAATGAACACTACTACGAATCGATCCAAATAAGTATGAAAGATACGATTCATATATTCCATGAATACTCCTGGTGCATTAGTAACACCGAAAGGCATCACTGAATACTCGTAATGTCCATAACGCGTTCTGAAAGCCGTCTTCTGAATATCTTCATCCTTCACTCTGATCTGATGGTAACCCGACCTCAAATCAATCTTACTAAACACACGAGCATCCACCAATTGATCCATTAATTCATCTTTTCTTCGAAGCAGATACTTGTTCTTAATCGTCACTTTATTCAACTGCCTATAGTCAACACAAAGCCTCATACTTCCATCTTTCTTCTTCACTAACAACACTGGAGCTCCCCACGGTGATACACTTGGTCTTACAAACTTCTTCTCAAGTAACTCTTCCAATTGCTTCTTCAACTCTGACAACTCAGACGCATACATCCTGTATGGTGCCATAGACACAGGTCTGGTACCAGGTACAAGATCAATTGCAAATTCAACTTCCCTCTCTGGCAGTACATCATGAATCTCATCAGGGAAAACTTCAGAAAATTCACACACCACCTGCAATTCCTCAATTAAAGCTTGAGTCTCCACAGATAGCGACGCCATTAACGAGAACATTTGTGCTTATTCTCGCATCAACTTCCTCAACTATTTAGCAGACAACAGACCATCTTCCTCTTCTTCAGGAGTAGAAAACTTCACTGACTTGTCATAACAATTAATATGAACATGATTATGCTCTAACCAGTTCATACCCAAAATCACATCCAAACCTCTTAACGGTAAAAAACCAAATCAATAACAAAGTCTCTGTCAAAGATTGACAAGGGACACCTAGCACACACAAAAGAAGTAGTCACCGACCCCTTGGCTGGAGTATCGACGACCATTTCTCCATTCAAAGAAGACAACACAAGACTCAATCTTTCAACACAATCAGCAGCAATAAAACAATGCATAGCACCAGTATCAATAATAGTAATTAAAGGAGTACTATTAATGAAACATGCACCTCTAATAAGTCTGCCCTCAGAAGCTGTCTGATCCTCCACCAAAGCAAACACTTTACCACTTGACTGAGCCCTCTTCAGTTTCGGACACTGGCTAACAATGTGCCCTTCTTCTCTACAGTTGAAACAAATCACATTCTTGTGCTCACACTCAGACACAACATGTTCATTCTTACCACAACGGTAACATCTCTTCACTTCAGCAGTGCACAAATTACTCTTGTGCCTAGGTTTTCCACACTTAAATAAAATCACACCAGCAGGAGCATCTCCCCCACTAGTCCTCTGACCATGAGCAACTTTCTCTTCACCTTTACCAGCTGGGGCATCATAAGGCTTACCACGATTCTGCTGGTGCTTACCCCTCTTCTCACTGATAATCTTGTAATGAGCATTATTATCCTCCTCATAAATTCTGCAGCTATCCACCAAATCAGCAAAGACACAGATCTTCTGGTATCCAACTGCCTTCTTAATCTCCGGGCGCAACCCGTTCTCAAACTTAATACACTTCGAAAACTCAGAATTTTCCTCAGCGTAATGCGGATAAAACTTAGCCAACTCAGCAAACTTGGCAGCATACACAACAACAGACATACCTCTTTGCTTCAGCTCAAGGAACTCAATTTCCTTCTTACCACGGACATCTTCAGGAAAATACTTTCTTAGGAATTCCCTACGGGACACAGCCCAAGTGACATTCTCACCTGCAGCTTCTAACTTCTGGCAAGTCTCTAGCCACTAGTCATCAGCCTCGACTCCTAGCATATGAGTCCCATAATGAACCTTCTGCGCTGGAGGGAAGTCCATCACGCGAAAGATTCTCTCAATCTCTTTCAAACACTCCAATGCTCCATCAGGATCATACTTTCCCTTGAACGTAGGTGGATTCTCTCTCTGAAAAGTCGCCAAGCTACGAGATCCAGCATTCCCGTCAACATTCGGCTGATTTTCCATCGCATGAGCCATAACTTCTAAAGCAGCAGCAAGTGCAGCATCATTCCTTCCAGCCATCTTAACTTATCACTACAACATAAACAACGGTTAGAACTCAAAAGAACAATACTCAATTGTTAGACAACTACGACTCGACGACAAGGTTGGACCAACCTTTTGCTCTGATACCAACTTTGTAACACCCCACTTCTACCCCAAGAAACTTATGCAAAATAAATCAGAGTTATAAAATTTCAATCATACAAATGAATTGGGACGTCACAAATTCTTCTAACAAATTCATTGCATTCATCATGGATATATAACACTTTTTCGAAACATCGGATGAACCATCAACAAACATCTTTCATTAAATAATTCAACGACTACGCATCAGAATTCTCAATAACATCTTTAAAACAACACAACATCAACTTCGAAACATCTCATATTCAATAATAATCAATTTAAAGTTCAACAACTAAAAATCAGCAATCGAAAATCAGCAAGCGTTCGTCCCCCCGAGTGTTACATATCAGAGTAATGACACCGACTCGAACTATTGAAGGTATACGGCCTTCACTCTCGATTACCTGCACGTTACTAACATAAGGGCAACATTCAAACAGAAGGGGTGAGATATCTAAAAATATAATAAAGCTCATGATAATTAATATATTAAATTAGATCAATGACATCACCACTTCTCATCTCATAATCAACAATAGTTACATCATATATGCACATTCATCAACATCAAAATACACTTCATCATTCACTCATATAATGCGACTCAATACTATGCAAATGCATGTGGTACCATTGGAGCAGAACTCCCATCTCAAAAATCTGCCAATTAATAGAGGCATCAACAAGGCATAGCCTTCATCTTGAAATTTGCCAATCCAGGCCATCTCAACGAGCATAAGCTCCATCTCAAAAATTCAATGTATGCGACTCAACATGAATGTAATAACGACACCTAGTTAGCAACATCTCAAATTAACAACACCTCAAATTACATCTCAAAACATCTTGGTTAGCATCTCAAATAACAACATCTCAATCATCTCAAACCATCTCAATTACAGCATCTCATAAACATCTCAATTGCAACATCTCATAAACATCTCAATTGCAGCATATCATAAGCATCTCAAAATAATTTATTAAACATCATTTATTTATCACGATTATTAAACTCAACTTTAATAACCATGTCTCACTAATAACTCAGCAGTATATTAATACTACAGTAATCCATCCTGTTATTCTGCTATTTTACATCTTTACTGTCACTAATCCTATTGTCATGATTCTAACAGCAGCCTCTATACATCTATTATTCACCCTTCTGTCCAAAAATCAGTACAACGACCAGCAACGGAATTAATTTCTAAATCTTAAATTGGTTACTAGGATTACACTTCTTAATCATCATCTAAATCATCTAGATTAGAGTTCATCGTGTTAGTAAATAAATGCTTCGAACGACATCTCAAACAGCATCTTAAAACTCAAGTTATAGCAACTAAAAACTGATTCTGTCAAAAATCAGACACTATGTATCAACACAAAACCTTATGGATCGACTCATCTTGCTTCATCAGTACACTATGAGTCGACACATCCTCCTTATGGATCGACTCATCCTGGCTTTAAATCACAGCATGTATCGACACATGCACTTCACCGATCGAATCATCCTGAGTCTCACACACTCATGTATCGACGCAAACCCTTCTTGTATCGACTCATCTTCAGTTAATCAACCTTCTTGTATCGATACATCCAATTTAGGGTCTACGCATCCTGCTACAGTCTGTATAATTTATGCGTTTTCTTCTGTAATTCCACTACGAGAATCATATTACAATCCTACAAACCTCATTATAATCATGGTAATTCATCATCTAACATTAACCTATAATACTACATCGATTAAACAGCATCATGACATCATTATTCATCTAAAATTCATCAAATCTTCATCATACATCATTCATAATGCATCCAATTCAAGAACAAAACAGCAATCCTCTAACCCCACATATCAAACATCATGAACCCAATTATAAAGTCATAACCCCACCCTTACCTTGGATTGAAGGTCGCTTTACAATTATAGGGTTGAATCTTTGTTCTTGCCGTATTTCCACTTTTTCCAGCAGCTTCACGTTCTTCACAATCATTATTTTTCCTTCTACTGTTCTTTTTTCTATTCCTTCTCACAAATAATAATATAACCTTATTATTATATTATTCTTATTTCGTGTTGGGCTTAAAGCCTACACCCCCTTAATACATCTACTATCTAAATTTAAGCCCACCTTAATAATATTACACTTCTAATATTATTTCACCATATAATAATATTATACCTCTAATATTATTATTTCTCCACTTAATAAAATAAATCCAATTTAATAATAACATATCTTCACAAATATTCCAAAAATAATTTAATTAAAAAATTAATTAAATTATGGGGGTTACAACTCTCCCCCACTTAGAATATTTTCGTCCTCGAAAATATACCTCAATCAAACAATTCAGGATAGGAGTCTCGCATCTTGCTCTCCAATTCCCAAGTCACGCTCTCTCCGGCAGCTTCTAGCCAAAGCACTTTAACCAAGGTAATCTCTTTGCCCCTCAGAGTCTTCATTTCACGATCCGTGATCCGTACAAGCATTGTCTCCACCGTAAGATTATCCCGTACTTGCACATCGTCCATATGAATCACATGAGATGAATCTGAAACATACTTCCGAAGTTGCGACACATGAAACACATCATGCAAATTCGAAAGATTAGGCGGTAAGGCCACTCTATAAGCAACATTCCCCACTCTCTCCGAAATCTGATACGGTCTAATAAAACGAGAAGTGAGCTTCTTAGACTTCAATGCTCGCCCAACACCATTCACAGGTGTAACTCTTAAAAACACATGATCACCAGCTTGAAATTTCAAATCTTTCCTTCGCTTGTCATGATAACTCTTTTGTCTACTTTGTGAAGCTTTCATATTTTCTCGAATCAACTTCACCTTCTCAGTAGTCTCACGAACAAGTTCAGGTCCAAGTACTACACTTTCACCAGATTCATGCCAACATAACGGAGTTCTACATCTTCGACCATGCAACGCCTCAAAAGGTGCCATCCCGATATTAGAATGATAATTGTTATTATAAGTGAACTCTATCAACGGAAGATAAGTATCCCACGAACCTCCCTGCTCGAGAACACATGCCCTCAACAAGTATTCCAATGATTGAATCGTCGGTTCAGTCTGACCATCTGTCTGAGGATGATACGCTGAACTCAACCTCAACTTAGAACCCAACGCTTCTTTTAAACTCTTCCTAAAATCAGAAGTAAATCTTGGATCTCTATCTGACACAATGCACAAAGGAACACCATGCAGCTTCACAATCACACTAATATAAATCTCAGCCAACTTCGGCACTGGAAAACTGATGTTAATAGGAATAAAATGAGCTGACTTTGTAAACCTATCAACAATCACCCAAATCGAATCATGTCCTCTTAAAGTATTAGGAAACCCTGTCACAAAGTCCATTGAAATGCTATCTCATTTCCATTCTGGAACTTCCAATGGTTGCATCAATCCTGCAGGCTTCTGATGTTCAACTTTCGACTTCTGACAAGTCAAACATGCATACACAAAACGAGCCACATCACTATTCATCCCAGGCCACCAAAACAAACCTTTCAAATCTTGATACATCTTTGTAGCTCCTAGATGAATACTCAACTTACTTCTATGACTCTCTTCAAGTATCACCTTCTTCGTCTCAGCATCATCAGGAATACAAATCTGGTTACAAAATCTCAACACACCTTGTTCATCTAGCTTAAAATCATTGTTCTCAGATTGATCAATCCCAACCATCAAATCTACTAGTCTCACATCCAACTTCTGAGCTTCTCTGATACTTTCTAGAAATTCATTATTAATCTTCAACATACCCAACATAACACTCTGCGGAGTAACCTCGCAAACTAAGCTTATATCTCTGAACTGCTCAATCAATTCCAACTCTTTAATCATCATTGCTGACATATGTAAAGTCTTCCGACTCAATGCATCAGCTACCATATTCGCCTTTCCTGGATGATAATTCAAACAAAAATTATAATCCTTCAACAATTCTAACCATCTTCGTTGCCTCATATTCAGCTCTTTCTGATCAAATAAATACTTTAAGCTTTTATGGTCACTAAACACTTTAAATATAGAACCATAAGGATAATGCCTCCAAATATTCAACACAAAAACAACAGCAGCAAGCTCTAAATCATGCGTATGATAGTTCTTCTCATGA
Organism: Vicia faba; assembly: GCA_948472305.1. Lineage (NCBI taxonomy): Eukaryota > Viridiplantae > Streptophyta > Magnoliopsida > Fabales > Fabaceae > Vicia > Vicia faba. The sequence goes on from OX451735.1 coordinate 544,942,332, forward strand.
GTCCTCAACTGCCTTGACGCATAAGCAACTACCTTACCATTTTGCATAAGCACAACTCCTAAACCCATCTTAGAATCATCACAATACACTATAAAAGTCTCTCCTGGATTAGGCAACGTCAAAATCGGAGCCGACGTCAACCTCTTCTTTAATTCTGTAAAACTTTCTTCGCACTGAACATCCCATACAAACGCTCTACCCTTACAAGTCAACTTGGTCAACGGAAGTGACAACTTAGAAAATCCTTCGATAAACCTTCTATAATAACCAGCTAATCCCAAGAAGCTTCTAATCTCATTAGCTGACTTTGGAGTTTCCCATTGCAACACAGCATCCACCTTTGATGGATCTACAATAATACCACTACCTGAAATCACATGACCAAGAAAACTAACCTCTTTTAACCAAAACTCAGACTTGGACAGTTTTGCATACAATTTTTTCTCTTTCAAGACTTGTAATACTACCCTTAAGTGTTCAACATGCTCTTCTTCTGACTTAGAGTAAATCAAAATATCATCAATGAACACTACTACGAATCGATCCAAATAAGTATGAAAGATACAATTCATATATTCCATGAATAATCCTGGCGCATTAGTAACACCGAAAGGAATCGCCGAATACTCGTAATGTCCATAACGCGTTTTGAAAGCCGTCTTCTGAATATCTGCATCCTTCACTCTAATCTGATGGTAACCCGCCCTCAAATCAATCTTACTAAACACACGAGCATCCACCAATTGATCCATTAAGTCATCTATTCTTGGAAGCAGATACTTGTTCTTAATCGTCACTTTATTCAACTGCCTATAGTCAACACAAAGCATCATACTTCCATCTTTCTTCTTCACTAACAACACTGGAGCTCCCCACGGAGATAGACTTGGTCTTACAAACTTCTTCTCAAGTAACTCTTCTAATTGCTTCTTCAACTCTGACAACACAGATGCAGACATCCTGTAAGGTGCCATAGACACAGGTCTGGTACCAGGTACAAGATCAATTGCAAATTCAACTTCCCTCTCTGGCGGTACATCAGGAATCTCATCAGGGAAAACTTCAGGAAATTCACACACCACCTGCAATTCCTCAATTAAAGCTTGAGTCTCCATAGATAGCGACGCCATTAACGAGAACATTTGTGCTTCTTCTCGCATCAACTTCCTCAACTGTTTAGCAGACAACAGACCATCTTCCTCTTCTTCAGGAGTAGAAAACTTCACCGACTTGTCATAACAGTTAATATGAACACGAATATGCTCTAACCAGTTCATACTCAAAATCACATCCAAACCTCTTAACGGTAAACAAACAAAATCAACAACAAAGTCTCTGTCGAAGATTGACAAGGGACACTTAGAACACACAAAAGAAGTAGTCACCGACCCCTTGGCTGGAGTATCGACGACCATTTCTCCATTCATAGAAGACAACACAAGACCCAATCTTTCAACACAATCAGCAGTAATAAAACAATGTGTAGCACCAGTATCAATAATAGTAATTAAAGGAGTACTATTAATGAAACATGTACCTCTAATAGGTCTGCCCTCAGAAGCTGTCTGATCCTCCACCAAAGCAAACACTTTAACACTTGACTGAGCCCTCTTCGGTTTCGTACACTGGCTACCAATGTGCCCTTCTCTATAGTTGAAACAAATCACATTCTTGTGCTCACACTCAGACACAACATGTCCGTTCTTACCACAACTGTAACATCTCTTCACTTCAACAGTGCACAAATTACTCTTGTGCCCAGGTTTTCGACACTTAAATAAAATCACACCAGCAAGAGCATCTCCCCCACTAGTCCTCTGACCATGAGAAACTTTCTGTTCATCTTTTCCAGCTGGGGCATCATAAGGCTTACCACGATTCTGTTGGTGCTTACCCCTCTTCTCACTAATAATCTTGTAATGAGCATTATTATCCTCCTCATAAATTCTGCAGCTATCCACCAAATCAGCAAAGACACGGATCTTCTGGTATCCAACTGCCTTCTTAATCTCCGGGCGCAACCCGTTCTCAAACTTAATACACTTCGAAAACTCAGCATTTTTCTCAGCGTAATGCGGATAAAACTTAGCCAACTCGGCAAACTTGCCAGCATACTCAACAACAGACATACCTCTTTGCTTCAGCTCAAGGAACTCAATTTCCTTCTTACCACGAACATCTTCAGAAAAATACTTTCTTAGAAATTCCCTACGGGACACAGCCCAAATGACATTCTCACCTGCAGCTTCTAACTTCTAAAAAGTCTCTAGCCACCAGCCATCAGCCTCGACTGCTAGCATATGAGTCCCATAACGAACCTTTTGCGCTGTAGTGCAGTCCATCACGCGAAAGATTATCTCAATCTCTTTCAACCACTCCAATGCTCCATCAGGATCATACTTTCCCTTGAACGTTGGTGGATTCTCTCTCTAAAAAGTCGCCAAGCTACGAGATCCAGCATTCGGCTGATTTTCCATCGCATGAGCCATAGCTTCTAAAGCAGCAGCAAGTGCAGCATCATTCCTTCCAGCCATCTTAACTTATTACTACAACATAAACAACAGTTAGAACTCAAAATAACAATACTCGATTGTTAGACAACTACGACTCGACGACAAGGTTGGACTAACCTTTTGCTCTGATACCAACTTTGTAATACCCCAATTCTACCCAAAGCAAATTATGCAAAATAAATCAGAGTTATAAAATTTCAATCATACAAATGAATCGGGACGTTACAAATTCTTCTAACAAATTCATTGCATTCATCATGGATATATAACACTTTTTCGAAACATCGGATGAACCATCAACAAACATCTTTCATTAAATAATTCAATGACTATGCAACGGAATTCTCAATAACATCTTTAAAACAACACAACATCAACTTTGAAACATCTGATATTCAATAATAATCAATTTAAAGTTCAACAACTAAAAATCAGTAATCGAAAATCAGCAAGCGTTCATCCCCCCGAGTGTTACATATCAGAGCAATGATACCGACTCGAACTATTGAAGGTATACAGCCTTCACTCTCGATTACCTGCACGTTACTAACATAAGGGCAACATTCAAACAGAAGGGGTGAGATATCTAACAATATAATAAAGCGCATGATAATTAATATATTAAATTAGATCAACGACATCACCACTTTTCATCTCATAATCAACAACAGTTACAACATATATGCACATTCATCAACATCAAAATACACTTCATCATTCACTCATATAATGCGACTCAATACTATGCAAATGCATGTGGTACCATTGGAGCAGAACTCCCATCTCAAAAATCTGCCAATTAATAGAGGCATCAACAAGGCATAGCCTTCATCTCAAAATTTTCCAATCCAGACCATCTCAACGAGCATAAGCTCCATCTTAAAAATTTAATGTATGAGACTCAACATGAATGTAATAACGACACCCAGTTAGCAACATCTCAAATTAACAAAACCTCAAATTACATCTCAAAACATCTTGGTTAGCATCTCAAACAACAACATCTCAATCATCTCAAACCATCTCAATTACAGCATCTCATAAACATCTCAATTGCAGCATCTCATAAACATCTCAATTGCAGCATATCATAAGTATCTCAAAATTATTTATTAAACATCATTTATTTATCACGATTATTAAACACAACTTTAATAACCATATCTCACTAATAACTCAGCTGTATATTAATACTACAGTAATCCATCTTGTTATTATGCTATTATACATCTTTATTGTCACTAATCCTACTGTCATGATTCTAACAGCAGCCTCTATACATCTACTATTCACCCTTCTGTCCAGAAATCAGTAGAACGACCAACAACGGAATTAATTTCTAAATCTTAAATTGGTTACTAGGATTACACTTCTTAATCATCATCTAAATCATCTAGATTAGAGTCCATCGGGTTAGTAAATCAACGCTTCGATCGACATCTCAAACAACATCTTAAAACTCAAGTTACAATAACTAAAAACTGATTCTGTCAAAAATCAGAAACTATTTATCGACACAAAACCTTATGGATCGACTCATTCTGCTTCATCTGTACACTATGAGTCGACACATCCTCCTTATGGATCGACCCATCCTGGCTTTAAATCACAGCATGTATCGACACATGCACTTCACCGGTCGACTCATCCTGAGTCTCACACACTCATGTATCAATGCAAGTCCTTCTTGTATCAACTCATCTTCAGTTAATCAGCCTTCATGTATCGACACATCCAATTTGAGGTCTACGCATCCTGCTATAGTCTGTATAATTTATGCGTTTTCTTCTGTAATTCCACTACGGGAATCATATTACAGTCCTACAAACCTCATTATAATCATGGTAATTCATCATCTAACATTAACCTATAATACTACATCGATTAAACAGCATCATGACATCATTATTCATCTAAAATTCATCAAATCTTCATCATACATCATTCATAATACATCCAATTCAAGAACAAAACAACAATCCTCTAACCCCACATATCAAACATCATGAACCTAATTATAAAGTCAGAACCCCACCCTTACCTTGGATTGAAGGTCACTCTACAATTACCGGGTTGAATCTTTGTTCTTTCCGTCTTTCCACTTTTTCCAACAGCTTCACGTTCATCACAATCCTTATTTTTCCTTCTATTGTTCTTTCTTCTATTCCTTCTCACAAATAATAATATAACCCTATTATTATATTATTCTTATTTCTTGTTGGGCTTAAAGCCTACACCCCCTTAATACTTCTACTATCTCAATTTAAGCCCATCTTAATAATATTACACTTCTAATATTATTTCACCATATAATAATATTATACCTCTAATATTATTATTTCTCCACTTAATAAAATAAATCCAATTTAATAATAACATATCTTCACAAATATTCCAAAAATAATTTAATTAAATAATTAATTAAATTACGGGCGTTACATTGTGTGTCCACTAGAGTGGGTCCTAAAGAGGCCATCATGCATATCTTCCATAATTTTCTCGGCCTCCTTCTTGTCCACACATCGGAGTAGAGTAGAATCATGGTTGCGCTTGTATAGGATTCCGTTGTTTTGAAAGAATTTGGCTAAAAATCTTTGTAAGAATTTCTTATCATTGACGGAAGCTCCTTCAGGATATTCTTGTGCCTCAAGATATCTCCTCAACTGACGGTACCATGGTTTCTCTTTGTTAGTGTCAAGCTCAGAGCAGTGCGCATGTTCGTCAAATCTCTCAATTGTAATCATAGGAGCTTTGTTGTCCCATTTGACTTTAAACATGGAAGACATTAATGCCAAAACATCGGCTAACTAATTTTCCTCCCTAGGGAAATGCTCAAAGGTGATCTCCTCGAAGCATGGAATTAGAGTTAACACAAGCTCCTTGTATTGAATTATGTTAGGATGCTTGGTGTCCCATTCTCTCTTTATTTGGCTAATCACTAGAGCGGAGTCTCCAAATATATCCAAATGCTTGATCCTTAAGTCAACAACAGCTTTTAGATCCAAGATGCACGCTTCGTACTCAGCCATATTGTTCGTACAATTGAAGCACAAACTAGCAGTGAAAGGAGTGTGGAAACCCTCAAAAGAAATAATCATAGCACCAATTCCATTGCCCAAAGCGTTGGAAGCTCCATCAAAAACCATAGTCCATCGGGATCCTTGTTCAGGTTCGTCATACGGTCCAGGTTTTGCATATTCGGTCACTAACATGATATTCTCATCCGGAAAGTCAAAGTTCATAGATTAATAGTCATCAACAGCTTGATGAGCCAAATGATCTGCTAATATGCTTCCTTTGATGGCTTTTTGTGTTGTATATTGAATATCGTATTCAGTCAGAATCATTTTCCATCTAGCTATCCGTCCAGAGAGAGCAGGCTTCTTGAAGATGTACTTGATAGGTCCATCTTAGAAATTAATAGAGTGGTGTGAGTCAACATATACTGTCTTAGCCGGAGAGTAGCCCATGCCAGAGTGCAGCAAGTTTTCTCGAGCAGTGAATATTTGGTTTCGCAGTCGGTAAACCTTTTGCTCAGGTAGTATATTGCATGCTCTTTTCGGCCAAACTTGTCATGTTGGCCCAACACACACCCCATAGAATTCTCTAGCACAATTAAGTACATGATCAAAGGTCTCCCTTCCACTGGAGGAATCAGGATTGGAGGTTCTTGCAAATATTCCTTGATTTTATAAAAGGAAGCTTGACAATCGTCGTTCCATCTGACTACTTTATCTTTCTTCAAGAGTTTGAAGATTGGCTCACAAGTCGCAGATAAGTGAGAGATGAAGCGAGCAATGTAATTAATACGACCCCTGAATCCTCTAACCTCTTTTTCAGAGCGGGGAACCTGAATATCTTGAATGGATTTTACCTTTACAGGATCAACTTTCATGCCTTTACCACTGAAGACATAACCTAGAAGCTTTCTAGACCGTACTCTGAATGTGCACTTATTAGGGTTCAACCTCAACTTGTACTTCTTCAGCCTCTCGAATAGCTTGTGTAGGTGATTGAGATGCTCTTCTTTGGTTTGCAATCTTGCAATCATATCATCCATATAGACTTCTATTTCTTGATGAATCATATCATGAAATAAAGCTACCATAGCTCTTTGATACGTTGCCCCTGCATTCTTTAATCCGAACGGCATGACTTTGTAGAAAAATGTGCCCCATTGTGTAAAAAAGGTAGTCTTTTCCATTTCCTAGAGAGCCATCTTGATTTGGTTGTAGCCAGAAAATCCATCCATGAAGGAGAAGACTTTATGTTGAGCGGTGTTGTCAACCAAGACGTCAATATGTGGTAGAAGTAAATCATCTTTGGGGCTTTCCCTATTCAGATCTCTATTATCTACATGCATGCGAACCTTCCCATCTTTTTTTGGCTCGGGGACCACGTTCGCAACCCATTGAGGATAATATGTGACGACCAGAAAACCTGCATTAAATTGTTTCATCACCTTGGTTTTTATCTTTTTAGACATGTCGGGCCGCATACGACGAACCTTTTGTTTAACAGGGGGGAAATCTTCCTTCGTTGGTAGACGATGAACCACAATGTCGGTATCCAATCCTGGCATATCTTCATACGACCAAGCAAACACTTCAACATAGTCATATAACATCTGAACCAATCTTCTCTTGATACCATCCTTTAGGTTGGTGCCGATCTTGACCTCTCTCTTATCTATCTCAATACCTAAGTTCATAACTTAGACTGGATCTTCATGAGGTTGAATAACTTTCTCTTCTTGCATTAGAATTCTGGTTAATTCTCCTGGTATTTCACAATCTTCCTCGCCTTCATCTTCAGCTTGGTTGACTGGATGTTCGAAATCATAACTGGAAACAGTAGAGTCGTTGTCAATGAGATCCGGAGTGGATAAAGATCTGCAAGTGTGTGTGTATATAGGTGCATGTAAGATACATGGCCATTGAAAAATATAATAAAGGAAAAGAAAAATAATGAACATAAGAATTTGAATGCAAAAAGGTCCAATGGTTTATATTAAATGATCATATGATAAACGAACATGAACAAAACCCTTAACAAATGGACCATAGTGCTCCGGGTAAGGCACATGGCTTAAAAGTCATTGTTTTGGAATTTAAGATTACAGACAAAAGTTCTTGAATTGACAGAAAATAGTAAACAGTAATTAATCCTCAATGAAGGAGATGGGATTGAAATTCTTTTCATGCCAGTTGTTGAGCTTTCCTTCGACAGCAGGGTAGATCCAATCTTCAAAAGTATTTTCATCATCATAGTCTTCCACAGCGTTCGCTTCATGATTCCTGATGCGGGAAGGTGGCTTTCCCACGCGAGTGCACCTGACTTATTTCTGAGCTTTGATGGTGAAACCTAACCCAAATATATCTTCTTTAAACGGAATATCGGGAAGTTGGCCCCAGATAGTACAGTTTCCATCTTCGACCACAGCACGGGCATCCTTAAGCAAAACCATTATTGGTACAACTTCATCAGCTTTTAATATGTTGGAGGAGATTTTGGTGGAGGCAACCATAGGAGGAACAATTTCGAAGGCTTGGCATGGAGTCTCTATGAATTTGCTATCCATTTCCACATACTTGAATGAATTAAGATGGCCCACCATAAATTCTCTTTGCCGCTAACAGTAATGATCTTCCCTTTGACTGGATACTTTAATTTTTAATTAAGGGTGGATGTTACTGCCCCTGCCCCATGGATCCAAGGGCGTACAAAAAAACAAGAATAGGAGGGACGTATGTCCATTATGTAAAAGGTAGAATTGAAGATATGTGAGCCAACTTTAATTGGGAGATCCACCTCTCCATGAACCATCCTTTTAGACCCATCGAAAGCCCTTACAACAATATCGCTTGTCTTTAAAACCAGTCCTTCATAATCTAGCCGGTCCAAAGCACCTTTGGGTAACACATTTAGAGATGAGCCCGTATCAATTAGGACATGGGCCAGGGTGGTCCCCTTGCACTCAATAGAGATATACAAGGCTTTATTGTGGTTCCTTCCCATAGGATTTAAATTACCATCGGAGAACCCTAATCCATTGTCAGCCGTTAAACTTTCTACACAATTCTCGAACTGATCAACGGTGGTTTCTTGGGGAACATGGGCTTTCTTCAAGAACTTGATCAGAGCCTGGGCATGGACGTCCGAACAGAGTAATAATGACAACAAGGAAATTTTGGAGGGGGTTTGCCCCAACTGCTCCACTATTTTGAAATCACTCTTCTTTATGATTTTTAGGATTTCCTCCATCTCTTGAGTGGAGAGATCTTCAACATTAGTATCATTGGTAGGTGCCTCTATCCCAGCAGGCTCACCTTCTTTTTCTTTGCCTCTAGTGTTGGCACCAGACTTGTCATTGGTTATGCAGACGAGAGTCGTTGTAGTAGTGGGTGGTGAGATATCAGGGGAAAAGATCCTCCCTATTCTTGTCACTTTACTAGAACCTGCAATATTAATGACATTAACTTCATCTTTGTTGATCCAAGAATCTTGTTTTATCCCATGATAATAAACCTCGGCACCATAGTTCCATGGAACTGCTTTGTCAGAGGAGTAGGGGATAGGCCCGGCGGCAGTGATTGTTAAAGGAGTAACGGTTGGCTCATTTGAAATTATGATAGGACCACTTAAGGGGATCCTAAGCGGCTTGTTGGAAATGGTTATTATAGACAGGTCTTCAGCTTTATTGGTTAAACTTTTGATGGTAGGAACCTTCTCAAACAGAATCTCGCGGCTATTTATCAGGTGTTGCACACCTTCCATCAGCCGCTTGCACCCATTTATTTGTTGACCACAACAAACACAATTTTTAGAACAGCTAGGGAGCACTCCGGCTCTCAAAAAATTATCCTTCACGGTAGTTAATTGGGTTATTAAATATTCAATGGAGGAAACAAAAGTAGTATCATCAATTGCATTAACACCTTTGCCATGATTCGGCATTGGTGCGGTTATCACATTTGGAGTAGTAGGTGGATCAAATTCAATTGTTTTGTTGTCTATTAGATCTTGAATCTTATTCTTCAGAGCCCAACACTGATCAATTTCATGCCCAAGACTGTTGGAATGATATGCACACTTGGCATTCAGATTGTACTTAGGTGATGAAATGTATGGATTGGATGGTGGATTATGCAATATCATTAAGTTGGCCTTCAACAGATGTTGTAAGGCTTGGGACAGCGACATGCTTATTCTCGTGAACTGTCTTCGAGGAACTTCGGATCGTTGATTGTTAGATGATTATCTTTAAGCAGGTGGAGGGTTGGAAATTAACACAACATTAACAGAGGAGTGGGGATCCTTCTTGGTACGGGCCCTTGCTTCGTACACAACATTTGTTTCCTTTTTTCCAGTGAAAGACTTATTTACAGTGTTGGATGCAGAAGCATATGTCATAGGAATTTTTCCACTCTTAATGCCACTTTCGACTCTTTCATCGGTTAGGATCAACTCAGTGAAACCATACGAAGAACTACCAATCAATAGGTTGAAAAATGGGCCAGTTAATATACCCATGAACATGTCAACTAGTTCTCTATCATTTAGTGGTGGTTGGACCCTACCAGTAATATCCTTCCATTTTTGTGCGTACTCCTTGAACCCCTCATTAGTACCCATGGTCATACTTTAAAGTTGGACTCTGGTAGGCTCCAGATCGACATTGTATTGATACTGATGATAAAAAGCAGTGGCTAGATCTTCCCATGTGTGGATTCGGGAACCCTCCAATTGATAGAACCATTCTAGTTGAGTCCCAACCAGACTCTCTTGGAAGAAATGGATCCAGAGCTTTTTGTTGGTAGTGTGTGGCTGAATCTTGCGCACGTAAGACCTTAGATGAAGTTTCGTGAAGGAAATCCCATCATAATTAGCGAATATTGGTATTTTGAACTTATGGGGGATAACGACCCTAGGTGCTAAGCCCAAATCACCAAAGTCTAAACCAGATATCGCTTGAATTTCAACAGCTTTCAGTTTATCCTTTAACTGCTTGTATTTATCCTTGGGAGGAGGGTATTGCTCATCAAAGTAGTCTTCATCTTTGGAAGCTTGATTATTTGCACCCCCAGCATGGGTGCTCCTTGCCTCCTCGTCTTGATTTTATTCCTCCTCGGACGAATCTTTGACTATCTGTACTTGACGAACCAAACCTTTGAATCTCTTACCCATGTTGATGAAGACCTTCTTTTTGGTTTTCTTCTTGGCTACTAGCATAGTCATTAGCTCTTGTTGTCCCTTGGCCAGGGTCAGCAAGGTCTCTTCGAATTGGTAATTCTGCGCTTGCAAGTCCTTCATAGTTTGTTCGATATCCATCTTACTGAAATAAACAGTAGAAAGATAAGGAAAACTGTTGTGGAAAACCTGTTTATGTTATGATGCATGAAAGATGCATATGCAAATGATTTCAAGGACTTAGGAGATTTAAATTTTTTTAGACAAAAGGAACAAACATCAATTGCATTAATAAGTTCAAATTGATTACAACACGCCTCTTGGGCTTACATTGAAACAAAAGAAACCAAATGAACTAAAATACAATAAAAATGGCTCAAGTCTCCTATGGATGCTTCCTCTTTAGAGAAATATGGGCATTCAGGCTCCTCTCCTCGTGAAGTTGTCTCATGAGCTCCAATGTCTTATTCTCGCTTGCATAAAACTGGGCTTCAAAGGTGTCTCGCTCCCCTTTAGCTGAATCCAAGCTCTTTGCAAATCTTCAAGAGAAGTTGGCATATTATGGTAAAGGACAGTATATGGAACCTCTCCTTCGACGACAGGCTCCATGATGATAGGTAGGATGGCTTCATAAGGCATCATGAGGTTTTGGGCGTGAGATCGCACCCACTTGAGATAAGGCTCCAAAGGAATGGATTTCTTATGCCCCAACGTCTTGCTATCAACCTTGTTAACCATGCTCCAAGCTCATATGAATCTATGACGATAACCTTGGACATCACTCTCATAGTCAAATGCAATTCCTTGGACAAGTGCATCATGAGGGCCATCTCTCCTAGCATACCCAAATTGTCGCAGAGCCAAACAAGGATTGTAAGTGATACCTCCCCTAATGCCAAGTAGAGGGACATTAGGGAATTCCCCACAACGGTCAATAATAGTAATGTCCTTCATAGATCGAGCACACCAATAGATATCAGAATGTGTGAATTACATCAACCTACTAGACCATCTTAAACCTTGCACGTTCTTCACAATAGATCAGGTTAGGTGCGAAATAAACCACCTAGCCAAAAGAGGAGTGCAACACATAAGAAGTCCTCTTCTCTTCATGGTGCGAGAGTGAAGATAATGCAAGATATCCCCAAGTAAAGTGGGAACCGGATTACGAGATAAATTTTTTTTTACTGTGTTCACATCTATAAGTTGGTCCAAATTGGGAAACATAACCATCCCATAGATGAGAAGGGACAACACTTCTTCAAAGGCTTGTAAATACAGAGCATCCCAAAAAAATTGAGCCCTCTCAAACAAAAACTTGGCTAAAAACCCTTTGACGCCACTTCTCACTTCCTAATTTGCCACAACATCAGATCGTTGCAAATGTAAAGCTCGAGCAATCTCCTCAGGTCTTGGGTCTCTTTCAATACCGTTGAAGGGTAGTTGATCAAGGATAGGTATTCCCAAGAGTTGAGAAAATTCTTCCATAGTGGGCACAAGTTGGTAATCAGGAAAGGTAAAGCAATGGTGCAAAGGGTCGAAGAATTGGAAGAGAACCTTCAACATGTCTTTATCATAGCTTGAGGTAACCTGGTTGAGAAGTCGGCCATGTCTCTCGATGAAAGGAGAATTCTTAGGGACCCTTGACGCTAGTTTTTTGAGTTGAGGAGGAATTTTGAAGAGGTTGATTTGAACAGTATTTCTGTGAGTGGAAGTCATATCCTACAAAACAAAACAAAGATAAATCTCTAGATCCTTGAAATAGTTAGTGCAAAAATGCCATGGTATGATGTCATGATGGTATGTACAAACAAACATATACGCACAGAGCAAACACGTCCTTAGGTTTAGGCTTGCATAAGGTTCATTGGTAAATACCCCTTTAAAGTTTAGTTGGTTCAACTTGTCCTAGAAAATAATCAGGTTGTAGGGAATCTCAATATCACCGATCTTTCTTCATCGGGAATTATTTCAGCACAAGCCTCTTTATTGGCAACCCAAATATCCCGAAAGTCCAATCTCAATGAGCATAGTATCAAATATAAACCAACTTCGGACTGCACCAAAGTCGGCTATCTCACTACTTCCTAATGGCCAAGTTGTTAAATTTAAAGGTTCTACGATCAGTTAGTGCTTCATGACACCACACAGTGGCCCTGTATTCTCCTTGACTAAACTCAAGGGCTACCGGTACCAACAAATGTGTCACACTAACGTAGCCATCGCATCAACCATGTCGGTATACCCCGAACAGTTTCCACAATCTGTTGCTACTTACCTAATGGTGTTCCCTGATCCGGGTAGAGGACCAATACAAACCCAAACAAGGACCCATAAATGTAAAGAAAACAAATCAAACAAAGAAAGCAAGTAAATATGATCTAACTATAAGGTAACCCCACTTTTAAATCTTCATCCCCAGCAGAGTCGCCAGTTCTGTAATACGGTGGGAGAACTAACTTGGTTGTTTTGTGTTTGATTGCAATTGTTGCGGATAGCAAGAGTCGCCACAGACTTTTCTTTTATCCAATAAGAAAAGGGTGAAAAGAACAGGAAAGACATTTGAGATATTTTCTTGAGTTCGGCGGGTAGATTATGAAAAGGAAATGTGTTAGCACCCTTTTCATCTATAGTTATGTACGAGCTCTTAGTTGCTTGCTGGATCACTTTTGAAATTGTTTTGTTTGAAATGTGTTTGTGGTGAGTTTTGAAAGTATTTTTGAAAAGCGCCTTCGTTTAGGCATACTTTGTAATGATTCTCGTCTCTATAAGAATGCATACAAAGTGTTGGCCTTTTTGAAAATATTTCATGTTTTGAAAGTGTTTGATGTGTTTGAAAAGATGTTTTTGTTTTTTGAAGATGGATTGTGAGCAAGCAACTAAGAACGTTCTACCTACTCAAAAGTATTTTATTCATTTCTTCCTTCCTTTGATATTGCTATTGTGATACAGTGGCAGAACTGACTGTTTAATACTGGTTTTGCATTTGTGTTTGCAAATGTTGCGGTAAACAAGAGTCGCCACTAACTTTTATTTTATCCAAATTAAGGAAAGGGTGAAAAGATCAGAAAAAGACCTTTTCGAGATTCTTCTAAGTAAGGGGGTAGATTATGGAAAGGGAAGGTGTTAGCACCCTTTCCATCCGTAGTTATCTACGAGCTCTTAGTTTCTTGCTAGTTCACTTGCTTTTCTTTGAAAATGTGTTTGTGGTGTGGGTTTAAAAATATTTTGAAAATGTCTTTGTAATGATTCTCGTTTCTATAAGAATGTGTACAAAGTGTTGGTTTTGAAAATAGTTTAAAGAAGTTTTTGTGGAAGATGTTTTTGAAAGTGATTTTGAATAGTTCCTTTGTAATGATTCTCATCTCTATAAGAATGCATACAAAGGGTTTTGACTTTTGAAAATGTTTCAATTGAAAGTGTATGTGTGAAAATGATTTTTTTTTTGTTGCGAGCAAGAGAGCAAATATGATCATCCTACCTTCTCAAATATGTCTAACATTCTTTTCCTCCTCCTTTAGATGTTGCTACCTTACCATTGATTGATAATAAGCCCCATCGTTGGATGTATGAGGGACATCGAAGGGGCGTACAGTCATAAAGGCAACAATGCAGAGACGCTTTAGCAATTTCTGTTTAAGGACATCATTTACTGAAAGGCAACTGTAGGTTCATCGAGGGACTATGATCTTTTGATTTATGGGTCTTTGCTAAAGTGTCCCTGTCTTGAGGGACATGGTTGTTTTATTTCCCAAGGCAACCAAAGTTGGGTACCCTAGAGGTGTATATGTGCAAGTGTATTATGTTTCAGTTATTTTTGTCTTTTTTGTTAGGTTTGCTAGCATTTTGTTATTAGTCTTGTCATGCAATCCTAATTACTAGCAGTTAATATATATACAGGAATTTAAAGTGCAGAAATGTAAAGTGCGAGAATATAAATCCTACGCTATTACATGGATTTGTGAGAGGTACATTATGGAAATGTGAAAGGTAAAGTCCTAATTACTATTACAAACTGGGAAGCAGTTACAATAATATGGAAAATAATGCGAAAATAAATAAATGCGCGCGAATTGAGAATAACGTCTAAAAAATCCTAAAGTAAGGGGAAATCTTTTTGTTTGTTTTTAATTTTTATGCAAATAAAATAAGTTGAGAAAAATAAAATTAGACCTACATTCTAATTTATTTTAATTCTTTTTGAAAAGAGGATGTTAAACTCAATTAATTAATTATTTCATAAATTAATTTAATTAATAAAAAAAATCCTAAATTCTTTGTGATTTTTTTTATTTTATTTTTTATTTAAAAGAAATGAGTAAAAATAAGAATAAGAATAAATGCAATAAAAAGAATCCTTCGATCAAAGAAACGATGGTCTTCGATCCATGAAGGATGGTGGTCTTCGATCCATGTGAAGGATAGCCTTCAATCATGTGAAGACAGGCCTTTGATCCAGCAAAGAATGTTACTGGAGGCGTCTGATGACTTGCCTGTGGAGGAAAGCACTGAAACCTGCAAGAAAAGTGTCAACAAAATAAAAGCATGACCTGGGTGTAAACCCAGGTCTTTTTAGTTCGACCTCTAACTAATTCAACTCCTTTGAGTTTGAATCTGGGTTTGTTTGCCTTAAAACTCATGGTTTTTGGAGATTCAATGAAAAACACAGATCGTGCCCTCTATCTTTGTATGTCCATGTGAACATTGTGCTATATAATACCCTGGTCATAAATCAAACACTGGAAGATATCAGTACATTAATTCAAGAACTTATGTCTGTAATCTTAAATTCCAAAACAATGACTTTTAAGTCACGTGCCTTGCCCGGGGCACTATGGTCCATTTGTTAAAGGTTTTGTTCATGTTCATTTATCATATGATCATTTAATATAAACCATTTGACCATTTTTTGCATTCAAATTTTTGTGTTCATTGTTTTTCTTTTCCTTTATTACATTTTTCAATAGCCATGTATATTACATGCACACACACACATACACACTTGCAGATCTTCATCAACTCTGGATCTCATTGCCAACGACTCTACTATTGCCAGGTATGATTTAGAATATCCAGTCAACCAAGTCGAAGATGAAGGCGAGGAAGATTGTGAAATACCAGGAAAATTAGCCAGACTTCTAATGCAAGAAGAGAAAGCTATTCAACCTCATGAAGAGCCAGTCGAAGTTATCAACTTAGCTACTGAGATAGATAAGACAGAGGTCAAGATCGGCGCCAACCTAAAGGATGGTATCAAGAGCAGATTAGTTCAGATGTTATATGAATATGTTGAAGTGTTTGCTTGGTCATATGAAGATATGGCAGGATTGGATACCGACATTATGGTTCATAGTCTACCAACGAAGGAAGATTTCCCCCTTGTTAAGCAAAAGGTTCTTCGTATGCGGCCTGACATGTCTGAAAAGATAAAAACCGAGGTGATGAAGCAATTTGATGCAGGTTTTCTGGCCGTCACATCTTATCCTCAATGGGTTGCGAGCATGGTTCCCGTGCCAAATAAAGATGGGAAGGTTCACATGTGTATAGATTATAGAGATCTGAATAGGGCAAGCCCCAAAGATGATTTCCCTCTACCATATATTGATGTCTTGGTTGACAACACCCCTAAACATAAAGTCTTCCCCTTCATGGATGGATTTTCTGGATACAACCAAATCATGATGGCTCCCGAGGACATGGAAAAGACTACTATTGTTACACAATGGGGTGCCTTTTGCTACAAAGTCATGCCGTTCGGATTAAAGAATGCAGGGAAACGTATCAAAGAGCTATGGTAGCTTTATTTCATGATATGATTCAGCATAAAATAGAAGTATGTGTGGATGATATGATTACAAGATTTCAAACCAAAGAAGAGCATCTTGATCACCTACACAAGCTATTTGAGAGGATGAAGAAGTACAAGTTGAGGTTGAACCCTAATAAGTGCACATTCAGAGTACGGTCTAGAAAGCTTCTAGGTTTTGTCGTCAGTGGTAAAGGCATCGAAGTTGATCCTTCAAAGGTAAAATCCATTCAAGAAATGCTAGTTCCCCTCTCTGAAAAATAGGTTAGAGGATTCTTGGGTCGTATTAATTACATTTCTCGCTTCATCTCTCACTTAACTGCTACTTGTGATCCAATCTTCAAACTCTTGAAGAAATATCATGTAGTCAGATGGAACGATGATTGTCAAGATGCCTTTGATAAAATCAAGGAATATTTGCAAGAACCTCCAATCCGGATGCCTCCAGTGGAAGGAAGACCTTTGATCATGTACTTAACTGTTCTAGAGAATTCTATAGGGTGTGTGTTGGGCCAACATGACGAGTCTTCCTGAAAAGAGCATGCAATATACTACATGAGCAAAAAGTTTACCGACCATGAAACCACATATTCACTGCTCGAGAAAACTTGTTGCGCTCCGGCATGGGCTACTCTCAGGCTAAGACAGTATATGTTGACTCACACCACTCTATTGATTTCTAAGATGGACCTATCAAGTACATCTTCAAGAAGCCTGCTCTCTTCGGACAAATAGCTAGATGGAAAATGATTCTGACTGAATACGATATTTAATATACAACACAAAAAGCCATCAATGGAAGCATATTAGCAAATCATTTGGCTCATCAAGCTATTGATGACTGTGATTGGTGGAAATAGAACTGACTGTTTTGGAATGCTGGTTCGCGTTTGTGTTTCGAAAAATGTCGCGGTAAGCAAGAGTCGCCACTGTCTTTTATTTTCTCCAACAAGGAAAGGACAAAAGCACAGCAAAATTCCTTTTCGAGATGTTTCTCGGGTTCGGGAGGTAGATTATAGAAAGGGAAGGTGTTATCACCCTTTCTGTTGTACCCCAAAATTTTCCCTCCCATATTCCTCAAGGTTTGTCAAGAATGATCCTCAAATTGCTCAAGATTGCTCAAAGGTTGTACAGTCAAACCACCTCCTAAGACAGCTGAAATTAGGGTTTTGGTTCTTTCAATGAATTTGGGGTTTTCAATGGTTCAATCAAGTCTCATAGGCCTATATACATTCTCAAGCACCTACATGCCAAGTTTCAAGACTCACAGTGCCAATTTGCACAGTCAAAAGCTCCATTTGATCCACAGTCAACTGCAAGGGCAAAATGGTCATTTTGCAGTCAAAAGTCATAATTTTTGGTCAACATCTTATTTTGAGTTCACAATCATCATTTGATCAAGTCTTTATCATGATTCCACAAGAGTAGCTCAAAAATCATCAAAGGTGCAAAAGTTACTATTTTTGGACAGTAGAAAAGTCAACTGTATCTTGACCAGGGCATAACTTTTTCATGGTTTTTCAGAAAAATCCCATCCAATACTCATTTTTAAGGGGTGGCAATTTCCTACAATCCATATTCACACTCCAAGTTCAAGAAATGCACTCACAAGAAGTTACCAATTTTTACATTATATGTCAAATTCAAAAGTCAACAAAAGTACACTTTGAGTCAAAGGCCATAACTTGATATTGGTAAATCCAAATGACATGGGACCAAAGGCATTGGTTAGAGGACTTCAAGAGCTTTCCAAAATGTCCAAGAACATGGTCATACGATCAAAATTGAGCAAGTTGTGCATTGGAGAAGTTGGGAAATTTTCATGAATTTACAAAAGTCAACTTTGCTCAAAACACCTTATTTTTGCTAATGGGCCTCAAATCTCTTCTTGAAACTTCATCCATGACCTATGCACGACCCATCAAGCTTAATGGAATTTATTTTCTTATTTTTATTGATTAATTGGATTTTTAATTAATATTAATTCATTTAATTAATTTAAATTGTAGGAAAATAGAAGATTTGGGTTTTTAAATCTTTTTGTGAAGCAAATAGGACCTAATCATGCTGGCAAATTCGTGCACAAGTCAAAGATATCAAAAAATCCATAATTGGAAACTTTGTTCAATCATGAAAAATCAAAAAGATTTGATTTCCAATCAAAGATTTAAACTTGAATGCACATGGATTGGATCCAATTTTTTGACCTAATTCAATTGCTTTATATGTATGCAAGCTGACCAGACCCTGGAGGACATGAAAAAAGCTGCAGAAAAACCATAGCCAATTCAAGAAATTTCCAAGAAAATTGAAAACTGAATTTTGCATTCTAGGGCGATTCAAGGATTTTTGTTGATTCAAACACCTTGCAGGAGTTCCCAGGAGTGTTTTGCAATCAAATTCCAGTACCAAAGCTCAAGGAATCGTTCATTACAGAACCACGGTTTGCATTTTTGAGTCATAATCGTATCTCCTAATTCATGCATAATTAACATGTTTTTGTGTTTGTTTTGTATTGCTAGAGACCACATGAAGCTAATGGCATAATTTAATTGAATTATAATGCACTGAATCAAAAGATGCCATGAACGATTTTCTAGGGTTCTTAAACTTTGAATTGGGGCTTTCTGAACCAGGCAAAATTAGGACTTGTGAGACATATGGTTGAGATCGTTAGACCCAGACGAACAAGAACCACCCTTCGTGAAATATTTATATACCCTATGGTGCTAATCGCTATTTTTCGTTGCAATGGTTAGTGGGGGTTAAAAACCCCCGCTATCTGATATTGTTTTTGCAGGTACAACGAAGAAGATGATGATGTGTTGATACATCATTGGCCAGTTCAAAAGAGCGCGCATTTATTTTTGTTTTACAGCATATTGATTTGTTTCCCAATATAATATTTGTCTCTTATGCTAATAACGATTAAGGCAGCGTGGTGGAGTGGTTGAGCAAGCGTCCAATGAATGCTGGGACCTGGGTTCAAACCCCAGGTCCCCCCCAAAAACATTTATTTCCTTTTTCTTCACATGTTCACCTGCAGGTTCCAAAGTGAGGTCTACCATATACCTCAAATATCAATGCACCATGTGTCTCCAAGCTTGGATCCAGTGGTTATGAGTGGGAGACCACCATGGTCCTTAGTCAATATGCG
This sequence comes from Vicia faba, assembly GCA_948472305.1. Classification (NCBI taxonomy): domain Eukaryota; kingdom Viridiplantae; phylum Streptophyta; class Magnoliopsida; order Fabales; family Fabaceae; genus Vicia; species Vicia faba. The sequence continues at coordinate 544,961,998 of OX451735.1, forward strand.
CATGGACAATCCAGAAAAGTCAACGTGGCTGGCAGCTTAATGGGCCAGAAAATTCCAAATACACCTCCTAATTGGGCCAGCACCCCCCCTGAGTTTATTTTCTTCTTTTCCTTTTTATTTTTCCATTTAATGGTTTTATTATTAATTATTATTATTATTAGTTAATTAACCAAATTAATTTTTTTCATAATAAAATCATAAAACTAAAATATAATATTTTTTATTATTTATTAAATTCACCCTTAATTAGTTATTTTCTGTAAATAAATACTAATGTAATTAATTAGGTTAATTTTAATATTTTCACAATAATTTAAATCAATGTAGAATTAGGTTTTAATAACTTTTGACCATCTTTTTCTTTTTTCCTTAAAAAAACATAAAAAACTCAAAAATATTTCTTATTAATTAATTAGTTTTAGGTTTAATTTAATTAAATGCAAAATAACCAAAACTTCTTTCTTTCTCCAAAAAGGGTCAAAACCCTAAGAACTCCCCGATTCAATTTTTTTCACGCGTGTGATTTTTGATTCCTATTATTTTTCATCATATAATTGTAATTGCTCCGAGGATGTAATAGCTTTAATTAGGATCTTTTTATCGCTTTCATTTAATTTCCGCATTTTACTTTTCAAAGGGTTTGTTTTTGGCGATGTAAATACCCGACGCCTTGTAATAGCGTAGATTTATTTTTCGCAACTATTAATTGCTAGATGTATGTTAACTAGGCTATGCATGACAAGACTTATCTCTGAAATTAAAATCAACCCGTAGCTCACCATAACATGTACAAAGATAACTTAACATGAAACCTGACACACTCGCACATGTCACTCCTAGGGTACGCCTCACTTGGTTGCCTCGACGCGGTCATTGAGTATAGGGTGTTTTAGAGGTCGCCCTCCTGTCTAAAGATCAAAGTTGCTTCGGAACGGTTGGCTCGGATAAAAAATGATCTAGGACATTAGGGTTACCGCTAAGGCATCCTACTATTGCTTTGGTGACCACATGCCCCTATAATCGAATTGACCCGAAACTCCAACGACGGTGCTACCTACTTCTCAATAGTGGGCTGGTACTGTCTAAAGGACATTTACACAACTTAATTTCTTTTGAGTAGGTAGAGGTTCTTAGATACTTGCTATTTCAAAACAAAAATACTTTTCGCACCTACACTTTTCTGACAAAAGTTTTCAAACAACACTTCATACACTCTTGAGGACAGATACAAGAGTTAAACCGAAGTTTTCAAACAAACTTTTTCAAAACCCACAAACACAAGAAAAGCAAAACTTTTTGAAAACATAGTGAGCAAGTATCTAAGAGCCCGTGGATAACCACGGATAGAAAGGGTGCTAACACCTTCCCTTTCTATAATCTACCTCCCGAACCGAGAAACATCTCGAAAAGGAATTTTGCTTTGCTTTTGTCCTTTCCTTGTTGGAGAAAATAAAAGACGGTGGCGACTATTGCTTACCGCGACATTATGCGAACCAGCATTCCAAAACAGTCAGTTCTATTTCCACCGATCACAGAACTGGCGACTCTGCTGGGGACATAATAAGTGAGGTGTACCTTAGGATTAGATCACTATGTTTTCAATTATATGCCTTGAATGCTTTAATATTGTGGGCTTGTATCGGAGTTTTATAGATCCTAACCCGGATATGGGGATACCCTTTAGAAGTAGCACCAAACTATGAGGGAACTGTGCGGGGTATACCGACATGGTTGAAGCAGTAGCTATGTTGATGTGGCACTTTGGTGAGTATCGGTAACCCTTGAGTCAAGTCAAGGAGAGTACGGGGCCGCCGCGTGGTGTCGCGAAGCATCAACTGATCTTAGAACCTTACTTGACCATCCAGGCCTTTTTAGGGGTAGTGAGATGACTGACTTTGGTGCAGTCCGAAGTTGGTAGATACTCGATACTACACTCATTGAGGGTTGTTTTCTTGGAATATTTTGGTCGCCAGTTAAGTGGCTAAATCAAAACAATGAACATAGAAAACAATCCAATGATATTGAGCTCCTTAGAACCCGGTTACTATTCTTAGGACAGGTCTTAACCAACTGAAACTTAAAGAGGGTAGTACCTAAACTTCATGCTGGCCTGAAATCTAAGGGCTCTTTTGTATGACTTGTGTGCCTTACCATGTTTGCCTTTTGTGAATACTTGTGGTGCGCCTTTATCATAACATCATAACATCATAACATTGCATACATCCTGCATAAGGACTAACCCATTTCAAGGATCTCAAGGGTTTGTGATGCAGGTTATGATGAACCAAATGTCTAGCAAGGGGCAAAGGGGATTTATTTTCCTCTAGCCAAGGCCGTTTGGAGATCAAAACACGATAACTTGAGTCAGGGGCTATGACCCACTCGATATGGTGAGCCTAACTCTTGAAGAAGGACTCTCAACAACATGAAGTTCCTTCAATCAAGCTACCAGATTCAAATTCTAACAAGTTTCCTTGTTTACCCCACGAGATCCTTGAAAACATTGCATACATATATCATACATGTCATTGCATTACAGGTACTATTACAGGTCACTTATCTTCTTTGCTGTTTATTTCAGCAATCATCATGTCTACTGAACCTTCCACTGAACAAGCTATCAAGGCCCTCCAGGCCCAGAATGCCCAGTTCCAAGAGTTTGTTATGAGCCTAGTCAAGGGTTAACAGGAGTTGAAGACCCTGATTCTGAAGAAGAAGAAGAAGAGGACCGTCTTGTTCAACACTGGACACAGATTTGGGAATGGATTACAGAATGAGGTTGAGCTGACTACCTCATCTGTAGGCAAAGACAGTCCACAAGAGAGAAGGGTTCCTAGTCCCGTGGTCTCTGACAACGAGAAAGTTTATGATGAAGAACAGTATCCTCCTGCTGAGGATAGGTATAAACAGTTGGAGGACCGCTTAAGTGCTATGGAGATACAGAATGTGCCCGGGTTGGACTTTGGAGACCTAGGCTTATCCTATGGGGTGGTGATTCCCCATAAGTTCAAGGCACCTGCTTTTTCCAAATATGACGGAGCCTCTTACCCAAAGTTGCACCTCCGGTCGTATGTAAGGAAGATCCAACCTTACACTGCTGACAAGAATTTGTGGATCCATTTCTTCCAGGATAGTCTTTCAGGGACTCAACTCGAATGGTTCGATCAGCTGGATGGAGCCAGTATTCGTAACTGGGAGGATTTGGCTACTGCGTTCTATAAGCAGTATCAGTATAATTCCGACCTCGCTCCTACGCGTACCCAACTCCAGGGCATGTCACTAGGGACGGGTGAAGGATTTAAAGAGTACGCCCAAAAGTGGAGAGACCTGGCTGGAAGGGTGCAGCCATCTTTGACTGACCGTGAACTTGTGGATATGTTCTTGGGGACCCTGTCTGGTCCATTCTTCAACCATTTGATTGGGAATTCTTCAGCCGGGTTTACAGACCTTATCTTAACTGGTGAGAGAATAGAAGCTGGTATCAAGTCTAGGAAGATACAGAAAGGTGCCTCCTCGAGCACTGAAAAGAAACCACTCAATAAGGAATCTAGTGCTGTCTATGGTTCAAGGAGACAGAATAGACCGGAACGCCACCAAGCTGTTAACGCGGTGGTTATTTCAAAACCTGCCGCTGCTCCTCAGCATCACAACCAACAAAGGGGTGAGAGACCTAGAAGGCAGTTCACTCGGCTCAGCATGACCTTGTCCCAGATATTGCCGCAGTTACTGACAACCAATCTGGTGACTATAAAAGAAGCTCCGAAGGTTGTAAACACAACGTCCCCAAAGTACAATCCTAACGCCCGCTACGCTTATCACTCTGACAGCCCGGGGCATACTACGGATGATTGTTGGGCTCTGAAGAATAAGGTTCAGGACCTAATTGATGCTAAAGAGATAGAGTTCGAGGCACCTGAAAGGCCCAATGTTGTGACTGCTCCCATGCCCAAACATGGAGTGAATGCTGTAGAGGAAGACCTGTTTGTAGCCTCGGTGGATGATATTGTTACTCCGCTGTTGACTGTCAAGAGGAACCTGTTTCTAGCCGGTTTATTTCCGGGATGTAGTGAAGGTTGCCATCTGTGTTCCGTTTCACCTACTGGTTGCCCATCTTTGAAGTCAGGTATCCAAAACCTGATGGATAATAAAGAAATCCTGTTTGAAAAGATTTTTGTTCCTGCTACCCCTACTGAAGAAGTGTCCATTGTTACTATTTTCAACAATTCTCCCAAGGCTCCTTCAAGGAAGCCTGTCAAAATTATGCCTGCTCAAAAGATTGCACCTATAATCATCACTGTTCCGGGGCCCATCCCCTATACATCCGACAAAGCTGTCCCGTGGCACTATGGGGAAGATGTTTATGTTCTTGGGGTTAAGCAAGAGTTTGATACTAGTACCGGCGTCAGCAACATCACCGGGCCTGCCAAAGTCACCCGCAGCGGTAGACTTTTCTCACCAGATATTGCGCCACCAACTATCCAGAGACCTATTGTCATCACACCTGCAAGTGTGCCTGCTTCCCTTCCTGATAAAGTTCCTATTTCTACCCCTACTGCCGAGTCATCTAACGCTCGAGGCAAAGGGATCGCCACTGATATGCCTGCCCAGACGGAGGCACCAAAGACCGTCAATGTTGAAGCCTCCAAGCAGGAGATGGAAGAGATTCTTAAGATTATCAAGAAGAGTGATTTTAACGTAGTTGAGCAACTGGGGCACACCCCATCTAAAATTTCTATGCTATCACTGTTATTGTGTTCAGAGGCCCATGCCAAGGCTCTGATTACCTTCCTGAAGACGGCCCACGTGCCACAAGAGACGTCAGCTGATCAGTTTACCGATTTTGTGGCCAACTTAACTGCTGATAATGGTTTGGGTTTCTCCGACGCTGATCTGACTGCTAAAGGGAAGAACCATAATGATGCCCTGCATGTCTCCATTGAATGCAGGGGCACTACTCTTGCACATGTGTTGGTTGACACTGGGTCCTCATTAAACGTCTTGCCCAAGAAAGCTCTAGACGGGTTGGATTGCAAGGGGTTGGAACTAAAGCCAAGTAACATTGTTGTCCGGGCCTTTGACGGGTCTAAAAGAATGGTGCACGGCGAGGTTGATATTCCAATCAGAGTTGGTTCTCAGGTCTTTGATTCAACATTCTATGTGATGGACATTCAACCGTCCTATTCTTGTTTGTTGGGTCGTCCATGGATCCATAAGGCTGGAGCTGTAACCTCCACACTACATCAGAAGCTGAAATACCCGGTCAAAGGGAAGATTGTGACAGTTTAGGGGGAGGAAGAGTACATGGTCAGCCACCTTAACTCGTTCCGGTACATAGAGATGGATGGGGAATTCATTGAGACTCCATTCCAGCACTTCGAAGAGGTCCCTCAGACACTGGCATCAGCTGAGACTGTGATTGAAGATTCTCCTTTGAAGATGGCTTCCTTAAAGGATGCCCGGGCTGTTATTGAGAAGGGTGAGTGCGCAAACTGGGGCCGACTTCCTGATTTTACTCAGAAGACTGACAAGTTTGGTTTGGGTTTCACTGTAGAAGCTCAGAAGGTTGTTCGTAGGGCAAGGATTGGAAGACCTCCTGTGTTCATCAGCAATTCGGGAGTAAATTCCATTGAAGATGACGTAGAGGAATCTGAATTTAACAGTTGGATCTACCCTACGACCGACGGTGGACCAAACAACTGGACGGCAAAGGACTTCATACCTATTACTTTTATCACTCAGTAATGAACTCCTTTTTTTTGAATTTGTAACAGACGATATTGTGAAACTATATGGCCCGGTGTCTTACCCGGGGCACCGTGGCTTCATTTGTGAGGGCTTTTGTGTGTCATTTTCATATATCATTAATAAAAGCATTGGACGTTTTTTGCATTTCAAATCTTGCGCTCCTTGTCTTTCTTTATTATATATTGCAAAACAGCTATTTACACACACTCACATATACAGGTCCCAATCCACTCTGGATCTCACTGGTAACAACTCTGCTACTGCCAGTTATGACTTCGAAAATCCGATCAACTTAGCCGAAGACGAAGGTGAAGATGATTGCGAAGTGCCTGGTGAGCTTGCAAGACTGCTACTCTAGGAAGAGAGGGCCATTCAGCCACATGAAGAGCTAGTGGAAACGGTAAATCTGGGTACTGAGACAGACAGAAAGGAAGTCAAGATTGGTGCCAATCTGGATTCTAGTGTGAAACAACGGTTGATTCAGATGCTGCATGACTACATGGAAATATTTGCATGGTCTTACGAAGATATGCCTGGGTTGGATACCGACATTGTGGTTCATCATCTTCCTACCAAGGAAGAATGCCCTCCGGTAAAACAGAAGGTTCGTCGTATGCGTCCAGAGATGTCCGAGAAAATCAAGGCTGGGGTTATGAAACAGTTCGACGTCGGTTTTCTAGCAGTAACTTCTTACCCTCAGTGGGTTGCCAACGTGGTTCCAGTGCCGAAGAAGGATGGTAAGGTCCGAATGTGTGTTGACTACAGGGATTTGAACAGGGTGAGCCCTAAGGATGACTTCCCTCTGCCTCACATTGACGTTCTGGTTGACAACACTGCTCAGCATAAGGTATTCTCCTTCATGGACGGGTTCTGCGGTTATAATCAGATCAAGATGGCTCCTGAAGACATGGAGAAAACCACCTTTGTTACTCAGTGGGGCACCTTTTGCTACAAGGTCATGCCTTTTGGGTTGAAAAATACTGGGGCAACGTATCAGCGTGCCATGGTTGCTTTGTTTCATGACATGATCCATCATGATATTGAAGTATACGTCGATGATATGATTGCAAGGTCCCAAACTGAGGAAGAACACCTTGACCATCTGCAGAAGCTGTTTGACCGGTTGAAGTTGTACAAGCTGAGATTAAACCCGAACAAGTGCACCTTCGGGGTGAGATCTGGAAACCTGCTAGGCTTCGTCGTGAGCGACAAAGGTATTCAAGTGGACCCTGCCAAAGTGAAATCCATACAAGAGATGCCAGTTCCCAAGACAGAGAAAGAAGTCAGAGGCTTTCTAGGACGTCTGAACTACATTGCCCGATTCATCTCACATCTAACTGCTACCTGTGAACCAATCTTCAAGCTACTGAAGAAAGATCAAGTAGTACGTTGGAACGAAGAATGTTAGGCCGCTTTCGAAAGAATCAAAGAGTATATCCAAGAGCCACCTATTCTTATGCCACCAGTTAAAGGGAGACCTCTAATTTTATACTTGACAGTATTGGACAACTCGATGGGGTGTGTGATGGGTCAGCATGATGAGTCTGGACGAAAAGAGCATGCTATTTATTACCTTAGCAAAAAGTTTACCGACTGTGAGACCTGATACTCACTGCTCGAGAAAACTTGCTGCGCTTTGGTATGGGCTGCTCGCCGGATGAGACAATATATGTTGACTCACACTACTCTGTTGATTTCAAAGATGGACCCAATCAAGTATATCTTCGAAAAGCCCGCCTTGTCCGGAAGAGTAGCACGATGGCAGATGATATTGACTGAATATGACATCCAGTACACGACTCAAAAAGCAATCAAGGGAAGTGTGTTGGCAGACCATTTGTCACATCAGGCAGTGGATGATTACCAGTCCATGAACTTTGAATTTCCCGACGAGAACATCATGGTAGTGACTGATTGTGAAATACCTGGACCGGATGAAGGACCTGAGGAAGGATCCCGATGGTCTATGCACTTTGATGGAGCCTCAAATGCTTTGGGTAACGGTATTGGCGCTGTGATCATATCTCCTAAGGGCTCTCATACTCCACTTACCGCCCGACTATGTTTCAACTGCACCAACAACATGGCGGAGTATGAAGCATGCATCATGGGTCTTCGAGCTGCAATTGACCTAAGGATCAAGTTTCTGAGTGTCTTCGGAGATTCCGCTCTGGTGATCAGTCAAATCAAAGGCGAGTGAGATACGAAACACCCAAATCTTATTCCTTACAAAGAGTATGTGTTGACGTTGCTTCCCCATTTCGAGGAGATAACCTTTGAACATTTCCCAAGAGAGGAGAATGAGTTGGCGGACGCGTTAGCTACGATGTCTTCTATGTTCAAAGTCAAGTGGGACAACGAGGCTCCCCGGATCATTATTTGGAAATTGGATGAACCTGCACATTGTTGTGATCTTGAGACTGAAGAGGTGACAGAAAAGCCTTGGTATCATGAAGTAAAGAGGTACCTTGAAGCTCAAGAATACCCCGAGGGCGCGTCTGTTAATGACAAGAAGTTTCTGAGGAGGTTCGCGGCAAAGTTCTTCCTTAGCAATGACATCCTTTACAAACGAAACCATGATTCAACCTTACTGCGTTGTGTGGATAAGATCGAAGCTGAAAGGATCATGGCAGAGCTACATGAAGGTACCTTCGGAACGCATTCCAGTGGACATACCATGGCAAAGAAAATCCTTCGGGCAGGATATTACTGGTCAACAATGGAAGCCGACTGTTATCAACATTCTCGGACATGTCACAAGTGCCAGATCTATGCTGATAAGGTGCACATTCCTCCAGTTCCTTTGAACGTCTTGACAGCACCTTGGCCTTTTGCAATGTGGGGCATTGATATGATCGGCAAGATCAGACCTACGGCATCCAACGGGCATCGCTTCATCCTGGTAGCGATTGATTACTTTACGAAGTGGGTTGAAGCATCTTCCTTTGCCACCGTAACCAAGAATGTCGTGGCACGGTTCATTCGGCATAACCTGATCTGTCGATACGGTGTACCTGAGAGGATCATTACAGACAATGGTACCAATCTTAACAACAAGATGATCACTGAGCTCTGCGAGCAATTCAAGATACAGAACCACAACTCTTCTCCTTACCGGCCGAAGATGAATGTGGCTGTAGAAGCAGCTAATAAGAATATTAAAAAGATTGTGCAGAAGATGACAGTGACCTACAAAGATTGGCACGAGATGTTACCATTCTCTCTTCATGGGTACCGTACCACAGCACGGACGTCAACAGGGGTAACACCCTTTTCCTTGGTCTACGGCATGGAGGCAGTCCTGCCCATTGAAGTTCATATACCCTCTCTCCGGATCATGAAGGATGCAGGTTTGAGCGAAGATGACTGGATCCAGACTCGGCTTGATCAACTAAACATAATCGACGAAAAGAGACTCACTGCTATTTGTCATGGTCAGACGTACCAAAAACGGATGATCAAGGCATTTAACAAGAAAGTTAGACGACAAGAGTATCAAGTTGGGGACCTGGTAATCAAGCGCATCATCCTACCTCAAGGTGATCCCAGGGGCAAATGGACCCCTACGTATGAAGGGCCATTTGTGGTTAAGAATATCTTCTCGGGAGGAGCGATGATTTTAACTACCATGGATGGTGACGACCTTCCTCACCCCGCCAATGCAGACATAGTAAAAAGATACTACGCATGATTAAAGACCCGCTAGGTTGACTGGCCTAGGCAAAAATAAGGGCTTCCCGGCGAACCAAAAGGGTTTGGGCAAAAATAACGGATGAAATGAAAAAATCTGTACACCCGGCAAGTCGAAAACCTGAAAAGGCGGCTTGGGCAAAAATGGGTATCCCGGTGGACTGAAAACCCGAAAGGGTGGTCCAGGAAAAAGTTAGGGATAAGCGTAATACTATGTCTCATTGGATCACCCTGCATCCAGACTTCGGTATCGACCATCAGGCTCGGACGACACCAATCAATCAGATTCCTCTTCAACTAAGCAACAAAGTGATGAGACGCTTTAAGACATAAAGGCGATAGCAGAGTTGGAACCCAATGGGATCTTTCACATAGCTGTTTTGTTTCCTTTTCACAAATTGTATAAACTCTATTTTGTTCGGTGGCGTTCTCTTACTAGGACGTCAGCCTCTTGTACAAAAACGCCTATTTGCAGGCAAACTTCAAAATCAATATAAGCTCATTTTTCAGACAAATTGCAAATTGTTTTTCCTTTATTTGTTTTGTTTTGCAAAGAACGTCCAATGTTCATTTTTGATATATGCATTTGACATTAATTGTTGATCACAAATATTTACATGCGAAACAAAGGACTAATTATGGGTGACATCGGAAGTAGGGGCAATAAGAATTGTCTAAGCGATCTAGTCGCTCTGTCCACCAAGGTACCAAGGTAGGTTCGGCTGCAGAGTATGACCTAGATACCTTCACTCCCTAAGAGTAAGACAGTAATGGTAGCACTCCCCACTGAGCCTTGCCACAATGAACAAATCAGCAATACTCTCCCCAAGCAGAGTTGGTCTACTATCATCCTTTAAAAAAAAGGTCGGATATCCCCAGTAGGTCCTAATATTCCCCAACGGAGTATACAGATATTCCTCAGCAAGCATCCCCGACAGTCTTAATATTCCTCAAACGAAATATAAGAATGTTCCCCGGCGGAATACAAGATACCCCTAGTGGAGCCATTTCCCAACGCAGTTTGAAAAAGCTTCCCCTCCATAGTTGAATCATCTTCTCCAGTAGATTCTAGAAGCTTGTCCCCTGCAGAGTGCAAATATCTCTCCCCAGCCAAATTCAAAAGTTATCCCCCACCAGAGTCTAACTGGGTTATCCTCAGCAAGTTACAACTGAAAGATCATCCTCAGCGAAGTTCTTTCTATCCCCAGCGGAGTTCATCATCAAAATCCCAGTAGAGCTTATCAACAGAATCCCCAGCGGAGTTATCGTTAAAATCTCAGCGAAGCATATCTTCCCACAGACTAATTCCCCGCAGAGTAATCTCTTCACCAGGTTTATTCCCCAACGGAGCCATCTTCTCCTACCGGTTTACTCTTGCAATCATCTTCGTTCATCATCCCCAGCGGAAACGAAGAACTCTACTCTTCAACATCAGCCCAGGATTTAACAAACTCCCCGGCATTCGTAAAGGATTTATTTTCCTAGACAAAAATACATTCATAAACATATCACATTTCATACCTCCTATTTACATACATGACAAAGTGCATACGACACGATCTCATTTATTTTTGAGAACATCATGACATCATGCATTTCATACATCATGACATTGCGTACAACTAATGTTTTGCCTTTTCAGGAAAAGGTCAATCAAAAGGTGATTACCATCAACCTTTCTTAAGTTCCGGATTAATACCTGTAGCAAGCCAGGAAATATCTGTGGACGACTGATTGTAGATCTATACCTGTAACTAGCCAGGAAAGTTATCTACATGAAGAGACTGAAGATCAATACATGTAACAAGCCAGGAAGACTATCTTTCTTTCTCAGGTCAGAGATTAATACCTGAAACCAGACAGGAAAACTATCTCCTCGACCAACCCTTCTTAAGTTCCAGATCAACACCTGTAACTAGCCAGGAAATATCTGTGGACGACTGATTGTAGATCTATACCTGTAACTAGCCAGGAAATTTATCTACATGAAGAGATTGAAGATCAATACCTGTAACAAGCCAGGAAGACTATCTTTCTTTCTCAGGTCAGAGATTAATACCTGAAACCAGACAGGACAACTATCTCATCGGCCAGCCTTCTTAAGTTCTGGATCAACATCTGTAACTAGCCAGGAAATATTTGTGGACAACTGATTGTAGATCTATACTTGAAACCAGACAGGAAAGTTATCTACACTAAAGAGATTGAAGATTAATACCTGTAGTGAGCCAGGAAAACTATCTTTCTTTCTCAGGTCAGAGATTAATACCTGAAACCAGACAGGACAACTATCTACTTGACCATCATGAAGAAACCCTACACCGGTTCCTTCTCTTCCAAGATGCAGTTTTACACGGGCTCATCATCAGTCAACCCTATACAGGTTCCTTCCTTCAACCTACCAAGTTACAATTTAACAAACAATCTCCAGATGGCATCTATAAGCCCATCCCCGACAAGATTCTGTCACATCTCTAGATGGCATCTATAAGCCCATCCTCCTATCCATCATATCTCCAAATGGCATCTGTAAGCCCATTCCCGACATCACATTGCTGATACTACACCATGCGAGTGCAAATTTCTGGGCACTTTAGTGTTCAATCATCTTCCACCTTCGGATCACGAAAGGCACGCAAGCCAATCTACATCCTCAGGTTTAAGAAGATTGAACAGGGGCAACTGTTGTACCCCAAAATTTTCCCTCCCATATTCCTCAAGGTTTGTCAAGAATGATCCTCAAATTGATCAAGATTGCTCAAAGGTAGTACAGTCAAACCACCTCCTAAGACAGCTGAAATTAGGATTTTGGTTCTTTAAAGGAATTTGGGGTTTTCAATGGTTCAATCAAGTCTCATAGGCCTATATACATTCTCAAGCACCTACATGCCAAGTTTCAAGACTCACAATGCCAATTTGCACAGTCAAAAGCTCCATTTGATCCACAGTCAACTACAAGGGCAAAATGGTCATTTTGCAGTCAAAAGTCAGAATTTTTGGTCAACATCTTATTTTGAGTTCACAATCATCATTTGATCAAGTCTTGATCATGATTCCATAAGAGTAGCTTAAAAATCATCAAAGGTGCAAAAGTTACTATTTTTGGACAGCAGAAAAGTCAACTGTATCTTGACCAGGGCATAACTTTTTCATGGTTTTTCAGAAAAATCCCATCTAATGCTCATTTTTTAGGGGAGGCAATTTCCTACAATCCATATACACACTCCAAGTTCAAGAAATGCACTCACAAGAAGTTACCAATTTTTACATTATAGGTCAAATTCAAAAGTCAACAAAAGTACACTTTGAGTCAAAGGCCATAACTTGATATTGGTAAATCCAAATGACATGGTACCAAAGGCATTGGTTAGAGGACTTCAAGAGCTTTCCAAAATGTCCAAGAACATGGTCATATGATCAAAATTGAGCAAGTTGTGCATTGGAGAAGTTGGAAAATTTTCATGAATTTGCAAAAGTCAACTTTGCTCAAAACACCTTATTTTTGCTAATGGGCCTCAAATCTCTTCTTGAAACTTCATCCATGACCTATGCACGACCCATCAAGCTTAATGGGATTTATTTTCTTATTTTTATTGATTAATTGGATTTTTAATTAATATTAATTCATTTAATTAATTTAAATTGTAGGAAAATAGAAGATTTGGGTTTTTAAATCTTTTTGTGAAGCAAATAGGACCTAATCATGCTGGCAAATTCGTGCACAAGTCAAAGATATCAAAAAATCCATAATTGGCAACTTTGTTCAATCATGAAAAATCAAAAAGATTTGATTTCCAATCAAAGATTTAAACTTGAATGCACATGGATTGGATCCAATTTTTTGACCTAATTTAATTGCTTTATATGTATGCAAGCTGACCAGACCCTGGAGGACGTGAAAAAAGCTGCAGAAAAACCATAGCCAATTCAAGAAATTTCCAAGAAAATTGAAAACTGACTTTTGCATTCTAGGGCGATTCAAGGATTTTTGTTGATTCAAACACCTTGCAGGAGTTCCCAGGAGTGTTTTGCAATCAAATTCCAGTACCAAAGCTCAAGGAATCGTTCATTACAGAACCACGGTTTGCATTTTTGAGTCATAATCGTATCTCCTAATTCATGCATAATTAACATGTTTTTGTGTTTGTTTTGCATTGCTAGAGACCACATGAAGCTAATGGCATAATTTAATTGAATTATAATGCACTGAATCAAAAGATGCCATGAACGATTTTCTAGGGTTCTTGAACTTTGAATTGGGGCTTTCTGAACCAGGCAAAATAAGGACTTGTGAGACATATGGTTGAGATCATTAGGCCCAGACGAACAAGAACCACCCTTCGCGAAATATTTATATACCCTATGGTGCTAATCGCTATTTTTCGTTGCAATGGTTAGTGGGGGTTAAAAACCCCCGCTATTTGATATTGTTTTTGCAGGTACAACGAAGAAGATGATGATGTGTTGATACATCATTGGCCAGTTCAAAAGAGCGCGCGTTTATTTTTGTTTTACAGCATATTGATTTGTTTCCCAATATAATATTTGTCTCTTATGCTAATAACGATTAAGGCAGCGTGGTGGAGTGGTTAAGCAAGCGTCCAATGAATGCTGGGACCTGGGTTCGAACCCCAGGTCCCCCCCAAAAACATTTATTTCTTTTTTCTTCACATGTTCACCTGCAGGTTCCAAAGTGAGGTCTACCATATACCTCAAATATCAATGCGCCATGTGTCTCCAAGCTTGGATCCAGTGGTTATGAGTGGGAGACCACCATGGTCCTTAGTCAATATGCGCATGGACAATCCAGAAAAGTCAACGTGGCTGGCAGATTAATGGGCCAGAAAATTCCAAATACACCTCCTAATTGGGCCAGCACCCCCCCTGAGTTTATTTTCTTCTTTTCCTTTTTATTTTTCCATTTAATGGTTTTATTATTAATTATTATTATTATTAGTTAATTAACCAAATTAATTTTTTCATAATAAAATCAGAAAACTAAAATATAATATTTTTATTATTTATTAAATTCACCCTTAATTAGTTATTTTTTGTAAATAAATACTAATGTAATTAATTAGGTTAATTTTAATATTTTCACAATAATTTAAAATCAATGTAGAATTAGGTTTTAATAACTTTTGACCATCTTTTTCTTTTTTCCTTAAAAAAACATAAAAAAACTCAAAAATATTTCTTATTAATTAATTAGTTTTAGGTTTAATTTAATTAAATGCAAAATAACCAAAACTTCTTTCTTTCTCAAAAAAGGGTCAAAATCCTAAGAACTCCCCGATTCAATTTTTTTCACGCGTGTGATTTTTTATTCCTATTATTTTTCATCATATAATTGTAATTGCTCCGAGGATGTAATAGCTTTAATTAGGATCTTTTTATCGCTTTCATTTAATTTCCGCAATTTACTTTTCAAAGGGTTTGTTTTTGGCAATGTAAATACCCGACGCCTTGTAATAGCATAGATTTATTTTTCGCAACTATTAACTGCTAGATGTATTTTAACTAGGCTATGCATGACAAGACTTATCTCTAAAATTAAAATCAACCCGTAGCTCACCATAACATGTACAAAGATAACTTAACATGAAACCTGGCACACTCGCACATGCCACTCCTAGGGTACGCCTCACTTGGTTGCCTCGACGCGGTCATTGAGTATAGGGTGTTTTAGAGGTCGCCCTCCTATCTAAAGATCAAAGTTGCCTCGGAACGGTTGCTTCGGATAAAAAATGATCTAGGACATTAGGGTTACCGCTAAGGCGTCCTACTATTGCTTTGGTGACCACATGCCCCTATAATCGAATTGACCCGAAACTCCAATGACGATGCTACATACTTCTCAATAGTGGGATGGTATTGTCTAAAGGAAATTTACACAGCTTAATTTCTTTTGAGTAGGTAGAGGTTCTTAGATACTTGCTCTTTCAAAACAAAAATACTTTTCGCACCTACACTTTTCTGACAAAAGTTTTCAAACAACACTTCATACACTCTTCAGGACAGATACAAGAGTTAAACCGAAGTTTTCAAACAAACTTTTTCAAAACCCACAAACACAAGAAAAGCAAAATTCTTTGAAAACATAGTGAGCAAGTATCTAAGAGCCCGTGGATAACCACGGATAGAAAGGGTGCTAACACCTTCCCTTTCTATAATCTACCTCCCGAACCGAGAAACATCTCGAAAAGGAATTTTGTTGTGCTTTTGTCCATTCCTTGTTGGAGAAAATAAAAGACGGTGGCGACTCTTGCTTACCGCGACATTACGCGAACCAGCATTTCAAAACAGTCAGTTCTATTTCCACCGATCACACTTTCTATCCGTGGTTATCCACGGGCTCTTAGGTACTTGCTCATGATGTTTTCAAAATGTTTTGCTTTTCTTGTGTTTGTGGGTTTTGAAAAAGTTTTGTTTGAAAACTTCGATTTAACTCTTGTATCTGTCCTCAAGAGTGTATGAAGTGTTTGTTTGAAAACTTTTGTCAGAAAAGTGTAGGTGCGAAAAGTATTTTTGTTTTGAAAGAGCAAGTATCTAAGAATCTCTACCTACTCAAAAGAAATTAAGCTGTGTAAATGTCCTTTAGACAGTATTATCCCACTATGGAGAAGTAGGTAGCACCGTCGTTGGAGTTTTCGGGTCAATTCGATTAATGGGACATGTGGTCACTAAAGCAATGGTAGGACGCCTTAGCGGTAACCCTAATGTCTTAGATCATTTTTTTATCTAGGCAACTGTTTCGGGGAAACTTTGATCTTTAGACAGGAGGGCGACCTCTAAAACACCCTATACTCAATGACCACGTTGAGGCAACCAAGTGAGGCGTACCCTAGGAGTGGCATGTGCGAGTGTGTCAGGTTTCAGTTATGTTATATTTGTACATGTTATGGTGGGCTACGATTGATTTTAATTTAAGACAAGTCTTGTCATGCATAGCCTAGTTAGCATACATCTAGCAGTTAATAGTTGCGAAAAATAACTCTACGCTATTACAAGGCGTCGGGTATTTACATCGCCAAAAACAAACCCTTGAAAAGTAAATTACGGGAAATAAATAAAAGCGATAAAATCCTACTTAAAGTTATTACATCCTCGGAGCAAATACAATTATATGAATAAAAATGAATAAAATAAATATACGCGTGAGAGAAAATTGAATCGGAGAGTCTTTTAGGGTTTTGACCCTTTTTTGAGAAAGAAGGAAGTTTTTATTATTTTGCATTTAATTAAACCTAAACTAATTAATTAATTAATTAAAAAGAAATGTTTTTTTTGAGTTTTTTATGTTTTTTAATGTCTCAAGGAAATAAATAAAAAATAAAATGATTAAAATTTATCAAAAACCCTAATTCTATATTAATTTTACTTATTGTGAAAATATTAAAATTAACCTAATTAAAAAAACTAAATTAATTATGTTAGTATTTATTTACAAAATAACTAATTAAATTTAATAAATAAAAATATTATATTTTAGTTTTCTGGTTTTATTATAAAAAAAATTAATTTGGTTAATTAAGTAATAATAATAATAATTAATAGTAAAACAATTAAATGGAAAATATAAAAGAAGAAAAAAGGAATAACCCAGGGGGTGATGGGCCCAAGAGGAGGTGCGTTTGGAACTCTGAAGCCCAATTGCTGCAAGCCTTTTTTGACTTTTCTGGATCGTCCACACGCATGTTGACCAGGGAGTATGATAGTCTTTCAATCTTGGCCTTCAGATTTGGCCAGGAGCCACTTGGCATGCTGAGATTTGAAGCATATGGTAGACTCCCTTTTGCAAGCCTACACAAGAACGCCTGAAGAAAAAGAAAAAATAAACATTTGGGGGACCTGGGATTCGAACCCAGGTCCCAATGCTTCCAGGTCAATGCACCAACCACTCCACTAAGCTTCTTCAGTTATCATTAAAATAAGGAGCAATTATTATATTAGGAAATTAATCAATATGCTGTAAAACAAAAAACCACGCGCGCTTTTTCAAATTAACCACTCATGTGATAACACATCATCGTCTTCTTCTTTTTTTTGCATAGTTAGAATTAGATAGCGGGGGTTTTTAACCCCCACTAATTCCTGCAATAAAAAATAGCGATTAGAAGCACAGTGGATATAAATATTTCGCGAGGTAGGGGTCTTGTTCGTCTTATTCTCACGATTTCAGTCATGCATCTCATGAGTCCTAATTTTTCCTGGTTCAGAAAGCCCTAATTTAAAGCTCAAGAACCCTAAAAAAATCAGTCATGGCATTCTTCGATTCAGGGTGCTATGGTTCAATTAGATCATTCCATTAGCTTTGTTCAGTCTCTAGCAATGCAAATCAACCAAAAAAAAACATGTTAAATGCGCATGAATTAAGAAATACGATTTTGACTAAAAGGTGCAAACCGTGAAACTGTATTCTTTGATTTCTTGAGCTTTGATGCCTAAGTTTGATTGCAAAACGTTCCTGGAACCTCCTGCAATGTACTAGAATGGTCAAAACACCTTGAATTAGCCTAGGATGCAAAAATCAGTTTTCAATTTTCTTGGAATTTCTTGAATATGGCAGGGCTGTTTCTGCAGCTTTCAATCGTCCACTAGGTCAGGGTTTGCTTGCTTATGTATAAGGGAAACAAATTAGGTCAAGAAGCTAGGCCAATATCCATTGCATTGATGTTTAAATCCTTGATAGAAAATCAAATATTTTTTATTCTTCATGATTGAACAAAGTTGCCAAAATTGGATTTTTTTTGTATCTTTAACTTGTGCACGAATTTGCCATCATGTTTTGATCAGATTTGCTTCACAAGTTGATTTAAAAAACCAAATCTTGTATTTTCTCATAATTTAAATTGATTAAATGAATTAATATTAATTAAAAATCCAATTAATCAATAAAAATAAGAAAATAAATCCAATTAATCTTGATGGGTCGTGCATAAGTCATGGGTGAAGTTTCAACAAGGGATTTGAGGCCCATTAGCAAAAATAAGGTGTTTTGAGCAAAGTTGACTTTTGCAAATTCATGAAAATTTCCCAACTTCTCCAATGCACAACTTGCTCAATTTTGATCATATGACCATGTTCTTGGACATTTTGGAAAGCTCTTGAAGTCCTATAACCAATACCTTTGTTCCCATGTCATTTGGATTTACCAATCTCAAGTTATGGCCTTTGACTCAAAGTGTACATTTGTTGACTTTTGAATTTGACCTATAATGTAAAAATTGGTAACTTCTTGTGAGAGCATTTCTTGAACTTGGAGTGTGAAGATGGATTGTAGGAAATTGCATCCTATTCAAAATTAGAATTGGATGGAATTTTTCTGACAAACCATGAAAAAGTTATGCCCTGGTCAAGATACAGTTGACTTTTCTATTGTCCAAAAATAGTAACTTCTTGCATCTTGATGATTTTTTGAGCTATTCTTGTGGAATCATGATCAAGACTTGATCAAATTATGATTGTGAACTCAAAATGAGATGTTGACCAAAAATTCTGACTTTTGACTGCAAAATGACCATTTTGCCCTTGTATTTGGCTGTGGATCAAATGGAGCTTTTGACTGTGCAAATTGGCACTGTGAGTCTTGAAACTTGGCATGTAGGTGCTTGAGAATGTATATAGGCCCATGAGACTTGATTGAACCATTGAGAACCCCAAATTCCTTGAAAGAACCAAAACCCTAATTTCAGTTGTCTTAGGAGGTGGCTTGACTGCACAACCCTTGAGCAATCTTGAACCATTTGGAGATGATTCTTGACAAATCTTGAGGAATATGGGAGGGAAAATTTTGGGGTACAACAGTTACCCCTGTTCAATCTTCTTAGACCTGAGGATGTAGATTGGCTTGCGTGCCTTTCGTGATCCAAAGGTGGAAGATGATTGAACACTAAAGTGCCCAGAAATTTGCACTCGCATGGTGTAGTATCAGCAATGTGATGTCGGGAATGGGCCTACAGATGCCATTTGGAGAGATGATGGATAGGAGGATGGGCTTATAGATTCCATCTGGAGATTGTTGGTAGGTAGTTTTGTCTTCGTTGACGGGTTATCTTCATTGACGGGTTGTCTCTATTGACGGGTTGTCTTCATTGACGGGTTGTCTCTATTGACGGGTTGTCTTCATTGACGGGTTGTCTTCATTGACGGGTTGTCTCTATTGACGGGTTGTCTCTATTGACGGGTTGTCTCTATTGACGGGTTGTCTCTATTGACGGGTTATCATCAGGAAAATCTTTAGGGATCGATTTAACTGGTTTTGTCTGCATTGACTGAATTAGCATCAGAAAAATCTTTAGGAATCGACTTAACTGGACCAGAGAAGGCCTTTGATTGCCTGTCATTAACTGGAAGAAATAAATCTAGCCAGAGGAGGTCTTTTGATAATGATGTGATGAAGGAATCTGAGACGATTGCTACTCCAAATAGATGATGAAGGAATCTGGGACGATTACTACCTCAACGGGATGATGAAGGAATCTAGGACGATTACTACCTCAACGGGATGATGAAGGAATCTAGGACGATTACTACCTCAGCAGGATGATGAAGGAATCTAGGACGATTACTACCTCAGCAGGATGATGAAGGAATCTAGGTCGATTACTACCTCAGCAGGATGATGAAGGAATCCAGGATGATTACTACCTCAGCAGGATGATGAAGGAATCCTCGACGATTACTACCTCAGCAGGATGATGAAGGAATCTTAGACGATTACTACCTCAACAGGATGATGAAGGAATCTTGGACGATTACTACCTCAGCAGGATGATGAAGGAATCTTGGACGATTACTACTCCAGCAGGATGATGAAGGAATCTTAGACGATTACTACTCCAAAAGGATGATGAAAGAATCTTTGACGACTGCTACTCCAAAAGGTTGACTTTTATATGTCAATCGATCTTTCCTGAATAGGTAAAGAGTTAGTTGTATGCAATGTCATGATGTATGAGATGATGTCATGATGTTCTCCTGAATAAATGAGGTCGTGTCGTATGCACTTTATCATGTATGTAAATAGGAGATGTGAAATGTGATATGTTTATGAATGTATTTTTGTCTGGGAAAATAAATCCTTGACAAATGCCGGGGTAGTTTGTTAAATCCTGGGCTGATATTGAAGAGTCTGGTTGAATTCTTCGTTTCCATCGGGGATGATGCGCGAAGATGATTGCAGGAATAAACCTGTAGGAGAAGATGACTCCGTTGGGGAATAAACCTGGTGAAGAGATTACTCTGCGGGGAATACTCTGTGGGAAGAGACGCTTTGCTGAGATTTTGACGATAACTCCGCTGGGGATTCCGTTGATAAGCTCTGTTGGGGATTTTGATGATGAACTCCGCTAGGGATAGAAAGAACTTCGTTGGGGATGATCTTTCAGTTGCAACTTGCTGAGGATAACCCAGTTAGACTCTTGTGGGGAAGATCTCTGAATTTGGCTGGGGAGATGCACTTGTTCTCTGTAGGGGACAAGCTTCCAGAATCTACTGGGGAAGATGATTCAACTCTGGCGGGGAAGCCTTTTTTAGACTGCGTTGGGAGATGGCTCCACTGGGGGTATCTTGTATTCCGTCGGGGAACATTCTCATATTTCGTTGAGGAATATTAAGACTGTCGGGGATGCTCTTTACGCTTGCTGGGGAATATCTTTATACTCCGCTGGAGAATATTTAGATCTACTGGGGATACCCAACTTCTTTAGGGCTGATGGTAGACCAACTCTGCTTGGGGAGAGTATCGCTGATTTGCTCATAGTTGCAAGTCTCAATGGGGAATAGCTACCATTACTATTTTACTCTGCGGGGAGTGAAGGTATCTTGGTCATACTCTTCAGCTGAACCTATCTTGGTACCTTGGTGGACAGAGCATCTTGTACAGTTCGGACAATTCTTATTGCCCCAGTTTCTGCGGAAGAAAAAGGCCTATGAGGTGCTTGATAACTTCCGATAGACAAATCTTCTTCTGGTAGGTAAGTGATGAGATGACGGGACATAGTCGTACGCTTTTGATCCCTAACTTTTGCCTGGACCGCCCTTTCGGGTTTTCAGCCCATCGGGATACCCTTTTTTGCCCAAGCCGTCTTTTCAGGTTTTCGACTTGCCGGGTGTACAGATTTTTTCATTTTCATCCCTTATTTTTGCCCGAACCCTTTTGGTTCGCCGGGAAGCCCTTATTTTTGCCTAGGCCAGTCAACCTAGCGGGTCTTTGATTCACGCGCGGTATTTTTTGACTATGTCCATGCTCTCATAATGCAGGGAGTTGTCACTGTCAGTAGTGTCGTGTTGCCATACTACCAGAAGATGTTGGATCATGCAAGATTCGTTGCTGGAATTCATATCCAATTCCCCAATTGATTCAGGCGGAGATTTGCCCCTGGCTATTTGGCATTTTGAGAGATTCTCTGAATCCTGACTTGACTGCCCCAGATGATGTACAATGATCATGCCGTGCCCCTTGATTGGAAGTGTTTTTTTCCACTTGAGGTGATCCTTTTTTATTGAAAAGGTTTTTGTTCACTAGATATTCTTCGTGTGAATTTCTCTGCTATTCGAACAAATAGCCATATGCAAACAATGTTATTCTAACAATACAAAGCTTATGTCTGTCTTGAAGTTTTTGAAAATGCAGTTTTCAATAAAACAAGTGAATTTTTGTAAAACATAATGTCAACTCAAGATTTTACAGCGAGCCCTACACGAGTCAGGATACCTTTTGTAACAGTATGCTTTCGAACTAACCCATGCTTCAGCTAGGACTTTTTAAGGGTTATAACGTGGCCTGGTTCACGGTTTAAGAAACAAAGGATAAAGGCTCAACTTTTATTTGTACCCACCCGTTCTTCGTGATGTTCTTCGATCCTAAACTCATCTAATCGTGCATTAGATCTTGTTTGAGTCTTTGCTCTGATATTCCGGTGATGGTTTGGATACTGACAGTTTATTTTGAATAGGAAGTCATTTTGTTGAGAGTCTGTAGGACCTCTTTCTTTTTGATTTTATTATCCATGTCTTTTGCCTGAACAGTTTCTTTTGTAATTACAGTCAGCGCGATGCCCCGGTTTTGTAAGTCTCCTTCATAGGTTTTGACTTATTGGGCTTTTATTTTGAGAGATAATGACTGCTTGTCTTGACGATTACAGGGAACCATCACTGTTCTTTTGTTTTGGAAGGACTTCTTTGATGTCGTTCATTGTGCACTTGGATCAACTGAGAAAACTACCCTGCCCCAGGTTTTGATTAAGGGTTTTAATTTTTTGAAAAGAAAAACTCCAACTTCTTTGGCTCAAAGGGGTTGACGAGGGATTATCTTCCTTATGACTCCACTATTTAGGATTTGAAACAATGCCTGTACATCGTCAGCGGGGTCTGTTTAAAAGCATATTGTAAAGATCGTGGTATCGTTTTCGTCATCCTCCCTCTAAAGGCTTAGAATTTTTTAATCGAGAGTTGATCATCACACAAAGCAATTTGAATATAGTGAATACGAATGGATTGATTCAAAACAGACATATGCAATGCATTGATAAAGTAACAAAGTTTGACATGAATAAATGTTTGAACAATCAAAAGAAAATTACAACTTGAAAATTCTAATGAGCAAAAAGTCTTCTCGTCTCAGTACTTGTCACTTCAAATGGTGAACCTTGGGGGATGGCAAAAGAACTCAGCTTGACCATCTTGTGTGAATTCCAATGCTCCTTCATCAATCAGGTTTTGAATTTTGTACTTCAATTTCCAACAGTCGTCAGTATCATGCCCCGGGCTGTTAGAATGGTATGCACACCTTGCATCAGGATTGTAGTTGGGTGAATAAGTCTTAGGATTCGGATGAGGTCCTACCAATGTCACCAGATTCAATCTCAACAGGTGTTGCAAAGCTTGGGACAACGGCATGTTGAGCTTGGTAAACGGCCTCTGATTAACCTGTTGTTTATGGTAAGGTTGTTGTTGGACCCGGGTTGTAGTAGCAGTTTGGAGAGGTCCATTCTTCACCATACCAAACTCTTGTCTTCTTGGAGGCTGATTAATGATTTGATCCCCAGCCTTGACCAGTTGCTTCATACTGTTGTATCTGTCTTGATGAAGCTGGTTGATCATGGTTCTCAACTCTTCTTGTTCCCGAGCTAAGCCTTGGATAAGAGCCATCTGCCCCGGCATTTGGGTTTTCATGGCACTGAACTCAGCTTGTAGTTGTTCCAGTCGTTCGTCCTTATTGTCTTCAGGATTTTTCTTGACAAAATTCCCCATGAGGAGTGTTCTCAACTCTTCCTGCCCCTTGGATAGGTTTAGGAAGATTTCCCTGAACTGAGTCTCTTGAGTATGAAGATCCTGGTTGTCTGGTTGGAAAGCCATTGCTGAAATAAACAGCGAGAACATGAGAGACCTGTATTAGATGACCTGTTATGCAATGATATGTATGATATATGTATGCAATGTTTTCAAGGATCTCGCTGGGTAAACAAGAAACTTGTTAGAATTTGAATCTGGTAGCTTGATTGAAGGAACTTCATGTTGTTGAGAGTCCTTCTTCAAGAGTCAAGCTCACCATATCGAGTGGGTCATAGCCCCTGACTTAAGTTATCGTGCTTGGATTTCTAGACAACTTTGGCTAGAGGAAAATAAATCCCCTTGCCCCTTGCTAGACATTTGATTTACCATAACCTGCATCACAGACCCTTGAGATCCTTGAAATGGTTAAAGAAATGTTAAGGCGTGATGTTATGATGTGTATGTTATGCGTTTAAGCAACGGTGTGACGCGATGTAAGTAAACCCTGCAATGAGTCCAAATTATTGGATAAGGACTGTAAACAAAAACCTGCAAGGAGCTCATGTTGTCAGATAACAAGAATGTGCAAGTAGTTCAGATTTGAAGGCACACAAGTCACACAAAAGAGCCCTTAGATTTCAGGCTGGCATGAAGCTTAGGTACTACCCTCTTTCAGTTTCAGTTGGTTTAAACCTGTCCTAAGAAATAGTAACCGGGTTCTAGAGGATCTCAATATCACTGACTACCATCAATCGGTCATAATTCCAGTTTGGCAACCTTTTCTTGCGGTCGGAACCATCGCAAGAGTTTAGTCTCAATGAGTGTAGCATACTGCTACTGTTCTATGGGCAAGTTGGTCAATTTAAGGTTCTAAGGTCAGTTGGTGCTTAACGACTCCTCAGACGACCCATATTCTCCTCGTTCTAACACAAGGGATATCGGTACAGACCAAGGTGTCACACCAACGTAGCTACTGCTTCATCCGTGTCGGTCTACGCCGGACAGATCCCTCACAGTTTCTTGCTACTTACCTAAAAAAGGGTACCCCCAGATCCGGGTTAGGATCTATAAAACTCTAATACAAGCCCACAAAATTTAAATCATACAAAGCATACAATTGAAAACACAAGTGATCTAGTCCTAACGTACACCTCACTTATAAGATCCCCAGCAGAGTCGCCAGTTCTGTGATCGGTAGAAATAGAACTGACTATTTTGGAATGCTGGTTCGCGTTTGCGTTTCTCAAAATGTCGCGGTAAGCAAGAGTCGCCACCGTCTTTTATTTTCTCCAACAAGGAAAGGACAAAAGCACAGCAAAATTCCTTTTCGAGATGTTTCTCGGGTTCGGGAGGTAGATTATAGAAAGGGAAGGTGTTAGCACCCTTTCTATCCGTGGTTATCCACGGGCTCTTAGGTACTTGCTCACTATGTTTTCAAAATGTTTTGCTTTTCTTGTGTTTGTGGGTTTTGAAAAAGTTTTGTTTGAAAACTTCGATTTAACTCTTGTATCTGTCCTCAAGAGTGTATGAAGTGTTTGTTTGAAAACTTTTGTCAGAAAAGTGTAGGTGCGAAAAGTATTTTTGTTTTGAAAGAGTAAGAATCTAAGAATCTCTACCTACTCAAAAGAAATTAAGTTGTGTAAATGTCCTTTAGACAGTACTATCCCACTATGGAGAAGTAGGTAGCACCGTCGTTGGAGTTTTCGGGTCAATTCGATTAATGGGACATGTGGTCACTAAAGCAATGGTAGGACGCCTTAGCGGTAACCCTAATGTCTTAGATCATTTTTTATCGAGGCAACCGTTTTGGGGAAACTTTGATCTTTAGACAGGAGGGTGACCTCTAAAACACCCTATACTCAATGACCACGTCGAGGCAACCAAGTGAGGTGTACCCTAGGAGTGGCATGTGTGAGTGTGTCAGGTTTCAGTTATGTTATCTTTGTACATGTTATGGTGGCTACGATTGATTTTAATTTAAGACAAGTCTTGTCATGCATAGCCTAGTTAGCATACATCTAGCAGTTAATAGTTGCGGAAAATAACTCTACGCTATTACAAGGCGTCGGGTATTTACATCGCCAAAAACAAACCCTTGAAAAGTAAATTGCGGGAAATAAATAAAAGCGATAAAATCCTAATTAAAGCTATTACATCCTCGGAGCAAATACAATTATATGAATAAAAATGAATAAAATAAATATACGCGTGAGAGAAAATTGAATCGGAGAGTCTTTTAGGGTTTTGACCCTTTTTTGAAAAAGAAGGAAGTTTTTATTATTTTGCATTTAATTAAACCTAAACTAATTAATTAATTAATTAAAAAGAAATGTTTTTTTGAGTTTTTTATGTTTTTTAATGTCTCAAGGAAATAAATAAAAAATAAAATGATTAAAATTTATCAAAAACCCTAATTCTATATTAATTTTACTTATTGTGAAAATATTAAAATTAACCTAATTAAAAAAACTAAATTAATTATGTTAGTATTTATTTACAAAATAACTAATTAAATTTAATAAATAAAAATATTATATTTTAGTTTTCTGGTTTTATTATAAAAAAAAATTAATTTTGTTAATTAAGTAATAATAATAATAATTAATAGTAAAACAATTAAATGGAAAATATAAAAGAAGAAAAAAGGAATAACCTAGGGGGTGATGGGCCCAAAAGGAGGTGTGTTTGGAACTCTGAAGCCCAATTGCTGCAAGCCTTTTTTGACTTTTCTGGATCGTCCACACGCATGTTGACCAGGGAGTATCATAGTCTTTCAATCCTGGCCTTCAGATTTGGCCAGGAGCCACTTGGCATGCTGAGATTTGAAGCATATGGTAGACTCCCTTTTGCAAGCCTACACAAGAACGCCTGAAGAAAAAGAACAAATAAACGTTTGGGGGACCTGGGATTCGAACCTAGGTCCCAATGCTTCCAGGCCAATGCACCAACCACTCCACAAAGCTGCTTCAGTTATCATTAAAATAAGGAGCAATTATTATATTAGGAAATTAATCAATATGCTGTAAAACAAAAAACCACGCGCGCTTTTTCAAATTAACCACTCATGTGATAACACATCATCGTCTTCTTCGTTTTTCTGCATAGTTAGAATTAGATAGAGGGGGTTTTTAACCCCCACTAATTCCTGCAATAAAAAATAGTGATTAGAAGCACAGTGGATATAAATATTTCGCGAGGTAGGGGTCTTGTTCGTCTTATTCTCACGATTTCAGTCATGCATCTCACGAGTCTTAATTTTTCCTGGTTCAGAAAGCCCTAATTTAAAGCTCAAGAACCCTAAAAAAATCAGTCATGGCATTCTTCGATTCAGGGTGCTATGGTTCAATTAGATCATTCCATTAGCTTTGTTCAGTCTCTAGCAATGCAAATCAACCAAAAAAAACATGTTAAATGCGCATGAATTAAGAAATACGATTTTGACTAAAAGGTGCAAACCGTGAAACTGTATTCCTTGATTTCTTGAGCTTTGATGCCTGAGTTTGATTGCAAAACGTTCCTGGAACCTCCTCCAATGTACTAGAATGGTCAAAACACCATGAATTAGCCTAGGATGCAAAAATCAGTTTTCAATTTTCTTGGAATTTCTTGAATATGGCAGGGTTGTTTCTGCAGCTTTCAATCATCCACTAGGTCAGGGTTTGCTTGCTTATGTATAAGGGAAACAAATTAGGTCAAGAAGCTAGGCCAATATCCATTGCATTGATGTTTAAATCCTTGATTGAAAATAAAATATTTTTGATTCTTCATGATTGAACAAAGTTGCCAAAATTGGATTTTTTTTTGTAACTTTGACTTGTGCACGAATTTGCCAGCATGTTTTGATCAGATTTGCTTCACAAGTTGATTTAAAAAACCAAATCTTGTATTTTCTCATAATTTAAATTGATTAAATGAATTAATATTAATTAAAAATAAAATTAATCAATAAAAATAAGAAAATAAATCCCATTAATCTTGATGGGTCGTGCATAAGTCATGGGTGAAGTTTCAACAAGGGATTTGAGGCCCATTAGCAAAAATAAGGTGTTTTGAGCAAAGTTGACTTTTGCAAATTCATGAAAATTTCCCAACTTCTCCAATGCACAACTTGCTCAATTTTGATCATATGACCATGTTCTTGGACATTTGGGAAATCTCTTGAAGTCCTCTAACCAATGCCTTTGGTCCCATGTCATTTGGATTTACCAATCTCAAGTTATGGCCTTTGACTCAAAGTGTACATTTGTTGCCTTTTGAATTTGACCTATAATGTAAAAGTTGGTAACTTCTTGTGAGAGCATTTCTTGAACTTGGAGTGTGAATATGGATTGTAGGACATTGCATCCTCTTAAAAATGAGCATTGGATGGAATTTTTCTGACAAACCATGAAAAAGTTATGCCCTGGTCAAGATACAGTTGACTTTTCTACTGTCCAAAAATAGTAACTTCTTGCATCTTGATGATTTTTTGAGCTATTCTTGTGGAATCATGATCAAGACTTGATCAAATGATTATTGTGAACTCAAAATGAGATGTTGACCAAAAATTCTGACTTTTGACTGCAAAATGACCATTTTGCCCTTGCAGTTGACTGTAGATCAAATGGAGCTTTTGACTGTGCAAATTGGCACTGTGAGTCTTGAAACTTGGCATGTAGGTGCTTGAGAATGTATATAGGCCCATGAGACTTGATTGAACCATTTAGAACCCCAAATTCCTTGAAAGAACCAAAACCCTAATTTCAGCTGTCTTAGGAGGTGGCTTGACTGCACAACCCTTGAGCAATCTTGAACCATTTGGAGATGATTCTTGAAAAATCTTGAGGAATATGGGAGGGAAAATTTTGGGGTACAAAAATGACTATTAATCTATGAACTTTGACTTCCCAGATGAGAATATTATGTTAGTGACCGACTTTGCCAAACCTGGACCGTATGACGGACCTGAACAAGGATCCCGATGGACTATGTTTTTTGATGGGTCTTCTAACGCTTTGGGTAATGAAATTGGTGTTGTGATTATTTCTCTTGAGGTTTGCCACACTCCTTTCACTTCTAGACTATGCTTCGATTGTACGAACAATATGGATGAGTACGAAGCATGCATCTTGGGTCTAAAGGCTTCCATTGACTTAAGGATCAAGCATTTGGATATATTTGGAGACTCCGCTCTGGTGATTAGCAAATAAAGGGATAATGGGACACCAAGCATCCTAACCTAATTCTATACAAGGAGCTTATGTTAACTCTAATTCCATGT
This sequence comes from Vicia faba, assembly GCA_948472305.1. Taxonomy (NCBI): domain Eukaryota; kingdom Viridiplantae; phylum Streptophyta; class Magnoliopsida; order Fabales; family Fabaceae; genus Vicia; species Vicia faba. The sequence continues at coordinate 544,990,970 of OX451735.1, forward strand.
TTCGAGGAGATCACCTTTGAGCATTTCCCTAGGGAGGAAAAATAGTTAGTCGACGCTTTGGCCACAATGTCTTCCATGTTCAAAGTCAAATGGGATAATGAAGCTCCTATGATTAAAATTGAGAGATTTGACGAACCTGCGCACTTCTATGACCTTGACACTGACGAAGAGAAACCATGGTACCATGAGGTGAGGAGATATCTTGAGGCACAAGAATATCCTGAAGGAGCTTCCGTCAATGATAAGAAATTCTTGTGAAGATTTTCAGCCAAAATTCTTTCTAAGCAACGAAATTCTATACAAGCGTAACCATGATTCTACTCTACTCCGATGTATGGGCAAGAAGGAGGCAGAGAAAACTATGGAAGATATGCATGATGGCCTCTTTGAGACCCACTCTAGTGGATACACTATGGCCAAGAAAATCCTGAGGGTTGGTTACTATTGGTCCACAATGGAAACTGATTGTCATCATCACTCAAGGACTTACCACAAGTTCCAAATCTATGCTGACAAGGTCCATGTACTTCATATTCCCCTAAATGTCATGACTGCTCTGTGGCTGTTCGTAATGTGGGGCATTGATATGATTGGAGAGATCAAACCTACTTCCTCAAATGGACATCGTTTCACTCTTGTTTCCATTTATTACTTTACCAAGTGGGTCGAAGATGCTTCATATGCCTCAGTCACCAAGAACGTTGTAGCCAGGTTTATCAAGCATAACCTCATCTGTCGTTGTGGTATCCATGAGAGGATCATCACCATCACAATTCTTCTCCGTACAGACCCAAGATGAATGGCACAGTGGAAGCTGCCAATAAAAATATCAAGAAGAGTGTGTAAAAGATGGTGGTAACCTATAAAGACTGGCATGGGATGTTATCGTTTTCTCTCTATGGCTACCGTACTTCGATTCGAACATCAAATAGGGAAACTCCTTTCTCCTTGGTTAATGGCATGGAAGTTGTTTTACCTGTAGAAGTTCAAATTCCCTCTCTAAGGATATGAAATATGTAAGTCTAGGAGAAGACGAATGGATTTAGACTAGGTTGTATCAGTTGAATCTGATTGGTGAGAAGGGACTGGCTGCTGTTTTCCATGGTCAGATGTATCAAAAGAGTATGATCAAGGCGCTCAACAAAAATATCAAGCCTCAAGTGTATCAACCTGGCGACTTGGTAATAAAGCACATCATTCTTCCACAAGGCGACCCCATGGGCAAATTGACTCCCACTTATGAAGGACCATTTGTTGTAAAGAAAGTTTTCTCTGGTGGTGCCATGATGCTGACTACTATGGATGGCGAAGACTTCTTACATCCCATAAACGCAAACATAGTTGAAAAATACTACGCATAAAAGGACCCGTTAGATTGACACACCTAGGCAAAAATATGGGCATCCCGGTGAACCAAAGAGGTTCGGGCAAAAGTTCAGGATATAAGAAAAAGATTGTACACCTGGCGATTCTAAAACCTGAAAGGGAGACTTGGAAAAAAATGGGTATCCATCCTGGTGGGCTGAAAACCCGAAAGGGCGGTCCAGGAAAAAGTTAAGGATTAAAGCGTATGACTATGTCCTGTGGGATCTCTACAGCCAACTTTATTACCAAGGTCCAAGTTCAAATGGTCCAGGATCAATCCAATCAACTTCTTTCAACGATAAGGGATGATGTTCAAAGACATAAGGGCAATGGTGGGGTTGGAACACAATGAGATCACTATCACATGGCTATTATTTTGTTTTCACTTTGTATTCTTTCCATTCTTTCGAAGATTTCCTCTTACTAGGATATTGATCTCTTTGTACAAAAACACCTATTCAGGGGCAAAACATCAATATAACTATACTTTGAAGTGCAAACTTTCTGTCTTTTTTGTTTTTAGTGCAAAAGTGTCCAATGACTAAAATTGAATGAACATATGCATATGAACATGATTAAACTTTTAACAAATGTATGCTTAAAAAATAGTGACAAGCATCCCCTTAAATACATTTAATATATCCCCATAGAGTTATTTCAATAACATTATCCCCACAAATTTGGATTCATAAAATCCCCAGCCAGGGTTTCAATCTCTGGAAAATCCTCCTCCCCAACAGTTCATCAAATATCCTCTTCAACAGGGTTTATTTCCCCAACAAACTATAGATTCCCCAGCTTGGGTATTTTCCTCGCAGACTATTATAAATCAAGGGACCATGACCCCTAATCCTCAGTGAAGTTGTCAACAGAGTCATTACTATCTCTGAAAGTTGCTGTAAATCCTGGACCCGACCATAAACTTGCTCAACTTCATCCTACTCTCAACTTACTGTGAAGACTGGACCCGGCCAAATAACAGTTTATCTCAATTTTAAGTTACAAAAGCCTGGACCCTGCCAGATATTAGTTTAACTTCTCAAATTGCTGAAACCTGGACCCCACCAAATAACAATTTGAGTTTCTGAAACCTGGACCCAACCAGATAATAATAAATCTCAATTCCAAGTTACTAAAGCCTGGACTCGACCAAATATTAGTTCAACTTCTCAAATTGTTGAAACCTGGACCCGACCAGATAACAGTTTGAGTTTCTAAAACCTGGACCCGACCAGATAATAGTAAATCTCCATTCCAAGTTACTAAGGCCTGAACCCGACCAGATATTACTTTAACTTCTTCAATTGATGAAACTTGGACCCGACCAGATAACAGTTTGAGTTTCTGAAACTTGGACCCGACCAGATAACAGTAAATCTCAATTCCAAGTTACTGAGGCCTGAACCCGACCAGATATTAGGTTAACTTCTCAAATTTCTGAAACCTGGACCCGACCAGATATTAGGTTAACTTCTCAAATTTCTGAAACCTGGACCCGACCAGATAACAATTTGAGTTTTTGAAACCTGGACCCGACCAGATAACAGTAAATCTCAATTCCAAGTTACTAAGGCCTGGACCTGACCAGATATTAGTTTAACTTCAATTGTTGAAACCTGGACCCGACCAGATAATAGTTTGAGTTTCTGAAACCTGGACCCGACCAGATAACAGTAAATCTCAATTCCAAGTTACTAAGGCCTGGACCCGAACAGATAATAGTTTGACTTCTTCAATTGCTGAAGCCTGGACCCGACCAGAAAATAATTTTAAGTTACTAAATCCTGGATCCGACCAGATAATAACTTAACTTCCTCAAATCACTGCAAAGCATGGACCCGACCAGATAGTAGTTTAAAATCTCCTATTCCCCAGTAGAGTTTTCCATTATCCCTAGTGAGTTGTTGTAAAGCCTGGGATCCGACCAGATAACAGTTAACTTCCTTATCCCCAGCAAGTCATTGTGAAGCCTGGAAGCCGACTAGATAACAACTAACTTTCAAGAAATAATTCCCCACCGGAGCAACAGACGACTAAAAATCCTAAGATCTTATCCCCAAGTAGAAGCCAATATTCCCCAGCGGAGTTCTTCTCAACAAAGTAGGAATCCCCCAACGGAAGCACCTTTAAAGTTTGAAGACATACATACTTTTCATCTCCAACAGCCGTCCGAGATTCAAAGCTCCCCAGTATCTATTAAGGATACACTTCAATAACATGTCGCATTCATACAACATACATAACATATAACACAACATAATCTTATTTATTTTGAGAACATCATTACACCATGCATACATGCGCATACGACTAACTCTCTTGTTCCTTGCAGATAAGATCATAGATCCAAAGACCTCTTCTGGATCAGATTTATTTCTCCCAATTAAAGACAGGCGAGACATCTAGTGTCAGTATGAATCAACCAAAGGTTTATGCTGATGTTTCTCCCAGTTTCCACCGTAATCTCTCCAAATGGCATCTTTAAGCCCATTCTCGACACAATCAACCACCACATCATCGAGTGCAGATTTATGGGCACTCTAGTATTCAATCATATTCCACCTTCAAGTCACAAATAACGGACGCGCCAATCTAACTCTTCAGGTTCAAGAAGATTGAACAGGGGCAGTTGTTGTACCCCAAAATTTACCCTCTCATTTCTCAATAATTTTCTTACAAGATCTCTATTAGGTCAAGACTGCACAAGGTTTGATCAGCTTAAGATACTTCCTCAACACTGATGGCTCAAATTAAGGTTTGGGTTTGGATAAGTACAATTGGACTTTTAATACTCCATATAGTTCCCATGGATCATATTGGACTTTCAAGCATCAGATTGAAGAAAGGAGGAAGAGGAAATTGTCGAAAGGGCAAAGCAGATCAAAATGAGTGGTTGTAGATAACAGTTCGAATTCAAAATTTGGTTTAGGCTGTTCAAACCACATGACCGATCAAAAAGGAATGGTGGGAAGATTTTGATAATTCGAAGAAGATCAAGCTTGCTTCGATCCACAAGCTTCGATTGGGCATTTATTTCCTTCGAGCAACCTGCTTCGATCCACCTCTAAACCTGCTTCGATCCATAAGCTTCGACTGGGCATTGGCTATATTCATGCCTGCTTCGATACACAAGCTTCGACTGGGCAATAGCTATCTTCATGCTTGCTTCGACCCACAAGTTTCGACTGGGCAATGGTTTCCTTCAAGCTTGCTTCGATCCACAAGTTTCGACTAGGAAATGGTTTCCTTCGAGCAACCTGCTTCGATCCACCTCTAAACCTGCTTCGATCCACATATTAAACCCTTCGGCACAGATAGTTTCTAAACTATGAATTACAGTTTGAGGTTTGTATATTTGAACTTTCGACCACTTAATCAATTGATGGTTACTGGTAGGAAAGCAATCCCGAAATTCTTTCATTTTGACTATTCCAATGAGATCATCTTGCATTCTCAAAGTGGTACATTCAGATGAATGTGGTCCATTCGAAGAACACACAATTGGTGGAAACAAATATTGTTTTGTCTGTTGATGAGTTTGGTCGAAGGTTGTAAGTGGTCTATTCGAAGAACACACAATTGGTGGAAACAAATATTGTTTTGTCTGCTGATGAGTTTGGTCAAAGGTTATAAGTGTTCCATTCAAAGAACACACAATTGGTGGAAACAAATATTGTTTTGTCTGTTAATTAGTTTGGTCAAAAGTTGTGGATCTATGTGATCAAAATGAAAGGACGAAGTATTCGACCAGAGTAAAGAAAAAGATCAAATCTATATGCCATGCTACATGATCTTGCTTTGCAGGCCTCAATGCTTGTGTTTCACTCCATAATTAATTGTTTACAAAATTAATTAAGCTCTTACCCAAGTATTTAAAATATTGTCCAAGCCAATTTCCCCTAAATGGCACAAAGTTACCATTGCCATTTTAGAAAAGTAAGCTTTATGCAAAATGTCAATCCATTGAGCCTTATGACTTTTATCTCTGATTGCAAGCAATATCAAAAGCAAGAATCAAGTCTCCTGCATCCAACAAACATTAGGCCATTCTTGTACTTGAACTTTGGAACCATAAAAATCCATTCAATTTGATTTTTTTTTCGTTTTCAACCAAACCATAATTTGTCATCTTACAAATATGGTTACTCCAACTTCCCAAACCTTTTCCCTATAAATAGAGAGGCCATTTTCAAGCTAAAGGGCCAGATTCTTGTGTGTTGAAAAAAATCCTCAAACACTCCCAAACTCTCAAAAACTCAGAACCCACACACAAGCATAAACTTGGCACATTCTAACTTTACACGCAAAATCTCAAATCCCTCCTTGCGTTATTTCAGCCTTTCGATTCACTAAGCTTCCATACACCAGCCTTAGAACACTCCCAAAACTTCCCAAAACTCCTTGAACTCATAATCAAAAGCCACATTGCTTGCTATTTCTGACTTTGAAGAGCCAACTCCAAAATGCTTCTAACTTTTAAAGTAAAGTAGTGATCCCACTAGCTCAAGGAAGGTACATGCAAGCTTAATCAATCATCAAGTCATTTATGGAATTCGTGTAGAAGTCCTTCGAATTTCACTCCAAGAGGTGAGTTTTTTTCAAACTTGGAACTATTTATTCAAGCATCATTTTTATATACATTGTGAAGAAAAGATGTAGATATCATGTCTAGGAAGCTAACCATGTCCATGGTTTTGATTATCTTTGCTTGTACATTGAGAATTACTGCTCTAATCAGTTAGGTTTTAGTTTTAGTACTGAAAAAATTCATGCTAACCTTTGACCCATAACTTTTGAAAATTATGTGGTTAGATTCGAATTCAAATTTTAGGCAGGTTTGATATTTACATCTTTCGATTTGGCTGAGAAATGAAGCTTTTCGAAGCTTAATATTGGAGTTATACATCCCTGCGCACGCGAAGGAAGAAGATGAAGCCATGTTCAAATTTTCATAAATGAGTTCATTTTATATTTAATGCAAGTTGTATAACTAGCAGATGAAACAGACCACCCTAGTGGTACAAACAGCACGCGCTAAAGCCTTGCCATGTAAAAGGTCATGGGTTCAAGCCCCAACGAGACCTTTTGTATTTATTTTGTAATTTTTTTCCAAACTAACATGCAGGTTTATGACACATTGAGTGTTGGCTGTTTTCTTTCAATGAAAGGTGTGGAGAACCTGGGTTCAAACCTTGGCAGGACCAAAACATTTTATATCACTTGTTTGTTTTCATTTTTTAACAAACTTCAACATTTTTTCAACCAATAAAAACAACTCCTTTTGAGTTGATTTTTTGCACACTATTTATTTATAATGTCTATTTTATGAATATATAAAAAAGTATCACAAAAAATATTTTATTTTCATATTTAATTATTTAGGTCAAAATCTTTTCCTAATAAAAATCCAAAGCAAAATCCATTTCTTTTTGTATTCCTTGTACATTATTCATGATTCAATATGGTTGTAATAGATAATTAGGATTTAATTTATTGCAATCCCCATTTGTAAATTTGTACACCCCATCCCCCAAATGATGTAATAGCATAGTAAATTTACTTTCCGCAATTTATCGCTTTCATATAAATGCTAGTAACTAGGGTTTGTATGGAAAGATAAAATCAATACTTAGAAAACCCTAATTCAAGATAAATCAAGCATGAAGTACAAACACTTTCACCTCTAGGGTTAACTCCACTTGTTGCCTTATGAAAAATGGTCATGGTATGCATGTGAGACGTCTTAGCAAAACAATAAAAAATATAAGATCATAGTCCCTCGATGACGCTTCGAATGTTGCCTTATAAATGATCTCAGTCCCTCAAGAGAAATGCTAAGATATCTCACAATATTGCTATTCATGACTATACAATGACCCACGCCCGTCCCTTTACATCCAAAGATAAGGCTTTTTACCAATCAAATGGCAAGATAGAAATATCAAAAGAAGGAAGAAATAAACAAAAGACTTTTGAGTAGGTAGAACGTTCTTAGTTGCTTGCTCACAATCCATCTTTAAAAAAAACATCTTTTCAAATACACCAAACACTTTCAAAACATGAAATACTTTCAAAAAGTCCAACACTTTGTATGCATTCTTATAGAGATGAGAATCATTACAAAGTTTTCCTAAACGAAGGCGCTTTTCAAAAATACTTTCAAATCCCACCACAAACACATTTCAAACAAAGCAATTTTCAAGTGATCTAGTAAAGCAAATAAGAGCCCATAGATAACTATGGATGAAAAGGTTATTAACACCTTCCCTTTTCATAATTTACCCCCCAAACTCAAGAAAATATCTCAAAGGTCTTTCTTGTTCTTTGCACCCTTTCCTTATTGGATAAAAGAAAAGTCAGTGGCGACTCTTGCTATCCGCAACAATTACGATCAAACGCAAAACAACCAAGTCAGTTCTCCTACCGTATTACACACATGCTTTGTGACATCAAAACCATCTCAACCTTACTCATTTGAATTATTAGGAATGAATGAGAGGGTTGTTTGGGGTCAGAAGGTTTGAAAATAGGGTTTTCAAAACTTAAGGTTCTTGGAAAATTTTGATGTTTTTTGACAATTTTGTGGTGCAAGGATTCCCTGGCTTCGCTCATGTTTTGTTTCCTGAATATATAGATAATTTTTAGGGCAAAAACAAATTGGCTTGGACTCTTGTGCAAAAAGATATGATTTTTATCTTATTTATTTGTATTATTAATGAATTAAATCAAAAATGATAAAAAAATAGTTAAAATAAAACAAGGCCAGAGGGTGTATGAGTGAATTATGAGGTGTATGAAAGGCATAAACACGCTTGGACCCAAAAAACATGTCCCAATAGTCCAAAATATCAAGCTTGCTCAATTTGAACTTCATGCATTTGCTCAAAATTTCCCAACTTGCAATGGCCATAACTCACTCAATTTTTATATTTTGAAGGTGATCTTGGAATTTTTGGAAATCTCAAGATGTCCTCTACAACCTCTATATTGATAATTTTTACTTTTGAAGACTTTATCTTAATGTAAGTTGCCTTGATAAAAAGTGTATTTTTGTTGACTTTTGAAATGACCTATAATGTATTGGCTTATATCTCTCAAATGATGCATTTTTTGGACTTGAGCATAGATATACGAAGTTGTAGAGAATTGAACGTACTTAAAAATGAGCTTTGGTTGGGGAAAAGATGATGAAGCATCTGAAAGTTATGCTTGGTCAAAGTTCAGTTGACTTCTCCTAAGGAAACCCTAATTTGGCAACTTTTGACTTTTGATGATTTTAGGGCTTTTCTTGAGGAATCATGATCAACCCTTGATCAAATGATGAATATAACTTCAAAATTTTGATGTTGACCAAAAATCTTGAAGTTTGACTATATGTTGATCGTAGTTGACTTTTTACCCAATACAGTTGATTTTCAGTTATCTGAGCCATTGACTGGGCAAACTTGTGATGAAAGACTTGAAACTTAATATGAGCATTCTTGAAGACCTATGGAGAACCATGAAAACCACCTGAGACATTGAAAACCCAATCTTCCTTGAGAAATACCAAACCTTAGTTATGGACCATTGCCTAGGAGGAGAATTTATCTGATCAATTCTTGAGCCAACTTGAGCGAATGAGAATCTCATGAGAATGTCTTGAAGGAAAATGGGAGGGAACATTTTAGGGTACAACAATGAGTATTACATAAGTCTCATGGGGTCTCGATAAAATAATTTGCAGATGATTGATATCAAAGCAATGAGGGAGGGTCCGCAGCTGTCAATGATGTAGAGAGAGAGTCTTATTGCACCGGTGACTGTCCCTGAAATTAAAGCGGCCCTCAAAGGTATAAGAGATCTTAAAAGCCCTGACATAGATGGATATAGAGCTAAGTTTTTCAAGTACAGTTGGGAGGTTATAAAGCATGATGTGATTGATGCCATCAAAGATTTTTTTGAGCATAACATTATGTATAAAGCTTTTAATGAAAATGTTGTCACCTTAATTGCTAAACACTCTGCAACTAATACCATAAGAGGATATAGGCCTATAGCTGGTTGTTACACGTTCTACAAGATCATATCCAAGATTCTCACCACTAGACTTGGTAAGGTTTTGAGTAGGATCATTAATAAGGCACATGTTGCATTTGTATATGGGCAGAAAATACATAATCATATCTTGTTGGCAATAGAATTGGTGAAGGGGTATAATAGAAAGGAGGTTTCTCCAAGATGCATGATTCAGCTAAATCTCCATAAAGCATATGACATGGATTGGTATGCGCTTGATAATATTCTTAGTGAAGTTGGTATTCCTAGGAAGTTTGTTGATTGGATAATGATAGTTGTGACCACAGTTTCTTATAGGTTCAACATAAATGGGATGTATACTGATAAAATGGAAGCTAGAATGGGCTTCAGACAAGGGGATCCATTATCCTCTCTTCTGTTTGTCATCACCGTGGAGTATTTGAACAGATTACTTAATCAAATGCAAAAGAACCCAAACTTCAATCACCACCCTAAATGTGAGAGGCTTTATATAACTAATCTTATATTTGCTGATGAACTGCTTATTTTTTCCATAGGTGATCTTAGGCCCATATAGTTGTTGCAACAAACTCTTTGGGTGTTTCTCGAGTCCACAGGAATGAAAATGAACCCTTCTAAAAGCAGAATTTATTTTTGTTAGAACAAGATTGGTTCTGATCATATCTCAGGGTTTTGATGATAACAATAAAATATATTTTATATAATTGATACTCTGATGAGCATATTTATTTGTTTCAGATAATGTTTTGACTGAAGTATTTTCTTAGATGAAAATCATTTTGACATGCTGAGCTGAAAATAAATGAAGAACTTCTTTGATGAAAGAACTATTTGTTTTAGCGCAAGTTCTGATACTGACTCTGATAAGAAACTATTTTATGAATCTTCTAAAGCTTAGCAAGTTTCCATGTAAACTATGTTCAGAAGTATTCTACAAGCAAGCGCTGATAAGAAGTTTTACAAGCATATTCTGAAGCAAGATGTGAAGCTAGTTCTGATAGAATAAAGAAGCTAACAAGTCTTGTCAAGTTTTAGGAAACATGCTCTAACAAGTGTCGTTTGTTAATTTAATGCAAAGACGGCTACATGCACTCAAGTGTCTACGCTAGTTCATTGGAAAATGCAATACTGCAAGCAAACACGCAAACATTAATTGCTCCACACTTTTGAAGGCAGCAACGGTCGTTTTCTTCATGCTATAAATAGAAGATCATTTATTGCAATCCAACTACCCAACTACGTGAAAATATTATGCTACTCACAAATTATTTTACAAACACTTTGTGCAAAACTAATCTTAGTGAAAAATCACAGTTTGTGATATAGCTTTCTAAGAAGCAATTTGTTTCACTATTTGTAAAGATTTAATTCTTGTATTTGTTCCTTGAGAGACCAAGCTTGGTCAGATTTCTCAAGAAGGCTAGGACTAGTTTGAGTTTTAGTGGTGTTAGTCACTTGTAAGTTTACTTGTGCTTTGAATTATTAGTCACAACAGTTTGGTTGTGTGATTGTAATCTGGTTAGTTATAGTGAATTAAGTCCTTGTTGAGAAAGGCGAAATCACATTGGCGGGTGGACTGGAGTAGTTTGAGTTTAAACGAACCAGGATAAAAATAATTGTGTCCTTCCATTATTGTTGAGCCTTTAAGAAAAAGAAAAGGATACACTTATTCAACCCTCCCCCCCCCCTTCTAAGTGTTTTATCACCCTTCAATTGGTATCAGAGCTTGACTCTGAGCGCTAACACTTAACTGTGTCAGGAAAAGATCCAGAAAGAAAACACAATGGCAACTGAATAAAACAACAATAACTACAACAAACCTCCTGTGTTTGATGGAGAAGATTTTGAATATTGGAAAGATAGACTAGAAAGTTTCTTTCTAGGTCATGATAGTGATTTATGGGATATAGTCTTGGATGGTTACACACATCCTATAGACTCAGAAGGAAATAAGATTGATAGAAAAAATATGGATAGACAACAAAAAGCTGATTTCAAAAATCACCACAGAGCTAGAAATATTTTTATAAATGCTATCTCTAAAATGGAATATGAGAAGATCATAAATAGAGATACATCACATGATATGTTTGAGTCTCTCAAAATGACTCATGAAGGAAACGCTCAACTGAAGGAGTCTAAAGCTCTGGCTCTCATCCAGAAGTACGAAGCCTTCAAAGTAGAAGAAAGTGAATTTATAGAAGTTATGTTGTCAAGGTTCCAAACTCTGATCGCTGGCCTGAGAGTTCTGAACATGGGATACACTAAGGCAGACCATGTAAAAAAGATCATTAGAAGTTTACCCAGAAGATGAGGACCTATGGTCACTGCTTTCAAAGTATCAAAAGATATGAATAATGTGTCTCTTGAAGAACTCATCAGCACTCTAAGAAGTCATGAGATAGAACTTGATAATCACAAGCCTCATAAGAAAGGTAAGTTTGTTGCCCTTAAATCAATTAAAAAATATGAAACTAACACTTTTTAGGCTGAAGAAGGAAACTCTGAAGAATCTACGTCAGAAGAAGATGAACTATCTTTGCTCTCCAGAAGGATCAACCAGATGTGGAAGCATAGAGAAAAGAAGTTCAGGAACTTCAAGAAGTCAGAAGATAAACCAGAATCTTCTGGACACAAAAAGTCAAACAGAAGAGAGATGATCTGTTATGAATGTAAAGAACATGGACACTACAAGAGTGATTGTCCAAAACTACAAAGAGAAAGACCACAGAAAAAGTTTGGTAAAAAGAAAGGCATGATGGCCACCTGGGTCGGTTCAGAATCCTCTGAAGATGAATCTGATTCTGAAGATGAGAACGCCACCCTAGCTCTGATGGCTACCACAACAGATGACTCAGACTGTGAGTCAGAACCAAAAGAGGTATCCTCTGAATTTACTAGAGTTGAACTTGCTGAAAGTTTATCAGAACTTCTCAAAAACTATAGTTAACTCAAAATCAAATACAAGAAACTCAAAAAGAGTCTTGCATCTGATCTTGAGAAACATGAAACAGAAAAATCTGAACTCAAAGAAAATAATTTTAAACTTAAAGAAGAAATTCAAAAAGTTTAAAAATTTTCTAGTTCAGATTTTGTGTCAAGTTCAAAAGATATTCTTAAAGAATATGATTGTAGCTTTCAAACTTTTCTTGCTAAAAGCATAGATAGAAGCAAAATGGCTTCAATGATCTATGGAGTTAGTGGGAACAACAGAAGAGGAATTGGATATGAAACTCCCAAAGGGAAGGAAACACATATACTAAAACATGTTGCTAAGATGACTTTCACATATAAACCTCTGAACAAACAATTCAAATTTGGACACACACATGATATTAAATATACATCTCACTCTAGAAACTCTTATGCTAATCCAAAGTTCAAACAGAACTTTAAATACTCTAACCAAAGAGGACCCAAAAAGATATGGGTACCTAAGGAGAAAATAATATTTGTTGTTGTTGTACCCCAAAATTTGTCCTCTCATTTTACTCAAAACATACTCCTAGAGATCCTCAATTTGCTCAAGTTTGCCCAATAGTTGACTAGACAAACTCTCTCCTAAGGCAGTGTGTCTCAAATTAGGGTTTCCACTTTCATCAAGATGTGTGGATCAAAAAGGCCCCAAATGCTCTCCAAGGCCCTAATAGGTTCCCAAGATTCTCCATGTCAAGTCTCATGCCTTGCACAAGAAGTTTTCTCAGTCAACTGCTCAGATGCTTGAGAATTGACTGTATTAGGTCAAAAGTCAATTGTGGCCCACATATAGTCAAACTTCAAGATTTTTGGTCAACATCAACATTTTGAAGAGATATACATCATTTTATCAATGGTGGATCATGATTCCTCAAGGGATGCCCCAAATTCATCAAAACCCAAAAGTTGCTAAATTAGGGTTTCATAGGAAAAGTCAACCAAACTTTGACCAGGCATAACTTCACCATACTTTATCAGAAATTTTCCATCCAAGGCTCATTTTGAAGAGGATGCAATTCCCTAAAACTCATCTTCAGCCCACAAGTTCAAAATATGCACTCATCAAAAGGTATGAATTTCTACATTATAGGTCCTTTTGAAAAGTCAACAAAACAACCTTTTGGGTCAAAGCTTCTTACATGAACATGGAAGACCCAATTGAGATGAAACAAAAATGGTTATTTAGGGGACATCCTAAGCTTTCTAAAAAGTCAAAGAACACCCTCTTAGGGTTAAAATTGAGGGAGATATGTATTGTCAAAATTGACCAATTTCTGGAAATGTGCATGAAGTCAATATTGATCAAAATGACTTTTTTTCCAAATGGACCCATGTTTTCTTGTTTGAAACTTGTTCCTAAGATGGTCCACGACCCCTGATCTTGTCCACCTATTATTTTTATTTTTTATTTTTATTTTTTATCCATTTAAATCAAAATAAATCAATTTAAATAGTAAAATAATCAAATAAAATCAAAGATTTGATTTTATGAGCATATCATGAGTCCATGAACAGCTAGCAAATCAAAAAATTCTTGCAAGAGCTAATTGATTGGAGAAGATCTTAATTTGGTCTATTCTGGAAACAAATCATACAAGACAAAGAATGAAATCAAATCTCCATAATTTGCAAAGATATGATTAGTTTTTATTGACCTAATTCATTCCAATATAAGGACATAACATTCTCAAGGCAAAAAAAAGGTTTGGGGTCGTGAAAACAAGGGTAAGAAATTGAAAATTTTGGAAGAAAAAGTGCAGACCGTATTCGCTTCCATAGGTCGTTTCAAGTAATTCCAAAGCCAACAATTTGTTCCTGGACGTGTTCTGAAGCCATTCCAATCATCCTCAAGCCTTAAAACCTTCAGAAATCACGCCTCACAGTGCCACGTTTAAGTGCAGGAATGGCACGATGCCATTGTTAGGGTTTTGAGGTCCCAAATTAGGAATTCTATATAAAGGCAAAATTGGACAAAATTAGGGGTACTATCGTGCTCAGGAGATGATTTGCAGTTGATCCATGTCTTTGGTTTGAATTTATTCTGCTTGTGTTGCATTTTTTTGAATTTTACAGGTTTAAGGCTAGGAACTAAATCCGTCACTATAGCCTTTAGTGACAGAAACGACTGTAGGTAAAAGTGTGGCCAAAAATAAAAGTTATGGGGAAGAAGACAATTAGGTGGCAGAATCCTATTGGGTGATTTGAATCACGCGCGCGTTTGGGAAAGACCACTTTATTTCCTTTATATTTTATTTATGTTATTATATATACAACTAACCATCCCAACGAATTTTGTTTTCTTACTTTGTTTCTACAGATTCAATGCATCATCATCCAAAACGCCTACCATGCACTACCACCATCTGGCCATTGGATGTATCAATAATTCAGATCCAACGCCTCAAACAATGAAGGACTATGCTGCACTCTCAGGCTGGCACAACACAGGCCCATTCTTTCATTTTCTATTTGAATTTTTTTAAATTGTTTTACTAATTGTTTTCCTTTATTAAAATAACACCAAAAAATCATTATTTTCTATTTAATAAAAAAATCATCAAAAAAACATAAAAATCATTTTTTTTCATACAAATATTTTATTTCCTTAATTAATTAGTTTAATTTAATTTTGGGCAAATTTAATTCCTTTTTTATAATTTAAATTAATTAGAAATTAGGGTTTTAATTTGTACATAACCTAATTAATTTTTCTCAAAAAAAAACTAACGTAAATCTTTTTTCAATTATATTTTTTAGGTTTCCTAAATTATTCTCGCATTTAATTCTGTTAGAACAATGTTTGAATCTACTACCCTATATTTAAGTTTTGATGATAACAAAGTGAAAAGATATAGTATTTATAAGTGTCATGAATGAACTATCTGCTGCCTAAAATTATTATGTTCTGACTTGCAGATACGCTGACTGAAATAAGCAAGATCACATCTATTCAGCATCAGAACTTGATTTCAGACACCAGCATCAGAAGTTGCTACATCAGAACGTCAAAATCAGATGATCAACTCACGTACATGCTGAAGCCTGATGAACAAGACTGCGCTTAATACTCTGATACAGAAACACAATAGTTCATCAGCAGCGAAGCAGAATCAGAATGAGCCAAGCCAGAACTTGCATTAAGTAAGCAACGGTACTGTGCATTGAAAGCAAATTAATTCCAACGGCTTCATTCCAGACAAGATCTGCTCAATAAGGAAAGTTTGTTATTAGCATTGAATCAAGAATATTGCATCCAACGTTCATCATCTCAATGCTATATAAACAAGGCTTTGAAGATTGAAATGGTTAATGCTCTCCAAATCTCTACACGCACAAAAGCTGAACCGTAATCTTCGTTCTACCAGTTTTGCTAAACCATACACTCTGATATTCCATTACTGTTTAGCAATCTAGTTTCTAAGCTTCAATTTGTGTATACATCACAGTTGTGATACAGTTTTGTAGAAAACATCCACACACATAGTTTTATCTCTTTATAAGAAAGTGTTACCTTGACAAACCGGGTTGTGGTTTGAATCAAGAAGGCTTTAGCAGTTGTTAAAGCAGTCTGTAATATTCAGTTGAATATAGTGGATTAAGACCTCGTTGGAGAGAGGCGAAATCACCTTGACGGGTGGACTGGAGTAGTTTGAGATCAAACGAACCAGGATAAAAATATCTTGTCAATTGCTTTAGATTTCAGTTTTACAATTCAACCCCCCCTTCTTGTGTTTTTCACCACTTCAAATTCGCCGCGCGCATTTTTTAATTTCCTTTTATTATTATTGTAACTGTTTCGAGGTTGTAATAATAATTAGGGTTTAAATTCCGCATTTTTATTTTCAGTCCAAAACAATTATGTATCTGCAAAAGCCTTGTAATAGCTAGGACTTTAAACTTTCTTGCTTTTAATTCTGCAAACTATAAACTGCTTAGATGTATGTTAATAGGATTGTATGGAAAGACAAACTGAAAATTAATACGGTAGAAAACCCTAAATGTGCAAAGATAAATTAACTGAAAATTACACTCGCACATGCTCACCCCTAGGGTTTGCCTCACTTGGTTTCCTCGGAAACAATGGTCATGTGCCTCGAACGTAGGGATATCTTAGCAAAAGACCCTCAATCTAAAAATCATCATAAAGATCATAGTCCCTTAATGTCCCTCGAGTTGCCTACGAGAAATGATCTTGTCCCTCGATGTTGCCTACGAATATATGATGACAGTCCCTTCTAAATGCTAAGGTATCCTTACATGTTGCCTTCAATGACCATTACGTCCCTTTCGATAGTCCCTCAAACTCCAACGATGGTGCTACCTATTCCTTAATAATATGATAGTGTTGTCTAAAGGAAAATGAACAAACTTTTTTTCGAGTAGGTGGATTAATTCCTAGGTACTTGCTCAAACAAAATTTTTCACACAAACACTTTTCAAACAAAATTTTCAAAAACAACTTCGTAACACTCTTGAGGACAGAAACAAGGGTTAAAATGAAGTAAAACAAAACTTTTCAAAACAAGCACACACAAGCAATTTCAAAATGAGCAAGTACCTAAGAGCCCATGGAAAACCATGGATAGAAAGGGTGCTAATACCTTCCCTTTCTATAATCTACCCCCCGTACTCAGAAACATCTCGAAAAATGTTTTTTCTGTTCTTTTTCCTTTTCCTGATTGGATAAAATAAAAGTCGATGGTGACTCTTACTTACCGCGACATTTTGCAAACAAAAAACGCAAACCAGTATAACAGTTGGTTCTGCCACCGTATCACAGAACTGGCGACTCTACTGGGGAGTAAAATAATTTGGGGTTTACCTTAGGATCTAGGTCATTTCAAATTGCTTTGTTGCTTGTTTGCTTTATTCTTAAAGGGTTTTGTTTGGGTTACTATAGATCCTACACCTGGATCTGGGGGCATTTTTTTAGGTAAACAACAATAGATCCTGGAGACTGTACGGCGTAGACCGATATGGTTTAAGCGATGGTTGTGTTGGTGTGGCACTTTGGTTGGTACTGGTATCCTTCATGGGGAAACGAGGATAATACGGGGTTGCTGCATGGTGTCGTGAAGCACTAACGGACCTTAGAACCTTGGTTGAACAAACTTGGCCATTAGAAAGTAGTGAGATAGCTGGCCTCGGTGTAGAGCTGGGGATTAGTTGATACTCGATGCTACACTCATTGAGATTAGACTTTTGGGATATTTCGGCCGCAAGAAAAGATTGCTTGAGCTGAGACAATGCCCGATAAAGGATGATCAGTGATATTGATATCCCTTAGAACCCAGTTATTATTTATAGGACAGGCTGAACCAATCCAACTTCAAGAGGGTACTACCTTAAACTCAAACAAGCCTTAAACCTAAGGACTTGGTGTGATTTGTTTGTGCTTGTTATACCTGTGCTTTCTCAACATAATCATGACACCATGACATCATAAACATGGCATATCATACTAACCATTTCAAGGATCTCAAGGGTCTGTGATGTAGGTCATGGCGAACTAGGCGTATAACAAGGGGCAAGGGGATTTATTTTCCTCTAGCCAATGTTGTCAAAGGATCTTGAGTCAGGGGCTATGACCCACTTGATATGGTGAGCTGACTCTTAAAGAAGGACTCTCAATGACACGAAGTTTCTTAAATCAAGCTACAATCAAATTCTAACAGTTTCTTGCTTACCTCGCGAGATCCTTGAAAACATTACATGCATATCATACACATCATTACAGGTACCATTACAGGTGTTGTACCCCAAAATTTTCCCTCTCATCTTATCAAGATTTCCCCTTACAAGACTCCTTGAACTCCAGACAGGATTAGGGTTTTGCTCTGCTCAAGACATCTCCTTGCACTGATGACCTAAATTAGGGTTTGAGTTTGCACAGGGATTTTTGGATTTTCAGTGCTCAAAGTCACTTTCATACTTCATTTTGGACTTACAATATTACCTCTACCAAGTTTCAAGCCTTGAATCAATTTTTTTCCCAGTCCATTGGACAGTTGACCTAGAAATCAGTTGTATTGGGGAAAAAGTCAATTGTGGAAAATTTACACTCAAACCTCATAATTTTTTATCCACATCAACATTATAGACTCATATGACCATTTGATCAAGATTGGACCACAACTCCTCAAGAAATTTGATCAGATCACCAAAAGGGCAAAATGGTCATTTTTAGGGTTTTGACTGCAGAAGGGCAATATCTGACTTTTGACTTAGCCAATGGAAAATTGGGTTCAAGCATGGACTCAAGGACTCAATGGAATCATCTTGACCTATTCACAAGATTCAAAAGATCCCAAATGCATTGGATTGACAGATGAATTTTCTAGTCAACTGATCAAAATTTGACTGTACACTGAAAAGTCAAACTTTGACTTTTGGTCAAAATCAAGTGCCAAGGATCATTTTTCATCAAGATGTGTCAAAACATGAAACTTGTTCATCAAGAAACCCAATTTTGCAAATTAGGGTTTAAAGTTGAAAATTTTCATAACTTAGAATTTTTCTAAGTTATGAAATTTCCTTAATTTTTCCCAACTTTGCCCAATATTTTCACCATGATGCAATTGGATTAAAACAAAACTTCCAACATGAAAGTTGTAGTCCTCCACAAAGTATACAACTTTGATTCACAAAGTTTTCCCAAAAGAAGTTTGGATATCAATTTATGATTTTTGGAACAAGGATCCATGAAACTTTTAACATAGTGAAATTTTGCCCTAGTGTAGGCATGATTTTGGCCTATCTTCATGACCATTTTTCACATAGTTCCACTTGGGATCTCAAATTGAATTTCAAATATGGATTGTATAGATTTTTTCAAGCTTTCCAAAATGTCTAAGAACTCTCCAAAATCATTTGTGGTTAGGGAGAATCGAAAGCTTGAAGTTGGCCAAAACTCACTTTTGATCCATGGCATGTTCATATTGATACAAGTTGCAAACTCTAATCAGCTTGCTTTGCGCTAGATTACAGGTCTAAAAACCCTTCCATACTCAATAATTAAATGAAAATCCATTGGTCTAAGGCTTTGTTTTGGTCATTAGAAGATTTTACAATAGATTAATCCTTAAATAGTAAAAGGTAACATTGCCATTTTTGTCCAAATCTTGCTTTATGTCAAATAGAATCCTTGAGCCTTGAGCAAGATCTGGTACTGCACACAATATCCACCAACTTGAGGGGCCAAGAGCATAGAGTGCAAGAGGATAGATAGCCTGTACAGGCCTGTCTTGCATCATGGTTCACTTTTGCTTTATAACCAAGAAACTTGTCAAATATCACACAACTTGAACATCAGAAAGAACCAACTTTTGCAAGCCTTTGAGACAAGTTTCACACATTGTATTAAACCTAAAACACGAGCCTTTGAGTCTTGAAACATCCCATAGCACAAAATCACCTTCCATTGGCAAAACAGGGCAACTTCTGCATCTTGAGTTCTACCTCACAAGTTGCTCATGTGTTTTTCCCCAAACCTGTTCAAACACCTTCCATACAACCTATCCAAGCTATCCCAACCCTTAAACACTGACTGTAACTCCCTTTACAAGGTTTGCCATTTTTGATTTCAGCTTGTGCAGGTTGAATTATGTAGGCTTGTTCAAGCACATTCAAGGCAAGCTAGGCATTAGGGAAGGTCAGAGGAAGTTCAAGCAAGCTCCCAAACATCTCAGGCCTCACTGAAAAGCTCCACATTGCCATACACGAAGTCAACTAAAACAGGTTTTTGTCAACTTCCTATCTCTCTATTTAGGAATAATTAGGCTTAGGTTTGTGAATAAAAAATGTAGTATTCATAGCCATGAAGCTGTACATATGCTCAGTTTTCGTTTTAATTAAGCATGCTAAGAGAATTTGATCCATGAACTTCCTGAAAAAATTAGGCTAGGATTTAGGGCCAGAGAAATTCTATCTGGTCTTTGAGAGTTAGAATGAGTTCTTTACATGGTTGGATTCGTCTTGAAAAATGCTACAACTTTGATGTTTTGAGTTTTTGCATTAGAGCACGTATGCAGGATCTAGCATTTTGTACAGGGCACGCGCAATTTTGAGACAAAGGTTGAAGATGAAGTCTGGTGGGCTGGGCTTGGTCCTGGCTTTGTTTTTGGCACCCCCCTCATTACTGACTGCACCCCCTGGCCCATTTCTTCATATTTTTGTATTTTTCCATTTTATTTTTATATCTGATTTTATTTTTTATTTTTCAAACATAAAAAATATCAAAAAAAGTTTTTATAAATTTTCATTTTTATTTTGTATTTTGTTTTTATTTTTTCTAACATAAAAATAATTTAATTAGTATATACTTTTATTTTATTTAATGAAAACTTGAAAATAATATATAATAATATTATACCTTTTTTTATTCTTTATTTATTTATACTCCAATAATATTTCTCTAAATATACTTTTGTCTTGTATATATTTTATTTTATTTTTATTGTACATAACTAATATATATATATATATATATATATATATATATATATATATATATATATATATATATATATATATATATATATATATATATATATATATATATATATATATATATATATATATATATATATATATATATATATATATATATATATATATATATATATATATATATATATATATATATATATATATATATATATATATATATATATATATATATATATATATATATATATATATATATATATATATATATATATATATACTTTTATTTTATTTAATGAAAACTTGAGAATAAAACATAAAAATATTGTACCTTTATTTTTTATCATTTATACTTAAATAATATTTTTTCTAAATATATTTTATTTTTGTATATACATTATTTTATTTTATTGTACATAAAAAGTATATGGTATATATTTACTTTCTTAAAAGAAAATTAGGGTTTTTGCCCTTAATAAAAAATAATCTTTTTATTTCTTTTTTACATTAAATATTATATTTTTGCATACATAAAAGTAAACAAAACATTTTTTGCATATTCATAATATTTTTGCATATTTGTTTAATTTATTTATTTAAATATTGTTCATTTATTATTTGTACCAATTATTCAATTTGGATGTAATAGTAATATTAGGGTTTTATTTTCTTGAAAAAATATCCCCCATTCAAAATTGTATCCCCCTTCCCATATCCAATGTTGTAATAGTGTAGATTTATTTTACGCATTTATGCTTTCAATTATGTCATGGTTAGAGATTAGGGTTTGTATGCAAAAATCCAAAATCAAACAAATAGCTTGACTAATACAAGGACAAAAAACATGAAAAATGACAACACAATGCACACTTGCACCCTTAGGGTTTCATCCACTTGTTGCCTTTAACTTGGCCATGTTATGCATGTTGAGTACTTTGGCAAAACAAAAACAAAACAAAATATCATAGTCCCTCGATGACGCTATCTTGGTTGCCTAAACAAAATGATCTAGTCCCTCAAAAATTTGCTAAAGATACTTGGCAATATTGCTATCATGGTCAATACGATGACCCGCACCTGTCCCGTTTAACATCCTAATACAAGGTTGTTTACCAAATGCAATGGTAAAATAACACTGTCAAAAGGGTTAAAAAATGTGTAGGAAAGATCTTTGAGTAAAATAGGGTAGATAACTCTTAGTTACTTGATCAAAATTTGCAAAACATCCTTGCTATTTTCAAACACACCTCACAACACAATTTCAAAACATTTTCAAAAATCAAACTTTCAAAACATTGAAATATCTTTTCAAAAGACAATACACCTTTGTATACATTCAAACAAGAATCATTACAAAGGTGTCCACAACGATGGCCTCTTTTCAAAACATTTTTCAAAACCACACACAAAGCACCATTTCAAACAATTGGAAAAGCAAAGCAAGTGATCTAAACAAGTAACTAAGAGCCCATGGAAAACCATGGATGAAAAGGGTGCTTGCACCTTCCCTTTTCATAATCTACTCCCCGAACCCAAGAAAACATCTCAAAGGTCTTTCCTGTGCTTTTTGACCTTTCCTTTGGATAAAATAAAAAGTCGGTGGTGACTCTTGCTAAACCGAAACATTTGCAAACACAAAACGCAAAACCTCAAGTCAGTTCTCCCACCGTATCACAGAACTGGCGACTCTGTTGGGGATATACTTTAAAAGTGGAGTAACCTTAGGGTTTAGATCACCTTTGCATGCTTACTTTGTTTGCTTTGATTGCTTTACATTTGGTTTTATTGTTTTGGGCTTGAAATCCTCTACCCGGATGTGGGAAACATTCATAGGTAAATAACAATATGTTGTGGAAACTGTGTGGGGTATACCGACATGGTTGAAGCAATAGCTATATTAGTGCGACATATTTGTGGGTACCGTTAGCCTTTGAGTCAATCAAAGAGAATACGGGGCCGCTGAGGGATGTCATGAAGCACTAATGAACTTTTAGAACCTTTACTTGACCATCTTGGCCTATTTAGGGGTAGTGAGATGACCGGCTTTGGTGCAGTCTGAAGTTGGTAGATACTCGATACTACACTCATTGAGGGTTGTTTTCTTGGAATATTTCGGTCGCCAGTTAAGTGGCTAAACTGAAACAATGAACACATAAAATTATCCAGTGATATTGAGCTCCTTAGAACCCGGTTACTATTTCTAGGACAGGTTGAGCCAACTAACTTCAAGAGGGTACTTACCTATGAAACCCCATGCAAGCCTGAAACTAGGATCTTGTGTGACTTGCTTGTACATATACTTGTGCATACATCATGAAGCATCATATGCATCCACTAACCATTTCAAGGGTTTGTATTTTTCATCTTTGTTCCTGTTTTGTAAGTTATGGAATCACTCCGCAGAAAAACTATTCAGGTCAACCTTGTGAGAATCCCTCCTCAACTCAAGGAGCTTAATTCCAAGATCCCAAAGAATTCTCCCTTCAGTGAAAGACATGGTAGACTTCTCAACTTGGTCAACTCCAACATTGAAGAAGACATGGTGAAAGTTCTTTTCCAGTTTTTTGACCCCTTACTCCATTGCTTTACATTTCCTAATTACCAACTAGTACCTACTTTGGAGGAATTTTCTCAACTCCTGAGGATTCCTATTCTCCATCAACTACCCTACAACGGTACGGAAAGAGAACCAAAGCCTGAAGATGTTGCTCAAGCCTTACACTTGCAACCATCTAATATCAAAGTTCATTGAGAAACCAGAAGTGGTGTCAAGGGTTTCTTGGCAAAGTTTCTGTTTGAGAAGGCACAAGACTGCTGGAATTCTCTAGATCTGCAAGCTTTTGAGGAGATTGTAGCACTTCTCATCTATGGGTTGGTCTTGTTCCCAAACCCTTATCAGCTTATAGATGTGAATGCTGTCAAGATTTTCATATCTCAGAATCCTGTGCCTACTTTACTTGGGGACATCTTACACTCATTTCACACACGAACAATGAGGAAAAGAGGTGTTCTCATGTGTTGTACTCCTCTTCTAGCAAGGTGGTTTATTTCTCACCTTCCCCATTCAGTCTTGAATAATGAACAAGGCTTGAGGTGGTCGCAACGTTTGATGAATCTTACACATTCTAATGTCCATTGGTGTCCTCAGTCCAGAGAAAATGTCATCATCATTGATCGTTGCGGAGAATTCCCTAATGTCCCATTACTTAGCATTAGGGGAGGCATTACCTATAACCCATGTTTAGCTCTGAGACAATTTTGGTATGCCCGAAGGGATGGCCCTCATGACATGCTGATTCCAGACTTGGTTTTTGACTTCGACAACAACGCTCAAGAACTTCGAAAAAGGTTTATTCGAGCTTGGAGGATGCCCAACAAAGTGGATAGTAAGACATTGGGACACAAGAATTCCATCCCCCTTGAGCCTTACCTCAAGTGGGTATGAACCCGCGCCCATAATCTTATGATGACTTACCCCCACATTCTCCCCGTGATCAAAGAACCTGTTATGGAAGGAGAGGTTCCATACACCCTCCTACATCCTGACATGCCAACATCATTGGAAGATTTGCAAAAGAGTTGGATACAGCTCAAGGAGGAACGTAATACTTTTGAAGCCAACTTCTACGCCAGTGAGAAGAAGGTTTTGGAACTTACTCGTCGACTTCACGAAGAGCAGAATCTCAACGCCTACATCGCACCAAAGAGGATGTGCAACGTCTTTTTACATTAATATTTTTTTGTAATATTTTGCCCATGGGGCATTTATGTACTAACAAATTCTTCTTATCAATATGACGTGCGTTCTTTTTTGTTTACAACAAATTTGAATTTCTGAATCCTTGAATGCATTACATGAATAAAATATCATTCATCATATGCATAAACAGGTCCTCACACCAGGTTTCCTTATCTTTCTATTGTTTATTTCAGCAAGATGGATATAGAGCAGACTGTCAAAGATCTGCAAGCATAGAATTTGCAGTTCCAACAACTCCTCATGACCTTGGCAAAGGGTCAAGAGGAACTTAAAGCACTGTTAGAGAAAGAGAAGGAAAAAGAAAAGAAGAAAAATAAAAGAGCGGGTGTAGCTACTTTGGGAAAAAGGTTTGAGAACCAGGCTAGAAGAGTCCCCGATTTCCCCTCAACGTATGACGAAGGGGTTGGTAAAGGAAAGGGAGTTGCAATGCTCTCTGAGTCTGAAGCTGAAGAAGAAGAAGAAGAGGAGGAGGAAGATTACTCTGAGCAGCAGTACCCTCCTACGGACGATAAGTATAAGAATCTGGAAGATCGGCTGGCAGCCATGGAGGTACAAAGAGTACCTGGGATGGATTTCGAAGAACTAGGGTTGGTTGTTGGGATTGTTATTCCCACTAAATTCAAAGTGCCTACATTTGATAAATACGACGATTTGTCATGTCCGAAGATGCATCTACGGTCCTACGTCAGAAAGATCCAACCTCACTCTTCGGATAAGGATCTATGGGTCCACTTTTTTCAAGATAGTTTGTCGGGTACGCAATTGGACTGGTTCTATCAACTTGAGAGATCTAATGTACATAACTGGGAGGATTTGGCTGATTCTTTCTACCGACAATACCAATATAACGCAAATTTAGTGCCTACTCGTACTCAATTATAGAGTATGGGTATGGTCTATAATGAAGGCTTTAAGGAGTATGCCCAGAAGTGGCGGGATTTGGCTGGAAGGGTGCAGCCACCATTGTCTGATAGAGAGTTGGTTGATATGTGTTTGGGGACCCTGTCAGGTCCATTCTTCAATCACCTGATCGGGAGCTCATCTGAAGGGTTCACCGAATTAATTCTGACAGGTGAAAGGGTCGAAGCTGGCATTAAGAGCGGTAAAATTCAGAAGGATGCATCTGCTTCCACCGCTATCAAGAAGACCTTCCCAGCCAAGAAAGAGGCTTCTGCTGTTTACTCCCAGAGAAATCAAGGAAGAATGGAGCGCCAACCAGCGGTGGGGGATGTGATGATCCAAAACTCCTCAGCCAATCAACCTCAAAGCAGTCAACCCAGATCTAACCAAACCAGGGTGGAAAGGCCACAAAGGCAATTCACCCGGATCAATATGAGACATGCTCAGGTTCTCCCTCATCTGTTAAAGTTAAACCTTACAAACTTGAAAGAGGCGCCAAAGAACCCAAATACCTCTTCTCCCTTTTATCATTCAAATGCAAAGTGTGCCTATCATTCGGACAGTGTGGGGCTCGACACCAACAACTATTGGGCCCTTAAAAACAAGATCCAAGATTTAATAGATGCTAAGGAGGTGGAGTTTGATGCCCCCGAGAAACCTAATGTGATATCCGCTCCTATGCCAAAACATGGTCATAATGTTCATGCTATTGTAGAAGATATTCATGTTACTTCCGTTGATGACCTAATGACTCCATTTCCAGTAATCAAGATGAATCTGTTGAAAGCCGGGATTTTCCCAGGTTGTGGAAAAGATTATTACCTTTGTTTGACCTTGCAATCTGACTGTCCGTTGTTGAAGTCAGGCATCCAACGCCTGATGGATACTCAAGAAATCCTCTTTAAGAAAACTCCTGTTACTCATGTTACTCCTGTTACTCCAATCAATGATGTTGCTATAATCACCATTTTCGAAAATCTTTCCAAGGTCTCCAAAAGACCAGTTAAGATTACACCCGATCCAAAGTGTGTACCTCTGAAGATTACTATGCCGGGGCCTATCCCATATAATTCCAACGAGACAATTCTGTGGAATTATGGAGGAGAGATCTTCTATCACGGCGTTAAGCAGATTGAATCAGTGAAAGAGAATTCCGATGAAGAAACTCCTGACATAGGAAATATTGCGGGGACAAGTAAGATCATTAGTAGTGGAAGAATCTTCTCTCCGGAGATTGCTCCTCCAAAGGCAATCTTCGGACCCTCAAGTTCTCCTGTGCCAGTCAAGATATCCGTACGAAGTCCAGTTATTGAAGAAATTGTTACTCCCGAAGCTATACCCTCTGCTGTTACTGCTGATAAAGGTAAGGGGATCCAAGAAGCGCCCGTCAGGACGAGGGATCAGACTTTGGTTATCCCCGAGACCACCCAAAAGGAAATGGAGGAGATTTTAAAGATAATTAAGAAAAGCGACTATGATGTCGTAGAGCATCTGGGGCAAACCCCTTCAAAAATATCTATGCTAGCTCTATTGCTCTGCTCTGAGGCTCATGCCAAAGCCTTGATCAAATTCCTGAAGACGGCACACGTGCCACAAGAAACTTCTGCGGATCAGTTTCAAGAGTATGTAGCTAGCCTTACAGCTGACAATGGTCTTGGCTTCTCTGACGCTAATCTAACATCTAAGGGAAGAAAGCATAATGATGCGCTGCATGTTTCGGTAAAGTGCAGAGGGACCACACTTGCTCACGTTCTGGTTGATACCGGGTCATCTTTAAACGTCCTACCAAAGAAAGCATTGGACAGACTAGATTGTGAAGGTTTGACTCTAAAGCCCAGTAATATCATTGTTAGAGCCGTCGACGGTTCTAAGCGGATGGTTCACAGAGAGGTGGACATCCCAATTAAGGTGGGAAAGGAAATTTTCAACTCTACATTTTATGTGATGGACATCCGTCCTTCATATTCATGCTTATTAGGAAGGCCATGGATCCACAATGTTGGGGCAGTCACTTCTTCTCTACACCAGATGCTCAAATACCCAGTCCAGGGTAAAATCATAACAGTTCATGGTGAGGAGGAGTATATGATAAGCCACCTTAACTCTTTCCGCTACGTGGAGTTAGATGGTGAATTCATAGAAACACCTTTCCAACACTTTGAAGAGGTTTCTCCTGAAGTTGCGGTAGTCAAGACAACGACTGTTGTGCCCATCATTACCAAACCTATGTCCCGGATGTCATCCCTTAAAGATGCGGAGGTTGTAATCAAGGAAGGAGGAAGCACGGTATGGGGTCAACTACCAGATTTTTCTCATAACACAGATAGGTTTGGTTTAGGTTTCACTGCTGTTAGCCAGAAGGCTGTGCGTCGCTCCCGGGCTGGAGGACCGCCACTGAAAATCACTCATCATGGAGTTCATGCTTTGGAAGATGTTGAAGATGAGAGCAATTTTGAAGATTGGATCTTTCCAAACATTGAAGGAGGATTGAACAACTGGGAGGCGAAAGACTTCGTTCCCATTACTTTCATCAATCAGTAATTTATCTTTTGAACATTTCCTGTTTGGTCTGTATTAATTATTAAACAATTTGTACACTCTTTTCGCCTTATGCCTTACCCGGGGCATATAGGTCCATTTGTAAGGGTTTTGATTCTTCATTTCATATGCCATTTTTAATGAATCATGGACGTTTTCACATATAAACTTTTGTGTTCATTTTCTTTCTTTTTACATTTTATTTGTTTAAAGGTGGCTATCCCTTACACACACCCACACTCACAAAATGCAGGTACCCATCCACTCCGGATTCCATGGGTAACAATTCTGCTATAGCCTTCAGTGACTCTGAAGATCTGGTCAATCATGCCGAATACGAAGGTGATGAAGACTGTGAAGTTCCTGGAGAGTTGGCTAGACTTCTACAACAGGAAGAAAGGGTTATTCTGCCCCATGAAGAGTTGTTAGAGACTATCAATTTGGGTACTACCGAAGACAGAAAAGAGGTTAAAGTGGGTGCCAACCTAAAGCCAAATGTCAAAGAGCACTTAGTTCAGCTGTTGAATGAATATGTTGAGATCTTCGCCTGGTCCTATGAAGACATGCCGGGACTGGATACAGATATTGTGGTTCACCGTCTCCCTACAAGAGAAGACTGTCCACCAATCAAACAGAAAGTCCACCGAATGAGGCCCGATATGTCTGAAAAGATCAAAGCTGAAGTGATGAAGCAGTTCAATGCTGGCTTTCTTGCTGTTACTTCCTATCCACAATGGGTTGCTAACATTGTGCCTGTGCCTAAGAAGGATGGCAAAGTTAGAATGTGCGTGGACTATAGAGATTTAAATAGGGCTAGCCCTAAAGATGACTTTCCACTACCACACATTGACATCTTGGTTGACAACACAGCTCAACATAAGGTATTCTCTTTCATGGATGGATTTTTGGGATACAACCAGATCAAAATGGCCCCCGAAGACATGGAGAAGACTACTTTTGTTACGCAGTGGGGTACCTTCTGCTATAAAGTGATGCCATTCGGACTGAGGAATGCTTGGGCAACCTATCAGCAAGCCATGGTAGCTTTATTTCATGACATGATACATCATGAGATCGAAGTCTACGTAGACGACATGATAGCCCGTTCATAGACAGAAGAAGAACACCTCGACCATCTGCAAAAGCTATTTTTCAGGTTAAAGGAGTACGAGCTCAGACTGAACCCTAGCAAGTGCACTTTCGGAGTCCGGTCTGGTAAACTTCTGGGATTCATCGTCAGTAACAAAGGCATCAAGGTTGATCCTTCCAAAGTCAATGCTATACAAGAAATGCCTGCCCCTCGCACTGAGAAGGAGGTCAGAGGTTTTTTGGGACGCCTAAACTACATTGCAAGGTTCATCTCTCACCTAACATCTACCTGTGAACCAATCTTCAAGTTGTTGAAGAAAGATCAAGTGGTTAAATGGAATGATGACTGTCAAGTTGCTTTCGATAAGATCAAGGAGTATTTGCTGGAACCTCCTATCTTGATGCCACCCGTTGAAAGAAGGCCTTTAATCATGTATCTGACTGTCTTAGATAATTCAATGGGGTGCGTACTGGGCCAACATGACGAGTCTGGCTGAAAAGAGCATGCCATTTATTACCTTAGCAAAAAGTTTACCAACTGTGAGACCCGATACTCACTGCTCGAGAAAACTTGCTGCGCTTTGGTATGGGCTTCTCGCCGGCTAAGGCAGTATATGTTAACACATACCACTTTGCTGATTTCTAAAATGGATCCGATCAAATACATCTTCGAAAAGCCTGCTTTATCCGGAAGAATCGCTATATGGCAGATGATCCTCACCGAATATAATATACAATACACGACCCAAAAAGCTATAAAGGGGAGTGTGCTAGCCGATCATCTGGCCCATCAAGCCGTCGAAGATTACCAATCCATGAGGTTCGACTTTCCCGATGAGGATATCATGACTTTGGATAACATTGAAGAGAACATACCGTATGACGGACCTCAACAAGGATCTCGATGGACTCTGTACTTTGATGGTGCCTCCAACGCACTTGGGAACGGTATCGGCGCGGTACTTATCTCTCCAGAAGGTTGGCATACACCTTTCACTGCTAGACTCTGCTTCAGCTGCACCAAGAACATGGCCGAGTATGAAGCTTGTATCTTTGGTCTCAAGGCCGCTATTTATTTGGGAATCAAATCTCTGATTGTATTTGGGGACTCAGCTTTGGTTATCAGTCAAATGAGAGGAGAGTGGGATACTAAGCACCCTAACCTCATCCCTTACAAAGAACATGTCCTGACATTATTACCATATTTCGAGAAGATTACCTTCGAGCACTTCCCGCGAGAAGAGAATCAGTTAGCAGATGTGCTAGCTACAATGTCATCCATGTTTAAACTTAACTGGGATAATGAGGCTCCCCAAATCACCGTCGAGCGAATGGACGAACCTGCACATTGCCACGAGATTAATACCGAAGAAGTAGTGGACCGGCCTTAGTTTCATGACGTCAAAAGTTATCTCGAAGCACAAGAATACCCTGAAGGAGCTTCAGTCAATGACAAAAAGTTCTTAAGAAGGTTCGCTGCCAAGTTCTTTCTGAGCAATGGTATCCTATACAAGTGCAATCTTGATTGTGTCCTACTCCGTTGCGTGGACAAGGTTGAAGCTGAGCAGATTATGGATGAACTACATAATGGCACCTTTGGCACCCACTCAAGTGGTCATATGATGGCTAAGAAGATTCTACGGGCAGGCTACTACTGGTCTACCATGGAAGCTGATTGTCATCAACACTCCCGTACTTGTCACAAATGCCAAATCTATGCTGACAAGGTACATATTCCTCCAGTTCCTCTCAATGTCTTAACAGCTCCTTGGCCATTCGCGATGTGGGAAATCGACATGATTAGAGAGATCAAGCCTACTGCATCTAATGGACACCGTTTCATCCTGGTGGCCATTGATTACTTTACCAAGTGGGTCGAAGCAGCTTCCTTCGCCTCCGTCACAAAGAATGTGGTTTCCCGCTTCATCAAGAAGAACCTCATATGCCGGTACGGTATCCCCGACAGGATCATCACTGACAATGGTACAAATTTGAACAATACTATGATCACCGCTCTGTGTGAGCAGTTCAAGATTCAACATCACAATTCATCTCCCTATCGGCCTAAGATGAACGGTGTTGTCGAAGCAGCGAACAAAAATATCAAAAAGATCATTCAAAAGATGACAGTAACCTACAAGGACTGGCACGAGATGTTACCGTTTTCTCTACACGGGTACTGTACCACGGCACGCACTTTAACTGGGGAAACCCCTTTTTCTTTGGTGTATGGCATGGAAGCTGTTTTACCTATGGAAGTTCAGATTCCTTCCTTGAGAATCATGAAGGATGTTGGTTTGAGTGAAGACGATTGGATTCAGACCCGGCTTGATCAACTTAACTTGATTGACGAGAAGCGACTTACCGCTGTTTGCCATGGTCAGGCGTATGATCAAGGCCTTCAACAAGAAAGTCAAGAGACAAATATATCATGTCGGGGACCTTGTAATCAAGCGAATCATCTTGCCGCAAAGTGATCCCAGGGGCAAATGGACCCCTACTTACGAAGGACCATTTGTGATCAAAAACATCTTTTCTGGTGGGGCATTGATCCTGACCACCATGGACGGCGATGACCTACCGCACTCTGCAAACGCGGACATGGTCAAAAGATACTACGCATAAACAACCCGACAAGTTGAAAACCCGAAAGGGCGACTTGGGCAAAAATGGGCATCCCGGTGAATCGAAAACCCGAAAGGGTGGTTCAGGCAAAAATTAGGGATAAATAAAAAATATGTACACCCGACAAGTTGAAAACCCGAAAGGGCGACTTGGGCAAAAAAGGGTTTCCCGGTGGATCGAAAACCCGAAAGGGAGGTCCAGGCAAAAGTTAGGGAATTAAAGCGTATGACTATGTCTCGTCAGATCACTTTAAGGACAATTTCTTCACCGACAAAGCTCCGGGCTTCTGATCAACCTAATCAACATCGAACGAGGCAACGAATGGGCAAGATACTCAGAGTTACGAAGGCTATAGCAGAATGGGAACCCCATGGAATTGTTACACATAGCCATCTTTCTTTGTATAAAATTTTTCTCATTTTTATGACAACATGCTCTCTTACTAGGATGTTTGTCTCCCTTGTACAAAATACTTACACAAAGTTAATATAAATATACTTCAAAGTGCAGAAATTTGTTTGCCTTTTCTTTCTTTTTACACTTGTGTTTTATTTGAAAACGTCCAATGATTTATTAAATGAGCATATGCATTTGAATATAATCACTGCTTACAAATAAAACGAAATGAGAAAGAATAATTACTGATAGGTTAAAAGTATAGGAAAACGTCTTTAGGCTATTCCAGAAGAAATCCCCTGCAGTACATCATCCAGATCCTCAACAAAGTTAAAGCCTTGAAATACATATCCCCAGCGGAGTTAAGTTTCAGAATCCAGTTTCTAAACTCCCAATCCATAGTGGATCCAGCAAACTTTGAACTGCAAACCCTCAGCAAAGATAAAACTTTCTTCCCCAACGGAGTCCAAAACTTCAAACCTTAAACCCCCAGTAGATTGGCATACAACCCAAGCCCTTGAGAACTCTTCAACAGAATAAACGTTCTCCCCACAGAGTTATTTCCCAGCAGAACGAAGATTCTCATTCTCATTTCTCCAGTTGAAGCCTCCCAGGTTTTAATTCCCCAGTAGAGATCGTCAGAGTTTTCCTTATTTCCCAGGAAAATCATGAAGGATTCTCACATCCCCACAAGTCACCAAGGATTTATTTTCCCCGACAACAGTCAAAGATTTCATTATCTCCATCTATCAAGGATTTATTTTCCTCGGCAAGACAACTAATCAGCTTACATGCGCATCCATTACATTCATATATCATAAACATTGATAAAGCACATTTTATTGCATCATACATGTCATGCAACATAACTTTATGTTTTAGCTAACATTTTACCTTTTTCAGGATAAGATTAAAAGCTACCTTTAACAAATGTTCAAAGATTTCAGATACAGTACAGATACACCCCAGACACGGCGGTCATTCTACCACTCATTCAGATCTCTTATTTAAATACATTATGGATACACCCCAGACACGAAGGTCATTCTATTACTCATTCAGAATTCAACAATCAGATACAGACTAGATACGCTCCAGACACGGAAGCCTTTCTATTTCTCATTCAGATTCAACTATCAACTTCAGGTTCAGATACACTCCAGATATGGAAGTCATTCTGTCACTTGTCTAGATCCCAGTTATAGTACGGATACACTCCAGAAATGGAAGTCATTCTGCTACTCATACAGATCTCAACTTTAGATACAGTCTAGATACGCTCTAGACACGGTAGCCATTCTGTCACTCATTCAAACCTATTCCCCAGCCCAGAGATACTCCAGACACGGATGTCTTTATGTCGCTTATTCAGATTTCAGAATTCGGATACAATACAGATACACTCTAGACGCGACAGTCATTCTGATATTCATTCAAACGTCAAATATAGTTACATCTCGGATACGCTCCAGACGCGGACGCCATTCCTTTGCTCATACGAATCCAATCTCCAGATACAACTCAGATACGTTCCAAATATGGATACCAATCTGGTGTTCATTCTCCTGATTTTCAACAAACAAGTCTTGGATGGAATCTTTAATCCCATCTCCATCAAGATTCTACCATCTCCAAATGGCACCTTTAAGCCCATTCCCCCAGCTACATTTTGACGAGTGCAAATTTACGGGCACTCTAGTATCCAATCATCGTTTACCTTCGAGTCACGAAAGGCAAACTTGCCAATCTAACTCTTCAGGTTCAAGAAGATTGAACAGGGACAGCTGTTGTACCCCAAAATTTTACCTCTCATCTTATCAATATTTCCCCTCACAAGACTCCTTGAACTCCAGACAGGATTAGGGTTTTGCTCTACTCAAGACATCTCCTTGCACTGATGACCTAAATTAGGGTTTGAGTTTGCACAGGGATTTTTGGACTTTCAATGCTCAAAGTGACTTTCATACTTCATGTTGGACTTACAAGATTACCTCTACCAAGTTTCAAGCCTTGAATTAAATTTTTGCCCAGTCCATTGGACAG
The DNA here is from genome assembly GCA_948472305.1 of Vicia faba. NCBI lineage: Eukaryota > Viridiplantae > Streptophyta > Magnoliopsida > Fabales > Fabaceae > Vicia > Vicia faba. Next base: position 545,025,147 of record OX451735.1, read on the forward strand.
TTGGCCTAGAAATCAACTGTATTGGGGGGAAAGTCAACTGTGGCCAATTTACAGTCAAACCTCACAATTTTTGATCCACATCTACATTATAGACTCATATGGACCATTTGATCAAGATTGGACCACAACTCCTCAAGAAATTTGATCAGATCACCAAAAGGGCAAAATGGTCATTTTTAGAGTTTTGACTGCAGAAGGGCAATATCTGACTTTTGACCTAGACAATGGCAAATTGGGTTCAAGCATGGACTCAAGGACTCAATGGAATCATTTTGACCTATTCACAAGATTTAAAAGATCCCAAATGCATTGGATTGACAAATGAATTTTCCAGTCAACTAATCAAAATTTGACTGTACACTGAAAAGTCAAACTTTGACTTTTTGGTCAAAATCAAGTGCCAAGGATCATTTTTCATCAAGATGTGTCAAAACATGAAACTTGTTCATCAAGAAACCCAATTTTGCAAATTAGGGTTTAAAGTTGAAAATTTTCATAACTTAGAATTTTTCTAAGTTATGAAATTTCCTTAATTTTTCCCAACTTTGCCCAATATTTTCACCATGATTCAATTGGATTCAAACAAAACTTCAAACATGAAAGTTGTAGTCCTCCACAAAGTATACATCTTTGATTCACAAAGTTTTCCAAAAAGACGCTTGGATCTCAAGTTATGATTTTTGGAACAAGGGTCCATGAAACTTTTAACTTAGTGAAATTTTGCCCTAGTGTAGGTAGGATTTTGGCCTATCTTCATGACCATTTTTCACATAGTTCCACTTGGGATATCAAATTTCATTTCAAAAATGGATTTTATAGCTTTTTGCAAGCTTTCCAAAATGTTCAAGAACTCTCCAAAATCATTTGTGGTTAGTGAGAATCGAAAGCTTGAAGTTGGCAAAAACTCACTTTTGATCCATGGCATGTTCATATTGATACAAGTTGCAAAATCTAATCAGCTTGCTTTGCACTAGATTACAGGTCTCAAACCCCTTCCATAATCAATAATTAAATTCAAATCCATTGGTCTAAGGCTTTGTTTTGGTCATTAGAAGATTATACAATAGATTAATCCTTAAATAGTAAAAGGTAACATTGCCATTTTTGTCCAAATCTTGCTTTATGTCAAATTGAATCCTTGAGCCTTGAGCAAGATCTGGTACTGCACACAATATCCACCAACTTGAGGGGCCAAGATCATAGAGTACAAGAGGATAGATAGCCTGTACAGGCCTGTCTTGCATCATGGTTCACTTTTGCTTCAAAACCAAGAAACTTGTCAAATATCACACAACTTGAACATGAGAAAGAACCAACTTTTGCAAGCCTTTGAGACAAGTTTCACACATTGTATTGAACCTAAAACACGAGCCTTTGAGTCCTGAACCCTCCCATAGCACAAAATCACCTTCCATTGGCAAAACAGGGCAGCTTCTGCATCTTGAGTTTTACCTCACAAGTTGCTCGTGCGTTTTGCCCCAAACCTGTTCAAACACCTTCCATACAACCTATCCAAGTTATCCCAACCCTTAAACACTGACTGTAACTCCCTTTACAAGGTTTGCCATTTTTGATTTCAGCTTGTGCAGGTTGAATTATGTAGGCTTGTTCAAGCACATTCAAGGCAAGCTAGGCATTAGGGAAGGTCAGAGGAAGTTCAAGCAAGCTCCCAAACATCTCATGCCTCACCGAAAAGCTCCACATTGCCATACACGAAGTCAACTAAAACAGGTTTTTGTCAACTTCCTATCTCTCTATTTAGGAATAATTAGGCTTAGGTTTATGAATTAAAAATGTAGTATTCATAGCCATGAAGCTGTACATATGCTCAATTTTCATTTTAATTAAGCATGCTAAGAGAATTTGATCCATGAACTTCCTGAAAAAATTAGGTTAGGATTTAGGGCTAGAGAAATTCTCTCTGGTCTTTGAGAGTTAGAATAAGTTCTTTACATGGTTGGATTCGTCTTGAAAAATGCTACAACTTTGATGTTTTGAGTATTTAATTATTGTTTATTTATTATTTGTACCAATTATTCAATTCGGATGTAATAGTAATATTATGGTTTTATTTTCTTGCAAATATCCCCCATTCAAAATTGTATCCCCCTACCCATATCCAATGTTGTAATAGTGTAGATTTATTTTACGCATTTAAGCTTTCAATTATGCCATGGTTAGAGATTAGGGTTTGTATGCAAAAATCCAAAATCAAACAAATAGCTTGACTAATACAAAGACAAAAAGCATGAAAAATGACAACACAATGCACACTTGCACCCTTAGGGTTTCATCCACTTGTTGCCTTTAACTTGGCCATGTTATGCATGTTGAGTACTTTGGCAAAACAAAAACAAAACAAAAGATCATAGTCCCTCGATGACGCTAACTTGGTTGCCTAAACAAAATGATCTAGTCCCTCAAAAATTTGCTAAAGATACTTGGCAATATTGCTATCATGGTCAATATGATGACCCGCGCCTGTCCCATTTAATATCCTAATACAAGGTTGTTTACCAAATGCAATGGTAAAATAACACTGTCAAAAGGGTTAAAAATGTGTAGGAAAGATCTTTGAGTAAAATAGGGTAGATAACTCTTAGTTACTTGATCAAAACTTGCAAAACATCGTTGTTATTTTCAAACACACCTCATAACACAATTTCAAAACATTTCCCAAAATCAAACTTTCAAAACATTGAAATATCTTTTCAAAAGACAATACACCTTTGTATACATTCAAACAAGAATCATTACAAAGGTTGCCACAACGATGGCCTCTTTTCAAAACATTTTTCAAAACCACACACAAAGCACCATTTCAAACAATTGGAAAAGCAAAGCAAGTGATCTAAACAAGTAACTAAGAGCCCATGGAAAACCATGGATGAAAAGGGTGCTTGCACCTTCCATTTTCATAATCTACTCCCCGAACCCAAGAAAACATCTCAAAGGTCTTTCCTGTGCTTTTTGACCTTTCCTTTGGATAAAATAAAAAGTCGGTGGTGACCCTTGCTAAACCGAAACATTTGCAAACACAAAATGCAAAACCTCAAGTCAGTTCTCCCACCGTATCACAATAGGTTTCTCATCTTCTTCGCTGTTTATTTCGGTAAAAATGTATTCTGAATAAAGCATCAAGGACCTTCAGGCACAAAACGCCCACTTCCAGCAAATGTTCATAAATATGGCAAAAGGGAAGGAGGATCTGAAAGCCCTCATCCTGAAATAGAAAAAGAAAAAGAAGAAGGCTGTCGATATTCTGAATATAGGCAGAAGGTTTAGAGGGTCGTTGAAGCAACAAGTTGATCTGACCTCTTCATTCAAGGAAAGGGAGAATCAAGAAGAAGAGACAAGGGAGAAAGATCCCAATCCTGAAGTTTATGACAATGATACCGACTACAATGATGAGCAGTATCCTCCCACTGAGGATAAATACAAGCAGTTCGAAGATCGCTTGAGTGCTATGGAGGTCCAGAGGATACCTGGGTTGGATTTCGAAGAATTGGGATTGGTGTCAGAAGTGGTCATCCCGCAGAAGTTCAAAGCTCCAATTTTTGCAAAGTATGATGGGGTATCCTGCCCAAAACTCCATCTCCGCTCTTATGTCAGAAAGATCTAGCCCCACACCGCTGATAGAAATTTGTGGGTTCACTTCTTTCAAGACAGTCTGTCAGGGACTCACCTTGAATGGTTCTATCAACTAGAGAGAGCCAATGTCCGAAATTGGGAAGATCTGGCTGCTGCTTTCTATAAGCAGTATCAATACAACACCGACCTTGCTCCTACGCGTACTCAACTCTAGAGTATGTCCATGGGGGCAAGTGAAGGCTTTAAAGACTATCCTCAGAAGTGGAGAGACTTGGCTGGAAAAGTCCAACCCATGTTGTCTGATAGGGAGTTGGTTGATATGTTTCTGGGGACGCTATCTGGTCCATTCTTTAATCATTTGATCGATAGCTCGTCAACGGGTTTCACCGAGCTGATTTTGATTGGAGAAAGAGTAGAAGTTGGGATTCGGAGTGGTAAGATCCAGAAAAATACCTCTTTGAGTACAGAGAAGAAGTCATTTGGTGGCAAGAGGGAAGCCAATGTTGTGCACAGTCATAAGGGGCGTAGTAAGGCAGACTACCACCAATCTGTTGGGGCAATGTTGATCTCTAATTCGGCACGCGCACAACGACCACAACAACGAAACAATCAGCCAAGGGTGGAAAGACCTCAAAGGCAGTTCACCCAAATCAACATGCCATTGTCACAAGCATTGCAACACATGTTGAAGATGAATCTGATTACGGTGATAAACCCTCATCCGAACCCTAAGACTTTTTCTCCTAACTACAACCCGGATGCAAGGTGTGCTTATCATTCTGGTAGCCCGGGGAACGATACTAACAATTGTTGGGCACTGAAATACAAGATTCAGAATATGATTGACGCCAAGGAGATCTAATTCGACCCTCCTGAGACTCCCAACGTGATCACTTCTCCCTTTCCAAAACATGGCTAGGATTGAAAACATTTTTGTTCATTTGAATTCCGAAGTTGTATTTTCTTTGCTTATTCGAACAATTATTGTCATGTAAAACTTTAGTATTTCATTAATGCATTACATATGTCTGTCTTGAATTAATTTGTTTTCATTATGCTTAAATTTCTTTATATTTCCTTTTCGTGATATTCAACTCTCGACTAAAAAATTGTAAGCCTTTAGAGGGAGGATGACAAAAATGATACCACAATCTCTACGGTATGCTTTTGAACAAACCCTGCTAACGATGCACAGGCATTTTTTTTCAAACCCCAAACAGTGGAGTTATAAGGAAGATAATCCCTAGTCAACCTCTTTGAGCCAAAGAAGTAGGAGTTTTTCTTTCACACTAATTAAAACCCTTAATCACAACCTGGGGCAGGATAGTTTTCTCAGTTAATCCAGGTGCACAATGAATGGCATCGAAGACGTCTTTCCAAAACAAAAGACGGTGATGGTTCCCTATAATCGTCAAGACAGGAAGTCATTATCTCTCGAAATAAAAGCCCATTAAGTCAAAACCTATGAAGGAGACTTAAGAAAAAAACTAGGGTATCCCGCTGACTGTAATCACAAAAAGAAACAGTCCAGGAAAAAGACAGGGATAATAAAGTCAAAAAGAAAGAGGTCCTACAAACCCTCAACAAAAATGACTGCATATTCAAAATAAACAGTCAGTATCCGAACCATCACTGGAATATCAGAGCAAAGACTCAAATGGGATCTAAATGCATAATTAACTAAGTATAGGATCGAAGAACATCACGAATAACGGGTGGGTACAAATAAATTTTGAGCCTTTATCCTTTGTTTCTTGAACCGTGAACCAGGCCACGTTATAACCCTTAAAAGTCCTAGCTGAAGCATGGGTTAGTTCGAAAGTATATTGTTACAAAAGGTATCCTGACTCCTATAAGGTTTGCTATAAATCCTGAGTTGACATCACACTTTTACAAAAAAAAACTTGTTTTACTAAAAAATGAATTTTCAAACTTCAAGACAGACATAAGCTTTGCATTCTTAAAATAATATTGTTTGCATATGACTATTTGTTCAACAGCAGAGAAATTCGCATAACGAATATCTAGTGAACAAAAACCTTCTCAATAAAAAGGATCATCTCAAGTGGAAAAACACTTCCAACCAAGGGGCAGGGCATGACCATTGTCCATCATCTGGGGCAGTCAAGTCAAGATTCAAGGAATCTCTCAAAGATGCCAAATAGCCAGGGGCATACCTCCATCTGAATCCCGTGGGGCATTGGGCATGAATTCCAGCAACAAATCTTGTACGATCAAATGAACATCTTCTGGTAGTGTGGCAACACTTACTACTATGGACAGTGACAATTCTCCGTATTCGGTGAACATGGACATAGTCATAAAATACTACGCAAGAACAAACACCCGCTAGGTTGACTGGCCTAGAAAAAAATAAGGGCATCCCGGCGAGCCAAAAGGGTTCGGGCAAAAATTAGAGATAAAAACAAAAAAGATATGTACACCCGGAAAGTCGAAAACTTGAAAAGGCGGCTTGAGCAAAAAAGGGTATCCCGGTGGACTGAAAACCCGAAAGGGAGGTCTAGGAAAAAGTTAGGGATTTGAAGCATACGACTATGTCCCGTCATCTTATCATTTTCTTATCAATAGAAGACTTATCATCCTGATCAGCATCCACAAAGCCTCTGTGGGTACTATCTCCAGCAGGTACAGGGGCAGAAAAGTCCTGATGCAAAGTCATTGTCGTATCCTCAGCATACGACCCTGTGACATCTACACTCCCCACAGAGTAGAGGCAACTAAAGCTTTGACATCGGCTTCCCAAAATAGGAGCTACGTTCCCCAGCAAAGTTCCTTCAGAGAATCGACATCTATATTTCTCAACCGAATTTCATAATCGCAAGCGGTTCGTAAAGTTGTCTCCCAAGCAGAGTTTATTTCTCAATACATAAGCTCAATCCCTAACAGATTTTATTCCTCTGGCTACGAAAGTTCATCCCCCAGCAGAGTTTATCTCTCCAAATCGGCAAGATCTTCCAGTAAAGCATCTCCTCTCTCAAACAGAGTTATTCCCCCCCGCAGAGTTGTTCTCAAGCAGAGTCTCTCCTCGACAGAATATCCGTAAACAAGGGGCAAATCCCAAACATAGTCATCTCCGGTTCACCATCCCCAGTGGAAGTAGAAGAACCACTTTTCTATGACGGTCAGGAACTCAATTTCCGTTACTCTTCAGCGGCGGTTAGGGATTTATTTTCCCACTCAGATATGTCACAATAGCATGTCATGTTCATATACCATGACGTGCGCATACATATTGCATACAACATAGTCTCATTTATTTTGAGAACGTCATCATACAATGCATTTCATGTATCATATACGATTAATCATGTACCTTTTCAGGAAAGATGGTTATCATCAACAACTTCCAGCAAGTTCAAGATTAGCTCCTGAAACTAGACAGAGTAATTATCTACGTGATCAAATGCAGTTTTACGCGGGTTCGTCACGAAGCAATCTTACACAGGTTTCTCCTAAATGCAGCTTCACACGGGTTTATCCTGAAAAATCTTACACGGGTCCTTTCTCATACATTTCCTTCTGAAGTTTTGCATGAGCTTATCACAAAGTAACCTTACCTAGGTTCCTCCTGAAGTTTTACATGAACTTATCACAAAGTAACCTTACCCAAGTTCCTCCTGAAGTTTTACACGAACTCATCCCAAAGTAACCTTACCCAGGTTCCTTCTGAAGTTTTACACGAACTTATCACAAAGTAACCTTACCCAGGTTCCTCCTGAAGTTTTACACTAACTCATCCCAAAGTAACCTTACACAGGTTCCTTCTGAAGTTTTACACGAACTTATCACAAAGTAACCTTACACAAGTTCCTCTTGAAGTTTTACACAAACTTATCTCAAAGTAACCTTACCTCGGTTCATTCTAAAGTTTTACACGAACTTATCACAAAGTAACCTTACCCCAGGTTCCTCTTGAAGCTTTACACAAACTTAGCCCAAAGTAACCTTACCCAGGTTCCTGCCGAAGTTTTACACAGACTTATCCCGAAGTAACCCTACCCAGGTTCCTCCTAAAGCCCTACACAGGCTCGCCACGAGCAACCTTACCCAGGTTCCTTCTCAATTCAGATGCAATTTTACCCAAACTCCTCACAAAGCAACCTTACCCAGGTTCCTTCTCAGTTCAGATGCCATTTTACCCAAACTCCTCAGAAAGTAACCTTACCCAGGTTCCTTCTCAACTCAGATGCAGTTTTACCCAAACTCCTCACAAAGCAACCTTACCCAGGTTCATTCTCAATTCAGATGTAGTTTTACCCAAACTCCTTACAAAGCAACCTTACCCAGGTTCCTTCTCAGTTCAGATGCAGTTTTACCCAAACTCCTCACAAAGCAACCTTACCCAGGTTCCTTCTCAGTTCAAATGCAGTTTTACCCAAACTCCTCACAGATCAACCTTACCCAGGTTCCTTCTCGGTTCAGATGCAGTTTTACCCAAACTCCTCACGAAACAACCTTACCCAGGTTCCTTCCTATAAACCCTACTATCCAGGTTCCTTCTCATAACCTTACCATCCAGGTTTCTTTTCTCTTATCTCCAGACAGCAGTCCACAAAATTGTAAGACCTGGACCTGGTCAAACCCGATTGGTTTTGCATTTCCCCACTAAGTCGTGGTGCAGCCTGTACACTGACCAGATATGCAGTTCACCTCCGAAGTTAATTCCCTAGTAGAGTAACGGATAACTGAAGCTCCTAAAATTCTATTTCTCCCAATACAGATACCAACATTCCTCAGCAGATTCCTCCTCAACGACAGGAGCATGGACTCTCATCGAAGGAATGTCTCAGGAAATCAACATCCTCTAGATGGCATCTTTAAGCCCATCTCCAACGGTACTCTGTCACATCTTAGATGACATCTTTAAGCCCATCTCTGACAATTCTCTAGAAACTTCCAAATGGCATCTATAATCCCATTCTCGATATCACAAATCAAGTATCACTTCATGTGAGTGCAAATTTCTGGGCACTCTAGTGTTCAATCATCTTCCACCTTCAGATCACGAAAGACAGACGAGCCAATCTACATCCTCAGGTTTAAGAAGATTGAACAGGGTCAGCTGTTGTACCCCAAAATTTTCCCTCTCATTTTACTCAAAACATACTCCTAGAGATCCTCAATTTGCTCAAGTTTGCCCAAGAGTTGACCAGACAAACTCTCTCCTAAGGCAGTGTGTCTCAAATTAGGGTTTCCACTTTCATCAAGATGTGTGGATCACAAAGGCCCAAAATGCTCTCCAAGGCCCTAATATGTTCCCAATATTCTCCATGTCAAGTATCATGCCTTGCACAAGAAGTTTGCTCAGTCAACTACTCAGATGCTTGAGAATCGACTATATTAGCTCAAAAGTCAATTGTGGCCCACATATAGTCAAACTTCAAGATTTTTGGTCAACATCAACATTGTGAAGAGATATCCATCATTTTATCAAGGCTGGATCATTATTCCTCAAGGGATTCCCCAAATTCATCAAAACCCAAAAGTTGCTAAATTAGGGTTTTATAGGAAAAGTCAACCAAACTTTGACCAGGCATAACTTCTTCATACTTTATCAGAAATTTTCCATCCAAGGCTCATTTTGAAGAGGATGCAACCCCTACAACTCATCTTCAGCCCACAAGTTCAAAATATGCACTCATCAACAGATATGAATTTCTACATTATAGGTCCTTTTGAAAAGTCAACAAAAACACCTTTTGGGTCAAAGCTTCTTACATGAACATGGAAGACCCAATTGAGATGAAACAAAAAGTTTTTTTTAGGGGACATCTTAAGATTTCTAAAAAGTCAAAGAACACCCTCTTAGGGTTAAAATTGATGGAGATATGTATTGTCAAAATTGACCAATTTTTGGAAATGTGCATGAAGTCAATATTGATCAAAATGACTTTTTTTCCAAATGGACCCATGTTTTCTTGTTTGAAACTTGTTCCTAAGATGGCCCATGACCCCTGAGCTTATCCACCTATTATTTTATTATTTATTTTGATTTTTTATCCATTTAAATCAAAATAAATCAATTTAAATAGTAGAATAATCAAATAAAATCAAGGATTTGATTTTATGAGCATATCATGAGTCCATGAACAGCTAGCAAATCAAAAAATTCTTGCAAGAGCTAATTGATTGGAGAAGATCTTAATTTGGTCTGTTCTGGAAACAAATCATACAAGACAAAGAATGAAATCAAATCTCCATAATTTGCAAAGATATGATTAGTTTTTATTGACCTAATTCATTCCAATATAAGGACATAACATTCTCAAGGCAAAAAAAGGGTTTTGGGTCATGAAAACAAGGGTAAGAAATTGAAAATTTTGGAAGAAAAAGTGCAGACCGTATTCTCTTCCATAGGTGGTTTCAAGTAATTCCAAAGCCAACAATCTGTTCCTGGACGTGTTCTGAAGTCATTCCAATCATCCTCAAGCCTTAAAACCTTCAGAAATCACTGTTGTACCCCAAAATTTTCCCTCCCATGTTTCTCAAAAAAACATTTCAAGAAAGATCCTCAAGTTGCTCAAGATAGTCCAAGGGTTGACCAGACAAACTCTCTCCTAATGCAGTCTACCTCAAATTAAGGTTTCAGTTTGCATCAAGACGTTTGAATCCAAAGGGTCCCAAATGGTCACCATTGTACTAATATGTTCTCAAGATCATCCATGTCAAGTTTCAAGCCTTGCAGAGGAAGTTTGCTCAGTTAATTGCTCAAAGGCCTGAAAATTGACTGTGTTAGGGCAAAAGTCAATTGTGGCCTACATACAGTCAAACTTCAAGATTTTTGGTCAATATCATCATTTTGAAGTATATTTCATCATTTTATCAAGGGTTGATCATGATTCATCAAGGATTGCTCATAATTCATCAAGAACCAAAAGTTGCTAAATTAGGGTTTTGTAGGAAAAGTCAACTCAACTTTGACTAAGCATAACTTTCTCATACTTTATGAGAAATGACCCATCCAAAGCTCATTTTGAAGAGGATGCCATGCTCTACAGTCCATCTTCATCTCCCAAGTTCAAAATATGCACTCACAAGAAGTTATGAATTTGGACATTATAGGTCATTTTGAAAAGTCAACAAAAACACATTTTTTGTCAAAGCTTCATACATGAGCATGGAATATCAAAATGATATGCGACCAAAAGGGTTGCTTAGAGGATATCTCAATATTTCTAAAAAGTCCCAGAACACCTCCAAAGAGTCAAAATTGAGGAAGTTGTGCATTGGTGAAGTTGACCCTTTTTGCAAAATTGCCAAAAGTCAACTATCCCTAAAACTTCAAATTTTGCCAAATGGGCTCAATCTTTTTCACTTGTTTTGAGTTGGCAACATAGCCCACGAGTTCTATCCTTTGCCACTTGTCCATATCTTATTTTTATTATTTATTTTGATTTTTATTTGAATTAATTCAATTTAAATCAAAACAAATCAAATAAAATCCAAAATATTGAAAGTAAGTGATTTTGTGCTTGTTTCAGGTTTCAATTACAGCTAGAAAGTCATTCAAAATCGTATCAAGGCATGGTGTGAACAAAAGGATTGAAATTGGCCAATTCTGGAAAGTTTTCAAAGTGAATCAAATCAAAGATCCAAATTATTGATGGAGGAAGATTGAGAGCAGTTATCAACCCTAATCCCTTCACTAATACATATAGAACGAAGTCAGACCTAAAGGAGAGGTTAGAAACAGGCGCAACCAGCAAAGCAACATTGGAAAAAAATCAAGAAAAGTGGTAGATTGAATTTGCACTTAGAGGCATCCTCAAGGCTTTCTATCCATCTCAATCCCTTCCTGAGGTTCCCAGCAAGCCAAAGCCATTGAAACCAAGCATTTTCAAGCCCTAAAAAGCTCTGTAAGTCGCTCACTACATAGCCTTGTTCTTGAATTTGAATAGCATGATTTAGGCATTGTTAGATTGAATTAATCACATATTCTTGATCTATGAGATGTATGCAAGCTTTTTGTATGTAATTCACCATTGTTAGGGTTTATAGCTTCGAATTAGGGATTTTGTTTACAGGAAAAATCAGCCTTCGTAAGTGGTATCATCATGTTCAGGAGGACGAGACGAACTCAACCATGGCGTTAGGTTTCATTTATATGGCCCATGGAGGATTTTTGAACGAACACTGCCTATAGCGACGGACAAAATGTCCGTAGGTAAAAGTCTGAGACTTTTACCCACAGAGAGAGGAAGAAGACGATGAGTTATCACCATTCCATTGGCCCATTCAAAATTTCTGGCGCGTTTTCTTTGTTTCCCCCACTAACACGTTTTTTTGTATATTATTATTACTTCTTATCCTATGTACAGCAAAAGCAAAGTGGTGCGGTGGTGAGTGCAGCGCTCGAAATTGCCTTGGGGCCTGGGTTTGAATCCCAGGTCCCCCAAATTCTCCATGATATTTTTCTTTTCAGGATCTCATGCATGTACAAGCCCAGGGTTCTCCATACACCCTCACAATCAATCATACCAAGTGGCCAGATGGCCAAATCTGATGGTCATCCAGGAAGGTGCATCATGAGCCAAGTCAAGCGCGCAGTACATGATCTCAAAAGTCAAACGGACCTTACCACTATTGGGTCCAGAATCACTTTTTGCACCCTCCAAACAAATATTCAAGCCCATTCTCTCTTTTCTTTTTTTTTAATTATTTCATTTAATTTATTTAATTCATTTATTTTATTTACTAACCAAAAATTAACTTTCTTTTTATCAAAAAATCACGAAAAATATTATTTTTCACCAATTAGATTTAGGTATTATTTTTCATTGATAAATTAATTAATTTAATTAGGTTTGATTAAATTAGATAACTTTAAGTTATTTTTGAAAATAATTAAAATTAATTAGAATAAATAGGTTTTATTACTAATTTAATTTTTTATCTTTTCCTAAAATAACCAAAAAAACCAAAAATAGGTCATTTAATTATTTTTATTAATTAATTTAATCACTAATTAATTGCATATTTAATTTAGAAAACTTATTTCTTTTATTAAAAACAACAAAAAAACAATTTTCCTTTTAATTAGGTTAGAAGGGTCAAAACCCTAATTTCTCGTCGATCTAATTTTTCATCGCGCGCTTTATTATTATTTTATCTCAATTATTGTATCTGCTCACAGTTTGTAATAATTTAAATTAGGACGTTTATTTACATTTATCGCTTTATTTTCAAAGGGTTTATTTTTGGCTATGTAAATACCCGAAGTCTTGTAATAGCGTAGTTTAATTTCCGCACTTTAAATTCCGCAAATATTAAACTGTTAGATGTATGATAATAGGATGCATGATAAGAATGTATGACTAATTTTAAAACAGTTAGATAACCCTAAACATGTGCAAAGATAAATAATCGGAAACTGAATCACACGCACATGCGCACTCCTAGGGTACACTCCCACTTGGTTGCCTTCGGTAAACAGTCATTGAGTATAGGATACTTTAGTGGTCGTCCTTTTGTCCAAAGATCATAGTTGCCTCGGAAAGGTTGCCTCAGATAATTGATCTAAGACATTAGGGTTATTACTAAGATGTCCTAACATTGCTTTAGTGACCGTATGTCCCTTTTTGAATTGACCCTCAAAACTCCAACAACGGTGCTACTTACTCACTAATAGTGGGATAGCATTGTCTAAAGGAAACGAATACAAAATGATTCTTTTTTCGAGTAGGTAGATTAGTTCTTAAGTACTTTCTCAATCAAAACAAACTTTTTTCACACTTACACTCCTTTACAAACAAAGTTTTCAAAAACACTTCATTACACTCTTGAAGACAGAAGCAAGAGTTTAATCGAAGTTAAAACAAAAACTTTTCAAAGCTCACAAACACAAAGAAAACAATTTTGAAAATGATGTGCAAGTACCTAAGAGCCCGTAGATAACTACGGATAGAAAGGGTGCTAATACCTTCCTTTTCTATAATCTACCCCCCGTATTCAGAAATATCTCGAAAAAGGAATTTTTCTGTGCTTTTTTCCTTTCCTTGTTGGATAAAATAAAAGACGGTGGCGACTCTTGCTTACCGCAACATTTTGCAAACACAAACACAAAATGCAAACCAGGAAATTCCTTAAAAAATAGGGAAACACGTCCCGGTTCTGGCCACCGTATCACAATCACGCCTCATAGTACCATGTTTAAGTGCAGGAATGGCACGATGCCATTGTTAGGGTTTTGAGGTCCCAAATTGGGAATTCTATATAAAGGCAAAATTGGACAAAATTAGGGGTACTATCGTGCTCAGGAGATGATTTGCAGTTGATCCATGTCTTTGGTTTGAATTTATTCTGCTTGTGTTGCATTTTTTTGAATTTTATAGGTTTAAGGCTACGAACAAAATCTGTCACTATAGCCTTTAGTGACGGAAACGACTGTAGGTAAAAGTGTGGCCAAAAATAACAGTTATAGGGAAGAAGACAATTAGGTGGCATAATCCTATTGAGTGATTTGAATCATGCGCGCATTTGGGAAAGATCACTTTATTTCCTTTATATTTTATTTATGTTATTATTTATACAACTAACCATCCCAGCAAATTTTGTTTTCTTACTTTGTTTCTACGCATTCAATGCATCATCATCCAAAACGCCTACCATGCGCTACCACCCTCTGGGCATTGGATGTATCAATAATTCAGATCCAACGCCTCAAACAATGAAGGACTATGGTGCACTCTTAGGCTGGCACAACACAGGCCCATTCTTTTATTTTCTATTTGAATTTTTTTAATTGTTTTACTAATTATTTTCCTTTATTAAAATAACACCAAAAAATCATTATTTTTTATTTAATCAAAAAATCATCAAAAAAACATAAAAATCATTTTTTTTAATAAAAATATTTCATTTCCTTAATTAATTAGTTTAATTTAATTTAAGGCAAATTTAATTCCTTTTTTATATTTAAATTAATTAGAAATTAGGGTTTTAATTTGTACATAACCTAATTAATTATTCTAAAAAAAAACTAACCTAAATATTTTTTCAATTAGATTTTTTAGGTTTCCTAAATTATTCTCGCATTTAATTCGCCGCGCGCATTTTTTAATTTCCTTTTATTATTATTGTAACTATTTCGAGGTTGTAATTAGGGTTTAAATTCCGCATTTTTATTTTCAGTCCAAAATAATTATGTATCTGCAAAAGCCTTGTAATAGCTAGGACTTCAAACTTTCTTGCTTTTAATTCCGCAAACTATAAACTGCTTAGATGTATGTTAATAGGATTGTATGAAAAGACAAAGTGAAAATTAATACGGTAGAAAACTCTAAATATGTAAAGATAAATTAACTGAAAATTACACTCGCACATGCTCACCCCTAGGGTTTGTCTCACTTGGTTGCCTCGGAAACAATGGTCATGTCCCTCGAACGTAGGGATATCTTAGCAAAAGACCCTTAATCTAAAAATCATCATAAAGATCATAGTCCCTTAATGTCCCTCGAGTTGCCTACGAGAAATGATTTTGTCCCTCGATGTTGCCTACGAATATATGATGACAGTCCCTTCGAAATGCTAAGGTATCCTTACATGTTACCTTCAATGACCATTACGTCCCTTTCGATAGTCCCTCAAACTCCAACGATGGTGCCACCTATTCTTTAATAATAGGATAACGTTGTCTAAAGGAAAACGAACAAACTTTTTTCCGAGTAGGTAGATTAATTCCTAGGTACTTGCTCAAACAAAATTTTTCACACAAACATTTTTCAAACAAAGTTTTCAAAAACAACTTCGTAACACTCTTGAGGACATAAACAAGGGTTAAAATGAAGTATAACAAAACTTTTCAAAACAAGAACACACAAGAAATTTCAAAATGAGCAAGTACCTAAGAGCCCATGGAAAACCATGGATATAAAGGGTGCTAATACCTTCCCTTTCTATAATCTACCCCCCGTACTCAGAAACATCTCAAAAAAGGTTTTTTCTGTTCTTTTTCCTTTTCCTGATTGGATAAAATAAAAGTTGGTGGCGACTCTTGCTTACCGCGACATTTTGCAAACAAAAAATGCAAACCAGTATAACAGTCGGTTCTGCCACTGTATCACAGTTGCAGATGTCCTTAACAGCTCAATTGAGACACCAGTCATGGTACCTGGACTCTGGTGCTCACAACACATGACAGGAAGAAAGTCTATGTTCCAAAACGTGGAATTTAAATCTGGAGGAGACGTCAAGTTTGGAGGTAATCAGAATGGGAAGATTATTGGTTCTGGAACCATTGGAAACGATAACCTTCCTTTTATCTGTAATGTTTTGTTAGTTGAAGGATTAGCGCATAACATGCTGTCCATAAGTCAATTAAGTGAAACGGTTATGACATTATCTTTAATCAAAATTCCTATAGAGCTATTAGTCAAAAAGATGGAACAATCCTCTTTTCTGGAAAGAGAAAGAACAACATATATAAAATTTATTTGTCAGATCTTAAAACTCATAATGTAAAACGCCTTTTGTCTGTTAGCGATGAGCAATGGGTATGGCACAGAAGATTGGGATATGTCAGCTTGATAAAAATCTCTCAATTAAATAAACTGAATTTAGTCAGAGGACTTCCCAATCTGAAGTACAACTCAAAAGCTCTGTGTGAAGCATGTCAAAAAGGAAAATTTTCAAAACCTTCTTTTAAATAAAAAAAATGTTGTTTCTTTCTCTAGGCCATTAGAACTACTTCATATTGATCTGTTTGGGACAGTTAAAACTGCATCCATCAGAGGCAAGAAGTATGGATTGGTCATTGTTGATGACTACAGCAGATGGACATGGGTTAAGTTTTTAAAACACAAGGATGAGTCACATTCTGTGTTCGTTGACTTCTGTAACCAAGTGCAAAACGAAAAAGATTTTAGAATTATAAAAGTCAGAAGTGATCATGGAGGAGAATTTGAAAACCATTATTTTGAAAAATATTTTAAAGAAAATGGTATTGTTTATAATTTGTCTTGTCCTAGAACTCCCCAACAAAATGGAGTTGTAGAACGAAAGAATAGAACGTTACAAGAAATGGCCAGAACCATGATCAATGAAACAAATATGGCTAAGCACTTTTGGGAAGAAGCTGTGAACACAACATGTTATATTCAGAATAGAATCTCTATTAGACCTATTCTTGAAAAAACTCCCTATGAATTGTGGAAAAACAGAAAACCTAACATTTCATATTTCCATCCTTTTGGATGTACTTGTTTTATTCTGAACACTAAAGATAATCTGAACAAGTTTGATTCTAAAGCAAAAAAGTGTTTTCTGCTTGGAAATTCTGAATGCTCAAAAGGCTATAGAGTATACAATACAGAAACTCTAATTTTTGAAGAATCAATCAAAGTCAGGTTTGATGATAAGCTTGGTCAGCAACAGCCAAAGCAAATTGATATTTCTGTAGGTACAAAAGATCATCTCTCAAACTCTAAAAAGTCAGAAGCAAAGGAAGACTCAGAAGATCCTCCTCTTGACAATGCTCTGGATAATCTCAGAATCTCTGAACAACCCTCTCAGAAAAGGTTTCCCAGAATCTCTTCAGCTCATAAAGAAGACATGATTATTGGAAGGAAAGAAGATCCCATCAGAACAAGATCCTCTCTCAAAATCAATGAAGAATCATGATTTGGATTGGTATCTCTGATTGAACCAACCTCTATTGATGAAGCTTTGGAAGACAATGATTGGATCCTAGCAATACAAGATGAACTCAATCAATTTTCCAGAAACAATGTGTGGGATCAAGTTCCAAGACCCAAAGGATTCAAAATTATAGGAACTAAATGGGTTTTCAGAAGCAAACTAAATGAGAAAGGAGAGGTGGTCAGAAACAAAGCACGACTGGTTGCACAAGGTTATAGTCAACAAGAAGGAATTGATTATAATGAAACCTTTTCCCCAGTCGCCAAGTTAGAATATATTAGATTATTAATTTCTTTTGTTGTTCAAAATAATATTTTATTATATCAAATGGATGTTAAAAGTGCATTTTTAAATGGCTATATAGAAGAAGAAGTTTATGTCCATCAACCTCCTGGATTTAATGACTCAAAGTATCCAGAACATGTTTTTAAATTAAAAAAGTCTTTATACAGTTTAAAACAAGCTCCCAGAGCTTGGTATGAACGTTTGAGTAATTTTCTTTTGGAAAAAGATTTTACCAGAGGGAAAGTGGACACAACTTTATTCAGAAAAACATTTAAAAATGACATTTTAATTTGTCAAATTTATGTTGATGATATTATTTTTGGAACCTCTAATATCTCTCTTGGAAAAGAATTTGCTGAGACCATGCAGGCAGAATTTGAGATGAGCATGATGGGAGAATTAAAGTTCTTTCTAGGAATACAAATTAACCAGACTCCAGAAGGTACTTACATACATTAGACGAAGTATGTCAAAGAACTTCTGAAGAAATTTCAGATGTCGGATAGCAAAGATGCTAAGACACCAATGCATCCTACATGCATTCTGGGAAAGATGAGGTAAGTATGAAGGTAGATCAGAAGCTCTACAGAGGTATGATTGGATCCCTTCTCTATCTGACTGCATCTAGACCTGATATATTATTCAGCGTATGTTTATGTGCTATATTCCAATCAGATCCTAGAGAATCTTACGTAACTGCTGTTAAGAGAATTCTGAGATATCTGAAAGGTACTACTAATCTGGGTTTGTGTTGCAGAAGATCAAAAGATTTCATACTAGTAGGTTATTATGATGATGACTTTGCTGGAGATAGAATTGCAAGAAAGAGCACCTCTGGAAGCTGCCAGTTTCTGGGTGACAATCTTATCTCGTGGTACAGCAAGAAGCAAGCAACAATAGCACTTTCAACAACAGAAGTTGAGTATATATCTGTTGCTGGATGTAGTTCTCAGATGATCGGGATGAAAAGTTAGCTAGAAGATTTTAATCTTTATGAAAGTAAGATTCCTATCTTCTGTGACAATACCTCTGCAATTTTTCTTTCTAAAAATCCCATTTTACATTCTAAAGTTAAACACATAGAAGTTAAATATCATTTTATAGGGGACTACATTCAGAAAGGAATTTTAAATTTAAACTTTGTAAAAACAGACCATCAATGGGCTGATATCTTTACCAAACCCCTTTCAGAAGATAGATTTAAATTCATTTTGAAAAATATTTGTATGGAATTATGTCCTGAATAAAATTGTATTTATCTTCTGTGTTTGCCTTCAGAATGTTCTGATTAACAACTCTTCAGAAGTTAGAAGAGAAGTTACATCGGAAGCTATATATAAAGTTCTAAAATGTTCTAACGTTTCATTACAAGTATAGTTCAACAGTTCATTATATCAAACAGCTGTCCCATGCAACCTTCAGGAGATGAACACGTGTTGTGTTTCTGAAAGGTCACACGTGCTATGCTATTGACGTCGTTCCTAGGTAACTGTTATGATTTGCTCAAATCTCACGCTTTCCCCTCACTTTACAATATCATTAAATGCTGAGTAATGATTAGATTCTTTTAAATTAATTTTTTCTTAAAAACTTTTTACAGTTTTATTTTTAAAACCTTTTTCTCAAAAGTTTTCATATAAATACTTTTGTAAAACCCTTTTCTCAATTTTTACCTTCTCTTTCAAAATTCAACCGTCTCTGTGTATTTTTCTCTGCAACCCTTTTTCTTCTCTCAACCTAAGTGCTCAAATGGCTTCCTCCTCTACTCATTCTGGAAATACCCAATCTGAACAGTACATCATCCCTGAGAGAACCACTCTCATTCCAGTGGATAGTCTAGAAGTTATAAGTGAATTGATGGTGGATTTTGATAACCTAAAAGCAAATGAGTTTGACCTTCTTCCTACTGTGGAGTTTCAAGGATGGGGAAACTTCTTTGACCGTCTAGTTGGCCCTGTATTTCCACACCTTATTAAGGAATTTTGGATACACGCCATTGCTTCACCAAAATTCATCCTCTCATTTTTTATGGGTAAGGAAATCTATATAACTGAAAAGATCATCAGAAAACTACTCGGTTTTAAAGGAAATGGAGTGACTGGAATTTCAAGTGGCAAAATGGACATGTCAAAAGTTCATGCTGAAATTTTTACAACTGGGCAAGCTTCTTCAAAAGTCGGAGATTTGAAGAATAAGTACAAGATCTGGGCTAGAATGATCCATGGATGCATTCATCATAGAAAGGAAACAAGTTCTTCTGACTATATAAATGCTGATCAGGAATACCTGTTGTTCTGTCTGGGAATAAATGTTAAGATTGATTTACCCTATCTTCTGTTTGATCACCTCTGGACTCATGTCAAGGAAACTAGGGAAGCAGAAAGAGTGAAGAACCCTAAATCCAAGAGGAATTGGATTCTAATGGGGAGATTGATTTAAGACATTCTGACTGAGAATGGTCTGATTGCTCACTTGGACGAAGCAAACCTGCTGGGGGAGTTAGAGCCTACATGTGGGAAATCTCTAACAGAAAAGAATCTGGTGAAGAGAAAGATTATTGACAAACTGCTGATAGAACCAACTCCTTATGTTTCAGCAACCTTTACCAGAAGAAGGATTCCAATTGATGACTTTCCACTGTTCAACTCAGGAGACCACCCTCGTATCATCCTGCATTACATTCAGATTTGCAAAGAAAGTGGAAGTCCAATTGATCCTGCTTGGCTTCAAGGTACACATGAAGCAGCTCCAGATGTTGTCTTTCAGCAACCTATGAAAAGGAAAGCAGTTGAAGGACCATCTGCCAGACCCCAGAAGAAGAAGAAATCAGGTACACCTACTGATACTATTTTTGTTTATGATTCTGTACATATATCTACATCTGTTGAACCTCAGACCTTAGGTGACATAGATGTTGACATAGACTTAACCATTCCCTCTGAACCTCTTGCTAAAAACCCTCAAAAAGATTAATTTTTATCAGACTTAAGTGATTTTGACTCTGATGACTCTTCTGAAACCCAAACAGAACCATCTCAACCACCTATCTCTCAAACTATTCCTGCTGAAACCTTTGCTAAACCACCTCCCAGACCTTTATCACCAAGACTTACTGGATGGTATGATGCTGGCTCTTGGAGAATACCAGGAATAAACGTACCTCTGGACACACAAAAGCCACCATTCACCCTACCTTCTGAAAATATATTTGCCATGAACAGAACACAACCATAAAATCCTACCCCCACTGCTGATAACACCATCATCATTTCACCTGACGTCACACCACCCACATCTCCACAACTTCCAACACCTAACTCACCAATACTTTCACCTCCTCAATCTCTAGAACATAACCTCCATCCATCACATGAACCATCTAAACCTTGTGAACCATCAGCAACACATGAACCCTCTGAAACTCTCAATCCATCAGCAACACCTAAACCTTTTGAACATCCTGACCAATTAGCAACACCTGAACAATCAGAAAATCCTGAACCAGCTGACTTTCTGAAAACTGTAGTTGATTTTGAATCTCTACAATTTATGAAAACAAAACCTACAAAAAGGTTGTTCCCAAACCTGTTCAGCCAGATGTAAATGTATGTTTTCAGAATTTTTTGACAGAAGTACAAGCTTGGTTGGACCTGCTGATGGTAGACTGCACCAGAAATGTGAACCCAGCAGCAATAGATCTACTATGGGAAACGTTCAGAAGAACCTTAGATGTTGATTCACTGAAGTTACAAGACTTATATCATTCTCAGGTGCTTGAGAACTTCTCCAAACATCTGCATGCCTTCAAGTCAGAAGCTGCTGATATTTGGGACAAGAAGTCTACTCTGATGGATGCTAATGCTCATGCTGATCAAACAGACATTTCAGAAGATGAATCTGAAGATGCCTCTGAAGATTCAAATCCTATGGCAATAGATTTGTTTAATCAACCTTCTGCTAAAGTTGCACCTGAACCTGTGCCAACTCTTATGGTAGATCTGGGCACTCTACTTTCAACTTTTGTTCGTTCTGACTCAACGGTTTCTACTCCAAAGGCTGTATCTGCTGAAGCTTCTTCATCCTATACTCCTACTTCACTGATTATGGAAACTCTGAATGAGCTTAAAAAGGAAATTGAAGTTATTCATGAGCGCTTGGACAAGCAAGATGAGACTAACAAAGAAATCAAAAACTGGATGATGAAACAAGAGGAATCTTCATCTGAGATCAAGAATCTTCTTATGGCTCTTGTTTCTAAGAAATCTTAGTGTTATTCTATTTCTTGTTTTTGTTTTTTTTTGTATCTCTGAATCTTTTTTATTAAAACTTTTACGCTCGTTAATTATTTTTATATACTTTTTGATTATGCCAAAAAGGGGGAGAAAATGAGTATTTTGATCTAATCTCTGATTAACAGTTATGGGACTAAGTCTCAAACATTACTAACAAAATACAAAGATTTCTTTCTCTGTTTAAAGAATTGTGCAGGTATCACTAAACTCTAGAAGTTTAATCATCTGAACATTATCTTCAAAAGACTTGCTGAAGAAATCCTAGAAGAAAAATATCAAAGCTCTGATAAAAATTCTCAGGAAGTTTTTCTTATAGAAATATTTATTTCAGGGGGAGATTCTTATCTCTTGTTCAATTTTATTTCTAAATCTGAATATTTTTGTCATCATCAAAAAGTGAGAGATTGTTAGAACAAGATTGGTTCTGATCATATCTCAGAGTTTTGATGATAACAATAAAATATATTTTATATAATTGATACTCTGATGAGCATATTTATTTGTTTTAGATAATGTTCTGACTGAAGTATTTTCTTAGATGAAAATCATTTTGACGTGCTGAGCTGAAAATAAATGAAAAAGTTATTTGATGAGAGAACTATTTGTTTTAGCACAAGTTCTGATGTTGACTCTGATAAGAAACTATTTTATGCATCTTCTAAAGCTTAGCAAGTTTCCATGTAAACTATGTTCAGAAGTATTCAGCAAGCAAGCGCTGATAAGAAGTTTTGCAAGCATATTCTGAACCAAGATGTGAAGCTAGTTCTGATAGAATAAAGAAGCTAACAAGTCTTGTCAAGTTTCAGGAAACATGTTCTGACAAGTGTCGTTTGTTCATTTAATACAAAGACGGCTACATGCACTCAAGTGTCTATGCTAGTTCATTGGAAAATGCAATACTGCAAGCAAACACACAAACATTAATTGCTCCACACTTTTGAAGGCAGCAACGGCCATTTTCTTCATGCTATAAATAGAAGATCATTTATTGCAAGTCAACTACCCAACTACGTGAAAATATTCTGCTACTCACAAATTATTTTACAAACACTTTGTGCAAAACTAATCTTAGTGAAAAATCACAGTTTGTGCTATAGCTTTCTAAGAAGCAATTTGTTTCACTATTTGTAAATATTTAATTCTTGTATTTGTTCCTTGAGAGACCAAGCTTGGTCAGATTTCTCAAGAAGGCTAGGACTAGTTTAAGTCTTAGTGGTGTTAGTCACTTATAAGTTTACTTGTGCTTTGAATTGTTAGTCACAACAGTTTGGTTGTGTGATTGTAATCTGGTTAATTATAGTGAATTAAGTCTTTGTTGAGAATGGCGAAATCACCTTGGCGGGTGGACTGGAGTAGTTTGAGTTCAAACGAATCAGGATAAAAATAACTGTGTCCTTCCATTATTGTTGAGCCTTTAAGAAAAAGAAAAGGAGACACTTATTCAACCCCCCCCCCCCTTCTAAGTGTTTTCTCACCCTTCAATTTTGGTGGGGTTCATGTTGATATTAAACTGGATATTTCGAACATGACCTCTTACCATGAAGGCTCCCTTTCTTTTAGGTACCTTGGGGTGCCTGTGACCAATAAGAACCTTTCTATGATCCACTACATGCCTCTTGTAGATAAACTTTTATGAAAATTTACTCACTGGAGTTCCAGTTTGTTGAGCTATGCAGTGATATTACAACTTATAAAGAGTGTGTTGTATGCCATAACTTCCTATTGGATGCAATGCTTTATGTTTCCTAAAATTGTGCTACAGAAAATCAATATTGTGCGTAGGACCTATCTCTAGACAGGGGGCAGTATCATCAGTAGGAAGAGTCATATTGCTTGGGAGAAAGTGTGCAAACCTAAAACAAAAGATAGTCTTAACATAATGGATATGGAGGTTTGGAATGGGATGTTCATTCTCAAGCTGTTATGGAATATTTGTGCCAAGACTGATAATTTATGGGTGTAATGAATTCATGCTTATTATATCAAGAATGAAGAGGTGATGAGCAAAACTCTAAAACAGGTTGATTCTGGGATTTTCAAAGCAATTATGCAGCATAGAAAATCTATAGTGAAATTAATAGATTGTGGACCTGTATGCTGCAGGAGGGAAAATACTATAGCAGAAAAGTCTACCATGGATTTCCCCTTGAAATTCCTACTGTGAATTGGTGCAACCTAATTATGCATAATAAAGTTAGACCTAGATCTATTATAACTCTTTGGATGACATGCCAAGGGAAGCTGGCAACTAAATCAAGACTGTTTCATTTTGGCATGGTTAATAGTAATCAATGTATGTTCTATGATAAAGAGGAAACTATTGGTCATATGTTTTTTGGTTGTATGAAGTTGAAGCAGATTTGGGAAGCTGCTTTAAAGTGGCTTCTAATTAAGCATGTACCAAGTGAGTGGGATGAGGAAGTTAACTGGATTCTTTTGAATTATCGGGGGAAAAGCTGAAAGTCAGATTTAGTGAGAATGGCTCTTACTGAAACCCTCCATGAAATTTGGCTTTTTCGTAATGACATCATTTTTCGCAATTGCAAGGATGATAGGAATATAGTAGAGAACATCATTAATGTGATTGTTTATAGAGGGTGGACTAGTGCTAAGCTTAGACCACATATAACTACTTTGTTGTTGCCTTAAGGTGTAGGTTTGCTTTCTTTGTGTGGTTGAGGGCTGGATCCTAGCGATCGCCTTGTATTATCTGTTTTTTTTTGTTGAGTTAATTCCATTGTTGATTCAAAAAGAAAATATTCATATATAATTTTAAAAAGGGTTAAATGTATTTTACCCCTCTGCAATAGTAGCGAGTTTTGATTTATCTCCCTTTTAAAAATGATCTTGGGTCAAGATTCAAGCAGAATCTGCATACGTGGCGTTTGACGTGGTTTTATTTATTTTAATTTTTTTAAAATTCCACGTGGAAATTTGATTTTTTTTAATTTTTTTTAATTTTTATTTTCTCCCACTAGGACAAACTTATTGTTTTGTTTTATTTATCCCATTATAATTTGATACATTAATTTTGTGTGGTATTTAATTTTTTCGGTGGTATTTAATTTTTTCGATTAATTTTGTTTATTTTATTTTCTTTATTTGGGTTGGCGAGGTTGTTTTTCCTGGTAAATAGTACACTTAGAAGAAGAATATCAAACATGAAAAAAGATAATATAAATACTATGTAATATATGGATCAACAATCAGCTTTGACATACAGAAGCTATGTGCATGATAGTCATAAGAGTGCCAGAGTCAAGTGATGAAAGTGCTACAGTTTCAGCAATTTCAAGAGTTGCTACAAGTGCTAAAGAAGTAGATACTAAAGAAAGGAGCTTTTTACGTTGGAAATTTATCATAACTACATGAGACCAAATCTATCCGTAGATACATGAGATCAATAAGATTTCCAACCATGTCCAGAAAAACTAAATATTTATCCTACCAAAGAATTGTCAAACCATTCATGAAAAAAGTGATACCATTATCCTCGGTTCCACCAGACTCTTCCTCCTTTTCAATCAGCACTTCCTCCTCAGCAACAAAGAATGTAGTAATATGAAGTAGAGGAACATCAAATAATTTTTAAATTTAATTTCCTTTTAATAAAAATTATGAGATATTATAGTAATTATTGGTTGAGTTTTAATTCTTACATTTCTTATAATAAATATTTTTCTTTGATAAAACTCAACTTTGATCTTAGCTTTCAAAAATTCATTTAATATTTACTCTAATAAATTTACACTCATTTAATTAAATAATTAAGATTTAATAAAATAGATTGTGGTTTATAAATGTGTTTAGATTAAAATTTTAAATTATAAAATTAAATAATTATTTTAGTTTATTTAAATTTGAGAAATAAAATTATATTTCGATAGTGTAAAATATTTTTACACTGTCAACCAATCAAGGGCATGTATCCAACCAAGTCACATTTTAAATTTAAAAATATACTCGTATGACATGGAAGAATATTATAATTCTATGAGATAATTGTGTAAAACTAAATTACACTGATAGTGCACTACCTTTAACCTCTTTAAAATTAAGTACTTACCGGAAACATTAAATATCACACAAAATTAATATATCAAATTAATATGGAATAAATAAAACAAAACAATAAGCTTGTCCTAGTGGAAGAAAATAAAAATTTAAAAAATTTAAAAATAAATAAATATAAAATATAAAATATAAAAAAACAAAATTTAAAAAAAAAATTAAAAATAATCAAATTTCCACGTGGAATTTAAAAAAAAATCACGTCAAATGTCATGTATGCATATTCGGCTAGAATCTTGACCTAATGTCAAGTTTGAAGGAATCTTATTTTGTTGAGGGACTAAAATATTTTTTTTAAAAGAGATAAATCAAAACTCGTTACTATTGCAGTGGATAAAATGCATTTAACATTTTTAAAAATTATTGTATTTTAAGTAAAAAATAATTTCAAAATAAAAATATTAAATACATAAAAAATTAAAAAATAACACATTTTTTAGTGTTTAGATTCATACATTGTTTTAAATATATTTATTTTTATTTTATTTGATTGTAAAAAAATATAGTAACACATGCGTTCACACATATTTTGACCTGGTTACCTGTGCGTTTGCACAGTACTGATGTGTTATCTGTGCGTTCATACGAAATCTAGTGTGAACCGCGAAATTGTCACAAGTTTGATTTTGAAATTCAAATAAAATAGAAAATATTTAAATTTAATTGTAAAAAAAGAAAATAAAAAATAGCCAAAAATAAATATATAAATTTATCAAAAATAAATATTTTAATAAAAAACATATTTTTAAAATAAAAACAAAATTGTATCAATTTATTAATCTGTAAAAGAAATATATCAATAATATATTTTTCAATTATTTATATATAATCTTAAAAAGTATTGTATTTAAAATTCAAAAAAATTTCTATCTAAAAATATTAGATAAATAAATAATCTCCATATATTTTAACTGGTTACATGTGTGTTCACTGTTCACACAGTATTGATTTGTTAATTTTTAAATAGATGATAAATTTGTTTAAATTATATAAATTTTTAAAAACTTCTATTAAACACATATAATAGAATTGTAATAATAAAATAATTTATAAAATTTTAAAAATGAGACAAATAAATATCTAAAATAGAAAATATTGTCTAACGAAAATTGTTTATTTTAGTCAACAATATAATTGTTTTAAAATGTTATAACAATATAAATTAGAAAAATAAAATTGTTTAATCAAAATAATTATTTTTTAATTTTTAAAAAGACATATTTTTAAAAGGTAAATAAATTTTTGTATCATAATTGTTTACCATAATTCAAATATTAAAGTTTAATTGAAAGCATGAGATACTTGTCCAATTTAAAAGAGTTTTTTCTTTAAGCATGAAACATATTTCAGAGTAGTTTATTAATAAAAACTGATCAAGTATATGATATTGTTTTACAGTCATATGTTTTGATGGTATACTTCGTCAATGAGAATATTATCCACTTCAATTACATTTTTACTCCTAAAATCATACATCAACCTTAGATTTACCAATGGATACATAAATTTTTTATATTAATGATTTTTTTTATTCTTTTTTAATAGATAAAAACTACTTATTACTTATAAGAATGAATAATAAAGTGAAAGAATTTTTTTCATAAAAAATTAAATACAATTAATATCAAATGAATATAAATATGGTACAGTCATATTTTAATGGATTATATTTCAAACTCAAGTACAATTTTAATCTTTAAAAAAGACACTTGCCCTAAAATAAGAAATAAAGGCAAAGGGTTGTTTTGTATATTTGGTTGTAGTTAGTTTTCTCAAGTTTATATAGTGATTTAGGTCATCAAAAAAAGTGATTTAGAAAAGAAAAGGGTAAGTGGTGTACTTAGTAAAAACACATGGTATAAAAACTAATTTTTCATATAGGCATTTAGGTTCAAACGGATTTACCTCATACCCAATCAACAAATCTGAGCATTTAACATCCCATCTCCTAAATTTTTTTATTCCAAAAATACGCTTGAATAAATTGAGAGTGTACAAGGACCAAATTTTTAATAGGTTTTCAAAAAAAATTTTTTTTTGGAAATTGCGAAATATATTTAAATTTTTTATATGGTTTTGGAAATTTCGAAATTTTCAGTATGGTATTGAAAATTTCAAAATTTTCGATAATATAAAAAAAAATTCCTATAAAATAAAGTATTGGATTTTTCAAAAAATATAATTTTTTTTTTCGAAAATTCCGGTAACCCCAAATTTCTGGAAATTTCAAAAAAAAAACTGAAATTTTCTTGAAATTTCTGGTACATCGTCCAAATATCCGGCAAAAATCATATTTTTTTAGAATTTTGTGATTATTTACAAGGATATAATAGTAAAAATACTCTTTGGGGTGTGACATGTATAATTGAGGAGTGAGATGTTAATTCCTCAACAAATCTTTTTTAGTTGTTTTAATAGTATGAGCTTAATTTTTCTAGGCTTGTATCTTTTTCTGGAGAAAGTAGGGAAAATTTTACCCTATACTCTTACACTTATTCTCCCTCTTATATTTTGTAAAATATTTCAATTTTTTTTTAAGATATTAATTAATTTACTATTTTATTTTTTACCATTCATTCAAGTTTTTCATATCTCTAAGGAAGTTTGTGTTTCTACAAATGTTTATCGGATAACTGTCAGAGAAGTCATGCAATACATTTTTTTGTTTATCGGATAACTTGAAGTTGTGTTATATAATTTGTATTTTGTTTTTATCGAAGAATTAATTGGGTAGTTATTCGGTTAGTATTTTTTTTTCTTTTGTACCAGATAACTTTGTACAATGTTATCCAATTGTGTGTACCGAAATACTTAATGTTAAGTTATTCGGTGAATCCTATTTTATTTACCTGATTACTTTATGGTAAGTTATTCAGTAGTCCTTTTTTAAAAAACTTTATTAATTTTTTTTTATGTTACAGCTATGAAAATTTCTTTATAAATATTTGATAAAAATAAAAAAATATATATATACCTCTTATGCATTCTCAACTACATAAAGATTCGATATACGAGAAGATGTGATAAAGTGGATTAAAGAGGTTAGAATTAGAAACAAAGTAATTTTTATCATCACTTGTTCAGATACTGAAACATGCAAGAGAGAGAGAAGTAACAAAATAATATTTTGTTCTGATAAAGGTGGGAAATACAAGGATACAAATAGTGTAACATAAAGTGTCACTAAGAAATGTGATTGTCCATTCAAAATCAGGTCAACACTGTTAAAAGATGGGTCTGAATGGAAGATTGATGTAAAATGTGAACTTCATAATCATGATTTACCTGATAGATTCGAAGGTTATTTGTTTGTTGGTAGGCTAAGCATAGATGAGAAACAACATATTGTTGATTTGACAAAGTGTCATGTTCCACCCAGACACATATTGATTTCCTTAGAAGAACGGGATCGAGAGAATGTCACTTGGATCACGCAAATATATAAACATAAGAGTAAGTTACAAAAATAGGTAAGAGGTCCTATAAGCAAGATATAATATTTATTTAAGTTGATAGATGATGCATGATATGTTTACTAGAGTAGAAGAAGTGATGACTCGGAAGTTGTGATAAATGTTTTTGGGTCCACCCAGATTCAATCAAGTTGTTGAATATTTTTCCTATTATATTAATTATGGACAACACTTACAAGACAAACATATAGAGACAACCTTTATTTGAAATAGTTGACAAGACATCAACCAAGTTGGTATTTTGTGTTGTATTTGCCTATATGGAATCTGAGAAGATAGAGAATGTTTGTTGGGTGTTGGATAAACTTAAATAATTGTTTGTTAAGAATATTTTTTGTGTCCACAAGTTATTTTGACTGATAGAGATCTTACTTTGATGAAAACAATTGAAGTTGTGTTTCCAAAGATGACTAATTTGCTTTGTCTATTTAACATCAACAAAAATTTTGGTGCAAAATGAAAATAATATGTGGTGAATGACATGTAAAAGGCGATAAACACGTTATAGATGGAATTTGTATGAGCTAGTGATGAGGTTGAGTATCATCAACAATTGCAACAACTTGAGCAGACATGTTTAGATTGAAGTTAATTTGTTAATTATGTGAAATACAGGTGGTTGACTCCTCATAGGCACAAATTTGTTGGAGCATAGATTAATCGAGTGTTATATTTGGATAACACCACGACTAATAGGTATGTACCATTAGTATATGTAGTTGGTATTCTCTCGATGTGAAATTTCTTACCCCACTTCGACTTCAATGTGCCAACCGCCAAAGGAGGATTGGAGAAGAAATGGAAGAAACCTGTGGGATGTGATGTTTATATGGATCATTCATATCATGAGTATGTTAATCAAGTATCTCAATGTTGAAAGAGGACATGTAAATAACTATCTCAATCATATCAAACTATTGCATTAGTTTTATAAACCAAAATCATTGGGTTTATGTACTTACTTTATTTATGTTTGATATAGTTTATGACTTACTTTTTATGTTTATTAATGTTTGCATTATTTTTATAATCAGGTAAATATGAATGAAGTGTTTCTGTTTCTAGAAGTCACATTGGATTGAAAGGAGTTCCATTCCTCAATAGCAACATCTTGGATATTAGGATTTGTGAGACGACTACAACATTGCAACTACTTACACACGTAGTACCATATATTGTTAGCTTAGCATAGTTTTATGTAATTAAAAGTTAAAGCAAATTACTTATGCCTGTAATATGTCATTGGATTTAAATGATAAGTCTCAAGTTAACATATAAGTCTCAAATTAACAAGTAATTCTCAAATTAAGAGATAAGTCTCTAATTAATACATATGTAAGGTAGAAACATAAATTAACTACTATGACAAATGTGCAATGCTTCAAATAAATTAGAAAATTGTTGGTCTTTCTCCCTAGCACTAACTCACTAGAGATAACGATGGAGCGAGATAGAAACACGTGATAACTTCTGATTGGATGGTTCTCCATCATAAATAGGAACTGGAACTTCTCTCTGCTCATACATGGGGGGCAGTACCAACCGATGATGTGAAACACGATAATACCACTCCAAGTATCCAAAAATTGTATCATATGGAGTGATAGCAACCTCTGTCGGACATATCACTACAAGGACATTGTATTAATGGTAACTAATCTAATCAACGTTAATATCGTGCACCGCATAATAAAGGGTGGGGGTTGAAAATACAACCTGAATCCAAACTGATGTATACATTTGTCAGGCAGGTATGAAACAATTGTGTCACCCCATTTCATACACACCCAATACATACATATATATAATTAAATGGACACTCCCATCTATGATTCTTGAATGGACGCCATATGACATCAACATGTGTAAGCTCGTCCAATACAAGAAAGAAGATTGACTATCTGACGTAGAAGTTTGTTGAGATCGAGATGTCATTAATTTCCATATGGGTTGTTTAATGATGACGATGATGAGGACATTGAATTGTCCTTGCTTGCTTTCCTTGTTTGTTTCTTAGTATTTTTTCTTGATTTATGTATCTTTCCCTTTGTAATAGTTTTTTTCTTTTAATGAATAATTGTTGATTATTAAGTGCATCATTCTTTAATCATTTGTGATCTATTTACTTGAATATGTATTCTCGCCTTTATCTATAATTTTATTATTTCTGCCTTTTTGGTAATGTCAAAGGGGGGTTAATATACTCTTATGAAGAATAGATTATTCTCTTTATATTTGTGAGGGAGAGTTTAACCACTCCAATCACTCACCCGTGTCTTTCTATTTTTTCCACAATGATGAGAGAAGTTTTGTCATCATAAAAAGAAGAAGAATGTAGATTTGTGTGCTTACATGTAGATTTGTATACTTACAACAGTTTTGAAGATGACAACATTATATAACAAACTCATGATGTGAAGTCTTCATTTGTCAAAAATAAAATATTTTATGTTTGGATACATGAGTACAAAAATAAATTAAACAAGAAATTTTAATATAAAAATTAATTACGTTTAAATTTAAAAATTATAGTCATAACTTCAATAAAATCCATTCTAAAAACATAATCACTCTTACTTTAAATGAACCAAACAATTTAAAATCAATTATACACCTTTAAAATAATTTTTTCTTTCTAAAATGAAAATGGAAACATGTATTTAATAATGTTGCTAAAATAAGGTATTACATATAAAGAAACCAAAAAGTTTCATAAGCCATACTATTATTTACAAAATAGCATTAGAAGTTACACCCATCAACCTCGTCTCTTTTTCTCCATTCATAAATAAATTCTCCATTCAATGACATTGATGTGAATCATAGACAAGACTTCAATCGAGGTACATATATACACACCACACATAATCATCAAATTTTCTATTAACCTCAACAAGTAGCAACTCATACATAGTCATAAGTCATAACAAATTTATACAATCAACCTTGAGACTTTCTCATTTATCTTTTTTGTCAAACATAAATAAGGTAACAAAAATAAATATTATTTTTACAGCTACATATTGGTATAGTATATAGCCTAGTACTTATGATACAAAAAATGCATGCTACGGCACGTTCAAGTAATAATAGTAACAACTGCAACATCGACTATATAACCTAGGAAAATAGAATCTATGTTTGGAATTTTATTCAAGAATTTTATTGGCTTTTGAGTCTTTTAATGAATCAATGTTAAATTTAGAAGGATCTTTTGGCTATCTAGCCTTTACTGAACAAACTTACCGTTAACTAGATTTGAGACAAGGACTAGGAAGGAACCATGTTGTCAAAGGTATCTTAACTAGTCTTTCCTTATTTCTTTGTCAGAGTAATGTTACTAGTAGTTCATATAACTATATTCTGTCAATGTATAGTAACAAAAATGGTTCCATAAATGCAAAAGTTAAGAAGTGAATAGTATTTATTAGTTTGGTATGTCAAAGGTTGTCCAAATTTTGGATATTGATGTTTTCTTCATGTATCTTTTGTTGGATAAAAGACGGTTGAATTTGAAGTGTCAATAGGTTGTACATAATTATTTTACCTTGATTGATAAAATACTCAAATTTTAAGGTAAGATGCTATTGAGTCTTTTATAAAGTTGTGGTTCGCCAATTAAGTTTTGGCAATTTTGTTGTTGAAAGGATAAATAGAATTGAAAGTAAAAAAATTTAGAGAGGCATCAGTAAAATGGGTTTTGGGAAATATTTGAGAAACAATTGTGATTTGATTTCAAGGTAGAGCTTCTTGGAAAGCTAAAAATGTTCTGCAATTAATAGAGGTAGGTGTATCAGAAAAAATCGATTAAATCCACAATTTAAATTAAATTAAATCAAAAAAAAAATTGTTTCTAGTATGATTTAAAAATCAAACTGAACTAATAAAAATCAATATGGTTTGATTCGATTTTCGATTTTAGTTTTTAGGAACTGTCAAACCGATAAACTGAATCAATCATTTTAATTTTTCACTTAATCTTTAATTCAATCTATTATTAAGCTCAAATTTTGTATCAGCCTAACCATTCCTCACCTTTGTTTATGCTTCCTTACTTTCAACAAAATATGCAGTAAGAATTAAACTCCAAGCATAGAAAGTAGAAATCATAAGTCACAAAACTTATTCTCACCGAACCAGTGCTCTCGCCAGCCGCCATCATTGTTGCTTTCACTATCGTAGTTCTGATATGTTATGATCGCCTTCTCCGTGTTCAAGTTCTTTTCGTTTGTTTTCATCTATTTTTTATATCATTTTTGTTTTTTTTTCTTCAACGAAATTATTTCTGGTCTTGTTACAAATTAGTTTTTATGTGCATTTGAGGTGTGAAATATATTATGTATATTGAAATATTTTGTTGTTATTGTTTTATTTTATTTTTTTAAGCTTTTAAATCCATTTTCAACCTTATGATGTCAAATGCCAACTTTTATATTTGATAGTGAGTGTAAGAATTAGAGGTGTTGTCTTTCTATTGATTTCTCAAATATATATATATATATATATATATATATATATATATATATATATATATATATATATATATATATATATATATATATATATATATATATATATATATATATATATATATATATATATATATATAATGTAAATTTCTATATCTCTGTGCTCTATAATTATGATTATTATATAAATAAAGATTCTAATACTAATAACAATAATTTTTTATTAATAATAATTGATATTCTAATACACCCCATAGTCTAAATGAGAGGCTGATGGATGTTGAGACTATCACAAAAAACATCAAAGAATTGCAACAAAAGTTCTTTGGTGAAGATTTCAACAATTTGATAACGTGAATGAACATGTAAGACTCGTACTTGGCCAGAGGCAATCTTTTCACGCACAAAATGTATATCCATCTCGATGTGTTTGGTGCAGTTATATTGAACTGAGTTGTCGGATAGATAGACAACACCCACATTGTCACAATAGAACAAAGTGGTTGCTGCGACTGGGAAATATAGTTCCAATGGTAAGTTTTTAATCCAACAAGATTCAGATACTTCATTAGTGACTTTGTGGTACTCGACTTCTGCATTGAACCAAGAGAGGGTGTCTTAGTGTTTGGTAGACCATGAGATTAAATTGTCAACAAGATAAACACAGTAACTAAAGGTGAATTCCATAGTGCCTGGAAAACCAACCCAATATGCATAAGTGTAAGAAACCAATTTGCTGACAAAGGTGGGATGCATGTGAAGGCAGAAATCAATAGTATCGTGAATATATTAAATTATACACTTCAGTGTTGACATATATTGCATTTTAGGGTAATGAATAGGCATACATGTTTTATGTCATAAGAGATATCGGATCTTGTGAAAGTTAAATATTGTAATGCTTATGCAAGACTCTGATATTCACTTGGGTCATGATATGGACTTCCAGAAGACCCACTGAGTTTTGCCTTGGGTTGACTGGGGTGGATGATGGCTTGCAAGAGAACATGCCTACTCATACTATAATTTCCTCTCCATATTTTCTTTGAGACAAGAAAAGTCCACTTGTATTTTTAGTGACTGATCAGTGCATATTGATGCACATTCTCCTATGTTTGTACTTAGGCATTTCCATGGTTTGTTTTATTTATTTTTCTATTTTATGATGTTTTTATAATTTAATTTATTTTTACCTTTAATTGATTTTCGTATTTATTTTCAGCATTAGCATTTTTCAATAAAAATCATAACTGGAGTTTCGGGAATCGGATCGACACGTTCTAATAATTGTTGGAAAGCTGAGAGAAAGATCTACAACTTTTATTTTGGAGTTGGAAGCTGATTCGGAGTGCATACTTCCTAGTAATTCGTTGAAGTTTCAGACATTAGAAAATAATTTGTTTCGGGTCATTTTATGGACTTGGTTTATGTTCCGACTCAGTTTGAGTTAGTAGTGAAAAAAAATCTTATTTTGTTTATAAGGTTTTCAGCCGTGCTACAAGAAAAAAAAAACCTTTTTTTCTATGATAATACTTTTGCTTTGTACGAATCTTATGAAGAGCTAAATTTCCTCTGAGTTGATCAGCTACATTCATGTTCCGATGCTTGAGGTTAATATAATTTTGTAATTTAATTCCTATTCCTTTCAACTCTATTATATGTTCATCGGTTGCTTAATCCGATTGTCATAGAATAGTTTTATTTTGTTCAATTGATTTATGTTCCCTAATTTTCATTGCGTGTTATCATTTACTTAATTCGTTAATTCGCTTATTTTTAACCGTTTGCTTAATTCGGTAAACAAGAAATATAATTCTTATAATATCATTCTCGCTTGTTGAATGTTATTGTGATCGAACAGGAATAGTACCCTCTTAGGGTAGCGATGTTATAATAATCATTGATAAGTAGGAACCGAATTAGCAGATTAGCTTATTTTATAATTACTTAATTTATAATCACTTATTTTCTCTGTTTTCATAAAAAATCCTAAAACGAAAACCCCCCATAAATCGTTACTACTCTTAGTTAATAAAGACAAGAATCCTTGCGATACGACTCGAGCCATTGTCGCTAACTACATATTTTAAAACAACTTGTTTTTTATCCGCCCGTGACAGCGGATCAGTGACATATATTCCAAAAAAAAACTCATAGGACCCAAAGTTAAGTTTAGACATAATAGAGTCACGAAGAGCATCAGAGAAAGTTGTAAGAATTATGTCATCCACATATAGAAGGATATAAGCAGTATCAATACCGTGATGATAAATGAATAAGGAGGGACCAGAGATGTTGTGAGAGAAACTCAATGTGGCAACATAGTCAGTGAATCTTTGGTACCATGTATGTGATGCTTGTTTGATAC
The DNA here is from genome assembly GCA_948472305.1 of Vicia faba. Taxonomy (NCBI): domain Eukaryota; kingdom Viridiplantae; phylum Streptophyta; class Magnoliopsida; order Fabales; family Fabaceae; genus Vicia; species Vicia faba. The sequence continues at coordinate 545,061,352 of OX451735.1, forward strand.
CATAGAGAGACTTCTTGAGGAGACATACATGCTTAGGATACATTGGATCACATAATCCTAGAAGCTGCTGCATATACACGGTCTCATCAAGATTTTCATGCAAAAAGACATTCTTGACATCTAGTTGATGGAGACACCATGAATTGGATAATGCAATGTTAAGTACCATTTAAATAGTGGTTGGTTTGATAACAGGGCTGCAATTTTTTTTACCATAATTGACACCTAATTATTAGTTATCACCATTACCTACAAAACGCACTTTGTATCGCTCAAAAGAACCATAATATTTCTTCTTGTGCATGAAAATCCACAAACTTTTAATAACATTAGCATTAGAGGGACGAGGAACTAATTCCCACATCTTATTTTCAATAAGAGTGTCATATTCGTATTTCATGGCCATTTTCCAATTATGATCATTCAGTGCATCAATGATATTTGTAGATGAATGAGAGACAAATTGGAGGAAGGATGTATGTAGGTTTAAAGGTTTATGGGGTTTGACAATTCCATGTTAAGCTCGGGCTGTCATTTAAGGTGAATGAGGTGCAGGAGGGAAAATAGGTGTTTGAGTGGGTGGAGAGGGGGTGATTGGTGTTGTTTGTGTAGATGAAGTCCTTGTTTGGGAGGGAGAAAGTGTTTGAATCGTGGGTGTAGGTTGTTGGGCCAAGGGGGTTGTAAAGGGAAGAGAAGATGTTTGGTTTGTGGTTTCAATTGGAGGAGTATGTTAGGCTGCTTGTGATGACGGTTGAGTGACTGTTATGTTGGGAGAGGAGGTTGGTGGAGGTGTGTAGTATACTTGGGAGGTATGAAGTGGGATTATGCCATCTGTGATACGGTGGAAGAAATGACTAGGTTGTTTTGCATTTTATCGCAAATGTTGCGGTTAGCAAGAGTCGCCACCGACTTTTCTTTTATCCAAAAGGAAAGGTGAAAAAGCACAGGAAAGACCTTTGAGATTGTTTCTTGAGTTCGGGGGGTAGATTATGAAAAGGGAAGGTATTAGCACCCTTTTCATCCATGGTTTTCCATGGGCTCTTAGTTACTTACTAGATCAATTGCTTTTATTTGAAATTGTGCTTTGTGTGGTTTTTTAAAAGTATTTTGAAAAGGGCGCCATCATTTAGGAAAACTTTGTAATAATTCTCATTCGTAAGAATGTATACAAAGTGTTGATCTTTTGAAAATGTTTTCAAGTTTGAAAGATGTTTTTAAAAGTGTTGGTGTTTGTTTTGAAAATAGCAAGGATGTTTTTGGTTTTGAAATTGAGCAAGCAACTAGGAACAATCTACCTAATCAAAAGTCTTTCATGTTCATTTCCCTTTTCCTTTGACATTGTTATCTTACCATTGATTTGGTAAGTAACCTTATCTTTGGATGTGAACGGGACGGGCGTGGGTCATCGTATAACCATAATTAGCAATGTTGCAAGGTATCTTAGCATGTTTCCTTAGGGACTAAGATCATTTTGAAAAGGTAACATAGATAGCGTCATCGAGGGACTATGATCTTGTATTTTTGCTTGTCTTTTGCTAAGATACCTCACATGCGTAATATGGTCATTTTTGTGTAAGGCAACCAAATGGATTTTATCCTAGGGGTGCTTGTGTGCAAGGGTATTGATTTTCATGCTTTGCTCATCTTTGATTAGGGTTTGCTATTTGTTGATTTTATCTTCTCATATAAACCCTAATTACAAACATTTATATAAAGCGATAAATTGCGAAAAGTAAAATTACTACGCTATTACATCATTAGGAGAGGGGGTGTACAAATTTACAAATGGATATTGCAAGAAAATTAAACCTAATTATCTATTACAACCATATTGAATATTGTACAAAAGTGAAAATAAAAATGCAAAACTATAAATGTAAAAAGAAATGATTTTTGTTGTTTTTATGAAAGGGTTTATTTTTTACCTAATTAAAAAAAGACTAATTAAAATTAAATAAAATTAACTTAAACTAATTAAGAAAAGAAATTAATTTGAAAAGAATTTTTTAGGGTTTTTTATGAAAATGTTTTAAATTAATGAAAATATAATGAATATTAATTATAATAACCTAAGTTCTAAATTAATTTTATCTAAAAAATAAAATAATATATTAATTTATCCTAAGTCTAAGAATTAATTATTTAATAAAAAAAGAAAATTATTTGTTTTAAGAAAATGCTTTTTATCTTTTTGTTTTATGGAGAAAATAAAAATATATAAGTATAAATAATAAATAAAAATGAATTTTGGATTTTTTGTGATTTTATGTAAATAATAGTAGTGATAATAATAATAATAATAATAATAATAATAATAATAATAATAATGAAAAAAGAAAAAGAAAATAAAAATAAAAAAAAATAAAGAAAAGTCAGGGGGGGTGAATCAATAACCTAAGGAGTATTATGAGAGAAAAAAAAGACTAGGCCTAATGAGAGTCCAAACACTGCCAAAAAAACAAAAGAAAGTCAAAAAATTGTGAAAAATAACAAAAAGTCACGCTGGGGCTTAAACCCAGGACCTAAGGGTGAACAGGTGCGCGCTTTACCACTGGGGTGGCTATACATCTGTTAACTTATGTGAAAGGATAAATACATAACACAAAACGCGCCCTGATTACACTTCATCTTCAACCTCTAGCCAAAGGACATGTATCTTCTTCATCTCTCAACAAAAATGAAAAGTTCAAACATGAAAGTTGTGGCATTTCTTCCCACGAATCCAACCATTTAAATAATTTAAGCTAACAATCAAAGATGAAAGAGAATTTTTCTGGCCCTAATTTAAAACCTAAAAGTTTCAGAAAACTTCAACTCTAAAATTCTCTAAGCTCAGGCCATATAAATACAAACTATGGATATGTACAGCTTCGTGGAAATGTTATCTATATTTTATCTTCACAAATCAAAGCTTAACAATGCCTAAATATGAAGATAGAAGTTCAAGAAAAACACCTAAAAATTGGAAATCGTGAAATGGATTTAAGCTTGTTTCAGGCAGTGGTGATGATCAGGTTAGCTTCCTTGGACCTCTAGGAAGCTAATACAATGGGTGGCTTGAGCTGAGGGTGGCTGAAATAGCCTGGAGAAGTCCAACTGCAATGCTCTATTTTTGGCTATGGAAGTTGATGAAGATGAGGTTACAATTTACAAACATGGACATGGATGGTTTGTATTTGGTATGACGAAGCTTTTGAAACAAAAAGGCCAAGAAATGCACGAGTGGTTTTGAAGATTGAAGTTCAAAATTAGAAATGACACCAAGATGGAGGTTTTGTGCAATCTGAGTTTTCAGGGAGTTTGGGAGCTTTTTCAATCGTGTGTTAGCTTGCAATACGCTTGTATAATTATATGAAAGAGGTTAGAGGGTTTGAAGTTGACAGAACTGTGAGATCTAGAGTTATGGCTATGTTACTTGATTTTGAAGAAAAGTGGGAAAACAAGTTTCAATGTGTAGTACAAGCATGGCCTGGTTTTATGGAAGGATCTAGACATGTTGCTTTTGCCTTTGACATTGCTTGTGATCAGAAGTAACAAGTTAGGAGCTCTATGCATTGACTTTGTGATTAAAGTCACTTTTCCAAAATGGAAGTGTGAACTTTGTTCCATTAATGGAATAATCACTTGGAAAAAGTCTCAAACACTTGGATCATAGCTCAAATAGTTGTGTAATATTCTGATTATGGATATATTTAGAGGTTTAGAGGCCTGCAAAGCAAGATTTTGCAGCATAGGTTTGAAATTGAATTCTTGTTCATCACAAAATGACTTGTATTTCAAGTTTGAAAACCCTAACTTCCTCTCTTCGATTCTCCATGCTCAAGAATGATCTCAAGGAGTTCTGGGACATTTTGGAAAGCTTGTAATGTTCTCTACAACTCCTATTTGAACCACTTTTTAAAATTCCCCTTGGAACTATATGAAAAAGTTCCATGAAGTTAGGTCAAAATCCTGACCAAAACTAGGGCAAAAATTCACTAAGTGTCCAATTTCAAGATCATGACTTTATGAATTAATAACTTGAGATTCAAGCATTTTTAGAAGAAGTTGTGTAAATAAATGTTGTATATATCATGGAGATCTACAACTTTCATGTTGAAAGTTTCTTCTGAATCCTCTTGCATCATGGTGAAAAATTGGCTCAAAGTTATGAAAAAAACATGAAGTTTTAAACACAAAAATTTCTAAGTTAGAAAACTTTGACTTTTCAAAATGAAATCTTGACTTTTTGATTTCTTGATGAATAAGTTTCATATTTTAACATCTTTTGATGAATTGTGATCTTTGACATTGGATTTTGACCAAAAAGTCAAAGTTTGACTTTTCAGTGTACAATTGACTTTTGATCAGTTGACTGAAAATTCACTGTCAATCCAATTGATCTTGAGCAATGTTTTAGGTCATGCCATTTAGTTCAAAATGATGAAATTTAAATCTTTATATAATGCTTCAAACCAATTGACCATTTGCTAGGTCAAAAATCAGAAATTTCCCTTTCTCAGTCAAAACCCTAATTTTGACCATTTTGCCCTTTTGATGATTTGATCAAATTTCTTGAGGAATTGTGGTCCAAACTTGATCAAATGATACATATGAGTTTATAATGTTGATATGGATCAAAATTTATGAAGTTTGACTGTAAATTGGTCATAGTTGACTTTTTCCCCAATACAGCTGATTTTTAGGTCAACTGCTCAATTGACTGAGCAAAAGTGTGATCCAAGGCTTGAAACTTGATATGAGTAATCTTGAGGGTCCATAATGATCCATGAAAGTCATATGAAGCATTAAAAGTTCAATTATCCTTGTGCAATCTCAAACCCTAATTTTGGTCATCAGTGCTTAAGGAGGTGTCTTGAGCTGATCAACCCTAGTGTAGTCTTGAACCAAAGAGATCTTTGTGAGAATTTTTTTTGATAAATGAGAGAGAAAATTTTGGGGTACAACACCATCGTCTAAGGAGTTATTGTTAGTCGTTGTAAGAGCATTCATGGTGGAAAAGGGAAACATATTTTCCTTAACAAAAACACATTGAAAGATAATAATTTTGCTACTTGACAATTTGTAACACTAATAACTAGGGATGTCAATTGCATTTGTTATTCGGGATCCTAATGGGGATTATTTGTTTGGAGCTCCTAAGTCAGGAAATTTGTTTCCTACAAGGATGGGGATTGAGGAAAAAGTTTCTCCGATGTTACTTCGAGGGGGGGGGGGGGGGGGGGGGTCGAGGAAGTATCCTCCGTGCCGCGGATGACCCGACCCCAACCATATTATTTAAATTTTAGATTTTATATATATATATATATATATATATATATATATATATATATATATATATATATATATATATATATATATATATATATATATATATATATATATATATATATATATATATATATATATATATATATATATATATATATATATATATATATATATATATATATATATATATATATATATATATATATATATATATATATATATATATATATATATATATATTTAATTATATACTTTTACATGTTTTTTTATAAAAAAATTAATATATTAGAAAATAAATATTTAATTTTTTACAGAAAAAATCATTTACAACTACAAGTGCTTTTGCATTTTTTTTGTTATTGATGCAAGATGTGTTTTTATTTAAAAAGAAAAGAAAGAAAGAAATATGCAAAATATATGTGTGCTTTTTTTAAAAGGAAAAAAAAGATGACATAATGGTGTCTTAGACATAGTTTTGATAAAAAGGTATAAAAAATTCTTAATATTCGATCTCAGTGGATCTTCGCGGGGACCTGTGAGGATAGGGATAGGAAAAATTATTCTCCTGTGGCGGAGGTCGGGGACAGAGATGGAGAAAATTTTGGGGGCGGGGCGGAGAAGCATCATCCGGACTAGAGCTAATAATTATTGGACTTGAAACTTCACACATAAGAGAGGGTGATAAATTGTGTGGTTTAGAAAAAAGTGATTTTAAAAATCTTTGAGAAATAAAATCAGAGTTTAAAAACATTTTTGAAAGTTTACCAGCAGAAAATAAATTGCATAAATTAAAAGAGTTAAGGGAAAAAAGGAGCACCAAGAATTATAGCGGTTTAGTAAAAACAAAGGACCTACTTCTTTCCCCAAGAATCGATATTGTGATTTTCGAATAAACGTTGAGAGTTTTTAGTAGGAAAGACGCATGAACCCCCTCATATAAGGAAATGATAGTTGACCTCCAACTAAATAATACAAGAGGACGAATTTGAGTGTTTGCGTCTTTTCTTCCAGTTAAGCTTAGGAGTGAAGTGGCCAATCTTCCTTCCCAATGATTGATTGAAGCGATTAGTCCCCTTTCCACAAATAAGAACCTTGGAGTTGTTAGTTTTTAACCTTCTAAAACCTTGAGCTTCAAACCTTAGTTTTACACGGGATAACCAATAACCTGTGATATTTTAATATCGAGAAAATCTCAAACTTTTCAAGCTTTTAATATCGGGTTGAGCTTGAACCTAATCTTGGTTTTAATACCGGACTGAATAATAACCTGTGAAACTTTAATACTGGGATGAGCTTTAACCTATCTTGGTTTTAATATCGGGCTAAATATGAACCCATGAGATTTTATCATGGGTCATTCTCTAATCTAAAATAGGGTTTGATCACAGAATCCCCAGACCAAGGCTTTTAATGGGTTTAACTTCTAACCAAAATAAATTCCTAAATGGATAATATTCAACCAAGGTGTATTTAAAATATTTCCTTGGTAAATTAACAATTCTACCCTTTCTAGAATTATAATTATATTCTTACTCACAAAAGAACTTTTCTCACAAAAGCACTTAGGATAATATATTAGTGAGAGAAAGTGTAATAAAACTTTAGAGAAAGAGAGAGAGAGGGAGAGATAGATGTGTCAAAATAAAAGTCGGTGGCGACTCTTGCTATCCGCAACAATTGCGATAAAACGCAAAATAACCAAGTCAGTTCTCCCACTGTATTATAGAACTGGCAACTCTGTTAGGGAGTACTTAAAAGTGGGGTTACCTTAGAGCTAGATCATATTTATTTGCTTTCATTGTTTGATTTGTTTGCTTTACATTTATGGGTCCTTGTTTGGGTTTGTATTGATCCTCTACCCGGATCTGGGAACATCATTAGGTAAGTAGAAATAGATTGTGGAAAATGTAAGGTGTAGACCGATATGGTTGAAGCAATGGCTACGTTAGTGCTACACAATTTTTGGCACTGATATCCCTTGTGTTGAATCGAAGAGAATACGGGGCCGCTGAGCGGTGTCATGAAGCACAAACTGACCATAGAACCTTTAATTGAATAACTTGGCCATTATGAAGTAGTGAGATAGCCGACTTTGGTGCAAAGCTGAATATTGGTTGATGCTCGATACTACACACATTGAGATCATACTTTTGGGATATTTTGGCCTCAGGAAAAGATTGATTGTGCTAAAACAATGCCCAATGAAGAAAGATCAATGATATTGAGATTCCCTAGAACCCGATTACTTTGTAGGACAGGTTGAACCAACAAAACTTTAAGAGGGTACTTACCTATGAAACCCATGCAATCCTAAACCTAAGGTCTTTGTGTGCTTTGTTTGTGATTATTATTCATGTCATCATAAACATCATAACATAATAAGCATTCTCACTAACCATTTCAAGGATTTAGGAATTTATCTTTGTTCTATTTTATAGGTCATGACTTCCACTCGTAGGAATACCATCTGAATCAACTTCGTGAAAGTGAATCCTCAACTTCAAGAGTTAGCATCAAGAGTGCCTGGAGATTCTCCCTTCACCAAGAAATATGGTCGACTTCTCAACTTGGCTACCTCAAACTTCCAAGAAGAAATGATGTGTGTGCTTTTCCAACTCTTTGATCCTATACACCATTGCTTCACCTTTCCCGACTACCAATTGGTTCCTACATTAGAAGAATTATCTCAATTGTTAGGAGTGCATGTGCTTGATAAAATACCATTCACCGGTTTAGAAGATACTCCAAATCCTGAAGTAATTGCTAAAGCCTTACATTTGAAGAGATCTGACATTGTGAGAAATTGGGAGACAAGAAGTGGAGTTAAGGGTTTCTTAGCCCAATTTTTGTTGGAGAAGGCTCGTTTGTTCTGGGAAGATATGGATTGTTAAGCTTTTGAGGATGTCTTGGCCCTTCTAATCTATGGATTGGTTCTATTTCCCAATCTGGACCAACTCATAGATGTGAATGCTGTCAAGGTTTTTCTCTCTCGTAATCCTGTACCTACCTTTCTTGGAAACATTCTACATTATTTCCACACTCACACTATGAAGAAAAGGGGTACTCTTTTGTGTTGCATTCCATTACTGTCTAGGTGGTTTATTTCGCACCTACCTCGATCAATGTTGAAGAATGAGCACGGGTTGACATGGTCTCAAAGGATGATGTCACTTTTGCACTCGGATATCCATTGGTGTTCTCGATCTTTGGAGGATATTACCATCATTGATTGTTGTGGGGAATTCCCTAATGTCCCACTCTTAGGCATTAGGGTATGTATCACATATAACCCATCTCTTGCATTACGGCAGTTTGGATATACACGAAGAGATGGTCCCTGTGACACCCCAAATTAATTCATGTATTAAATAATTAGGAATTTAATTATTAAATTAATTAAAGGCTTAATTAATAATATTTTGGATTAAATGGATGAATTAATTATGGAATTAAAAAGGAAGACCGAGGGGTGTAAGGTTGAATTAGAGGTGTGTGAAGTAAAAAGCTCTACTAAATAATTACTAATTTATTTCTATTATTTGGAATATAATAAAAGGAAAAGAAAAAGGAGGTTATTTGGAAAAAACTATTGTACGTGAAATTGGAGAAGAGAAGAGAAGAGAGGAAAAAGCCAAACGCCGTGAATTTGAAGGATCATCGCGAGGTAAGGGGTGATTTCAATTATTTAATATGCCTTATAGATTTTGAGATCAATATAATTGATTAAGCATGTTAGGAATCTCGATTTTGGAATTCTAGGTTTGTAGGATTATCCCTAATTTTGTCAGAGTATAGGAATTGGAACCATTAATGTGATGAATAATTAATAGGAATGATGGAAACATGATTTATGATGTTGTATTGATGTGTATTGGTTGCAGTTTGGTGTTCCAAATGTTATAACTCGTATGGGTATGAATTGGATGGGATTGGAATGAATAATGCTGTCAAAATAGCAGATTTTGACTCTGCAGGTCATGGGAACCGGTTCCCAGTGGGGAAGAACCGGGTTCCACTGTGTGAACGTATAAAAACTTGCAAAATTGGTCGCAGGAACCGGTTCCTGTATAGGTAGGAACCAGGTTCCAGTACATTTTCCAGAAACGTGAATTGTGAACTTCTCAGGAACCGGTTCCTGCATATGTAGGAACCGGGTTCTACTGTGACTTTTTGAAAAATGTTAAACTTTAAAAATTCATAACTTTCAAACCGTAAGTCCGATTTGAGTGCCGTTTTCGGCAGTATTTCTTAAATTAAAAATACTATGTTATAAAATAAGAAAAATTTTATTTTATGAAAATTATTTTAAAAAGAGTCGAATTCCCGATTTTTGTAAACTTTGGTATTTTGAGAATGATGTAGAATGGTTTGTAAATTGTTCTGATTTGGTGAATGAGAACTGATACTTATGTGTTGTGCCTGCTATCCATTATGATTGAGATGTGATCATGTGATATATTGGTTTTGGAATTATTTAGAATTATGTTGTGATCATATTCTGTTGATTTGATGTTGACTTTCCGATTATGCGGTTTGTTATTATGTGCATATTTGGTGTATATGCAATGGGGTATCCATGATAATTGATTGTATCAGGTCCTTGTGGATGAAGTTCATGTTTATGTTGTTTGATGTGTGTATGATAAATAATGATATCATGTTTCTTTTGGTTTTGGTTCAGTTATGATAAATTGATGTATTTCATAGACTGATTTGATGTTGCATGCTGGTGATGTGCATGCATATGCATTGTTTTGGTGAAGTTAATTCCCATTGTGTGGAATTTGACTTGTATTTCCATTAACCGATACCCAGGATATGATGGGTGGTTAGGCTGGATTCGTGTCCGAGTGTTTATGGACGAATCGATGGTTGTTGTATCCGGTTGATGATGGATCAGCTGGATTCATGTCCGGTGTTTATGGACGAATTAATGGTTGATGTATCCGGTTGATGATGGATCGGTGTTGGGTGACTTGGTCACGTGTTGCTACCACATGCATTGTGTCTGCATTTGTGTTTGCATGGTTGTAACATGTTAGGATGTCTTCCAGTGTTACAATTCTTTGGTTGATTATTGATTTGTGCATAATGACTTGTATGATTGGAATTGTGTGTTGAATCTGAGTTTATGCTAAAATGGGTGAAATAATATGCTTGTGATATACTGTTGATTGAGAAGCTTATAATGCATGTTAATTATGAGAAATCTCACCCTTACTTTAATGATTTCAGATTAAAGTTAGCAGCTCAGGAGTTGGTGAGGATGGCTCTAGAGCTATGTTACTTTAAGTCCGCGTGTCAGTGTCGTGCTCTGATAGGTTGTAAAACTGGGGGAAACGTTTGAATGATGAGTTTTATTTTATACTCTATTGTTTAATTTATGTTGGGAATACTTATGAAGTGAAGTTATTCCGGTTTTGAGACATTTCCGCTGTGTAGAACATGATGTTGATTTGAATATTTATCTTAATAATTCCTCCAGTAAAGCATGATAACTGTAGATTTGAGGTTTTTATATTTATCTTGAATTGTGACATCCCTGTTTTCCATGTTACTCTGATTTAATTAATATATTCGCGGGTTATTTAGAAGGGGTGTTACAATAGTGGTATCAGAGCCGGTCGGTCTATCGGCCAGGTTGTTTATGTGTTTACTCCCTTTTGGTATGGGACATGTGTGTGAAACACTGTCGGTACTTGATTGTTTCCTTTTCGTTGTCTGCAGAGGTACGTGTGAAATAAGTGGGGGAGAAGTTTTGTGCAAGAGGTTGGTTCAGTATACCGCCGATTGTAAGATGTAAGTATTGCCGAGCAGTTGATGCTTCAAGCATGGTTATGTTTAAGTAGCTTGAAGGGTAAGATTGAAGATGCTGTTGTGGTTTGGTAACGATGGTTGATGCCACCTCATGATTGTTGACTATCTATTGACAAATTGAGGAACTGATCACCCTTAATCTCTTGTTGATAGTAGTCGGGATCGCGTTGGATGGGATGTACTTATTGTGCCAGCTTTACGGTGTGTGAAATTAGTTGAGTCGGCAAGAAGAGAAGCGTTATGGTTTGCGTAACGAGAGATTTAGATCTCGGCGAGAGCAAGAAAAAGGCATGTGACCTATTGGATGTAATTTTTATGAAGTGTTCCGTGATGAAGTAAGTGGAACGGTGTGAGAGTGCAAGGTGAAGTCTTAATGGGTTTTGTTACTAGAACTAGTTCGAATTCGAGGATGCCTATAAGAGGTCTGCTTCTAGATTGAGAAAGTTGAAGAGTTAACTTGAGGATTTGTTTGAGAAGAAGTTTATTCGCCCGAGTGTTTCGCCGTGGGGTGCTCCGGTGTTGTTGGTTAAGAAGAAAGAAGGTTCAATGAGATTATGTGTTGATTACAGACAGCTGAATAAAGTTATAATCAAGAATCGGTATCCTTTGTCGAGGATCGATGATTTGATGGATCAACTAGTTGGAGCTTGTGTATTTAGTAAGATTGATCTGAGATCTGGATATCATCAGATTCGTGTGAGGTCGGAAGATATTCAGAAAACTGCATTTAGAACGAGGTATGGACATTACGAGTATTCTGTTATGCCGTTTGGAGTTACTAATGCACCTGGTGTTTTCATGGAATATATGAACAGGATATTTCATCTGTATCTTGATAAGTTTGTGGTGGTGTTCATTGATGATATTCTAATTTATTCGAAGAGCGATGAAGAGCATGCAGAACACCTCAGAGTTGTGTTGGAATTGTTGAAAGAGAAGAAGTTTTATGCAAAGTTGTCCAAGTGTGAATTCTGGTTAAGTGAAGTAAGTTTTCTTGGCCATGTAATTTCCAAGAATGGAATTGCTGTGGATCATACGAAGGTAGAAGCAGTATCTCAGTGGGAAGCGCTGAAGAATGCTTCTGAGATCCGTAGTTTTCTGGGTCTTGCAGGTTATTACAGGAAGTTTATAGAAGGATTTTCCAAATTAGCGTTACCGTTGACTAAGTTGACCAGGAAGGGTCAGATGTTTGTTTGGGATGTTGAATGTGAGAAAGGATTTCAAGAGCTGAAGAGGAGGTTGACAAGTGCTCCGATCTTGATTTTGCCAAATCCGACTAAGTCTTTTGTTGTGTATTGTGACGCATCATTAATGGGATTAGGTGGTGTGTTGATGCAAGATAAGCAGGTGGTGGCTTATGCTTCGAGACAATTGAAAGTACATGAAAGGAATTAACCGACTCATGATTTGGAGTTGGCAGCTGTTGTGTTTGTTTTGAAGTTATGGAGGAATTATTTATATGGTTCTTGGTTTGAGGTGTTCAGTGATCACAAAAGTCTGAGGTATCTCTTTGATCAGAAAGAGTTGAATATGAGGCAGAGGAGATGGTTAGAATTTCTAAAGGATTATGATTTCGGTTTGAATTACCATCCTGGTAAGGCAAACGTTGTTGCGGATGCCTTAAGTAGGAAGTCCTTGCATATGTCGATGTTAATGGTCCGTGAGTGTTTACCGTGGGAATTGGTAAACAACCGTTGATCTTCCAAAAGGTTACTTATTTGGTGACTCGCAGGATCGATTAGATTGATCCTAAGACATGGTTGATTTTGGGGGTTTTGACTAAGTTTAATGATGGTTAAATGACAATAAAATGAAGACGCTTTATGTAAATTGCATGAAGAAAACTTGATAGAATAAAGGAAAGCTTTAAATAAAGGGCTTCGACTGGAAAAGTAAATGAAGAGGCAGTAAAGTTCTGGAAAACAAATGACTTTGAATAATTAAAGTGGTGTTTCACACATACATTCTCAACAATTCTTTCTCTCACACTGGGTACTTGAATCTATATGAGTGACTTGTATATAATTGTGAACACACGCGAAAAACTGCGTGAACTACTAATATTTATACTAAACACATCTCAAGTAACCGTCGAGCAGTTACGCTGCTTCGAGATGACTCCACTTGGCACGCTCACAGCATTCGACGCTCCAGATCTTGGCACGTTGCACTTGGTAACCGCTGGGAACCGTTTTCCCTCCAAACATTTGAATCTCAAACCGTTCCACTCTGAGCATCGAACTCCTTTGTCGAGAAGCACCTTCGACGTCGAAGGCAACAAGATTCTTCCTTGGAAGAAATTCTCTAAGTACCTTGCCATCTTCTGATGAGCATTTCGACAGAACCAGCTGGTCGAAACCATCCTTCATGCTTAATGGCTTATATTAATAAAAACAAGGGTGTCGAGTTTAGGAGCCAACAAATTGCCCCCCAAGAATGCCTTATTTCGACGCTGAAAAGAAAAAGGCATTCTTTGAGATTCCACTCGACACCTGTCTTTCATTCTTAGCCACAAATTAACCTGTTCACTTTTTGTCTTCTACCAACTACTGACAATCCCAAGAAAAAGCCATCATTCCATTTGTACCTAAGACGTCACCTCAGTACGGCGTTCAGCGTGCCCAATGTCTTTTCACAAATTGTCATCATGAAAATTTCCCAAAAACGAGGATGCACGCTTCACCGTTTCGTTTCTGCAGAACGACTATGTCAGCGAGGGAGCGCCACGTGTCCCACTATCTTCTGCAACATTAAATGGCCTCGAATTTGGTGATTCCCCAACCACTATAAATAGCGCTAGGTACCCATTGTGGGACTTTTTCACGCTATCTGCATTCAAAACCTCCTTGTTGAACACAAAATCTCTGCAAACTTGCAAACACTTTGTTCTTCACTCACCTTCAACCTTAACTCAAAAATGGCTTCAGGTTCCTCTAACGCTCCTAGTTCTAACATCCCTTCCAGAAATGCTAAACCCGAAATCTTCTCAACTGTTCCAACAGTTACCCCTACAGGCCAGCGAAGGGTTCCTGAACCCCTGGAAACTGCTGAGCGTGAAGCTTATTCACATCAACTAATGATTCCGGTTGGATACTCCAACCAAATCTTCGCCATGTCTGGCCCGTTATCCACATGCATTGATGAATCCATGAATATCAAGAACTTCTTTCCAGTGCTTGAGGCGCTCAAACCTGTTGGGTGCTCTAAAAAAGCTGCAGATGACAACGAAGATCCCGCTAAGGAGAAGATAGATCTCCGCTTCTTCAATAGGGGTGTTAGGGCTTTTAGGTCTAGCCCTAGCCTCACACCTGACTACAGCGCGCGGCTAGAGAAAATGGAAAAAAGCCAGGCTTCGATCTGGAAGAACCTAGGGATATACGACCTAGTCATGCTGTCGAAGACGGGTCTCAACTACTCCCCTGAGATGCTGATAGCCTCTTTGCTTTTCTGGGATTACACTCATTTCACTTTCCACCTTCCTTGTGGAATGCTAACACCCACGCTTTTCGACGTGGCTGCCATCACCGGCCTTCGACCCACTGGGGATTATTTCGACCCAGAGGAAATGTCGGAGGATCAGATTGGATTCTCAGCTACGAAACCCACCTATACCACCTATATCAACCATTACCATGATAGGTCGACAGCCAATATGACGGATGTAGAGCATATTGCGTTTCTAGACCTTTGGCTGTCACGCTTTGTGTTCTGTACAAAGTCTCTACAGGTGACAAAGAAGATGGTCACCCTCGCCACCCAGCTTCACCATGGCCAAAATATTTGTTTGGCAGAATTAATCCTGGCGAATCTGTACGAGTCGATCAGCAGTGGAGCGACTCTGTTAAAGGTCATCGAAAATAGAGCCAGTCTGTTGCTTGCAGGACCCTTTTGGCTACTTCAAATGTGGCTCAATGCCACTTTCGAGTCTTTCTTACCTCAGAAAACTCAAATAAATGAGCAAGCTCCTGAGATAGCAAATAGGCGTATCGAAGGCACCAGATTAGCTCTACTGACCCCGACTGAAGATGGGTTGGAGCTTCAACAGACTTTTGCAAACTTCGTCTTGATGTTTGCAAAAAAAAAAGAATTCACTTCGACCATGGCTCCTTTCGCTCGACGAAAGGTTGGTCCAGAATGGTTCACCAGGCCCCATCCCAAGTCGTCAGGTGACCCTCACGTCGAAGAACACACAATAATGTGGGAAGCATTTCTCACACCTAGAGTAATGCCACTGCGCTTTAAGAGCTCCAAGACTCACCTGAGCTTGATCGCTTACCAACCAAACTTGGTCTCTCGACAGTTTGGTATCATTCAATCACTTCCTTCTCCTATTTTTCCTAAGGAGAAATCCATGTTATATTTTTGCAATGACTATACTGAGGATGCTGCCACCAAGCATATTGGCAGGTATGCTGGTCGAACAGTACTTTCACTATTTGACTATCAACTTAACTTCCTCTGTTCACCATCCTTCTAAGACTGGTGGAAGAGTTACTATGCTGAAGAGTTCTTCGACGAGAAAGATTTTGTGGATGAACTTCAGAAGTCTTTCGTTCTAGTCCTTGACAAAATAAAGAAATGTACGTTCATCCTTCAAATTATTTTGTCTTTCCATTTCGACTGGTAACTTATTAAATATAACTTGTCTTCTTTCAGTTGTTCGAAAGCCTGCAGCAAAGAAAGCCGCAGAAGGCCAACAGGGAGGAGGTCCCTTGACAAAACCTCCAGCACCGACGAAAACTACAACAAGCCATCAGGGGGAAGGTCCTTCGATAAAACCTCCAGCACCGATAACCAAACTTTTATTATTTCCTTATGGTTTTAACATCCTGATTTTCGATGTAGCGTTTTAAATCGAACTCCAATTGATTTTCAGGCACCTTCACCCAAGAAACGACCTGCACTAACGGTCGAATCTGAGAGTGACGATGAGGACGAATCTCCCCCCGCTCCTCTTAAACGGAGAAAAATGAAGAAAGATGCTCCTTCTCCTAAGACTCGACCCACAATCAGAATAAAGGTTGCAGGGAGAAGACCCAGGCCACCTCCAGTGATTATCGAAGAGCCAATGGAGGAGGAGCTAAATGTTTTGCTCAATAAACCCGTCGAAAGTGATAATTCCAGCCCTGGGCCTGAAGTTCCTCTGCAGGTAGTTTCTCTGACCATTTTTTAACTCAGGTGTCGATACTCACGTTGGATTGTGTCTCTTTCTAAACCAGAAAATTCTTCCTCTTCTATTTTCAGGAGACCACTGAAAGTTCAGCACCAAAGACTTCTGAAACACTAGACTCTGCTGAACACAGTAGGCCACAAGAGAAGGAATCGGCGAACGATGAAACCAATGCCGAAACAAAGGAATAACAACCAAAAGAAATTCAAGTGGTCAATCTGTCAGAGGAACAACATGACGAAGGGGATCATGTTGACGCTGGCACTGCTGAACTACAGGTCGAAGAGAGTCATGTCGATGCAAACGCTACTCAACAACTTCAACCCCAAGACAACGCTGCTGTAAGGGTTACTACCTCGACAAAGCATAAGTCTAAAGAAGACTTAGCACTCTTGAAGCAAACTGATCCCATTGGCTATCTGAATGCCATTATCAAGAGTAGGGGAAGTTCATCTGACCCTAGTCAGGATGCTTCCACTCAATCGGGGAAGTCCACTTCGACTTCTCTTCTCGATGAGGCTTTGATGAAGGTCAAGGCTCAGTTCTTCAAGAAAGATTTGATGAAGGCTTTGGAGGGGGATCCCACTGCTCCGTCGTGTTTGGGAGCTGTTTTGAATGCAGTCGACTTGCTTGCTGTGACTCCAGAGGTTTCGAGCTTTATCATGGAGTTATACTCCATTGTTGATCAAGTCTCAGCAGACTATCGACGTCAGAGGGGCTTCAACAGCCAGCTCGAAGCGTTACATGGCAAAAGTTCTTCTGCCTGGACTGCAGTAGCTGAAACGACTTCTCGAATTGCAGAGTTGTCGAAGAAAAAGGCATCCAAGCAAGAAGAAATTGACGCCATAGATCGAGACAACGCCTCCATAAAGGCGCAAATCGAAGAGCTGGAGGCCAAGATGAATGCTAATACTAAGCGCAAGGAGGAGCTTCTCTCGACTGTCTCAGACACAGAGAGCCAAGCTGAAGTTACTCGAGGCCTAGAGTTTACTGAGAAAGCCCAAGCCTTCGATGACCAAATTGCCAAGCTTGCCCGGGCGAATGCCTTGTGCAACAAAAGACTGGAGTTGCAGCAGGCCAAGTACCTTCGACTCAGAGATTCTATCCCCTTCTAAATTACTCAGCTATTTATTAACCATGTATTGTAATATGTATTTGACAATGTAGCCATTTTGGCTAATTCTTATAAAATTTTCCATTTTGGCTATTTATTTTGATCTCTTGGAGCATAGGTTTATACTTTTTTAAATATTTGCCATTTACTCTCAAGAGTCTTTTATCTTCACCTAACTCTTCGACTTCATAAGCTCCACCAGAAAAAGTTTGGATAATTCTGAATGGTCCTTCCCATTTGGGTGACCATTTTCCCATGCTTCGATCCCTTCGATCCATGGGGAGAATCACCTTCCAAACTAATTCTCCAGGCGAGAATGCCTTAGGTTTCACTTTTTTATTGTAAGAGTCTTCTACTCTTTTCTTCTGAATCCTTAGTAGGTCGAGAGCGCGCAGTCTTTCTTCGTCTAAATCTACTAGTTCGTCTAACATCATATCCCAATAAACTTCAGAGGGGATATCATGGTGTATCTGAACCCTTGCAGATTGAAGACAAATTTCCGCTGGCAACACTGCGTCATGACCAAAGGTTAGCCGATATGGTGTTGTACCTATGGCTTCTTTTGGGGACGTTCGACAGGCCCACAAGATCTGGTCTAACGTCTTATGCCAATTTTTTGGCTTCTTCCCAACATGCTTTTTTATCAAGCCAATCACTATTTTATTCGCTGCTTCGACTTGACCGTTTGCCTGTGCATAGTAAGGCGTTGACGTTAGGAGTCTAAAGCCTGTTTCTTGAGCGAATTCTTGCATCTTTCGACCGGTGAAAACTGATCCTTGATCAGTTGTTATAGTTTCAGGGATTCCAAATCTAAAGATAATGTTCTTTTGAATAAATTCAATGACATTTTCTTGGTCTACATTGACTAAAGGAATAGCTTCGATCCACTTAGTGAAATAATCAATGCCTACCAATATATACTTCTGGCTCTTTGATGATGCTGGTCGAATCTCTCCAATAAGGTCCAATGCCCATCCTCTAAAGGGCCAAGGTTTCACTATTGAGTGAAGTTCGCTTGCTGGTACGTGCTGGATGCCTGTATGGACTTGACATTCTTGACAACCCTTGGCGAACTCGACACAATCTTTCAAGATGGTGGGCCAGTATAGTCCTTGTCGAAACAACAACCATTTCATCTTATGGCCTACTTGGTGAGCCCCACATGCTCCACCGTGTGTAGTCGAAAGGGCTATGTATGCTTCAGTTTCACTTAAGCACTTTAGCAATACCCCTTCAGGCGTCTTTTTAAATAACTCATTACCCATGAGTACGTAACTCAACGCCCTATATTTTATTTTTCATTCTGTCGAAGCTGCTGGATTTTGTAGATAATCCACAATGGGTTTCCTCCAATCTTTCTCTGACAAATTGTCTATGAACGAAATTTCGAAGTTCCTTTGATCAGCGTACCCTAGTCTTGTCGATTTCAAATCTGTTGGTGACAGACAAGTTGCTTTTATCTTTTCTCGAACTTCGATTTCTCTTTGTAATCTCGTTTTTGAAATTTTGTACCCAGATGCAATTTGTGCCAAATCGTTGGCTATTTGATTTTCCAATCTGGGTATGTGTCGAATGTTGACCATTTCGAATTTTTTCAATAAACGATTTGCTATCACAAAGTACATAATAAGATTTTCTCTTATGCACTTATATTCTTTTGTGACTTTCTTAATGACTAACTCTGAGTCTCCCATTATTTCGACTCGAGTTGCCCCCAATTCCAACAATATCTCAAGGCCAGTAATTAGAGCTTCATACTCAGCCTCATTGTTCGAACAAGTACCTGATATCTTGTACTTGAATGTTGTTGGAATTTTTTCTGGAGAAATAATCAAGACTCCTACTCCTGTTCCATCTTTATGGCTGGAACCATCGAAGTAGAATTTCCAAGGCTCTATCTCCACATAATTTATATTCTCAACTTGAATTGAGTGGTCAACTATAAAGTCTGCCACCACTTGCCCTTTCACTGCCTTAAGAGGCATAAAGGTCAAGGAGTATTCAGTTAATGCTAGCGCCCACTTGCCAATTCGGCTGTGCAGGATGGGTTTCGACAACATGTACTTGAAAACATCAAAATGAGACGAAACATACACATCAACTGGTTTTATATATTTTTTGAGCTTTGTACAAGAGAAATAGAGACATAGACATAATTTTTCAACTTCGCTATATCTAGTTTCTACATCGTTCAAAACTCTACTAAGATAGTAAATGGGTCTTTCGACTCCATTTTCATCTTCTTGGGCTAACATGCTTCCCAAAGTTTTGTCGGATGCAGCTATGTACAATCTCATACTCCTGTTGCTGCAAGGAGGCACCAAAATAGGTGGCTTTGTGAGGTACCCTTTGATTTTGTCGAAGGCTTCTTGTTGCTCTTGCCCCCAGTCGAATCTTTCCTTATTCAGGCGAAGTAAGGGTGAAAAGGCTTGAGCTTTCCCACTTAGGTTAGATATGAATCTCGTTAGGAAATTTATCTTGCCCAGCAGAGATTGCAGTTCCTTCTTGTTCGCTGGCGCTTTTGCTTCCAGAATTGCCTTCGTCTTGTTCTGGTTGATTTCGATTCCTTTCTTGTGGACGACGAAGCCCAAGAAATCTCCAGCTTTTACACAGAATGCACACTTCAAAGGGTTCATTTTCAGACCATGTTCTCTCATTCTTTCGAATGATTGTCGAGGGTGGTCTATATGGTTCTTCCTGGAAACAGATTTTACAACAATGTCATCAATATATACTTGCATAAAAGTGTTAATAACATCATGGAAGATAGAGTTCATCGCTCGCTGATATGTTGCCCCAGCGTTCTTTAGGCCAAAAGGCATCACTACCCATTCGTAAGTGCCTAAAGCCCCAGGGCATCGAAAAGCTGTTTTCGACACATCTTCTTCAGCAATGAATATTTGATTATATCCTGAATAACCATCGAGCATACTCAGGTACTCATAGCCAGCGGCAGAATCGACTAGCATTTCCGCCACAGGCATAGGATATTCATCTTTGGGTGTAGCAGCATTCAAATCTCTGAAATCTATGCACACCCTCAATGTACCATTCTTTTTAATCACTGGCACAATGTTTGCAATCCATTCGACATACCTCGTAGCTCGTATGAATTTGCACTTCAGCAGTCTTTCGACTTCCGTTTTGATCTTCGACAGTATTTCTGGAGCGAAGCGTCTTGGACTTTGCTTGACTGGCTTCTTCCCAGGTTTGATTGGCAACTGAAGTTCTACCAATCTTCTATCGAGACCAGGCATCTCGTCGTAATCCCATGCAAAACAATCCTTGAACTCCTTTAACAAATGAATTACTTCCAACCTAAGTTCTGGGTCTATTTTTGCGCTAATGTAAGTTGGCTTTTTCTCTAACCCTTCGCCCAAGTTGATTTCTTCTAAAGGATCCTGCACTAACATTTTGATGTTGTTCGCTAAGGGGTCCTTTTCGAATCCCAAAGGCTCATCATCGTAGATAGCGTCGAGCCTTTGTTCCTGCATTCCTTCTGGCATGATATCAGGAGGTTTTGGATCGAAATCCTTTCCAGGACCTGCAGAAGGTAACTCTTGATCAATTGCCTGTGTGGCCATATATTTTACTTCGGCTTCGAGAGCCGTTATCATCTTTGTTTCGGCTACGTAAGCCGAAATTCGCTGCAATGATTGTGACTCAGTCATTGTCACTGAATTCACTTCCCCAACCAGTTGGTTGGATATCAGTTAGCCCACTAAAGTCAATGTGGGACAAGTCTTCTCTGTCCCATTGAAAACCATGCTCAGGGTGCAGGTATAAGGAACAAAAAGTATTTGGTGCTGGCGCCAAGTCGAAGTCAGGTGTTGGGCATGGCCCAATGTGAGCCAAGTTTTTGTCGAAGTCTGCCAACCCTAGGTGATTTACTTCGCCCATGTAATAGCTTTGATCCGCTTCTATGTTTTTGACCATTCCATCAGGACGCCATAGTAGCAACCTCTGGTGCATTGATGATGGTACAGCTCCAACACCATGTATCCATTCACGGCCCAACAAAAGATTATAATTTGGTTTGGCCGATATGACCATAAACATAGTTGGTCGAAGGATAGATCCCACCTTGTTGTCCAGTTGGATCACACCCATAGTGGTCCCTATGTCGCCTTCATAATTCGACAGGACCATGTTGTGAGGCTTGATGTTCTCATTGTTTTTGCCTATTTTTCTTAGCATAAAGTGAGGGATGATGTTGATGGTTGCCCCACAATCTACCAAGATCTTATTTACTGTGGTTTCTTCGAGTTTAGCCCTTATAAATAAAGGCTTAAGGTGATTTTTCATCGCCTCTGTAGAAGGTTCGAAGAACCCATTCTGCTCTTCAGTAGCGCCATTATCCATGACGAAGTAGCACACTGGCCTATGCTTGGCCATTTCTTGTTCAACTTCCCAATCGCTTGTTTCGACCTCCACCTGGCGGTTGAACTCTCTTGGCAAAACTGATACTATGTTCACCATGATATCTAAAGTGTCATCAGACTCAGAGCCATCTTCGTTATCAACTTCACCCTGGTTAGGCCAGACTAGCCTATTGGTCATTGGTTGTCTTTCCAGAGGCTTCCTCTGCTTTCTCTGAGGAACATTTGAACTCGATTCTGCCTTTGGTTCATTAGCAGCTTCCCTCTCAGCTTTTCGTCGCCTCTGGTATCTCCTTCATTGAGATCGAGACATGGGATTCTTCCCTTTGTAGTTGCTTGATACCTGGGTCACTTTAGGGGTAGCAACCTGAGGTTCTTTCTTATGTGTAAAAGATGAACCTCTTGGCACTTCGAAGGAATGCCATCTTTCCTCGCTTGGTCTCTTTCGACCAGATGTTTTGTACCATGTATCAACTGGCACATTAGTTGGAGGCCTGAAAGTCAGTGGCCTCTTTTCTTGATTTGAACCCTTTTGGTGGGTTCTTCTGGGGTCATGTCGAGTATCAACACTTTCCCTTTTTCTGTTTGCTGCTCTTACACCTTGAATATGTTCAGCAGCTTTTTTGTCGAAGATCGAGCTGCATCGAGGACACAGCATCACTTCTGACTTCTTCTTCTGGCACCTTTGCAGGAAATCTGCCAGATTTTCATTTTCCCGAGGGAAAGCAGTTTTGTTGGCTTGTTCTTGCCTAATGGCCTCCTCTAATGCTTTTGGTTCAGAGACTTCGACCATGTTGACATTCATGGTGTCTTTGGTGGCAAGAGTCAACTGCTTCATCTGAATCTCCAAGTCCTCTGTCTGGCCTTGAACTGCAGCCAAGTAAGAACTGGGTTTTGTTCCAGATTTTTGGGCTCCAACTGTCTCCAGCTTTGGGCTTTCGACCGCCTTTTGGACCGCTTCAATTGTTTTTCTAGATAGATTCCCAGAAAAACTGCCAAAGATTGGCATGTTGACATGATCCTTAGTGACTTCGACCATGGTTATTCCTGGCCTCTTCGACTGGCTTCTGGATGCCTCGATCACGTTCACCTCTGAAGGTTCAGCATAATGGGCTTCAGCCTGCAAAGGGTTGGAGTCCACATTCATGGGGGTCTTGTCAGCAAACTTCAACCTCCCTTCTTTGATAGCGTCTTGCACAAGATTCCTGAAAAGAAAACATTGAGACGTTTTATGGCCCAGAAAATTATGATATTTACAAAAGCCTCTTTTCTTTCTTTGATCAAGAGGAGGCACTTTTACCCCTGGGGGTACTATCATTTGGCCATCTTTTACAAGTAAGTCAAAGATTTCATCACATTTTGTAATATCAAAACTATAAGTCTTTTTGGGGAACCTATCGTTGGTCCTTTCTGGACCAGTGGGATTTTTTCCACTTGAGGGGACTAACAGTTTGCAAGAGTATGGTGGCCCTTGTTTCAGTTCCGCTAAATCGACCTCGCTTTCTTCGACGGTTATAATTTCGTCGAAGGGTTCTGGATCTTCATCATCCATTTCGACATACGCTATCCTCTCTCTTTTATGAGTTTTTGTCGCCTTGGCTTTTTCAGCTTTAAGGCGTTCTACCTGTCGAACTCTATCGGCCAATTGGGCCATGTCTCTCAGGTATTGAGTGTCTAATTTCTTCCTAATGGAATAATCTAAGCCGCCTGCGGCTATTTCGACTAACTCGTGTTCTGGCACTTGTGTAAAGCATCTTGCTTTGAGCAACCTAAACCTATTTAGATATTCGTCTATAGGTTCAGTGAAACGTCTCTTTACACTGGCCAATTCTTTCAGGCTTATCTTGGTTTGTCCCATGTAGAATTGCTCATGGAACAATCTCTCCAACTGGGTCCAATGATGGATCGAATTGGGGGGGAGAGTTGTGAACCAAGTAAATGCATTCTTTGTTAAAGAACTTGGGAAATACTTGATCCTCAGGTTTTCGTTGTTTGAAATATCTCCTGCTTCGATCAAGTATCTCGCCACATGTTCGACAGTAGATTCTGTCGTGTCCCCTGAGAATTTAGTGAACTTAGGGACTTTACATCTAGGAGGTAAGTCTGTTTGTAACACATATTCTGACAGTGGGGATGTGAAGTTGGGCCTACGAAAGCCCATATTCATCCCATTTTGCGTCATGATTCTTTCGATCATGGCTGCCAGATTATTTTCCAAACCCATATTCTGGTATTGGATATGCTGAACTACTTCGTCAGCATTTTGGTTTCTGTTGACTATCCTTACCTCTGGGGCTATGACCCTAGGTTCTTCGACAGGCTGCTCCAATCGTGCCCTAAGGTTTTCTTCGACAGGCTGCTGGACTTGGTTAATAGTGGTTTCTTCCTCTAAGAGTATACCTTGGTTTCCCCTTATTTGCGCCCTTTGGGGCTGTCGAATAGGTTGGGGTACCCCCAAGAAATCAGCCAAATGCGTCATTTGCGATGTCATCTGCTGATTCGACTGGGTGGTGTTTTGTATTAGAGGATTCAGAACTGTACTTAAAGTTTGTGCCAACATTTGAACCATATCATGGTTGCTTTCGTCCATTTGTTGCCTCAAGACTGCTGTCGAGGCATTTGTAAGGCCATGCGCTACTTGGGACGTTCCTCCTAAGAGTTGGGTCCTATTTCTGTTCGCCATACCAACTCCAGAACCTTGGAGTGGCGAAGAGGCACTCACTAAAGGGTCTGAAAAAGTGGACGCAGCGTTCGTCAGGCTAGCCAATTCAGAAGTTGGCATGCCATAGAGTGGTTCTCGATTTTGACCGCCTGTCATAAATCCTGGGGGAACATAAGGCCTGGTGCCTAGATTTCCCCTTGGTGGGGGAGTTCCCAAAGGCACTCTGGGGCCAGTGAACGGAGGTAATAGCCCCGTTTGTGTGACCGTTACTGCTGGTGTTGAACCAGCCGTTATCGCTTCACTTACGGTTGGGATAACCGTTGTTCCCACATTCGTTTGTGGGATTTCGTTATTGTTTGGCGGATTCACCATCGCTTCTCTTCTTCTGGCAGTATTGGTATTGTTAGTGTATATTCTACCACTTCTCAATAACATGCAATACTTCTCGAAAAAGATGATATTCTATATAAAAAGGTTAAACTTCAAAATCAACACAAGGTCCCACCGGGTGTGCCAATTTGTTTACCGTGGGAATTGGTAAACAACCGCTGATCTTCCAAAAGGTTACTTATTTGGTGACTCGCAGAATCGATCAGATTGATCCTAAGACATGGTTGATTTTGGGGGTTTTGACTAAGTTTAATGATGGTTAAATGACAATAAAATGAAGACGCTTTATGTAAATTTCATGAAGAAAACTTGATAGAATAAAGGAAAGCTTTAAAGAAAGGGCTTCGACTGGAAAAGTAAATGAAGAGGCAGTAAAGTTCTGGAAAACAAATGACTTTGAATAATTAAAGTGGTGTTTCACACATACATTCTCAACAATTCTTTCGCTCACACTGGGTACTTGAATCTATATGAGTGACTTGTATATAATTGTGAACACACGCGAAAAACTGCGTGAACTACTAATATTTATACTAAACACATCTCAAGTAACCGTCGGGCAGTTACGCTGCTTCGAGATGACTCCACTTGGCACGCTCACAGCATTCGACGCTCCAGATCTTGGCACGTTGCACTTGGTAACCGCTGGGAACCGTTTTCCCTCCAAACATTTGAATCTCAAACCGTTCCACTCTGAGCATCGAACTCCTTTGTCGAGAAGCACCTTCGACGTCGAAGGCAACAAAATTCTTCCTTGGAAGAAATTCTCTAAGTACCTTGCCATCTTCTGATGAGCATTTCGACAGAACCAGCTGGTCGAAACCATCCTTCATGCTTAATGGCTTATATTAATAAAAACAAGGGTGTCGAGTTTAGGAGCCAACAGTGAGTTAGATTTGGTTGAGCAGTTCAGAGATTTAAGTTTGGTATGTGAAACTACTCCGAATAGTGTGAAATTGGGTATGTTGAAACTGACTAGTGGTATTCTGGAAGAAATTCGGAATGGACAGAAGTCCGATGTTGTGTTAGTTGATAAATTGACATTGATCAATCAAGGTCAAGGAAGCGAGTTCCGGATTGATGAGAATGGTGTTATGAGATTTGGTAATAGGGTGTGTGTTCCGGATGTTGCAGAGATTAGGAAGAGTATTTTGGAAGAAGGACATCGTAGTGGATTGAGTATTCATCCTGGTTCTACTAAAATGTACCATGATTTGAAGAAGTTTTTTTGGTGGCCGGGAATGAAAAAGGAAATTGCTGAGTTTGTGTATGCTTGTTTGGTTTGTCAGAAGTCGAAGATTGAGCATCAGAAACCGTCAGGATTGATGGAACCGTTGTTTGTTCCGGAATGGAAATGGGATGGAATCTCTATGGATTTTGTGTCTGGTTTGCCAAGGACATCGAAGAATTGTGATTCTATCTGGGTTATTGTTGATCGGTTGACGAAATCAGCTCACTTTATTCCGATAAGAATGGATTATCCGATGGAAAGGTTGGCAGAATTGTATGTTGAGAAGATTGTGAGTTTGCACGGTATTCCTTCTAGTATTGTGTCAGATCGAGATCCGAGGTTTACATCTAAATTCTGGACAGGATTGCAAGAAGCTTTGGGTACTAAGTTGCGTTTGAGTTCCGCTTATCATCCACAGACAGATGGTCAGACGGAGAGAACGATTCAGTCGCTGGAAGATTTGTTAAGAGCTTGTGTGTTGGAGAAAGGTGGAGCTTGGGATAGTTATCTACCATTGATTGAGTTTACCTACAACAATAGTTTTCATTCGAGCATTGGTATGGCTCCGTTTGAGGCATTGTTTGGTAGGAGGTGTCGGACACTGTTGTGTTGGTATGAATCGGGAGAGAGTGCTGTGATTGGACCGGAAATTGTCCAACAGACTTCGGAAAAGATTAAGATGATTCAGGAGAAGATGAGGACTTCTCAGAGTCGTCAGAAAAGTTATCACGATAAGAGGAGGAAAGATCTTGAGTTTAGCGAAGGAGAACATGTTTTTATACGAGTTACTCCGATGACTGGTATTGGTCGAGCTTTGAAGTCAAAGAAGTTGACCACGTTTTATTGGTCCATTTCAGATTACCAAGAGAGTTGGGAAAGTTGCTTATCAGATTGCTTTGCAGCCGTCACTTGCAAATTTGCATGATGTTTTTCATGTATCTCAGCTAAGGAAGTACATTGCTGATCCGACTCATGAGATTCGGGTAGACGATATACAGGTACGAGAGAACTTGACTGTGGAAGCGGTACCTGCGAGAATTGAGGATCGGAAGTTGAAACAGTTGCGAGGCAAGGAGATCGCGTTGGTAAGAGTGGCTTGGGGAGGACCAGTAGATGGAAATGTCACTTGGGAGCTGGAGAGCCAGATGAAGGACTCGTATCCCGAACTGTTCGTCTAAGGTATGTTTTCGAGGACAAAAACTCTTTTAGTTGGGGAGAGTTGTGACACCCCAAATTAATTCATGTGTTAAATAATTATGAATTTAATTATTAAATTAATTAGAGGCTTAATTAATAATTTTTTGAATTAAATGGATGAATTAATTATGGAATTAAAAAGGAAGACCGGGGGGTGTAAGGTTGAATTAGAGGTGTGTGAAGTAAAAAGCTCTACTAAATAATTACTAATTTATTTTTATTATTTGGAATATAATAAAAGGAAAAGAAAAAGGAGGTTATTTGGAAAAAACCATTGTACGTGAAATTGGAGAAGAGAAGAGAAGAGAGGAAAAAGTCAAACACCGTGAATTCGAAGGATCATCGCGAGGTAAGGGGTGATTTCAATTATTTAATATGCCTTATAGATTTTGAGATCAATAGAATTGATTAAGCATGTTAGGAATCTCGATTTTGGAATTCTAGGTTTGTAGGATTATCCCTAATTGTGTCAGAGTATAGGAATTGGAACCATTAATGTGATGAATAATTAATAGGAATGATGGAAACATGATTTATGATGTTGTATTGATGTGTATTGGTTGCAGTTTGGTGTTCCAAATGTTATAACTCGTATGGGTATGAATTGGATGGGATTGGAATGAATAATGTTGTCAAAATAGCAGATTTTGACTCTGCAGGTCGTGGGAACCGGTTCCCAGTGGGGAGGAACCGGGTTCCACTGTGTGAACGTACAAAAACTTGCAAAATTGGTCGCAGGAACCGGTTCCTGTATAGGTAGGAACCGGGTTCCAGTACATTTTCCAGAAACGTGAATTGTGAACTTCTCAGGAACCGGTTCCTGCATATGTAGGAACCGGGTTTTGCTGTAACTTTTTGAAAAATGTTAAACTTTAAAAATTCATAACTTTCAAACCGTAAGTCTGATTTGAGTGCCGTTTTCGGAAGTATTTCTTAAATTAAAAATACTATCTTATAAAATAAGAAAAATATTATTTTATGAAAATTATTTTAAAAAGAGTCGAATTCCCGATTTTTGTAAACTTTGGTATTTTGAGAATGATGTAGAATGGTTTGTAAATTGTTCTGATTTGGTGAATGAGAACTGATACTTATGTGTTGTGCCTGCTATCCATTATGATTGAGATGTGATCATGTGATATATTGGTTTTGGCATTATTTGGAATTATGTTGTGATCATATTCCGTTGATTTGATGTTGACTTTCCGATTATGCGGTTTGTTATTATGTGCATATTTGGTGTATATGCAATGGGGTATCCATGATAATTGATTGTATCAGGTCCTTGTGGATGAAATGCATGTTTATGCTGTTTGATGTGTGTATGATAAATAATGATATCATGTTTCTTTTGGTTTTGGTTCAGTTATGATAAATTGATGTATTTCGTAGACTGATTTGATGTTGCATGCTGGTGACGTGCATGCATATGCATTGTTTTGGTGAAGTTAATTCCCATTGTGTGGAATTTGAATTGTATTGCCGTTAATCGATACCCGGGAGATGATGGATGGTTAGGCTGGATTCGTGTCCGAGTGTTTATGGACGAATCGATGGTTGCTGTATCTGGTTGATGATGGATCAGCTGGATTCGTGTCCGGTGTTTATGGACGAATTGATGGTTGCTGTATTCGGTTGATGATGGATCGGTGTTGGGTGACTTGGTCACGTGTTGGTACCACATGCATTGTGTATGCATTTGTGTTTGCATGGAATTGTAACATGTTAGGATGTCTTCCAGTGTTACAATTCTTTGGTTGATTATTGATTTGTGCAGAATGACTTGTATGATTGGAACTGTGTGTTGAATTTGAGTTTATGCTAAAATGGGTGAAATAATATGCTTGTGATATACTGTTGATTGAGAAGCTTATAATGCATGTTAATTATGAGAAATCTCACCCTTACTTTAATGATTTCAGATTAAAGTTAGCAACTCAGGAGTTGGTGAGGATGGCTCTAGAGCTATGTTACTTTAAGTCCGCGTGTCAGTGTCGTGCTCTGATAGGTTGTAACACTGGGGGAAACGTTTGAATGATGAGTTTTATTTTATACTCTATTATTTAATTTATGTTCGGAATACTTATGAAGTGAAGTTATTCCGGTTTTGAGACATTTCCGCTGTGTAGAACATGATGTTGATTTGAATATTTATCTTAATAATTCCTCCAGTAAAGCATGATAACTGTAGATTTGAGGTTTTTATATTTATCTTGAATTGTGACATCCATGTTTTCCATGTTACTCTGATTTAATAAATATATTCGCGGGTTATTTAGAAGGGGTGTTACAGTCCCCATGATGCGCTCATCCAAGGTTTGGTATTCGATTACGAGGGCTACGACCAAGGATATCGTCAAAGGTTCATACGAGCTTGGAGAATGGTAAACAAAGTGGATAGTAAGACATTGGGACATAAAAATTCCATCCCCCTTGAGCCTTACCTTAAGTGGGTACGAACTCGTGCTCATAGTCTCGTGATTCCTTACCCCGTCATCCTACTTATGATTATGGAGCTTGTTGTTAAGGGAGACACCCCTTACACTCTTCTTCATCCTAACATGCCAACTACTCTCGGGGAATTTCAAAGATCATAGATTCAACTCAAAGGAGAGCGAGACACCTTTGAAACCCAGTTCTACGCAATCGGATTCTAGGATTTGCAGAAAATTTTCTTGAAATTGAATAGTTATCTGGTCGGATCCAGGCTTCACAACAATTTGCTGGGAATATGGGGGTTAACTGTTATCTGGTCGGATCCAAGTTTCACAGTAACTTGAAGTGGTAACTACTATCTGGTCGGGTCCAAGTTTCATGGTTTTTGGAAAGTTGTACTAATATCTGGTCGGGTCCAAGTTTCATAGTGTCTTTCTGGGGATTAAAGTTAATTGTTATTTGGTCGGGCTCCAGGTTTCACAATAAATTATTTGAAAAACTGTTATCTGGTCGGGTCTAGGCTTTGCAGATTTCTGAGGTTAATGAGGTCAATTGTTATCTGGTCGGGTCCAGGTTTCACAATAAATTGTTTGGGGATTTAGTTGTTATTTGGTCAGTTTCCAGGTTTCATAATGAATTTCTGAGGGTAATTGCTATCTGGTCGGATCCAGGCTTCACAACAACTTGCTTGAAAAGATGAAATTGAAAACTGATATCTGGTCGGATCCAGGTTTCACAGTAATTTGTTGGGGTAGAGGCAAATTCTACTGGGGAAAAGAAGTTAAACCTTGGTCGGGTTGAGTCCAGGTTCTTTTATATCTTTGAAGAGTTAGATTATTATCTGTTCGGGTCCAGGTTTCATAGTATCTTTAAATTGAGATCAACTATTATCTGGTCGGGTCCAGGTTTCAGCAATTGAAGAAGTCAAACTAATATCTGGTCGGGTCCAGGCTTTAGTAATAACTTGGAAATTGTGCTAATATCTGGTCGGATTTAGGCTTCATAGCATCTTTTTGAAAATAATATAGGTTTTGCTGACGGCTTCACTAGGGATCAGGGGTTGTGGCCCTATGATTTGCAATAATCTGAAAGGAAAATTCAAACTGGAGAGTGTCAACTCAGTTGGGTAGGACAAACTCAGCTTGGCGAGGATACACTCAATTGGGAAGGATAGACTCCATTTGGGGATAGTATCCTTGGCTGGGGAAGATATACTCAGTTGGGGAAGACAGGCTTAGTTGGGGAACTTTGTGGTGTCTTGATTGTTGTATGTTGAGGAAATTTGAACTCGGCTGGGGAGTTTTGTGGTTCCTCGATTATTGTTAGGGAAATAAAACCTGTTGGGGAAAGGTTTATTGCAGTCGTCCTTGTGGGGATAATGATAATGAGATAACTCTGCGGGGATATTATAGAGATGCTTGCTGCTGCTTAGCAGGACACATGTGCCAAATAGTTTTAATTATGTTCACATGCATATGTTCATTCAATTTTAGTCATTGGACAAATTTGCATTCAAAATAAAGACAGAAATTTTGCACTTCAAAGTATATTTGTGTTGATATTTTGCCCATGAATAGGTGTTTTTGTACAGAGAGACAGAGATCCTAGTAAGAGGAAATTGTCGAAAGGAAAACAAAATTGTGAATGAAAACAAATAGCCATGTGAAATGATCTCATTTCCTTCCAACTCTACTATTGTCCCAATGTCTTCGAATGTCTCTTGCCGTTGATAGAAGTTGATTGGATTGATCTTGGACCGTTTGAACTTGGACCTTGGTGATAAAATTGACTGTGTTGATTCCACGGGACATAGTCATACGCTTTTAATCCTTAACTTTTTCCTGGACCGCCCTTTCGGGTTTTCAGCCCACCAGGATACCCTTTTTTACCCAAGTCGCCCTTTCGTGTTTTCAACTTGCCGGATGTAAAATCTTTTGCATATATCCCTAATTTTTGCCCAAACCTATTGGTTTTCTGGGATGCCCTTATTTTGCTTAGGTGTGTCAACCTAACGGGTTCTCTTATGCGTAGTATTTTTTAACTATGTCCGTGTTTATAGGGTATGGGAAGTCTTCACCATCCATGGTAGTCAGCATCATGGCACCTCCAGAGAAAATTCTCTTGACAATAAATGGCCCTACATAGGTGGGAGTCCATTTTCCTCTGGGGTCGCCTTGTGGTAGAATGATGCGTTTTATCACCAAGTCACCAGCTTGATATACTACAGGCTTAATCTTTTTGTTGAAAGCCTTGATCATCCGTTTTTGGTATGTCTCACCATGGCAAACAACAGCTAATCATTTTTCATCAATCAAGTTCAGCTGATCCAATCTCGTTTGAATCCACTCGTTTTCGCCTAGGCCTGCCTCATTCATAATTCTCAGCGAGGGAATCTGAATTTCCACCGAAAAAACAACTTCCATGCCATAGACTAGAGAAAAGGGAGTTGCCCCAATTAACATTCTAGCTGAAGTACGGTAGCCATGTAGAGCAAACGGCAACATCTCATGCCAATCCTTATAGGTTACTACCATTTTCTGCACAATCTTCTTGATATTTTTGTTGGCCGCTTCGACTGCACCATTCATTTTCGGTCTATATGGAGAATAATTGTGATGCTTGATCTTAAACTAAGTCTAAAGCTCAGTGATCATAGCATTGTTAAGGTTAGTCCCATTGTTGGTGATGATCCTTTCAGGGATACCATAATGGCAGATGAGGTTGTGTCTGATGAATCTGGCTACCACATTCTTGGTGAATGAGGCAAATGAGGCGGCTTCGACCCATTTGGTAAAATAGTCGATAGTAACAAGAATGAAGCGATGTCCATTGGAAGCGGTGGGCTTGATCTCTCCAATCATGTCAATTCCCCACATTGCAAATGGCCACGGAGCGGTCATGACATTCAGAGGGATATGAGGCACATGGACCTTGTCAGCATAGATTTGACACTTGTGACAAGTTCTTGAATGTTGATGGCAATCAGTCTCCATCATTTACCAATAGTAACCTGCTATTAAAATTTTCTTAGCCATCGTATGCCCACTTGAGTGAGTACCTAAGAGACCATCGTGCATGTCTTCCATGATTTCCTCTGCCTCATTCTTGTCCACACATCAGAGTAGAGTTGAATCATGGTTGTGCTTGTACAATATCCCGTTATTTAGGAAGAATTTGGCTGCAAATCTTCGTAAGAACTTTCTATCATTGATAGATTCCCCCTCTAGATACTCTTGTGCTTCAAGGTATCTCATCAACTCATGGTACCATAGCTTTTCCACATCAGTGTCAAGCTTATAGCAATGTGCAGGTTCATCGAATCTTTCAATTGTTATCATAGGGGATTTGTTGTCCCATCTAACCTTGAACATTGAAGACATGGTTGCTAGAGCGTCAGCCAACTGGTTTTCTTCCCTGGGGAAGTGCTCAAAGGTGATATCTTCGGAGTAAGGAGTTAGGGATAACACAAGTTCCTTGTAAGGTATAACATTATGGTGTTTAGTGTCTCAATCTCCTTTTACTTGGCTGATCACTAGGGCGGAATCCCCGAACACATCCAAATGCTTGATCCTTAAGTCAATAGCAGCTTTCAGACCTAAGATGCATGCTTCATACTCGGCCATATTGTTTGTGCAATCAAAGCATAGTCTGGCAGTGAAAGGAGTGTAGAAACCTTCAGGAGAGATGATTACAACACAAATTCTATTACCTAAGGCGTTGGAAGCCCCGTCGAATACCATAGTCCATCGGGATCCTTGTTCAGGTCCGTCATACGGTCCGGGTTTCGCACGGTCGGTTACTAGCATAATGTTCTCATCAGGGAAGTCGAAGTTCATTGACTGATAATCATCCACATCTTGATGGGCCAAATGATCTTCTAGTACACTTCCTTTGATGGCCTTTTGTGTAGTATATTGGATATCATACTCAGTCAATATCATTTTCCATCTGGCTACCCATCCAGAAAGGCAGGTTTCTCGAAGATGTATTTGATTGGGTCCATCTTAGAAATCAACAGAGTGGTATGAGTAAACATGTACTGTCTTAGCCGGTGAGCAACCCATGCCAGAGCGCATCAATTTTTCTCGAGCAGTGAATATCTGGTTTCACAGTCGGTAAACTTTTTTCTTAGGTAATAAATAGCATGCTCCTTTCGGCCAGACTCGTCATGTTGGCCCAAAACACATCATATAGAGTTCTCTAATACCGTCAAGTACATGATCAAGGTCTTCCTTCAACTGAAGGCATGAGAATAAGAGGTTCTTGTAGGTATTCTTTGATTTTATCGAAGTCAGCTTAGCATTCATCGTTCCATCTGACTTCCTGATCTTTCTTCAAGAGTTTGAAGATTGGCTCACAAGTAGCAGTCAAGTGAGATATGAAGCGAGTGATGCAATTGAGACAACCCAAGAATCCTCTGACTTCTTTTTCAAAATGAGGGACTGGCATTTCTTGGATGGCCTTTACCTTGACAGGATCAACTTCAATGCCTTTGTTGTTGACGAAAAAACCTAGAAGCTTTCCAGATCGTACTCCAAATGTGCACTTGTTAGGGTTTAACCTCAGCTTGTACTTCTTCATCCTCTCGAATAATTTGTACAGGTGATCGAGATGTTCTTCTTCAGTTTGTGATATGGCAATCATATCATACACATATACCTCTATCTCATGATGAATCATGTCATGAAATAAAGCTACCATATCCCTTTGATATGTTTCCCCTACATTCTTTAATCCGAACAACATGACCTTGTAGCAGAAGGTGCCCCATTGCATAACGAAATTAGTCTTCTCCATGTCTTTGGGGGCCATCCTTATTTGATTATAGCCTGAGCAACCATCCATGAAAGAGAAGACTTTATGCTGAGCAGTATTATCAACTAAGACGTTAATGTTTGGTAGAGTGAAATCATCTTTAGGGCTTGCCCTATTCAGATCCCTATAGTCTACGCACATGCAAACTTTCCCATCTTTATT
This sequence comes from Vicia faba, assembly GCA_948472305.1. Classification (NCBI taxonomy): domain Eukaryota; kingdom Viridiplantae; phylum Streptophyta; class Magnoliopsida; order Fabales; family Fabaceae; genus Vicia; species Vicia faba. The sequence goes on from OX451735.1 coordinate 545,095,996, forward strand.
TGGCACCGATACCACATTAGCAACCCATTGAGGATAGGATGTCACAACTAAGAACCCTGCATTAAACTGTTTCTTCACTTCAGCTTTGATCTTTTCAGATATATCAGGCCTCATGCAACGAACCTTATGTTTAACAGGAGGGCATTCTTCTCTTGTCGGCAGACGATGAACTACGATGTCGGTATCCAACCCAGGCATATCTTCATAAGACCAAGCAAATACTTCCACATAATCATGCAACATCTGAACCAACCTGCTCTTGACATTGTTTTCCAAATTAGCACCGATCCTGATTTCTTTCTTATCTAACTCAGTGCCCAGATTGATAACTTCGACAGACTCTTCGTGCGGTTGAATAGCTTTTTCCTCTTGTAATAGAAGTCTGGCTAGATCTCCCGGTATGTCACAATCTTCCTCGCCTTCGTCTTCGATTTGGTTGATAGGACATTCAAAGTTATAGTCGGCAAAAGTAGAGTCATTGGAAATAGGATCCAGAGTGGATGCGGACCTGTAAGAGTTTGTGTGTGTGTGTGTGCATGTAAGATACATGGCTATTTTTTTCTTTTGAAAATTGTATTTGAAAGAAAGGAAAGACAATGAACACAAATATTTGAATGCAAAAGAGTCCAATGTACTGAATGATCACATGATTTATATGAACATAAATAAAACCCTTGACAAATGGACCAACGTGCCCCGGGCCAAGCAAATGGATGAAAAGTCATTGTTAAAATATTACAGACAACATGTTCTTGAATTAAAAGAAAAGCAATAACAAGTAGATTTCTCCTCAATGAAGGAGATGGGCACAAAGTCCTTTGTAAGCCAATTCTTCAGCTCCGTTGTAGTTGGATACACCCAATCTTCAAATGCAGCTTTTCATCAGAATTACCCATGGCGTTGACTTCATGGCTTCCAATGTGGAGAGGTGGCTTTCTAGCACAAGCACGCCTTACTTCCTTCTGAGCTTTGACTGTGAAGCCCAAACCAAACTTGTCCGCTTTAAATGGGATAATGAGGAGTTGCCCTCAAGTATCACAATTTCCTTCTTCAATCGTCGCACGGGCATCCTTGATTGAAACCATCTTTTGCATTGCCTTAACAGTTTTAGACTCATCAGAAGAACATTTGGTAGCAGCAATCATCGGTGGTACAACCTCAAAGGCTTGACATGGGGTTTCAATGAATTCTCCATCCATCTCTACGTACTTGAAAGAGTTAAGGTGGCTCACCATAAACTCCTCTTCTCCATAAACGGTGACTATTCTGCCATTGACTGGATATTTGAGTTTCTGGTGGAGGGTTGAGGTTACCGCCCCATCTTTATGGATCCACGGACGACCTAACAGAAAGAATAGGCAGGACGAATATCCATAATATAGAAGGTGGAGTTGAAGATTTGGGATCCCACTTTGATTGGAAGATCTACCTCCCCATGAACAGTCCTCTTTGATCCATCAAACGCCCTTACAATGATGTCACTTGGCTTCAAGACTAAATCTTCACAGTCAAGACGGTCTAACGCCCCCTTGGGTAATACATTCAAAGAAGAACCAGTGTCGACTAGCACATGTTCTAAGGTAGTCCCTTTTCACTCGACAGAAACATGTAAATCTTTATTATGATTCTTCTCAAGAGGTGTTAAGTCATCATCTTTAAATCCCAAGCCATTATCAGCTGTCAGGCTAGCCACACAATTCTCAAATTGGTCTGTTGTTGTCTCATGGGGGACATGAGCCTTTTTCAGGAACTTGATTAATGTTCGTGCATGGACATCAGAGCAAAGCAGCAATGACAACATTGAAATCTTAGAAGGGGTTTTCCCCAACTGTTCTACAATTTTTAAGTCGCTTCTCTTTATGATCTTCAAAATCTCGTCCATCTCGCGAGCGGAGGGTTCTTCATCAGCTACGTTCTTGGAGGATACTTCAACCACATCAGGCTCAACAACCTTCTCTTTTTCTCTTGTATCGGTACTTGGCTTGGCAGCAGTAATGCGTATGGGCGTCCTTGTAACAACTGGTGGTGAGATATTGGGTGAAAATATTTTTCCAGTTCTAGTTACTTTTCTTGAACTAGCTATGTTGTTGACATCGTCATCTTTTTCTTCTTCTTTGATCTAGCCATCTTGTTTAATCCCATGATAGAACACTTCAGCATCGTAATTCCATGGTACCGCTTTGTTTGAAGAGTAAGGAATTGGTAAGGGATTGGTGATTATTAAGGGAGCAATAGTGGGTTCATTTTAAATTCTAATAAGACTTTTGAAGGTGATCCTAAGAGGCTTGTTTGAGATGGTAATAATGGAAAGGTCTTCACATTTTTTAATCAAAATCTTGGCAAGTGGAGTCTTTTCAAATAGAATTTCGTGGCTATCCATAAGGCGTTGTATGCCTTTCTTCATCCCTTCACATCCATTGAGTTGTCTTGTACAGTACACACAGTCTTTTTCACAGCCAGGAGAGATCCCATCTTTCAACAGATTGTTCTTGATTACATTCAACGGATTAGTCAATTCTTCAACAGAGGCAAAAATAGTTGTATCTTCAACAGCATTAACACTCTTGTCATGCTTTGACATTAGAGCAGTGATTACATTCGGTGTTGGAGAAGGATCAAACTCAATAGTCTTGTTGTCAATTAAATCCTGGATCTTGTTCTTCAAGGCCTAACACTGGTCAGTATCGTGCCCGGGGCTGCTTGAATGGTAAGCACATTTAGCGTTTGGATTATACTTTGGTGACAAGGTGTCAGAGTTGGCAGGAGGATCGTGTAATGTCACTAAATTAGCCTTGAGAAAATGTTGAAGGGATTGAGAGAGTGACATGCCTAACCTTGTAAATTGTCTTCTTGGAGTTTCAAAACATTGATGATTTGCAGACGGTCTTGGAGTAGGAGTTGGATTGGAGATTCGAACATCATTTACAGACGGATGATCATTCTTCTTGGCATGGGCCCTTGCCCCATACATAGCATTGACTTCCTTCTTTGCAGCAAAAGGTTTCTTGATAGGATTAGGAGTGGAGGTAGATGCCACAGAGATCTTCCCACTTTTAATGCCTCTTTCAACTCTTTCACCGATTAATATCAATTAGGTGAAACCAGAAGAAGAGCAGCCAACCAACATATTAAAGAAAGGACCAAATAAAGTTCCCATAAACATGTCAATGTGCTCCCTATCAGTCAAGGGAGGTTGGAGTCTACTAGCAAGGTCTATCCACTTTTGCGCATATTCCTTAAATCCTTCATTCTTCCTCATGGTCATATCTTGCAATTGAACCCTTGTTGGCGCCAAGTCGGTGTTGTACTGATATTGATGGTAAAAGGCAGTAGCTAAATCCTCCCAAGTATTGATACGAGAACCATCTAACTGATAAAATTATTCAAGTTGTGTTCCAGCCAAACTCTCTTGGAAAAAGTGAACCCAAAGCTTATTATCAGCAGTGTGTGGCTGTATCTTGCGCACATAAGATTTCAAATGGAGTTTTGGACAAGAAACCCCATCGTACTTCGCAAAGATTGGTATTTTGAATTTGTGGGGAATTACTACCCCAGAGATCAAACCTAAATCATCAAAATCTAAAACGGGGACGGCTTGGATTTTGTTGTACCCCAAAATTTGCCCTCTCATTTATCAAGATTATTCTTACAAGATCTCTTAAACTCAAGACTGGATTAGGGTTTGACCAACTCAAGACCTCTCATCATGCACTGATCACCCAAAATTAGGGTTTGAGGTTGCACAAGGATTTTTGGACTATCAATACTTCATATGACTTTCAAACATCATTATGAACCCCTAAGTTTACTCATGACAAGTTTCAGGCCTTGAACCACATTTTTGATCAGTCAATTGGACAATTGACCTAAAAATCAGCTGTATTGGGGAAAAAGTCAACCATGGACAATTTACAGTCAAAATTCATAATTTTTGATCCACATCAACATTTTAGACTCATATGTATCATTTGATCAAGTTTGGATCATAATTCCTCAAGAAATTTGATCAAATCATCAAAAGGGCAAAATGGTCAAAATTAGGGTTTTGACTGAGAAAGGGCAATTTCTGATTTTTGACCTAGCAAATGACCAATTGATTTGAAGAATGGTTTCAAGGGTTCAATTGCATCATATTAACCTAATTACATGGTTCAAAACATTGCAAATCCATTGGATAGATAAATGAAATTTGCAGTCAACTGATCAAAAATCAACAGTGCACTGAAAAGTCAAACTTTGACTTTTTGGTCAAAATCAAGTGCCAAGGATCACAATTCATCAAAATATGTCAAAATGTGAAACTTTTTCATCAAGAAATCAAGGATTGAAGATTAGGTTTTAAAATTGGAAATTTTCTTAACTTCGAAAATTTTCTAAGTATAGAAAATTTCTTATTTTTCCTAAACTTTAAGCCATTTTTTCACCATGATACAAGATGATTCAAGGAAAGTTCCCAACATGAAAGTTGTTGAACTCCATGAAATATACAACTTTTCTTCACACATGTTTCCCTAAATATGCTTGGATCTCAAGATATAATTTTATGAATACATGCTCATGAACTAGATAACTTAGTGAAATTTTGCCCTAATTTAGGCAGGTTTTGGACCCAACTTCATGGCAATTTTTCACCTAGTTCCAAGAGGAGTCTTTAAATGCATTTCAAATATGAGTTATAGGGAACATTACAAGCTTTCCAAAATATTCAATAATTCCTCAAGATCATTTTTGAGTATGGATAATCGAAGAGATGAAGTTGGCAATTTCTCACTTTGAATTCAAGCCATTTCATGAAGAACAAAATTCAAATTTGAACCTATGCTGCATAATTCATGCTTTACAGGTCGCTAACTTGTTTCTAAATTTATAATTTAATGCTTACTCAGTTGACAAAGCTTTAATTCAAGCTCAAGAGCCTTTGTCCAAGTTGTAATTCCATAAATGGCATAAAGTGGCCATTGCCATTTTGAAAAAGCTTCACTTTTGCAACTTTCTAATTCTTGAGCATTAGACCTGTCTTCTCTGCACACACAAGTCTTACAGGCCTAAAGCAAATTGTACAAAGCTTATACCAACCCCAAGCAGGACGGTACTAGCATGTGAATACTTGTCTCTTCACTTTGCTTCAAAAGCAAGAAAGTGTGCCAAAAGACTAGAACTGAAAAATCTATTGAGAAGCTGACTTGAAACCTTTTCCATACTAATATACAAACACATTACAACTAGAAACACAATTTCTAGAGGCCTGAAACATTCAAACACCCCATATCACCAAAAAACTGTCAAAACTTGGAGTTTTTGCATAAGCATAGCAATCCATCATTTGCCTCGTGCGTTTCAAGTTTTAACCATCAAAACACTTTACCTACTTCATATCTAAGAGATCCAGACCATCCTCCATGCACTGGAACACCTCCTTCTTCATCTTCCATTTTTGTTTTCAAAGCTTGCAGGTTGACTTGGATAAAGAGTTCCAGGCACTTCCAAAGCAAGGCAAGGGTTGGAACACACTCAGGGAGGTTCAAGCAAGCTCAAGCAATCATAAATCTCACTCAAACTCCATTCACAATTTCAACTGAAAGAGGTAAGAATATCAACTTCTATCTCTTGATACAGGCATCCATTGGCCACGATTTATGAATAAACAATGTAGACCTCATTGATACGAAGTTGTACATATATATATATATATATATATATATATATATATATATATATATATATATATATATATATATATATATATATATATATATATATATATATATATATATATATATATATATATATATATATATATATATATATATATATATATATATATATATATATATATATATATATATATATATATATATATATATATATATATATATATCTTGCATTTATTTGGCCTGAGTTGAGAGAATTTTGAACTTGAAGTTCCTAGAAAAATTAGGTTTAAATTTAGGGCTTTTAAAATTCGTTTTGATCTTTGATTGTTAGCTTACATGATTTACATGGTTAGAATTGTGAGATAAAATGCTACAACATTCATGTTATCAGCTTCCATTTTTATTGAGAGATGAGAAAGTTACAGAGCTTTTGGCCAACTTGGGGAAGAAGATGAAGTACAGGGCAAGGACCTTGTTTGTGTTATGTTTTTGTTGTTTCATATAAATCAACGGATGTATAGCCACCCCAGTGGCAAGGTAGCGCGCTGGTAAGGCCCAGGTCTTGGGTTCGAACCTTGGCGCTACCTTTTGTTTTTTCCATACTTTCCCCTTTTCATTTTTTTAGCTGTTTTGCAGGATTGGGCTTCAATGTTAGGCCTAGCATTTTTTCTAACATAACACCACTTGATTCCTCAGGATACCCCCTGGCCCAACTATTTTCATATATTTTATTTATTTATTTTATTTTCATTTTTGTTTATTAAATATTTTCTTTAATACATAAAAATCATGAAAAATATAAATATGATAATATTGCATTTTTATTTTATTTTATTTTATTTTTCACATAAAAAATATATTTTACCTTCAATATATACTAGCTATCTTTCTTAAATAAATTTGTAAAAATAAATTTAGATACATTCTTATCTTTTCTTTTATATTTTTATATATGTTTGTAAATATTTATTTTAACATATAAAAACTAAATATTTTCATACAATATTATTTATTATTTTTAATGCAAAGAATACACAAAAAAATAATACATAAGAACCTTATTTTCTTTCAAACTAGAAATTAGGGTTAACCCTTTTTTTAAGATATAATTTCTTTTTATATATATATTTTTAGGATTAGGTTAAAATTCCTTTTCACACAAAAAACAAAACAAAATCTTTTTTTTGCATGTATGTTGTATCCCAAAATTTTCCCTCTCATTTTTATCAACATTTCTCATCACATGGCTCTTGGAACTCAAGATCAAGCTAGGGTTTGCTCTACTCAAGACACCTCCTTGCACTGTTGACCTAAATTAGGGTTTCAGTTTGCACAGGGATTTTTTGACCTACAATTCCCAAAGTGACTTTCATACTTCATGTTGGACTCATAAGTTTGTCCATACCAAGTTTCAATCCTTGATTCAATTTTTTGCCCAGTCAATTGGACAGTTGACCTAGAAATCAGTTGTATTGGGGAAAAAGTCAACTGTGACCAATCTATAGTCAAACCTCATGAATTTTGACCCACATCAACATTGTGAACTCATATGGACCATTTGATCAAGTTTGGACCATAATTCCACAAGAAATTTGACCAAATAACCAAAAGGGCAAAATGGACATTTTTAGGGTTTTGACTGTACAAAGGCAATTTTTGACTGTTTAATCTAGCCAATGGAAAATTAAGCTCAACCAAGGATTCAAGGACTCAATGGAATCATCTTGACCTATTCATCAAGTTCCAAAGATCTCAAATGCATTAGATTGACAGATGAATTTTTCAGTTAACTGATCAAAATTTGACTGTACACTGAAAAGTCAAACTTTGACTTTTTGGTCAAAATCAAGTGCCAAGGGTCATTTTTCATCAAGATGTGTCAAATTATGAAACTTTTTCATCAAGAAACCCAAAATTGCAAATTAGGGTTTGAAATTGAAAATTTTCATAACTTAGAAATTTTCTAAGTTATGAAATTTTCTTAATTTTTCCTAACTTTGCCCCACATTTTCACCATGATGCAAATGGATTCTAACAAAACTTACAACATGAAAGTTGTATTCCTCCACAAAGTCTACAACTTTGATGCATAAAGTTTTCTCAAAAGAGGCTTGGATCTCAAGTTATGATTTTTTAAACAAGGGTCCCTAAAACTTTTAACTTAGAGAAATTTTGCCCTAGTTTAGGCAGGATTTTGACCCATCTTCTTGGACATTTTTCACATAGTTACACTTGGAGTCTCAAGTTGCATTTCAAATATGGATTATATTTCATGTTGCAAGCTTTCCAAATTATCCAAGAACTCCTCAAACACATTTGTGGTTAGGGAGAATCGAATGCTTGAAGTTGGCAAAAACTCACTTTGTATCCATGGCCAATACATGTTCATACAAGTTGCAAAATCTGTCCAAACTAGATTTGTACTTGATTACAGGTCTCTAAACCCTTAAACACTCAAAAATTGAATGCAAACTCATTGGTTTAAGGTGTTATTCTGATCATTAGAGGTTTACACAATGAACAAATCCATTTTTGGCATAAAGGTGACACTTCCATTTTCATAAAGGCAACTTTATGTCAATATTGCTTCTCTTGAGCCTTGGACCTCTTTCTTTGCAGCAAACAAGTTCCACAAACTCAGGAAAAGGTACAAGAAACTTGTGCATGCTTGGATATAGCCTGTATAGGCCTACCTCATTTCACTTCACACTTTTCTTTCAAAATAAGTCAACTTGCCAAAAGGACATAACTTGAGCATCTGATATAATCAACTTTGGCCAACATTCCAAACAAGTTTTTTGCATTGCCTTGATCCAGAAACACGAATTGTTGAACCCTCAAGCCTTCCAAAACACCAAATCACATTCTTCTTGCAAAATAGGGCACTCCCTGCAGATTCACATCCATCACACAAACCACTCGTGCGTTTGGCCTCAAACTTGTTCCAATACCTTCCATTAAACTCATTCAAACTATCCCAAACCTCCATTGCCAACTGTAACTCCATTTGCAGTGTTCACCATTTCTGTTTTGAAGCTTTGCAGGTTGAGTTCTATAGAGAGATTCAGACCATTTCAAAGCAAACTAAGCATTGGGAAAGGTCTAGGGAACATCAAGCAAGCTCAAAAGAACCTCAGGCCCCACTGAATGTTGCTGCATTGCCATACTCGAGCTTGACTGAAACAGGTATTTCTCAAACTTCTATCTCTCTATTTTGGAACATTTAGGCTTAGGTTTGTGAATGAAAGATGTAGTACTCATTGCCATGAAGCTGTACATATGCTCAGTTTTCATTTATATTAAGCGTGCTAAGAGAATTTCATCCATGAACATGCTGAAAAAACTAGGTCAGATTTTAGGGCCAGAGAAATTCTCTCTGGTCTTTGAGAGTTAGATCAAGTTTTTTATATGGTTAGAATCATGGTTTGATGCTCTACAAGTTTCATGTTTTGAATTTTGACAAAAGATCATGTATACAGGATGTAGCATTTGAACAGGGCAAGCGCGCGTTTTTGTCACAAGGAAGAAGATGAAGTGGAAATGGGCTGGGCCTGTTTGTTCTCACTTTTGACACCCCCCCTCTTTTCTTTTTGCACCCCCTGGCCCAATTTCTTATATTTTTGCATTTTTGAATTTTTGTTTTCTTTTCTGACTTTGTTACTTTATTTTCAAACATAAAAAATGCTTTAAAATATTTTCACTTTTTTTTACATTTATTAGGTATTTTATTTTGATTTTTCTAACATAAAAACAATTTAAATACTTTATATTATTTATTAAAACTTGAAAATAATATAAATAATACTTTTATTTTTATTTCTTACTTTTATTCACACTGAAAATATTTTCTTGAATATATTTTATTTTTATAAATATTTTATTTTATTTCATACATATTTAATATATATATATATATATATATATATATATATATATATATATATATATATATATATATATATATATATATATATATATATATATATATATATATATATATATATATATATATATATATATATATATATATATATATATATATATATATATATATATATATATATATATATATATATATATATATACATACATATATACTTTTATTTTATTAAAAAACTTAGAATAAAAATACAAAAATATTACATTTTTATTTTTATTATTATTTATACTAAAAAACACTTTTTTCTCAATATATTTTATTTTTTGTACATATTAATATATTTTTGTATATAAATAATATATAATATTTACTTTCTTAAATAAATTAGGGTTTACCCTTAAAATGAATAAAATAAATATTTTATTTATTTCTTTATTTTTGCATTAAATATTTTTACATACATAAACAAATAAAAACTTCTTTTTGCATAATACATTTTATTTAATATTCATTTATTTTGCCTATTTAAATATTGTACATTTAAATATTTATGCATTGTAATTCAATTTGGATGTAATAGTAACTAGGGTTTATATTTCTTGTCAAATACCCCCCTATTCAAAAAAATTGTACCCCCATCCCCATAATCATGTTGTAATAGCCTAGAATTTAAATTTTCGCACTTAAACGCTTTTAATTATGCCATGATTAGAGAATTAGGGTTTGTATGCAAAATCAAATTAACAAATAGTTTGACCTAATCAAAAGACAAAAATGCATGAAAAACAAACACAATGCACACTTGCACCCCTAGGGTTACAATCCACTTGTTGCCTTAAAAAATGGGCCATGGTATGCATGTTAAGTACTTTGGCAAAACAAAAACAAAACAAAAGATCATAGTCCCTCGATGATGCTACCTGAGTTGCCTAAACAAAAATGATCAAGTCCCTTAAGAAAATTGCCAAAAATACTTAGCACAATTGCTATCATGGTCTATACGATGACCCGCGCCTGTCCCGTTTAACATCCTAACACAAGGTTGTTCACCAAATGCAATGGTGAAATAACACTGTTAAAAGGGTTAAGAACATAAGAAAGATCTTTGAGTAAAATAGGGTAGATAACTCTTAGTTACTTGATCAAAAGCTTGCAAAATATCCTTGCTATTTTCAAACACACCTCACAACACAATTTCAAAATCCAACTTTCAAACATTGAAAACTTTTCAAAAGACAAAAACACCTTTGTATACATTCAAACAAGAATCATTACAAAGGTTGCCACAACGATGGCCTCTTTTCAAAACATCTTTGAAAACCACACACAAAGCACCATTTCAAACAATTGAAGAGCACCATTTCAAACAATTGAAAAGCAAAGCAAGTGATCTAAACAAGTAACTAAGAGCCCATGGATAACCATGGATGAAATGGGTGCTTGCACCTTCCTTTTTCATAATCTACTCCCCGAACCCAAGAAAACATCTCAAAGGTTTTTCCTGTACTTTTTGACCTTTCCTTAGGATAATATAAAAAGTTGGTGGCAACTCTTGCTAAACCGAAACATTTGCAAACACAAATGCGAAACCTCAAGTCAGTTCTCCCACCGTATCACAATGTACATAATATTGCATATTTAAATATTGTATTTGTTTATTCCAATATCCGTATAAATTCGATTTGGTTGTAATAGCTTATTTAGATTTACATTCTTGCAAATCCCCATTCAAATTTGTATTCCCCTCCCATAAATTGTTGTAATAGCTTAGTAATTTTTTACATTATTCAATTTATTGCTTTACATGCCATGTTAGTAATTAGGGTTTGTATGGTAAGATCAAACTAAAGCGAATAGAAAACCATAAATCCAAGACAAAATCAAAGCATGAAAATAACACACTTGCACACAAACACCCTTAGGGTTTCTCCACTTGGTTGCCTTATACAAAAAATGGCCATATTATGCATGTGAAGTATCTTAGAAAAACAAACAAGTATAAGATCATAGTCCCTTGATGACGCTATCTAAGGTTTCCTTATAAAGATGATCTTGGTCCCTCAAAAAATGTTAAGATACTTTGCAATATTGCTAATCATGGTTATACGATGACCCACGCCCGTCCCGTTTACATCCAAAGATAGGTTTGCTTACCAAATAAATGGTAAGACAACAATGTAAAAGGAATAGGAAATGCACAAGAAAGACATTTGAGTAGGTAGATTACTTCTAGTTACTTGCTCTATTTTCAAACAACTATCCTTTCTATTTTCAAAATAATCACACACATTTCCAAACATTTTACAAACTTGAAAACATTTTCAAAAAGACAAACATCTTTGTATACATTCTTACGAACGAGAATCATTACCAAGATTGCCTAAACAAATGGCCTCTTTTACAAAATACTTTCAAAACCACACAAAGCACATTTTCAAACAACAAAAGCAAGTGATCTAGCAAGAAACTAAGAGCCCATGGAAAACCATGGATGAAAAGGGTGCTAATACCTTCCCTTTTCATAATCTACCCCGCGAACTCAAGAAAAAATCTCAAAGGTCTTTCCTGTGCTTTTTCACCTTTCCTTTTGGATAAAAGAAAACTCGGTGGCGACTCTTGCTAACTGTGACATTTTCAATCTATTGCAAAACCCTCAAGTCAGTTCTCCCACCGTATCACAGATTTCAACAGCTTTCAATCTGTCTTCTAACTGCTTGTATTTGATATCAACGGGTGGATACTTCTCATTGTAATAATCATCATCAGATACTTGATCATTGATACAGTCATCCTGAGTACTCTTGACGTCACCAATATGGTTCTCGTCCTCTTCAGATGAATCTTCTCCTACTGGGATTTGACGGGCTGTCTCCTTAAACCTTCTACCCATGTTGAATAGAGCTTTCTTCTTTGGCTTCTTCTTAACGGACAACAAAGCCATCAAGTCTTGCTTCCCCTTGGCTAGGGCTAGTAGAGCTTCCTGAAACTGAGAATTCTGGGCTTGGAGATCCGTCACAGTTTTCTCTAGATCCATCTTGCTGAAATAAACAGTAGAAAGATAAGGAAACCTGTTATGCGAAAACCTATCATGTTATGATGCATGGAATATGTACATGAAAATGATTTCAAGGATTAATGAGATTTAAATTTGTATAGATAAAAGAATGAACAAAAGTTAATTTTCATTAGACAAAACAAGAAAGGTTACATCATGCCTCTTGGGCTTACAAAATAGCTTTCTAAGATGAAAATACTGAACGCACCCTCTTTGGCGCGAGATAAGCGTTCACACTTTGCTCTTCTTGTAGCTTCTTCATAAGCTCCAAGACCCTCTTCTCACTAGCATAAAATTGAGCCTCAAAAGTATCTCGTTCTTCCTTCAGCTGGACCCGACCCTTTTGTAAGTCTTCGAGAGAGGTAGGCATGTCAGGATGGAGGATAGTGTAGGGAACATCTCCTTCGACCACAGGCTCTATGATGACTGGTAAGATGGAGGGATAAGGCATCACAAGTTTTTGAGAATGAGCTCACACCCATTTAAGGTAAGTCTCAAGGGGAATGGAATTCTTGCATCCTAGTGTCTTGCTATCCATATTATTCAACATCCTCTAGGCTCGGATAAATCTCTGAAGGTAACCTTAACTGTCATTCTCGTGGTCGAATACCAAACCTTGAATAAGTATCTCGTGTGGACCATCCCTTCGGGCGTAACCAAATTGTCTTAAGGCTAAGCAAGGGCTGTAGGTGATACCTCCTCTAATGCCAAGCAAAGGGACATTAGGGAATTCTCCACAATGGTCGACGATAGTAACATTCTCCAAAGAGCGGGAACACCAATGAATATCTAAATGTTTGAGCGTCATCAACCTATGGGACCACCTTGAACCTTGCTTGTTCTTCAATACAGATTAGGGAAGATGCTAAATAAACCATCTTGCCAAGAGAGGATTACAACACATAAGGATACCTCTTTTCCTCATGGTGCAAGTGTGAAAAGAATGTAGGATGTCTCCTAACAAAGTAGACACCAGGTTACGAGACATGAAGATTTTGACGGTGTTCACATCTATGAGTTGGTCAGGATTTGGAAACAAAACCATCCCATAGATGAGGAGAGCCATAATTTCCTCAAAGGCTTGCAAATCACAAGATCTCCAATAGTTTTGGGCTTTCTCAAACAAGAACTTTGCTAGGAAACCTTTGACACCACTCCTTATCTCCAAATTAGTTATGATATCAGATGGTTGCAAGTGTAGAGCTTGAGAAATATCTTTTGGCTTTGGATCTCTTTTCATACCGTTGAAAGGTAGTTGATTGAGAATGGGAATCCTCAAGAGTCGGGAGAATTCTTCCGAAGTTGGCACAAGTTGATAATCGGGAAATGTGAAGCAATGGTGTAAAGGATCAAATAACTGAAAGAGCACCTTCATCATGTCTTCATCAGTGTTGGAGGTAACCAAGTTTATTAGGCGACCATGTATTTCGGTAAATGGAGAATTCTCAGGAATCCTTGATGCTAACTCTTTGAGTTGATGAGGGATCCTTACGATATTGACTTGAATGGTTTTCCTGCGAATATAATCCATGTACTACAAAACAGAACAAAGATAAATCCCAGGATCCTTGAAATGGTTAGTGAGTGTGAGTATGATGTTATGATGTTTATGATGTTATGTACAAGTAAATATACACAAACAAAGCAAAAAAGTCCTTAGGTTTAGGCTTGCATGGAGTCTCATAGGTAAGTACCCTCTTGAAGTTTAGTTGGCTCAAACCTGTCCTAGTAATAGTAATCGGGTTCTAAGGAGCCCAATATCACTGGTTTGTTTCCTTGGGCATTGTTTCAGCGTAAGCCTCTTTAATGGCGAACGAAACATCGCAAAAAACCAAACCTCAATGAGTGTAGTATCGAGTATCTACCAACTTCGAACTGCACCAAAGCCGGTCATCTCACTACGTCCTAAAGGCTAAGTTGGTCAAGTAAAGGTTCTGAAAGTTCATTAGTGCTTCATAACATCACTCAGCGGCCCCGTATTCTCCTTGACTACTCAAGGGATACCGGTACCCACAAATATGTCGCACTAACGTAGCTATTGCTTGGACCGTATCAGTATACCCTGCACAGTTTCCATAACGTATTGCTACTTACCTATAAGGTGTCTCAAATCCGGGTATAGGATTCAAATCCAAACAAAGAACCAAAATGTAAAGCATACAAGTCAAACAAAGAAAGCAAGTAAATGTGATCTAGCCCTAAGGTAACCCCACTTTAAGAATTTTCCCCAGTAGAGTCGCCAATTTTGTGATACGGTGGGAGAACTGACTTGGTTGTTTTGCGTTTTATCAGAAATGTTGTGGTTAGCAATAGTCGCCACCGACTTTTCTTTTATCCGAAAGGAAAGGTGAAAAAGCACAGGAAAAACCTTTGAGATTGTTTCTTGAGTTCGGGGGGTAGATTATGAAAAGGGAAAGTATTAGCACCCTTTTCATCCATGGTTTTCCATGTGCTCTTAGTTACTTTCTAGATCACTTGCTTTTGTTTGAAATTGTGCTTTGTGTGATTTTTTTAAAGTATTTTGAGAAGGGCGCCATCGTTTAGGCAAACTTTGTAATGATTCTCATTCGTAAGAATGTATACAAAATGTTGATCTTTTGAAAATGTTTTCAAGTTTGAAAGATGTTTTTGAAAGTGTTGGTGTTTGTTTTGAAAATAGCAAGGATGTTTTTGGTTTTGAAATTGAGCAAGCAACTAGGAACAATCTACCTACTCAAAATTCTTTCATGTTCATTTCCCTTTTCATTTGACATTGTTATCTTACCATTGATTTGGTAAGTAACCCTATCTTTGGATGTGAATGAGACGGGCGTAGGTCATCGTATAACCATGATTAGAAATGTTGCAAGGTATGTTATCATCTTTCCTTAGGGACTAAGATCATTTTGAAAAGGCAACATAGATAGTGTCATCGAGGGACTATGATCTTGTATTTTTTATTTCCTTTTGCTAAGACACCTCACATGCGTAATATGGTCATTTTTGTGTAAGGCAACCAAGTGGATTTTACCCTAGGGGTGCTTGTGTGAAAGGGTATTGATTTTCATGCTTTGTTCATCTTTGATTAGGGTTTGCTATTTATTGATTTTATCTTCTCATACAAACCCTAATTACTGGCATTTATATAAAGCGATAAATTGCGAAAAGTAAAATTACTACGCTATTACATCATTAGAGGAGGGGTTGTACAAATTTACAAATGGGGATTACAAGAAAATTAAACCTAATTATTTATTACAACCATATTGAGTATTGTACAAAAATGAAAATAAAAATGCAAAACTATAAATGTAAAAAGAAATGATTTTTGTTGTTTTTATGAAAGGGTTTAATTTTGACCTGATTAAAAAAAAGACTAATTAAAATAAAATAAAATTAACTTAAACTAATTAAGAAAAGAAATTAATTTGAAAATGATTTTTTAGGGTTTTTTATGAAAAGGTTTTAAGTTTATGAAAATAAAATGAATATTAATTATAATAACTTAAGTTCTAAATTAATTTTATCTAAAAAATAAAATAATATATTAATTTATCCTAAGTCTAAGAATTAATTATTTAAGAAAAAAAGAAAATTATTTATTTTAAGAAAATATTTTTTATCTTTTTGTTTTATGGAGAAAATAAAAATATATAAGTATAAATAATAAATAAAAATGAATTTTGGATTTTTTGTGATTTTATGAAAATAATAGTAGTGATAATAATAATAATAATAATAATAATAATAATAATAATAATAATAATTATAATAATAATAATTATAATAATAATAATAATAATAATAATAATAATAATAATGAAAAAAGAAAAAGAAAATAAAAATAAATAAAAAATAAAGAAAAGTCAGGGGGGGGGTGAATAAGTAACTCAAGGAGTATTTAGAGAGAAAAAAAGGCTAGGCCCAATGAGAGCCCAAACGCTGCCAAAAAAACAAAAGAAAGTTAGAAAATTGTGAAAAATAGCAAAAGGTCACGCTGGGGCTTGAACCCAGGACCTAAGGGTGAACATGCGCGCTCTTTACCACTGGGGTGGCTATACATCCGTTAACTTATGTGAAAGGATAAATACATAACACAAAACACGCCCTGATTACACTTCATCTTCAACCTCCAGTCAAAGGACCTGCATCTTCTTCATCTCTCAACAAAAATGAAAAGTTCAAACATGAAAGTTGTGGCATTTCTTCCCACGAATCCAACCATATAAATAACTTAAGCTAATAATCATATATGAAAGGGAATTTTTCTGGCCCTAATTCAAAACCTAAAAGTTTCATAAAACTTCAACTCTAAAATTCTCTAAGCTCAGGCCATATAAATGCAAACTATGAATATGTACAGCTTCGTGGTAATGTTATCTATATTTTATCTTTACAAATCAAAGCTTAACAACGCCTAAATATGAAGATAGAAGTTCAAGAAAAATACCTCAAAACTGGAAATCGTGAAATGGATTTGAGCTTGTTTCAGGAAGTGGTGATGATCAGGTTAGCTTCCTTTGACCTCTAGGAAACTAATGCAATGGCTGGCTTAAGCTGAGGGTGGATGAAATGGCCTGGAGAAGTCCTACTGCAATGCTCTGTTTTTGGCTATGGAAGTTGATGAATATGAGGTTACAGTTTGCAAACAGGGATGGTTTGTATTTGGTATGAGGAAGCTTTTGAAACAAAAAGGCCAAGAAATGCACGAGTGGTTTTGAATATTGAAGTTCAAAATCAGAAATGACACCAAGATGGAAGTTTTGTGCAATCCGAGTTTTCAGGGAGTTTGGGAGCTTGTTCAATTGTGTGTTAGCTTTCAATACACTTGTATAATTATATGAAAGAGGTTAGAGGGTTTGAAGTTGACAAAACTGTGAGATATAGAGTTATGGCTATGTTACTTGATTTTGAAGAAAAGTGGGAAAACAAGTTTCAATGTGTAGTATAAGCTTGGCCTGGGTTTATGGGAGGCTATAGACATGTTGATTTTTCCTTTGACATTGCTTGTGATCAGAAGGAACAAGTTAGGAGCTCTATGCATTGACTTTGTGATTAAAGTCACTTTTCCAAAATGGAAGTGTGAACTTTGTTCCATTAATGGAATAATCACTTGGACAAAGACTCAAACACTTGGATCATAGCTCAAATAGTTATGTAATCTTCGGATTATGGATAGATTTTAAGGTTTAGAGGCCTGCAAAGCAAGATTGTGCAGCATATGTTTGAAATTGAATTCTTGTTCATCACAAAATGACTTGTATTTCAAGTTTAAAAACCCTAACTTCCTCTCTTTGTTTCTCCCTGCTCAAGAATGATATCAAGGAGTTCTTGGACATTTTGGAAATCTTGTAATGTTCTCTACAACCCCTCTTTGAATCACTTTTGAAAATTACCCTTGGAATTATATGAAAAATTGCCATGAAGTTAGGTCAAAATCCTGACCAAAACTAGGGCAAAAATTCACTAAGTGTCCAATTTTAAGACCATGACTTTATGAATTAATAACTTGAGATCCAAGAATTTTTAGAATAAGTTGTGTAAAGAAATGTTGTAGATATCATGGATATCTACAAATTTCATGTTGAAAGTTTCTTCTGAATCCTCTTGCATCATGATGAAATATTGGCTCAAAGTTATGAAAAAAACTTGAAGTTTTAAACACTTAGAAACATTTCTAAGTTAGAAAACTTTGACTTTTCAAAATGAAATCTTGACTTTTTGATTTCTTGATGAATAAGTTTCATATTTTAACATGTTTTGATGAATTGTGATCTTTGAAATTGGATTTTGACCAAAAGTCAAAGTTTGACTTTTCAGTGTACAATTAACTTTTGATCAGTTAACTGAAAATTCACTGTCAATCCAATTGATCTTGAGAAATATTTTAGGTCATGCCATTTAGGTCAAAATGATGCAATTGAACTCTTTAGATCATTATTCAAACCAATTGACCATTTGCTAGGTCAAAAATCAGAAATTTCCCTTTCTCAGTCAAAACCCTAATTTTGACCATTTTGCCCTTTTTATGATTTGATCAAATTTCTTGAGGAATTATGGTCCAAACTTGATTAAATGATACATATGAGTTTATAATGTTGATATGGATCAAAAGTTATGAAGTTTGACTGTAAATTGGCCATAGTTGACTTTTTCCCCAATACAACTGATTTTTAGGTCAACTGCTCAATTGACTGAGCAAAAGTGTGATCCAAGGATTGAAACTTGATATGAGTAATCTTGAGGGTCCATAATGATCCATTAAAGTCATATGAAGCATTGAAAGTTCAATTATCCTTGTGCAATCTCAAACCCAAATTTTGGTCATCAGTGCTTAAGGAGGTGTCTTGAGCTGATCAACCCTAGTGCAGTCTTGAACCAAGAGAGATCTTTGTGTGAATTTTTTTTTATAAATGAGAGGGAAAATTTTGGGGTACAACACCATCGTCTAGGGAGTTATTGTTAGTCGTTGTAAGAGCATTCATGGTGGAAATGGGAAACACATTTTCCTTAAAAAAACATGTTGAGAGATAATAATTTTGCTACTTGACAATTTGTAGCACTAATAACTAGGGATGTCAATTGCATTTGTTATTCGGGATCCTAATGGGGATTATTTGTTTGGAGCTCCGAAGTCAGGAAAAACTTTTCCTACAAGGATGGGGATTGAGGAAAAAGTTTCTCCGATGTTACTTCGAGGGGGGGGGGGGGGTCGAGGAAGTATCCTCCGCGCCGCGGATGACCCGATCCCAACCATATTATTTAAATTTTAGATTATATATATATATATATATATATATATATATATATATATATATATATATATATATATATATATATATATATATATATATATATATATATATATATAATTATATACTTTTACATGTTTTTTTATTTAAAAAAGTTAATATGTTAGAAAATAAATATTTAATTTTTTACAGAAAAAATTATTTACAATTACAAGTGCTTTTGCATTTTTTTTGTTATTGATGCAAGATGTGTTTTTATTTAAAAAGAAAAGAAAGAAAGAAATATGCAAAATATATGTGTGATTTTTTAAAAGGAAAAAAATGATGACATAATGGTGTCTTAGACATAGTTTTGATAAAAAGGTATAAAAAAATTCTTAATATTCGATCTCAGTGGATTTCCACGGGGACCTGTGAGGATAGGGATAGGAAAAATTATTCTCCTGTGGCGGAGATCGGGGACGGAGATGAAGAAAATTTTGGGGGAGGGGCGGAGAAGCATCATCCGAACTAGAGCTAATAATTATTGGACTTGAGACTTCACACATAAGAGAGGGAGGTAAATTGTGTGGTTTAGAAAAAAGTGATTTTAAAAATATTTGAGAAATAAAATCAGAGTTTAAAAAATTTTTTGAAAGCTTGCCAGCGGAAAATAAATTGTATAAATTAAAAGAGTTAAGGGAAAAGAGGAACACCAAGAATTATAGCGGTTCAGTAAAAACAAAGGACCTACTTCTTTCCCCAAGAATCGATCTTGAGATTTTCCAATAAATGTTGAGAGTTTTTAGTAGGCAAGATGCATGAACCCCCTCATATAAGGAAATGATAGTTGACCTCCAACTAAATAATACAAGAGGACGAATTTGAGTGTTTGCGTCTTTTCTTCCAGTTAAGCTTAGGAGTGAAGTGGCCAATCTTCCTTCCCAGTGATTCATTAAAGCGATTAGTCCCCTATCCACAAACAAGAACCTTGGAGTTGTTAGTTTTCAACCTTCTAAAACCTTGAGCTTCAAACCTTGGTTTTACACGGGATAACCAATAACCTCTGAGATTTTAATATCGAGAAAATCTCAAACTTTTCAAGCTTTTAATATTGGTAATGATGTCAACATATTCAATTGGAACTAACGGAATCAAAGTCTTTTCGATCAGAATCTCTTTGTTATCCATCAGGTGTTGAACACCTAATTTCAAAAAGTGGCAACCAGCAGGCAAAATTGAACATAGGTGGAAACTTCGCCACAACCCGAAAATAAACTGGCCAACAATAGATTCTTCTTAACCGTCATCAAAGGAGTAGCAACTTCTTCCATGGAGGTCACAAATAAATCACCGTCCACAACATTTACTCCATGACCATGCTTGGGCATAGGAGCAGTTATGACGTTGGGTTTCTCCGGAGCATCAAACTCAATTTCTTTAGCTTCGATCAAATCTTGCACCTTATTTTTCAAGGCCCAACAATTGTTTGTATCATGACTTGGGCTATCAGAGTGATAGGCACAGCGGGTGTTCGGGTTATACAGCGGAGATGTGGTGCTGGGATTCTTTGGGGCTTCCCTCAGAGTTACCAGGTTGGTCTTCAAAAATTATGGTAGAATTTGAGACAAGGTCATATTAAGCCGAGTGTACTGTCTCTGTGGTCTCTCCATTCTTTGCTGATTGTTGCATTGTTGGGCAACGGTGGGTCTTGATATTACTACCACATTCATTGCTTGGCGGCGTTCAGGTCGGTTTTGGCTCCTCGAGCTATAAACTGCACTAGCTTCTTTCTTACCGGTGAAAGGCTTCTTTACTGCACTTGACGATGTAACCTTATGTATCTTACCACTTCGGATACCAACTTCTACTCTCTCCTCTGTCAAAATCAACTCAGTAAACCCGGATGATGCACTGCCGATCAGATGATTGAAAAATAGACCAGATAACGTCCCTAGAAACATGTCAACCAACTCCCTGTCAGACAAAGGGGGTTGGACACTTCCAGCCAAATCTCTCCACTTTTGAGCACAGTCCTTAAAACCTTCACTTGCACCCATAGACATACCCTGAAGCTGAGTATGAGTGGGAGCAAGGTCGGCGTTATACTGATACTGCCTGTAGAAAGCAGCAGCAAGGTCCTCTCAGTTTCGGACATTAGCTCCTTCCAATTGATAAAACCATTCAAGCTGAGTCCCTGACAGACTATCTTGAAAGAAATGTACCCACAAACTTCTATCAGCAGTGTAGGGTTGGATTTTTCGGACATACGAGCGGAGATGGAGCTTTGGACAGGATACTCCATCGTACTTGGCAAAAACCGGAGCTTTAAACTTATGAGGAAACACCACCCCAGATGCTAGTCCCAGATCTCCGAAGTCAAAACTAGGTATCTTCTGAATCTCCATAGCGCTCATACGGTCTTTGAGTTGTTTGTATCTATCCTCAGCAGGAGGATATTGCTCATCATCAAAATCAGTATCATTATCGGAGACCACGGGACTGGGACCCTTTTCTTCCTCTTGGACCTCCTCTCCTTTAGATGAAAGAGACAGATCAACTTCCTGTCGCAACCTATTCCCAAATCTGTTACCCATATTCAGAAGAACCACCTTCTTCTTCTTCTTCTTCTTATTATTATTATTATTATTATTATTATTATTATTATTATTATTATTATTCTTATTCTTCTTCTTCTTCTTCTTCTTATTCTCCTTCAGGATGAGAGTCTTCAAATCCTCTTGCCCTTTAGCCAATTTCAAGAACATCTCTTGGAATTTGGCATTTTGTGCCTGAAGAGCTTTGATGGATTGATCGATAGGTATTTCAGAAGACATTTCGTGATGAAATAAACAGCGAAGGAGATGAGAAGCCTGTAATGATACCTGTAATGATGTGCATGATAATGGGATGCATATGTAATGATTTCAAAGACTTTGGGAGATTTAAATTTGCAAACCAAAAGATAAACAAACTTTATTAGATTAAATTGTAAAAAGGTTCAACGATGCCTTTTAAGGCGTTTAAAAAGAAATAAACGAAAAACAAATCTAAACTAGGAAAAGCAAAATCAGAAATCCCATGGACGCTTCCCCTTCGTGCTGATGTAGTCATTGATTGTTCTTTCATTCTCAAGTTGCCTGGTGAGCTTCAAGATCTTCCTTTCTTGCTCATGATACTTCTCCCGGTAGGTATCCCTCTCCTATCTCAACTGAATCCAGGATCTCTTCAATGCCCCGAGATCAATGGGCATGTAGAGATAAAGGACTGTGTAAGGAACGCCCTCTTCATTGGTAGGCTCCACGATCACTGGAAACACAACTTCATAAGGCATCCCAAGCTTCTGAGCACGGGCTCTAACCCACTGGAGATAGGGTTGCATAGGGAGAGAAGTCTTTGGTCCTAGCTCTTAAGGGTCAGACCTGTTCACCATGCCCCAGGCTCGTATAAACCTTCGGCGATGCTCGTCAACGTCCCCCTTGTAGTCAAAGACAATATCTGTAAGAAGTAGCTCATGAGGACCATCTCTCCGAGCGCGACCAAACTGTCCTAAAGCCAATCAAGGACTGTAGGTTATCCCCCCTTTGATTCCAAGCAACGGGACATTAGGGTATCCCCCACAGCGATCAATGACAACAGTGCTTTCCATAGCCTTAGAACTCCAAAGAATGCATGTATGGGCAAGAGACATTATCCTGTAAGACCACCCTAAACCTTCCTCATTCTTCAACACGGACTTGGGGAGGTGCGAAATAAACCACCTCGTTAGCAGCGGCATACAACACATGAGGGTCCCTCTTCTTCGCACAGTACGAGTATAGAGGGCATGTAGGATATCACCCAGAAGAGTAGGTGCAGGATTACGAGACAGGAAGATCTTAACCGCATTCACATCTATGAAGGAATCTGGATTCAGAAAGAGAACCAAACCGTAGATAAGGAGAGCCAAGATGTCTTCGAAATCCTGAAAATCCAAATTATCCCAGAACTGTTGAGCTTGATCTATTAGAAACTTGGCTAAGAAACCTTCAAACCGCTTCGTGTCTCCCATTTGGATACTACATCAGCCCGTGTCAGATGCAAAGTTAGAGCAATGTCCTCTGGTCTAGGAGCCTCTTCCAAACCTATAAAGGGAATCTGCTCAAGGATGGATATGCCCAATAAGTGAGAAAACTCTTCCATAGTGGGAACTAGCTGATAATCCGAGAAAGTGAAACAATGATGCACCGGATCGAAGAACTGGAAAAGCACACTCATCATTTGCTCATCAAACTTTGAGGTAACCAAGCTAAGAAGCTGACCATGTCTTCTAATGAATGAATAAGTATCAGGAACTTTTGAGGCTAAATCTTTGAGTTGAGCAGGTATTTGCACAAAGTTAACTTGAATGGTGTTTCTGTGCATGGAAGCCATAATCTGCAAAACAGAACAAAGATAAATCCCCTCGGTATTTGAAATGGTTAGCACAATGAAGTATGCGTGCTATGTTATGATGCATGATGTCATGATAAAACAAACAGCAGGTATAGCAGATAACAGGCATGGTAAAGGCAAACAAGTCACACAAAAGCCCTTAAGTTTCAGGCTTGCATGGGGTCTAGGTACTACCCTCTTGAAGTTCAGTTGGTTTCAACCTGTCCTAATAATAGTAACCGGGTTCTAGAGGTTCTCAATATCACTGACCATCCTCCATCGGTCATGGTTTCAGCTCACACAATCTTTTCTTGCGGCCGGAACTATCTCGAGAGTATGGTCTCAATGAGTGTAGTATGGAGTATCAACCAGTTCTCAGCTTTACACCGAGGCCGGCTATCTCACTACTTCCTATGGCCAAGTTGGTAAGTTATAGGTTCTAAGGTCAGTTGATGTTTAACGACACATATAGCAGCCCCGTATTCTCCTCGTTTCTCCACAAGGGATACCGGTACCAACCAATGTGTCACATCAATATAGCTACTGCTTCAACCGTATCGGTCTATGTCGTACAGTTCCCTCACAGTTTATTGCTACTTACCTAAAAGGTGTTCTCCAGATCCGAGTTAGGATCTATAGTAACTCCCAATACAAAACCCTTTAATAGTAAAGCAATCAAATCAAACAAAAGAAGCAATTTATGATGAACTAATCCTAAGGTATACCCCACTTACATTCCCCATCAGAGTCGCCAGTTCTGTGATACGGTGGCAGAACCGGACTATTTTAGGAAAATGCTGGTTTGCATTTTGCATTTGTGTTCGCAAAATGTCGCGGTAAGCAAGAGTCGCCACCGACTTTCATTTTATCCAACTGGAAAGGAAAAAAGCACAGAAAAATTCCTTTTTTGAGATTTTGAGTACGGGGGGTAGATTATAGAAAGTGAAGGTATTAGCACCCTTTCTATCCGTGGTTTTCCACGGGCTCTTAGGTACTTGCTCATCATTTAAAAAATTGCTTTCGTGTTTGCGTGTTTTGAAAAGTTTTTGTTTTACTTCGTTTTAACCCTTGCTTCTGTCTTCAAGAGTGTTACGAAGTGTTTTTGAAAACTTTGTTTGAAAAGAGTGTAAGTGTGGAAAAGTTTATTTTGAGCAAGTACCTACTAGCATCTACCTACTCGAAAAAAGAATGTCACTGTTCTTGTTTCCTTTAGACAACGATATCCCACTATTAGTGAGTAGGTAGCACCGTCATTGGAGTTGTAAGGGTCAATTCGAAAGGGACGTACGATCACTAAATCAATGTTAGGACGTCTTAGTAATAACCCTAGTGTCTTAAGATCATATTCAAGGCAACATTTCTGAGGCAACCTTTTCGAGGCAACATTTTTGAGGCAACATTTTCGAACGAGACTTTTGATCTTTGTTTAGACAAGAGGGCGACCACTAAAACACCCTATACTTAATGATCGTTTACCGAAGGCAACCGAAGTGAGAGTATACCCTAAGAGTGCGCATGTGCGAGTGATTTGATTTCAATTATTATCTTTGCACATTTAGGGTTTGCTAACCATTTTAAAATTAACATACATTCTTGCCATGCAATCCTATTATCATACATCTAACATTTAATATTTGCTAGAATTAAAATGCGAGAAATTAAAACTACGCTATTACAAGGCTTTGGGGAGGGGGATTAATTACATAGCCAAAAACCCGTAAAACGATAAATAAACGAAAAGTCCTAATTAAACCATTACATCCCATGAGCAGTTACATTAATATTTGCAAAAATAAATAAACGCGCGCGATGAATCGAGGACAAGAGAAAATTAGGGTTTTGACCCCGTCTAACCTAATTAAAAAAAAATTATTTTTTGATGTTTTTGATTATTTTAAGAAAAATAAGGTTTTAATGAATAAATACAAATCTAATTACTAATTAATTTAAATTAATAAAAATAATTAATTTTGACCTATTTTTATATTTTGGTTATTTTAAGAAAAGAAAATAAAAATTAAATTAAACAAAACCATAATTTTCTAATTGATTTTAATTTATTTACAAAAGGTTAAAATAGCCCTAAAATTAAATTAAACTAATTAAATTAATTTTTTGATAAAAAATAAAACCTAAATCTAATTTTATGAAAATTGATTTTTATGAATTTTTTGTAAAAAAAAGAATTAAATTTGTGTGAGAAATAATTAATCAAAATAATAATAACAACAAAAAAATATAGAAAGAAAAGGAATGGGCCTGGTTGTGTTAGCAATTTGAGGGGGTATCCATAGCAATTTCTGAGCCCAAAAGCCTTGGCCCACGTTTACTCTTCTGATTCCATGTTGCATGTTTGACTAGGCCTATGGTAGACCTTCATGTGATGGCCTTTGGATCCAGTTTGTGAACATCTGGTTGGATGTGCATTGAGGCGTATGGTAGTCACCTTGGATGCATATGTACCTGATTATGCAAGAGATAAAACTATGAAATAATATGGGGGACCTGGGATTCGAACCCAGGCCCTTTGGCATTTTCCACATGCCTCCAGACCAACTCTGCTAGCGTGCTTGTTTGTATAGGAAATAATAAACAAACATTATATTAGCAAAATCAATTCAACATATCAAAAACGCGCGAAATTTAAATGGATGAATCACATCACGCCACGTCATCATCTTCCCCAGCGTCTGTCGTCTTAGGTAAAACTACTTTTACCTACGGACATTTTCTGTAGGTACAGCCCCTGCATATTTTCAAAATCTCATACAAGCTTGATAAATGAACACTAATGCTACAGGCCAGTTCGTCTTGGCCTTGTGAACACCATAGTACCCCTCTTTTGGGACAATTTAACCTGTATGAGAAGACCCTAAAACGAACATAGAAAACCTAACAATGGTGGATCTTTTTATGGTCAGCAAAAATGAAATTAATTATTACCATTAGCTTGCAAATGCTTCAAGGATTCTGAATATATAAACCAATCATGCTAACAATGTCAAATTCATGAGATTCGATTTCAAAAAGGGAAGGATGTCGTGAGGCACTTACATTGCGTTTTTGGGCACGAAAATGCTTGTTGGTGATTGGAATAGACTCCTTGAACACCCAGGAAGCGAATGAGATAGCTTGGAAGGCTTGAGATAGCCTGGAACTATGAAATCAGATTGCCACTTTTCTTGATTTTTTGAAAGTTGTTTTTCACTCTTCACGCCTCTAACCCTTGTGCATTTGGTCTGGATTTGTTCTATATGTAGCCTTGAGTGAATTAGGTTTACAAATTTGCATCCAATCTTTTCCAATAATGATCATTGATCAAGATTTGATTCTCATGTAAATCTTTCCAAAACAAGCCAAAAACCAATCTTTTTGTGTACAAACAAGCTTTGCACGATTTGATCTCATTGCCAGCTATTCGTGGACCTGAAATATGCACAAAATCTCAAGGTTTAAATGATTTTGATATTTTCATGATTTTATTTTGATTTAATTTGATTTAATTGAAATAAAAATCAGAATAAATGGCAAAAATAAAATAAAGGCAAGTGGGAAGGATCATGGATCGTGGACCATATTACAAACTCAATACAAGCACAAAAGGTTGGGCCCATTTGACAAAAAATGCACTTTGGGACACATTTGACTTTTGACAATTTTGCAAAAAAGGTCAACTTCACCAATGCATAACTCCTTCAATTTTGACCCTAGAGATGTGTTCTTGGACTTTTTAGAAAGATACATATATCCTCTAAGCAACCCTTTTGGTCTCATCTCAATTGAGTCTTCCATGTTCATGGATGAAGCTTTGACAAAAAAGGTGTTTTTGTTGACTTTTTAAAGTGACCTATAATGTCCAAATTCATAACTTCTTGTGAGTGCATATTTTGAACTTGGGAGATGAAGATGAATTGTAGGGAATTTCATACTATTAAAAATGGGATTTGGATGGTTCATTTCTAATGAAGTATGAGAAAGTTATGCTTGGTCAAAGTTGAGTTGACTTTTCCTACAAAACCCTAATTTAGCAACTTTTGGGTTTTGATGAATTGTGAGAAATCCTTGAGGAATCATGATCAACCCTTGATAAAATGATGAATAATACTTCAAAATGAGGATATTTACCAAAAATCTTGAAGTTTGATTGTATGTAGGACACAACTGACTTTTACCCTAGCACAATCGATTTTTCAGGCCTTTGAGCAATTGACTGAGCAAACTTCCTCTGCAAGGCTTGAAACTTGACATGGATGATCTTAAGAACATATTAGGACAATGGTGAGAATTTGGGATCCCTTGGACTCAAATATCTTGATGCAACATGAAACCCTAATTTGAGGTAGACTGCCTTAGGAGAGGGTTTGTCTGGTCAAACCTTGGACTTCCTTGAGCAATTTGAGGATCTTACTTGAAATGCTTTGAGAAATATGGGAGGGAAAATTTTGGGGTACAACAGAGAATATTCAACCAAGGTGTATTTAAAAGATTCCCTTGGTAAATTAACAATTCTACCCTTTCTAGAATTATAATTATATTCTTACTCACAAAAGAACTTTTCTCACAAAAGTACTTAGGCTAATATATTAGTGAGAGAAAGAGAAATAAAACTTTAGAGAAAGAGAGAGATAGAGAGAGGGAGAGAGAGATTTGTCAAAATAAAATTCGGTGGAGACTCTTGCTATCCGTAAAAATTGCGATAAAATGCAAAACAACCAAGTCAGTTCTCCCACCGTATTACAGAACTGGCGAATCTGCTGGGGAGTACTTAAAAGTGGGGTTACCTTAGAGCTAGATCATTTTTATTTGATTTCATTGTTTAATTTGTTTGCTTTACATTTATGGGTCCTTGTTTGGGTTTGTATTGATCCTCTACCCGGATCTGGGAACATCATTAAGTAAGTAGCAATAGATTATGGAAATTGTACAACGTAGACCGATATGGTTGAAGCAATGGCTACATTAGTGTGACGTAATTGTTGGTACCGATATCCCTTGTGTTGAATCGAGGAGAATACGGGGCCGCTGAGCGGTGTCATGAAGCACAAACTGACCATAGAACCTTTAATTGAACAACTTGGCCATTAGTAATTAGAGAGATAGCCGACTTTGGTGCAAAGCTGAAGATTGGTTGATGCTCGATACTACGCACATTGAGATCGGACTTTTGGGATATTTTGGCCTCATGAAAATATTGATTGTGCTAAAATAATTCCCAATGAAGAAAGATTAATGATATTGAGATTCCCTAGAACTCGATTACTTTGTAGGACAGGTTGAACCAACTAAACTTCAAGAGGGTACTTACCTATGAAACCCATGCAATCCTAAACCTAAGGTCTTTGTGTGCTTTGTTTGTGATTATTATTCATGTCATCATAAACATCATAACATCATAAGCATTCCCACTAACCATTTCAAGGATTTAGGAATTTATCTTTGTTCTGTTTTATAGGTCATGACTTCCACTCGTAGGAATACCATCTGAATCAACTCGTAGTAATTTCAAGGATGTGTGTGCTTTTCCAACTCTTTGATCCTATGCACCATTGCTTCACCTTTCCCGACTACTAATTGGTTCCTACATTAGAAGAATTCTCTCAATTGTTAGGAGTGCTTGTGCTTGATCAAATACCATTCACCGGTTTAGAAGATACTCCAAAGCCTGAAATTATTGCTAAAGCCTTACATTTGAAGAGATCTGACATTGTGACAAATTGGGAGACAAGAAGTGGAGTTAAGGGTTTCTTAGCCAAATGTTTGTTGGAGAAGGCTTGTTTGTTCTGGGAAGATATGGATTTTCAAGCTTTTGAGGATGTCTTGGCCCTTCTAATCTATGGATTGGTTCAATTTCCCAATCTGGACCAACTCATAGATGTGAATGCCGTCAAGGTTTTTCTCTCTCGTAATCCCGTACCTACCTTGCTTGGATACATTCTACATTGTTTCCACACTCACACTATGAAGAAAAGGGGTACTCTTTTGTGTTGCATTCCATTACTTTATAGGTGGTTTATTTCTCACCTACCTCGATCAATGTTGAAGAATGAGCACAGGTTGACATGGTATCAAAGGATGATGTCACTTTTGCACTCGGATATCCATTGGTGTTTTCGATCTTTGGATGATATTACCATCATTGACTGTTGTGGGGAATTCCCTAATGTCACACTCTTAGGCATTAGGTGAGGTATCACCTATAACCCATCTCTTGCATTATGGCAGTTTGGATATACACGAAGAGATGGTCCCCGTGATGCGCTCATCCGAGGTTTGGTATTCGATTACGAGGGCTACGACCAAGGCTATCGTTAAAGGTTCATATGATCTTGGAGAATGGTAAACAAAGTGGATTGTAAGACATTGGGACATAAAAATTCCATCCCCCTTGAGCCTTACCTTAAGTGGGTACGAACTCGTGCTCAAAGACTCGTGATGCCTTACTCCACCATCCTACTTATGATTATGGAGCCTGTTGCTGAGGGAGACACCCCCTTACACTCTTCTTCATCCTAATATGCCAAATACTCGCGGGGAATTGCAAAGATCATGGATTCAACTCAAAGGAGAGAGAGACATCTTTGAAACCCAGTTCTATGCAATGGAGAAGAAGGTTTTTGAGCTTACGAGACAACTTTATGAAGAGAGAAGTTTGAACTCCTACATTGCACCGAAGAGGATGCGCTCATGGGAAACTTGATTCTTTTTGTTTTAGGAGTTTATTTGGCATTATTTTCGTTTCCTTCATTGTAAGACCGAGAGGCATTTGTAATTCCTATCTTTATTAATAAAGTTCATGTTTGTTATTTTCTCTTTGTTTAGAAAATTTAAATTTCCTTAAAATCCTTGAAAACATTTGCATTTTGCATTACATGCATCATGACATAAGCAGGTTTTCCACAACAGGTTTCCTCATCTTTCTACTATTTATTTTAATAAGATGGATATCGAGACCGTGAAAGATTTGCAAGTACGGAATTACCAGTTCCAAGAGACCTTGTTGACCCTGGCCAAGGGACAACAAGAGCTAATGACACTGCTAGCAGCCAAAAAGAAGACTAAGAAGAAGGCCTTTATCAACATGGGGAAAAGGTTTAAAGGCCCAGTCCGTCAGGTGCAGATAGTTGAAGAGTCATTCGAGGAAGACGAGAATCATAATGAAGAGGAAAGGAGCACCCGTGCTGGGGGTGCAAATGATCAAGCTTCTGAGGACGAAGACTACTTTGATGAACAATATTCACCAGCCGAGGATAAATACAAACAGTTAGACGATAGACTAAAAGCTGTTGAAATTCAAGTCGTACCTGGTTTTGATTTTGGTGATTTTGGCTTAGTACCTGGGGTCGTCATCCCCCATAAGTTTAAAATATCAGTCTCTGTTAAGTATGACAAAGTTTCACGCTCAAAACTTCATCTGAGGTCCTATGTCCACAAGATACAACCACATACTACTGACAAGAAGCTCTGGGTCCATTTCTTCTAAGAGAGTCTGGCCGGGACTCAGCTAGAATGGTTTTACCAATTGGAGGGTTCCCGCGTTCACACATCGGAAGATCTGGCCACTGCTTTTTATCATCAATATTAGTACAATGCTGATTTTGCACCGACAAGAGTTCAACTTCAAGGAATGATAATGGGTACTAATGAAGGGTTTAAGGAGTACACGCAAAAATGGAGAGATCTTGCTGGTAGAGTCCAACCACCACTAACTGACAGATAACTAGTTGACATGTTCATGGGAACACTAAAGGGACCATATTTTAACCTGCTAATTAGTAGCTCATCTTCCGGT
Organism: Vicia faba; assembly: GCA_948472305.1. NCBI lineage: Eukaryota > Viridiplantae > Streptophyta > Magnoliopsida > Fabales > Fabaceae > Vicia > Vicia faba. The sequence continues at coordinate 545,127,497 of OX451735.1, forward strand.
TTCACTGATTTAATTCTAACTGGTGAAAGGGTCGAAAGTGGAATCAATAGTGGAAAAATTCCCATGGCATCTGCTTCTAGATCAATCACTATAAAGAAACCTTTTACTGGCAAGAAAGAAGCCAATGTTGTATATGGGTCAAGGGCCCATACCAAGAAGGATCATCGTCCATCTGTTAATAATGTTTTGATCTCTAACCCTCTATCTACTAAAAGATAACCACAACAAGCCAACCATCAAAGGTCTGAGGTTCCAAGAAGACAGTTCATGAGAATTAACACATCACTATCACAAGCCTTGCAACACCTATTGAAGGCCACCTTAGTGACATTGCATGATCCACCATCAAATCCCAATGTCTCATCACCGAAGTACAATCCTAATGCCAAATGCGCATATCATTCCAACAGCCCGGGGCATGAAACCGATCATTGTTGGACTTTGAAGTGCATAATTCAAGACTTGATAGACAACAAAACTATTGAGTTTGATCCACATACAACTCCAAAAGTGATAACTACACCAATGCCAAATCATGGAAAAGGTGTCAATGCGATTGATGACACTACTTTTGTTTCCTCCGTTGAAGATTTGACTACTCCATTTACTACGGTGAAAGGAGATTTGCTGAGAGCTGGGGTGTTCCCTGGCTGTTTAAAAGACTGTGTTTGTTGTGCTGAACAAATAAATGGATGTAAATGGATGAAAGAATGTGTTCAACGCCTGATAGATAGTCACGAGATTTTGTTTAAAAAAATTCCTACCATCAAAAGTTTGACCATTAAAACTGAAGACGTTGCTATCATAATAATTTCCAACAAACCTCTTAGGATCACCTCAAAGGGTCCTATTAGGATTTAAAATGAATTAACAATTTCTCCTTTAATAATCACCGCCCCTGGGCCGATTCCTTACTCCTCCTACAAAGCAGTTCCATGGAACTATGGTGCCGAAGTTTATTATCATGGGATAAAACAAGATTCTTGGATCAACAAAGACAAAGTTGATGTTACTAATATTGCAGGTTCTAGTAAAGTAACAAGAACATGGAGGATCTTTTCCCCTGATATTTCACCACCCACTACTACAACAACTCCCATCCGTATAACCAATGACAAGTCTAGTGCTAACACTAGAGGCAAAGAGAAAGAAGGTGAGCCTGCCGGGATAGAGGCACCTAACAAAGATACTGATGTTGAAGAACCTTCCACTCGAGAGATGGAGGAAATCCTGAAAATCATAAAGAAGAGTGACTTCAAAATAGTTGAGCAACTGGGGAAAACCCCCTCCAAAATCTCCATGTTGTCATTGTTACTCTGTTCGGACACTCATGCCCAGGCTCTAATCAAGTTCTTAAAGAAAGCCCATGTTCCCCAAGAATCCATAGCTGACCAGTTCGAGAACTGTGTAGCAAGTTTAACGGCTGACAGTGGATTAGGATTCTTCGATGCTGATTTGACTCCTATGGGAAGGAACCACAATAAAGCCTTGCATGTCTCTATTAAATGCAAGGGAACTACCCTGGCTCATGTCTTGATTGATATTGGTTCCTCTCTAAAAGTTCTACCTAAAGGCGCTTTGGACCGACTAGATTGTAAAGGCCTGGTGTTGAAACCCAATGATATGGTTGTAAGGACTTTTGATGGGTCTAGAAGGATAGTGCACGGAGAGGTGGATCTCCCCATTAAGGTGGGATCACAAATTTTCAACTCCACTTTTTATATAATAGACATACGTCCCGCCTACTCTTGTTTGTTTGGGAGCTCTTGGATCTATGGGGCAGGGGCATCCACCCTTCATCAAAAGTTAAAGTACCCAATCAAAGAGAAGATTCTCATTGTTTATGGTGAATAGGAAGTTATGGTGAGCCACCTCAATTCCTTCAAGTATGTGGAAATGGATGGTGAATTTATAGAAACTCTGTGCTAGGCTTTTGAAGTTGTTTCTCCTATGGTTGCCACCACCAAAATTTCCTCTGACATATCAAAAGATGATGAAGTTGTACCAAGAATGGTTTCACTTAAAGATGCTCGTGCTGTGGTTGAAGATGGAAGCCGTACTATCAGGCGCGCTCGGTGGGAAAGCCACCTCTCTGCATCGGAAATCATGAAGTAAACAATGTGGAAGACTCTGATGATGAATGTTCTTTTGAAGAATGGATCTACCCTACTGTCGAAGGAAAGATCAACAACTGGCACGCAAAGGACTTCACTCCCATCTCCTTCATTGAGGAGTAATTACTATTTACTATTTTATGTTAATTCAAGAACTTTTGTCTGTAACCTTAATTCCAAACAATGACTTTTAAGCCACGTGCCTTGCCCGGGGCACCATGGTCCATTTGCTAAGGGTTTTGTTCATGTTCATTTATCATATGATCATTTAATGGAAAACATTGGACCTTTGCATTCAAATTTTGTTCTCATTGTCTTTCTTTTTCTTTATTTCATTTTTCAAATAGCCATGTATCTTACATGCACACACACAACACACTTGCAGATCCTCATTCACTTTGGATCTCATCGCCAATGAATCTACTATTTCCATTTATGACTTCGAACATCCAATTAACCAAGCCTAAGACTAAGGCAATAATGATTGTGAAATACCAGGGGAACTAGCTAGACTTATAATGTAAGATGAGAAAGCTATTCAACCTTATGAGGATCCAGTCGAAGTTATCAACTTAGGTACTGAGACAGACAAGAAAGAGATCAAGATCGGCGCTAACTTAGAAGACGGTGTCAAGAGCAGGTTGGTTCAAATACTACATGACTATGTTGAAGTGTTTGCCTGGTCGTATGAAGACATGCTGGGGTTGGATACTGACATTGTGGTTCATCATCTACCAACAAAAGAAGATTGTCCTCCTGTCAAACAAAAGGTTCGTCGGATGCGGCATGACATGTCTGAAAAGATAAAAGCGAAAGTGATGAATCAATTCAATACAAGATTCCTAGTTGTGACATCTTATCCCCAAAAGGGTTGCAAACGTGGTCCCTGTGCCAAACAAGGATGGAAAGGTTCGTATGTGTGTAGACTATAGGGATTTAAATAGGGAAAGCCCCAAAGAGGATTTCCCTTTACCTCATATCGACGTCTTGGTTGACAATACCGCTCAACATAAAGTCTTCTCCTTCATGGATGGATTTTCTGGCTACAACCAAATTAAGATGGCTCTCGAAGACATGGAGAAGACCACCTTTGTTACACAATGGGGCACCTTTTATTACAAAGTCATGCCGTTCGGATTAAAGAATGCAGGGATAACATATCAAAGAGCTATGGTAGCTTTATTTCATGATATGATCCATCATGAGATATAGGTCTATGTGGATGATATGATTGCAAGGTTGCAAACTGAAGAAGAACACCTCGATCACCTACACAAGCTGTTTGAGAGATTGAAGAAGTACAAGTTAAGGTTGAATCCTAACAAGTGCACTTTTGGAGTAAGGTTTGGAAAACTTTTAGGTTTTGTGGTCAGTGGTAAAGGCATTGAAGTTGATCCCATGAAGGTTAAATCCATACAAGAAATGTCAGCTCCCCGCTCTGAGAAGGAAGTCAGAGGTTTCTTGGGTCGACTTAAATACATTGCTCAATTCATATCCCACCTAACTGCTACTTGTGAGCCAATCTTCAAACTCTTTAAGAAAGATCAAGTAGTCAAATGGAACGATGAATGCCAAGCTGCCTTTGACAAGATCAAAGAATATTTACAAGAACCTCCTATCTTGATGCCTCCGGTTGAAGGAAGACCCTTGATCATGTATTTGACTGTGCTAGAGAATTCTATGGGGTGTGTGTTGGGCCAACATGAAGAGCCTGGCCGAAAAGAGCATTCAATATACTACCTGAGCAAAAAGTTTACCGAATGTGAAACCAAATATTCACTACTCGAGAAAACTTATTACGCTCTGGCATGGGCTCCTCGCCGGCTAAGACAGTATATGTTGACTCATACCACTTTATTGATTTCTAAGATGGACCCTATAAAGTACATCTTCGAGAAGCCAGCTCTCTCCGGACGAATAGCTAGATGGAAAATGATTCTGACCGAATATGACATCCAATATACCATACAAAAGGCCATCAAATGAAGTGTATTGGCATATCATTTGGCCCATCAAGCTGTTAATGATTACTAGTCTATGAACTTTGACTTCTCGGACGAGAATATTAAGCTAGTAATTGAATATGAAGAACCTGGACCATATGACGGACCTGAATAAGGATCCCGATGGACTATAGTTTTCTATGGAGCTTCCAATGCTTTGGGAAATGAAATTGGTGCTGTGATTATTTCTCCTGAGGGTTACCATACTCATTTCACAGCTAGATTGTACTTCGATTGTACAAACAACATGGCTGAGTACGAAGCATGCATCTTGGGTCTAAAGGCTGCCATTGACTTAAGGATCAAGTTCTTGAACATATTTGGAGATTATGCTCTAGTGATCAGTCAAGTCAAAGGAGAATGGGACACTAAGCATCCTAACCTTATTCCTTACAAGGAGCTTGTGTTAACCTTGATACCATACTTCGAGGAGATCACCTTTGAACATTTCCCTAGAGAAGAAAATCAGTTGGATAACGCCTTGGCAACAGTGTCTTCCATGTTCAAGGTCAAATGGGACAACGAAGCTCCTATGATTACAATCGAAAGATTTGACGAACCTACACACTACTATGAACTTGACACTGACGAAGATAAACCATGGTACCATGAAGTAAGGAGATATCTTGAAGCACAAGAGTACCCTAAAGGAGCTTCCATCAATGATAAAAAAATCTTGTGAAGATTCTCAGCTAAATTCTTCCTAAGCAATGGAATCTTGTATAAGCGAAATCATGATTCTACTCTACTCCGGTGTATGGACAAGAAGGAGGCAGAGAAAATTATGAAAGACATACATGATGGAATCTTTGGGACTCACTCTAGTGGGAACACTATGGCCAAGAAAATCATGAGTGCTGGTTACTATTAGTTCACAATGGAAACTGATTGTTATCATCACTCAAGAACTTGTCACAAGTGTCAAATCTATGCTGACAAGGTCCATGTACCCCCAATTCCTCTGAATGTCATGACCACTTCGTGGTCGTTTGCAATATGGGGCATTGGCATGATTGGAGAGATCAAACCTACTGTTTCCAATGGACACTGTTTCATCCTTGTTGTCATTGATTACTTTACATAGTGGGTCGAAGCTGCCTCATATGCCTCAGTTACCAAAAACGTTATAGCTAGGTTTATCAAGCATAACCTTATCTACCGTTACGGTATCCCCTAAAGGATCATCACTGACAATGGAACTAATCTCAACAATGCTATGATTATTGAACTCTACATGCAGTTCAAAATCAAGCATCACAACTCTTCTCCGTACTGACCTAAGATGAATGGAAATATGGAAGCTGCCAATAAAAATATCAAGAAGATTATGCAAGAGATGGTGGTAACATATAAAGACTGGCATGAGATGTTACCATTTGCTCTCCACGGCTACCGTACTTCAGCTCATACATCAACTGGGGTAACTCCTTTCTCTTTGGTCTATGGAATGGAAGTTGTTTTGCCTATAGAAGTCCAAATTCTTTCCCTAAGGATTATGAAAGAGGCGGATCTAGGCGAAGACGAGTGGGTGCATACTAGGTTGGATCAGCTAAACGTGATCGATGAGAAGCGACTGGCTGCTGTTTGTCATGGTCAAATGTATCAAAAGCGTATGATCAAGGCGTTCAAAAAAAAGATCAAGCCTCAAGTGTATCAGACTGGTGACTTGGTAATAAAGCGCATCATTCTCCCATAAGGAGACCCCAGGGGCAAATGGACTCCCACTTACGAAGGACCATTTGTTGTAAAGAAAGTTTTCTCTGGTGGAGCCATGATACTGACTAATATGGATGGTGAAGACTTCCCGCATCCTGTGAACGCGAACATAGTTAAAAAATACTATGCATAAAATGACCCACTAGGTTGACATACCTAGGCAAAAATAAGGGCATCCTAGCAAACCAAAGAGGTTCAGGAAAAAATTAGGGATATATGCAAAAGATTGTACACCCGGCAAGTTGAAAACCCGAAAGGGCGGCTTGGGCAAAAAAGGGTATCCTGGTGGGATGAAAACCCAAAAGGGCAGTACAGGAAAAAGTTAAGGATAAAAGCATATGACTATGTCCCGTGAAATCTCTACAGCCAGTTTTTATTACGAAGGTCCAAGTTCAATGATCCAGGATCAATCCAATCAACTTCTTTCAATGGCAAGGGATGATGTTCGAAGACATAGGGGTAATAGCGGAGTTGGAACCCAATGAGATCACTTCCACATAGCTATTATTTTTGCTTTCACTTTGTATCTCCTTTCATTCTTTAGACGGTTTCCTCTTACTAGGATCTATGTCTCCTTGTACAAAACGCCTATTTATAGGCAAAATATCAATACAAAATATACTTTGAAGTGCAAGTTTTTGTTTTTCTGCTTTGAATGCAAAAGTGTCCAATGACTAAAATTGAATGAACATATGCATATGGACAGGATTAAACTGTTAACGAGTGTATGTATAAAAATAGTAACAGGCATTTCCTTAAGGATTCGGGATATCCCCACAGAGTAACTACAACAAACTTTTCCCCAACAGAGTTACCTCCATAAGACTATCCCCCACAAAGTTGGATTCATGCAATTTCCAACCAGAGTTTCAATCCCGTGAAAACCCTCTCTCCAGCTTAGTTGGTCTTAAGAAAGAAACCTTGTGGAGCTTCCTTCCTAAAGAATACACCTGCCCCGCAGGTCGTCAAAATATTCTCTTCAAAAGGGTTGATTTCCCCAACAAACTACAAATTCCCCAGCATAAGTCTTTCTCTCAGACTATTACAAATCAATGGACGAAACCCTTCAATCCCCGGAAAAGTCATTGTAATCCCAAACGAATTCGTTTGCTATCCCCGAAAATTACTGTGGAGCCTGGAAATTGAATAGATAAAAGTTAACTCCATTTCTCCAAGTAAGTTACTGTGAAGCCTGGAATCCGACCAGTTAAAAGTTTAAGTTACTGAAACCTGGACCCGACCAGATAACAGTTAACCTCAAGGCTAAGTTGCTATGAAACCTGAACCCGACCAGATATCAGTTTAACTTCTTCAATCACTAACAAACTCCTCTTCCCCATTAGAGTTTGCCACTATCCCTAGTAAGTTACTGCAAAGCCTGGAATCTGACCAGATAACAGTTAACTTCTTTATCCTCAGCAAGTTGTTGTGAAGCCTGGATTTCGACCAGATAATAACTAACTTTTTTTCTCCCCAGTGGAGCAATGGACAACCAAAACTCCTGAACTCTATTCCCCAAGAAGAAATCAACATTCCCTGCAGAGTTTCCTCAATTAAAGAGCCAAAGTCAATGTTCCCCAACAGATTTCCCAATGGAAGCATTCTAAGCAAGGTTTGAAGATGTGCATAGTCTTCATCCCCAACGGCAGTCCGAGATTTAATTTCCCAAAGCTCCCAGCATTTGTCAGGAATTTATTTTCCAAGACAAATATACACTGCAACAATATTTCACATTAATATATCATATCACATACATGGCTAACACATATAACACAATCTCATTTATTTTGAGAACATCATTACACCATGCATACATCTGCATGCAACTAACCCTCTTCCTTACAGGAATCATCAATCAACAGTCCTCTTCTGGTTGGATTTACTTCTTCCAGTTAATAATAGGCAATAAATAGTCCTCTTCTGGTTAGATTTACTTCTTCCAGTTAAAGACAGGTGAACAAAGACCTCTTCTGGTTAGATTTATTTATTCCAGATTAAAGATAGGCGAATGAATACCTCTTCTGGTTAGATTTATTTCTTCCAGATTAAAGACAGACGAATGAAGACCTCTTCTGGTTAGATTTATTTCTTCCAGATTAAAGACATGCGAACAAAGACCTCTTTTGGTTAGATTTATTTCTTCCAGATTAAAGACAGACGAATCAAGACCTCTTCTAGTCAGATATATTTCTTCTAGATTAAAGACAAGTGAATGAAGACCTCTTCTGGTTAGATTTATTTCTTCCATATTAAAGACAAATGAACAAAGACCTCTTCTTGTTAGATTTATTTCTTACAGATTAAAGACAGGCGAATCAAGACCTCTTCTGGTTAGATTTCTTTATTCCGGATTAAAGACAGGCGAACAAAGACCTCTTCTGGTTAGATTTATTTCTTCCAGATTAAAGATAGGAGAACGAAGACCTCTTCTGGTTTAGATTTATTTCTTCTATATTAAAGACATGCAAACGAAGATCTCTTCTGGTTAGATTTATTTCTTCCAGATTAAAAATAGGCAATCAACATACCTATTCTGGTTGTGATTATTTCCCCAGTGAAGTCGCCAAACAACAGACCTCTTCTGGTTTATATTTATTTCTTCCAGTTGAAAACAGGCAAAATACATCTGCTGTTTCAGTATAAATCGACCAAAGATTTATTCTGACACTTCTCCCAGTTTCTATCAATGGTCACTCCGGATGGCATATGTAAGCCCATCTCCGACAAACTCTTCATCATTTCTCCAAATGGCATCTATAAGCCCATTCCTGATAACCAACAAACAGTTCACCTCGTGCACAAGTGATTGAAAATTTCTAGGCACTTAAGTGTTCAATCATCTTCCACCTTTAAGTCACGAATGGCGGACCCGCCACTCTACCTCTTCAGGTTTAAGAAGATTGAACAGGGGCAGCTGTTGTACCCTAAAATTTTATCTCTCTTTTATCAAGACATTTCATAAAGGACCTCCAATACTCAAGGATTCTCAAGGAATTGATCAGACAAAATCACCTCTGAAACATTGAGACCACAAACTAGGGTTTTAACTAAGAACGATTGATCATTGACTTTTGACATAATACATGACTTAATGGCTTGAAGCATAATATCAAAGACTCAAATATAACATGTTGACCTAATTTCATGGTTCAAAACATCCCTCAAGATCATTGGATTGACAAATGAAATTTGGTCAGCTGTTGAAAAGTCAATTGTACACTGAAAAGTCAACTTTGACTTTTTAACCAAATTTGAGTTTCAAAGATCAAAATTAATCAAGACATTAAAGAATATTAAGCTTGGTCATCAAGAATCCAAGAAAGTCAAAAGTCAACTTGAAAAGTCAAACTTTTCAAGACTTGGAAATTTTTCTAATTCATGCCAATTTTTCACTAAAATGCAATATGATTCAAAGGAAACTTTCATCATGAAAGTTGTAGATCTTGATGAATTCTAAAACTTTGTATTATAAGGTTGATGCTTAGATTTTAATATATAAGCCCATGAAGTCATGACATTTTCATCTAACACTTAGAGAAATTTTCAACAGATTTTGGTCAGGACTTTATCCCAACTTCTTGGCATTTTTTCACATAGTTCCAAGATGATTTTGTCAAAATAACTAACATGAAAGTTATAGAGGATGTTTCAAGCTTTCCAAAGAATCCAAGAGCATGAATTTATCATACTTGATCTAAGAGAATCAAAGCCATGAAGTTAGGGTTTCATTCTTGAATTGCAAGGCAAATTTTGTGATGAACAAGAGCCAAATCCATAGCCATGATGCATAATATTCAATTTTAAGGCCTTAAACTTGTATATCAGTCCTTAATTGAATTCTTACACAGCTGATTAAACTATGATCCAAGAGTTTAAGCCTTTTTCCATTGCATCATTCCATTTATAGCACAAAGGCACCATTGCCATTCACAGAAAGCAAGCTTTATGCAATTGTCAACTCCTTGAGCCTCTCAATTGTTTTTTCTGCACATAGATAATTGTTATACCCCAAAATTTTCCCTTTCATTTCTCAAAATATCTCACAAGATCTCCCTTGGTTCAAGACGGCACAAGGTTTGATCAGCTCAAGACACCTCCTCAACCACTGACAACTCAAAATTAGGGTTTGAGTTTTCACAAGGAAAATTGGACTTTTAATTCCCCATATGACTTTCATGGATCATGTTGGGCCCTCAATATTTCTCATGTCAAGTTTCAAGTCCTGGATCACATTTTTACTCAGTCAATTGATCAGTTGACCTAAAATCAGTTGTATTGGGGAAAAAAGTCAATTGTGGTCAATTTACAGTCAAACTTCATATTTTTTTATCCATATCAACATCATGAACTCATATATTTCATTTTATCAAGTTTGGACCACAATTCCACAAGAAATTTGACCAGATCATCAAAAGGGTAAAATGGTCAAAATTAGGGTTTTGATTAAGAAGTGCAATTTCTAATTTTTGACCTAGAAAATGACTTGTTGGTTTGAGACATGATATCAAGGTTTCAAATGCTTCATTTTGACCTAATTTCATGGCTCAAAACATCTCTCAAGATCAATTGATTGACAGATGAATTTCAGTCAACTAATGAAAAGTCAATTGTACACTGAAAAGTCAAACTTTGACTTTTTGATCAAAATCAAGTATCAAAGATCACAATTCATCAAGACATGTCAAAATATGAAACTTTTTCATCAAGAAATCAAAAATTCAAGATTTCATTTTGAAAAGTCAAAATTTTTAAACTTAGAAATTTTTCTAAGTGTTGGAAAATTCATATTTTTTCATAACTTTGAGCCAAATTATCACCATGATGCAAGATGATTCAAATGAAACTTCTAACATGAAAGTTGTATATCTCAATGAGATATAAAACATTGTAGAATACAACTTCTTCTGTAAATGCATGGATTTCAAGTTATGATTTTGTGAAGACATGTTCATGAAACTTGGAAACTTAGTGAAATTTTGCCCTAGTTTAGGCAGGATTTTGACATAACTTCATGGCAATTTCTATGATAAGTTCTTCCTTAGTAATGGCATCCTGTACAAATTTAAGCATGACTCCATTCTTCTTTGGTGTATGGATAAGGTTGAAGTAGAAAAGATCATGGCTGAATTACATGAAGGTACTTTTGGCACTCACTCCAATGGGCATACGATGGCGAAGAAAATCCTATGGGCAGGCTATTATTGGTCTACCATGGAAGCAGATTGCTATCAACACTCTCGGATCTGTCATAAGTGTCAAATTTATGCTGACAAGGTGCACGTACCTCCGGTTCCTCTGAATGTCTTGATGGCTCCTTGGCCCTTCGCTATGTGGGGAATTGATATGATTGGGGAGATCAAACCTACAACCTCTAATGGACACCGCTTCATCCTAGTGGCCATTGACTATTTTACAAAGTGGGTCGAAGCAGCTTCCTTCGCTTTCGTTACTAAGAATGTTGTTGCTCGCTTCATCAAGCAAAATCTCATTTACCAGTACGGTATCCCAGAAAGGATCATCACTGACAATGGTACAAATCTTAACAATACTATGATAACCGCCTTGTGCGAGAAATTCAAGATTCAGCATCACAATTCTTCCCCCTATCGGCCAAAGATGAATGATGTTGTCGAGGATGCAAATAAGAACATTAAAAAGATCATACAGAAAATGACAGTCACATACAAAGACTGGCATGAGATGCTACCATTCGCTCTCCACGGGTATCGTACCATGGCCCGCACATCAACTGGGGTAACACCCTATTCTTTGGTATATTGCATGGAAGTTGTTTTGCCTACTGAGGTCCAAATCCCCTCTCTAAGAATTATGAAGGATGCAGGTTTGAATGAAGACGATTGGATTCAGACTCTACTTGATCAACTAAACTTAATTGATGAAAAGAGACTTATTGTTGTTTTCCATGGTCAAATGTATCAAAAACGGATGATCAAGGCTTTCAACAAGAAGGTCAGACGCCAAGTATATCAAGTTTGGGATCTAGTGATCAAACATATCATCTTGCTACAAAGTGATCCCAGGGGAAAATGGACTCCTACCTATGAAAGACCATTTGTAATCAAGAACATATTCTCTGGTGGGGCAATGATTTTGACCACCATGGACGGCGACGACCTGCCACATCCTACGAACGTGGATATAGTAAAAAGATACTACGCATAAAAGACCTGCTAGGTTGACACACCTAGGCAAAACAAGGGCATCCCGGCGAACCAAAAAGGTTCGGGCAAAAATTAGGGATAAAATAAAAAAAATGTGTACACCCGGCAAGTTGAAAACCCGAAAGGGCGACTTGGGCAAAAAAGGGTTTCCCGGTGGACTGAAAACCCGAAAGGGCGGTCCAGGCAAAAGTTAGGGAATTAAAGCGTATGACTATGTCCCGTCGGATCACTTAAAGGAAAACACTTGACTTCCACTAACAAAACTCGGAGTTTCTGATCAATTCAATCATCTTCGGACGAAGCAACAAATAGACAAGATATTCTGAGATATGAAGGCTATAGCAGAATGGGAACACCATGGGATTATTACACATAGATATCTTTCTTTGTATAAATTTTTCTTGTTTTTATGGCACCATTATCTTACTAGAATGGTTTGTCTTCTTTGTACAAAATACTTATTCAAAGTCAAATACAAAGATATCTCTTTGAAAGTACAGAACATTATTTGTCTCTTTCTTTACTCTTGTGTTTTGTTTGCAAAAACGTCCAATGATTCATTGATGAACATATGCATTTGAATGTAATTACTGTGTACAAATAAACAGAATGAGAAAGATAATTACTGATAGGTTGAAAGGATAGGAAAACGTCTCTAGGCTATTCCATAAGTAATCCCCACAGCACGTCGTTTAGATCCCCAACGGAACAAAAATTTCAAATTATTAATCCCCAGTAGAGATCGTCAAACATCTCAGGATTCCACAAGTAATACATGGCATTGCTCTCACAACAGAATTTACTTCTCTCAACAAGAGTTCGTCAGTACTTCAACTTCAAGACATGGAAATTCAACATACCCTCAACAACATTTAAGGATTTTTTTCCTCAATTAGACAGCAATACAACAAATCATCTTACATGCGCATACATTACATCCACATATCATAAACATTGATAAAGCAAATGCATTGCATCATACATTTCATACAATATAACTTTGTTTCAGCTAACATTTTACCCTTTTCAGGATAAGATTAAATAGCTATCATTAACAATATGCTTTCAGATACAATACGGATACGCTCCAGACAAGGACGCCATTCTAATACTCATTCAGATTCAACTTTCAGATACAGTACGGATACACTCCAGACATGGATACCGTTCTGACACTCATTCAAATTCAGACTTCAGATACAATACAGATACGCTCCAGACACGGATCCCATTCTGATACTCATTCAGATTTCAAATTCATATACAGTTCGGATACGCTCCAGACACGGATGCCATTCTGATACTCATTCAGATTTCAAATTCAGATACAGTTCGGATACGCTACAGACATGGATGCCATTTTGATTCTCATTCAGATTTCAAATTCAGATAAAGTTCGGATACGCTCCAGACACGGATGCCATTCTAATACTCATTCAGATTTCAAATTCAGATACAGTTCGAATACACTCCAGACACGGATGCCATTCTGAAACTCATTCAAATTCAGACTTCAGATACAGTACGGATACGCTCCAGACACGGATGTCATTCTGATACTCATTCAGATTTCAAATTCAGATACAGTTCGGATACGCTCCAGACACGGATGCCATTCTGATACTCATTCAGATTTCAAATTCAGATACAGTTCGGATACGCTCCAGACACGGATGCCATTCTGATACTCATTCAGATTTCAAATTCAGATACATTTCGGATACGCTCCAGACACGGATAACATTCTGATACTCATTCATATTTCAAATTCAAATACAGTTCGGATACGCTCCAGACACGGATGTCATTCAGATACTCATTCAAAGTTCAAATCCAGATACCGTTCGGATACGCTTCAAACACGGACACCATTCTAATATTCATTCTTTCGGCTTACAACTTACAGCTCAATAAACATTCTTGGATGGAATCTACAAGCCCATCTCCAACAATATTCTATCACTTCTCCAAATGTCATTTTTAAGCCCATTCCCTTACCATCACATTGTCGAGTGCAAATTTATGGGCACTCTAGTGTCCAATCATCTTTCACCTTCGAGTCACGAATGGCAAAACTTGTCAATCTAATTCTTCAGGTCTAAGAATATTGAACAGTGGAAGCTGTTGTATCCCAAAATTTTCCCTCTCATTTATCAAGACTTTTCTCACAAGATTTCTTTGACTCAAGACTGAGTTAGGGTTTGGTCAGCTCAAGACATCTCATCTTACACTATTAGCCCAAAATTAGGGTTTGAGTTTGCACTAGGATTTTTGGACTATCAATGCTTCATATGACTTTCAAGCATCATTAGAGACTCCTAAGAATACTCATGTCAAGTTTCAAGCTTTGAATCACATTTTTGTTCAGTCAATTGGACAGTTGACCTAAAAATCAATTGTATTGGGGGAAAAGTCAACCATGGCCAATTAACAGTCAAACTTCATAATTTTTTATCCAAATCAACATTCTAGACTCATATGTATAATTTGATCAAGTTTGGATTACAATTCCTCAAGAAATCTGATCAAATCATCAAAAGGGCAAAATGGTCAAAATTAGGGTTTTGACTGAGGAAGGGCAATTTCTGATTTTTGACCTAGCAAATGACCAATTGATTTGAAGCATGATTTCAAGGGTTCATTGGTATCATATTGACCTAATTACATGGTTCAAAACATTGCAAATCCATTGGATAGATAGATGAATTTTGCAGTCAATTGATCAAAAGTCAACTGTATACTGAAAAGTCAAACTTTGACTTTTTGGTCAAAATCAAGTGCCAAGGGTCATAATTCATCAAAACATGTCAAAATATGAAACTTGTTCATAAAAAAATCAAGGATTGAAGATTAGGTTTTAAAATTGGAAATTTTCTTAACTTAGAAATTTTTTGAAGTATAGAAAATTTCTTATTTTTTCTCAACTTTAAGCCATTTTTTCACCATGATACAAGATGATTCAAGGAAAGTTCCAAACATGAAAATTTTAGACCTAAATGAAATATACAACTTTGCTTCACACATTTTTCCCTAAAGATTATTAGATCTCAAGATCTAATTTTATGAATACATGCTCATGAACCAAATAATAACTTAGTGAAATTTTGCCCTAATTTAGGCAGGTTTTGGACCCAACTTCATGGCAAATTTTCACCTAGTTCCAAGAGGAGTCTTGAAATGAATTTCAAAGATGACTTATAGGGAACATTGCAAGCTTTCCAAAATGTCCAAGAACTCCTCAATATCATTTTTGAGTAGGGAGAATCAAAGAGAGGAAGTTGGCAATTTCTCACTTTAAATTCAAGCCATTTCATGAAGAAGAAATTTCAAATCAGTACCTATGTTGCCTAATCCATGCTTTAAAGGTCCCAAAATTGTTTCTTACTCCATAATTTAATGCTTACTCAGTTGACAAAGCTTTAATCCAAGCCCTAGAGCCATTGTCTAAGTTGTAATTCCATAAATGGCATAAAGTGGTCATTGCCATTTTGGAAAAGGTTCACTTTTGCAATTTTCTAACTCTTGAGCATTGAACCTGTATCCTTTGCACATACAAGTCTTACAGGCCTAAAGCAAATTTTACAAAGAATATATCAACCCTAAGCAAGCCAGTACAAGCATGTGAAGACTTGTCTCTTCACTTTGCTTCATAAGACAGAAAGTGTGCCAAAAGGCTAGAACTCACAAATCTGTTGGAGAGATGACTTTAAACATATCCCATACTAATACACAAACACATTACAATTATAAACACGATTGCTAGAGGCCTGAAACACTCCCAAATTCCCTTTCACCAAAAAACTGTCAAAACTTACCGTTGTTGCATAAGCATAGCAATCCATCATTTGGCTCGTGCGTTTCAAGTTTCAATCATCAAAACACTTTACCTACTTGATATCTAAGTGATCTAGACCCTCATCCCAGTACTGTAACTCCTTCTCCATCATCTGCCATTTTTGTTTTCAAAGCTTGCAGGTTGACTTGGATAGAGAGTTCCAGGAACTTCCAAAGCAAGGCAAGGGTTGGAACTCACTCAGGGAGGTTCAAGCAAGTTCAAGCAATCATCAGGCCTTCATAAAAATCACTCAAAATCCATTCACAATTTCAACTGAAAGAGGTAAAAATCTCAACTTCTGTCTCTTCATACAGTCATCCATTGGCCACGATTTGTGAATAAACAATGTAGACCTCATTGCTACGAAGCTGTATATATATATATATATATATATATATATATATATATATATATATATATATATATATATATATATATATATATATATATATATATATATATATATATATATATATATATATATATATTGCATTTATTTGGCCTGAGTTGAGAGAATTTTGAGCTTGAAGTTCCTGGAAAAATTAGGTTTAAATTTAGGGCTTTTAAAATTCATCTTGATCTTTGATTGTTAGCTTACATAATTTACATGGTCAGAATCGTGAGACAAAATGCTACAACATTCATGTTATCAGTTTCCATTTTTATTGAGAGATGATAAAGTTACAAAGCTTCTAGCCAGCTTGGGGAAGAAGATGAAGTACAGGGCAATGATCTTGTTCATGTTATGTTATTTTTTCTTCACTTAAATCAACGGATGTATAGTCACCCTAGTGGCAAGGTAGCGCGCTGGTGAGACCCATGTCCTGGGTTCGAACCTTGGCGCTACCTTTTGTTTTTTCCATTTTTTTTCCATTTTTTGGCTTGTTTTGCAGGATTGGGCCTCCACGTTGGGTCTTGTATTTTTTCTAACATGACACCATTTGATTGCTCAGGATACCCCCTGGCCCAACTATTTTCTTTTTATTTATTTATTTATTTTATTTTTATTTTTGTTTATTAAATATTTTCTTTAATACATAAAAATCCTAAAAAATATAAATATGATAATATTACATTTTTATTTTATTTTATTTTATTTTCACATAAAAAATATATTTTATCTTCAATATATACTAATTATCTTTCTTAAATAAATATGTAAAAATAAATTTAGAAAAATATTTGTAAATATTTACAAATATATATATATACTAATTATCTTTCTTATATATATATATATATATATATATATATATATATATATATATATATATATATATATATATATATATATATATATATATATATATATATATATATATATATATATATATATATATATATATATATATATATATATATATATATATATATATATATATATATATATATATATATATATATATATATATATATATATATATATATATATATATATATATATATATATATATATATATATATATATATATATATATATATATATATATATTTGTAAATATTTATTTTAACATATAAAAACCAAATATTTTCATACAATATTATTTATTATTTTTTACAAAAAATAATACATAAGAACCTTATTTTCTTTCAAAACTAGAAATTAGGGTTAACCATTTTTTAAGAATTAATTTCTTTTCCTTATATTTTTAGGATTAGGTTAAATTTCCTTTTCACATAAATAAAATAAAATAAAATCTTTTCTTGCATGTACATATTATTGCATGTTTAAAGATTGTATTTGTTTATTCGAATATTCATGCAAATTCGATTTGGTTGTAATAGCTTATTTAGATTTACATTCTTGCAAATTCCTATTCAAATTTGTATTCCCCCCTCCCATAAATTGTTGTAATAGCTTAGTAATTTTTACATTACACAATTTACCGCTTTACATGCCATGTTAGTAATTAGGGTTTATATGGTAAGATCAAAACAAATCAAATAGAAAACCCTAAATGCAAGACAAAATCAAAACATGAAAATAACACATTTGCACACAAGCACCCTTAGGGTTTCTCCACTTGGTTGCCTTACAAAATAGCCATATTACGCATACGAAGTATCTTGGCAAAACAAACAAGTATAAGATCATAGTCCCTAGATGACGCTATTCTAAGTTGCCTTACAAAATGATCTTGGTCCCTTAAAAATGCTAAGATACTTTGCAACATTGCTAATCATGGTTATATGATGACCCACGCCCGTCCCGTTTACATCCAAAGATAGGGATGCTTACCAAATCAATGGTAAGACAACAATGTCAAAGGAATGGAAAATGCATAAGAAAGACATTTGAGTAGGTAGATTACTTCAAGTTACTTGTTCTATTTTCTAACAACTATCCTTGCTATTTTCAAAGCAAACACACACATTTCAAAAAAAACATCTTACAAACATTGAAAACATTTTCAAAAGACAAACATCTTTCTATACATTCTTACGAACGAGAATCATTACAAAGATTGCCTAAACAATGGCCTCTTTTACAAAATACTTTCAAAACCACACCAAACACATTTTCAAACAACAAAAGCAAGTGATCTAGCAAGTAACTAAGGGGCCATGGAAAACCATGGATGAAAAGGGTGCTAATACCTTCCCTTTTCATAATCTACCCCTCAAACCCAAGAAACAATCTCAAAGGTATTTTCAGTGCTTTTTCACCTTTCATTTTAGATAAAAGAAAAGTCAGTGGTGACTCTTGCTAACCGCGACATTCGCGATAAAACGCAAAACCCCCAAGTCAGTTCTCCCACCGTATCACAGAATTGGCGACTCTGCTGGGGAAATATTTATAAAAGTGGGGTTACCTTAGGGCTAGATCATATTTATTTGCTTACATTGTTTGAATTGTATGCTTTACATTTTGGTTCTTTGTTTGGGTTTGAATCCTCCACCCGGATTTGGGAAACATTATAGGTAAATAGCAATACGTTGTGGAAACTGTGTGGGGTATACCGACATGGTCTAAGCAATAGCTATGTTAGTGTGACATATTTGTGGGTACCAGTAGCCTTTGAGCCAATCAAAGAGAATACCGAGCCGCTGAGTGATGTCATGAAGCACTAATGAACTTCTAGAACCTTTTACTTAACCAACTTGGCCTTTAGGATGTAGTGAGGTGATCGGCTTTGGTGCAGTTTGAAGTTGGTAGATACTCGATACTACACTCATTGAGGGTTGGTTTCTTGGGATATTTCGGTCGCCATTAAAGAGGATTGAGCTGAAATAATGACCAAGGAAACAATCCAGTGATATTGAGCTCTTTAGAACCCAGTTACTATTATTAGGACAGGTTGAGCCAACTAAACTTCAAGAGGATACTTACCTATAAAACCCCATGCAAGCCTAAAACTAAGAACTTATTTATTTTGCTTGTATATACATACTTGTGCATAACATCATGGAGATCATGAACATCATATGCATTCACTAACCATTTCAAGGATTTCAGAGATTCATCTTTGTTCTTGTTTTGTAGGATATAGATTCACTTCGCAGGAAAACTATCCAAGTCAACCTTGTAAGAATTCCTCCACAACTCAAGGAGCTAGCTTCAAGGATCCGTGAGAACTCTCCATTCACCGAGAGGAATGGTCATCTACTCAACTTGGTCACCTTCAACACAAAGGAGGATATGATGAAGGTGTTTTTCCACTTCTTTGATCCTTTGCACCATTGCTTCACATTTTCCGACTATCAGCTTGTGCCTACTTTGAAAGAATTATCTCAACTCTTGAGGATTCCCATTCTCAATCAACTACCTTTCAACGGTACGGAAAGAGATCCAAAGCCAGAAGAGATTGCTCAAGCTTTGCACTCTCACTCATCTGATATCACAACTCATTGGAAAATTAGAAGTGGTGTCAAAGGCTTCTTAGCAAAGTACCTGTTTGAGAAAGCCCAAAGCTGTTGGAATTCCTTAGACTTACAAGCATTGAGGAAATTGTGGCTCTTCTTATCTATGGGATGGTCTTGTTCCCTAATCCTGACCAACTCATAGATGTGAGTGCCATCAAAATCTTCATGTCACGCAATTCGGTGCCTACATTGCTAGGGGATATCCTAAACTCTTTTCACACTCGCACAATGAGGAAAAGAGGTGTCCTTATGTGTTGCACTCCTCTCCTGGCAAGATGGTTTATTTCTCATCTTCCCCAATCAGTCTTAAAGAATGAGCAAGGATTAAGGTGGTCACAAAGGTTAATGACGCTCAAACATTAGGATATTCATTGGTGTTCTCGATCCAAAGAGAATGTTATCATTGTTGACCGTTATGGGGAATTCCTTAATGCCCCTCTACTTGGCATTAGAGGAGGCATCACCTACAACCCATGCTTAGCTCTAAGACAGTTTGGTTATGCCCGAAAGGATGGCCCACACGAGATGTTGATTCAAGGCTTGGTATTCGACTACGACAACGACGATCAAGGTCTTCGCCAGAGATTCATCCGAGCTTGGAGGATGCTAAACAAGGTGGATATTAAGACTTTGGGACACAAGAATTCCATCCCTCTTGAGCCTTACCTCAAGTGGGTACGAACCCACGCTCAAAGTCTTATGATGCCTTATCCTTCAATTCTCCCAGTGATCATCGAGCCTGTTAAGGAAGGAAAAGTTCCATACACTATCCTACATCCTGACATGCCCACATATCTTGAAGACCTGCAAAGGGATTAGATACAGCTCAAAGGAGATAGAGATACTTTCGAAGCCCAATTCTACGCAAGCGAGAAGAAGGTTTTGGAACTCACTAGACTACTTCATGAGGAGCAGACTCTAAATGCCTACATTGCACCAAAGAGGATGCGCACTACTTTTTTATCTTAGAGTTTTCTATTATTTAGCCAAAGGGGCATTGATGTACTCAAACTCTATTTTATTAATATAACATGTGTTTCTTTTTGTCTAAAACGAACTTGAATCTATTTTAAAATCCTTGAAAACATTGCATGTGTACATATCATTCATCATAACATAAACAGGTCTTTTGCAACGAGTTTCCTCATCTCTCTACTGTTTATTTCAGTAAGATGGATCTCGAATAGACAGTCAAAGATCTTCAAGTTCAAAACACGCAGTTTCAACAGTTACTCATGACCCTAGCTAAAGGGCAAGATGAATTGAAGACTCTGTTGGCCAAAGAGAAGAAGAAGAAAGAGAAGAAACCAATTGGTGTTATAATCATGGGGAGAAGGTTTTAAGGACAAACTAGAAGAACCTTGAATTTCGCAGCAACATCTGATGAAGGAGAAGGAAAAGGAAAGGAAACAGCAGTTCCGTCAGAATCCGAAGAGGAGGAAGAAGAGGAAGACTACTCCTAGGAACAGTGTCCTCCAGCGGATGATAAGTACAGACATCTTGAAGAGCGTTTGAACGCTATGGAAATACAAAGGGTACCAGGTCTAGACTTTGAAGAATTGGGACTAGTGTCGGGAATTGTGATCCCACCGAAGTTCAAAGTGCCATTGTTTGCAAAATATGATGGGGTGTCATGTCCTAAGATGCACCTCCGATCATATGTGAGAAAGATCCAGCCGCACTCCGCCGATAAAGACCTGTGGGTGCATTTTTTCCAAGATAGCCTATCTAGAACACAACTCGATTGGTTTTACCAATTGGAAAGAGCCAACGTCCATAACTGGGAAGATCTCGCCGCAGCTTTCTATAAGCAATACCAGTATAATGCAGATTTGGCGCCTACCTGTACTCAACTTTAGAGTATGGCCATGGCTTCCAATGAGGGTTTCAAGGATTACGCATAGAAATGGAGAGATATAGTTGGGAGAGTACAACCCCCTCTGTCTGAAAGGGAGTTAGTGGATATGTTCTTAGGCACTCTGTCAGGCCCTTTGTTCAACCATCTGATTGGGAGCTCATCGGCAGGATTTACTGAGTTAATACTAACCGGAGAGAGGGTGGAAGCTGGCATAAAAAGTGGAAAGATTCATAAGGATTCATATGCCTCTACAGCTGTGAGAAAGCCTTTCACTAGGAAGAAGGAGGTATCTGCTATTTATCCACAAAGGAATCAAGGGAGAGCTGAACGCCGACCAATGGTAGGGGTCGTTATAATCCCAAAGCCTACATTTGATCAACCAAGAAGTAACCAACCGAGGGTGGAAAGGCCAGTCCGGCAATTCACCAGAATTAATATGACTCTATCCCAGGTTTTACCGCACCTTCTGAAATATAATTTGGTAACTTTAAAAGAAGCTCCAAAGAACCCCAACACTGCGTCCCCTCATTATCACCCAAATGCCAGATGCGCATATCATTCCGAAAGTCCAGGTCATGACACTAACAACTGTTGGGCCCGGAAAAACAAAATTCAAGACCTTATAGATGCAAAAGAGATTAAGTTTGATGCACCCGAGAAACCAAACATCATTTCCACTCCTATGCCTAGGCATGGTCACAACACCAATGCTATCGAAGAAGATTTGTTTGTTACCACAGTTGATGAACTCTTGACTCCACTCCCAATCATTAAGATAAATTTGTTGAAAGCTGGTGTATTCCCGGGTTGTAATGAAGACTGCCATCTTTGCTTATCCTCACCAACTGTTTGCCCTTTGTTGAAGATAGGCATTCAACACTTGATAGACAACCAAGAGATTCTGTTTGAAAGTACTCCTGTTTCACCTGTTCCTGTTGAAGACATTTCAATCATAACCATCTCCGCCAATCCTTCCAGGGTCCCCAAAAGACCCGTTAGGATTACATCGTTTCCAAAAACTACTCCTCTTATAATCATAATGCCCGGGCCGGTCCCGTATGAATCAGACAAAACAGTGTCGTGGAATTACGGTGGAGACATCTATTACCATGGTATCAAACAAGATGGGTTGGCTGCCAAAGAGATAAGCTCCGAAGAAGAAGACTCTGACATTAGCAATATTGCCGGAACCAGTAAGATTACCTGTAGCGGTAGAATCTTCTCTCCAGAAATTGCCCCTCCAAAGGCAGTTTTTGGACCCGTGGTTGTTCCAATGGTTACCTCCGTACCAATAATCATATCTGCAAGTGCACCTATTGACAAAGACGACACAATCTATGTTGTTGTCCCTACCTACAATCCTACTGCTGAAACTCGAGGAAAAAGTATTCAAGAGGAGCCTGTCCGGATGAAGGCTCAACCACTGACTATCCCCAAAACCTCCAAGAAGAAAATGGAGGAGATCCTGAGAATAATAAACAAGAGCGACTACGACGTGGTTGAACAGTTCGGGAAAACTCCCTCCAAAGTCTCCATGCTGGCATTGTTACTATGCTCCGAGGCACATGCGAAAGCCCTGGTGAAGTTTCTGAAGACAGCCCATGTGCCTCAAGAGACATCGGCTGACCAATTTCAAGATTGTGTGGCCAGTTTGACGGTGGACAATGACCTAGGCTTCTCGGATGCTGATCTGACACCAAGGGGAAGAAAGCACAACGAGGCATTACATGTCTCTGTAAAATGTAGAGGAACAACTCTGGCCCACGTCTTGGTGGACACTGGCTCATCTTTGAATGTTTTACCGATGAAAGCTCTTGACAGACTAGATTGCGAAGGATTAACATTGAAACCCAGTAACATAGTTGTAAGGGCATTTAATGGTTCAAAGAGGATGGTCCACGGGGAGGTGGACATCCCCATAAAGGTTAGGAATCATACTTTCAACTCAACCTTCTATGTAATGGACATCCGCCCCTCTTACTCATGTCTGCTAGGACGACCATGGATCCATAATGCCAGTGTTGTCACCTCTACACTACACCAGATGCTGAAATATTTGGTCCATGGAAAGATTATCACTGTCCACGGAGAGGAAGAGTATATGATTAGCCACCTCAATTCCTTCCGGTATGTGGAATTGGATAGCGATTTCATTGAAACTCCTTTTCAAAATTTCGAAGAAGTCTCTCAAAAGGTAGCAGTAACCAAGACGGTGTCCCAGATCCCTAAGATTATAAGACCTCCGCTCTGGATGTCATCTCTAAAGGACGCCAAGGAAGTAGTAGAGGAGGGTGGATGCACCATCTGGGGGCAACTTCCATATATTCCGTATAAATCTGATAAGTTTGGCTTAGGGTTCACTTCGAGTGCTCAGAAGGTTGTGCGGTATGCCCGTGCTGGAGGGCCACCCTTGAGGATTAGCAACCGCGAGGTCAATGCAGTGGAAAATGGTGACGAAGATTGCAGCTTGGAGGATTGAATCCTTCATACTATCAACGGAGGACTTCGCAATTGGGAAGCCAAAGACTTTGTCCCAATAACTTTCATCCCTCGATAATTTATCTTTTACATTTCTCTTGGACTTGTAATATTCACAAACAATTCGCACATTTAAAAACTTGTGTCTTGCCCGAGGCACAATGGTTCATTTGTAAGGGTTTTTATTTCATCTTCATATGACATTCAATGAATCATGGACGTTTTTCACATACAAACTTTTTGTGCTCATTGTTTTTCTTTTACATTTTATTTTTTAAGGATGGTTATACCCTTACACACACCCACACTAACAAATGCAGGTACCCCTCCATTCCGGATCCCATGGGTAACGATACTGCTATGGCCTTTAGTGACTCTGAAGATCTAATCTACCAAGCTGAAGACGAAGGTGAGGAAGATTGTGAAGTACCAGGGGAACTGGCCAGACTACTACAACAAGAGGAAAGAGCTATTCAGCCTCATGAAGAACCGGTGGATACAATTAACTTGGGTATCGAGGAGGATAAAAAGGAAATCAAGGTGGGTGCCAATCTAGAGCCGAGTGTCAAGGAGCATCTGATTCAGCTGTTGCATGATTATGTTGAGATCTTCGCCTGGTCATATGAAGACATGTCGGGACTTGATGCAGACATCGTGGTACATCGTCTGCCAACAAGAGAAGATTGTCCACCAGTAAAACAAAAAGTCCCCCGCATGAGACCTGACATGTCAGAGAAGATCAAAGCGGAAGTCATGAAACAATTTAATGATAGGTTCTTGGCCGTCACTTCCTATCCTCAATGGGTCGCTAACATTGTTCTCGTGCCTAAAAAGGACGGCAAAGTACGAATGTGCATGGACTATAGATATTTGAATAGGGCTAGCCCTAAAGATGATTTTCCACTTCCCCACATAGATATCCCGATTGACAATACAGCCCAGCACAAAGTGTTTTCCTTCATGGACGGATTCTCAGGTTACAACTAGATCAAAATGGCACCTGAGGACATGGGGAAAACTACATTTGTCACACAGTGGGGCACATTCTGCTATAAAGTGATGCCATTCGGACTGAAGAATGCTGGGGAAACCTATCAATGCGCCATGGTAGCCTTATTTCACGATATGATACATCATGAAATAGAGGTCTACGTAGATGACATAATAGCCCGATCACAAACAGAAGAAGAGCACTTGGATCACTTGCAAAAGTTGTTTGAAAGATTGAAGAAGTATAAGCTAAGATTGAATCCAAACAAGTGCACATTCGGAGTACGGTCCGATAAACTTTTAGGTTTTGTCGTCAGCAAAAAGGGCATTAAGGTCGATCCTGCCAAGGTTAAAGCAATACAAGAAATGCCTGCTCCTCGTACTGAGAAGGAAGTCAGAGGATTCTTGGGGCGCCTGAACTATATTTCCAGATTCATTTCTCACCTAACCACTACTTGTGAGCTAATCTTCAAACTATTGAAGAAAGATCAAGTAGTCAAATGGAATGATGAGTGCCAGACTGCTTTCGAAAAAATCAAAGAGTACCTACAAGAGCCTCTTGTTTTGATGCCACCAGTCGAGGGGAGACCCCTGATCATGTATTTGACTGTTTTGGAAAACTCAATGGGGTGTGTATTGGGGCAGCATGACGAGTCTGGCCGAAAAGAGCACGCTATTTATTACCTGAGCAAAATGTTTACCGACTGTGAAACCAGATATTCACTGCTCAAGAAAACTTGCTGCACTCTGGCATGGGCTGCTCGCCGGCTAAGATAGTATATGTTGACTCATACTACTTTGTTAATATCTAAGATGGATCCGATAAAGTACATCTTCGAAAAGCCTGTTCTGTCTGGGAGGATAACTAGATGGCAGATGATCATAACAGAATATGACATACAGTATACTACCCAGAAAGCCATAAAGGGCAATGTATTGGCTGATCATCTTGCTTATCAAGCTGTAGAAGATTATCAGTCCATGAAGTTTGAATTGTCGGAAGAAGACATCATGACATTAGACAACTGTAAAGAAATCAGGCCATACGACGGACCTGAACAAGGATCCCGATGGACCCTGTTCTTTGATGGGGCATCCAATGCACTTGGTAATGGTATCGGCATTGTACTCATATCTCCGTAAGGCTGTCATACTCCTTTTACTGCTAAACTTTGCTTCAATTGTACAAACAACATGGCGGAGTACGAAGCATGCATCTTTGGTCTCAGAGCTGCCATAGACTTGGGAATAAAATCCTTAGATGGATTTGGAGATTCAACTTTGGTCATCAGTCAGATCAAAGGGGAATGGGATACTAAGCACCCAAATCTTATCCCTTACAAAGAACATGTTTTGACATTGCTACCACATTTTGAGAAGATTACCTTCGATCATTTCCCGCGAGAAGAAAACCAGCTAGCATACGCTCTAGACACAATGTCATCTATGTTTAAACTTAATTGGGATAACGAGGCTCCCAAGATCACCATCGAACGAATGGATGAACCAGCACATTTTCACGAGATTAATACTGAAGAGGTAGTAGACCAGCCTTGGTTTCACGAAGTCAAAAGGTATCTCGAGGCTCAGGAATATCCAGAAGGAGCTTCAATCAATGATTAAAAGTTCTTAAGGAGATTCTCTGCTAAGTTCTTCCTTAGTAATGGCATCCTGTACAAACGTAATCATGACTCCATTCTGCTTCGGTGTATGGATAAGGTTGAAGCAGAAAAGATCATGGCTGAATTACATGAAGGTACTTTTGGAACTCACTCCAGTGGGCCTACGATGGCGAAGAAAATCCTACGGGAAGGCTATTATTGGTCTACCATGGAAGCAGATTGCTATCAACACTCTCGAATCTGTCATATGTGTCAAATTTACGCTGACAAGGTGAACGTACCTCCGGTTTCTCTGAATGTCTTGACGGTTCCCTGGCCCTTCGCTATATGGGGAATTGATATGATTGGGGAGATCAAGCCTACAACCTCTAATGGACACCGCTTCATCCTAGTGGCCATTGACTATTTTACAAAGTGGGTCGAAGCAGCTTCCTTCGCTTCCGTTACTAAGAATGTTGTTTCCCGCTTCATCAAGCAAAATCTCATTTGCCGGTACGGTATCCCAGAAAGGATCATCACTGACAATGGTACAAATCTTAACAATACTATGATCACCGCCTTGTGCGAGCAATTCAAGATTCAGCATCATAATTCTTCCCCCTATCGGCCAAAGATGAATGGCGTTGTCGAGGCTGCAAATAATACCATTAAAAATATCATACAGAAAATGACAGTCACATACAAAGACTGGTATGAGATGCTACCTTCGCTCTCCACGGGTATCGTACCACGGCTCGCACATCAAGTGGGGAAACACCCTATTCTTTGGTATATGGCATGGAAGCTATTTTGCCTATTGAGGTCCAAATCCCCTCATTAAGAATTATGAAGGATGCAGGTTTGAATAAAGATGATTGGATCCAGACTCGACTTGATCAACTGAACTTAATTGATGAAAAGAGACTTACTGCTGTTTTCCATGGTCAAATGTATTAAAAATGGATGATCAAGGCTTTCAACAAGAAGGTCAGACGCCAAGTATATCAAGTTAGGGATCTAGTGATCAAACATATCATCTTGCCCCAAAGTGATCCCATGGGAAAATGGACTCATACCTATGAAGGACCATTTGTAATCAAGAACATATTCTCCGGTGGGGTAATGATTTTGACCACCATAGACGGTGACGACGTGCCACATCCTGCAAACACGGATATAGTCAAAAGATACTACGCATAAAAGAACTGCTAGGTTGACACACCTAGGAAAAACAAGGGCATCCCAGAGAACCAAAAAGGTTTGGGCAAAAATTAGGGATAAAATATAAAAAATCTGTACACCCGGTAAGTTGAAAACCCGAAAGGGCGACTTGGGCAAAAAAGGGTTTCCCGGTGGAATGAAAACCCGAAAGGGCGGTCCAGGCAAAAGTTAGGGAATTAAAGCGTATGACTATGTCCCGTCGGATCACTTAAAGGACAACACTTGACTTCCACTAACAAAATTCGGAGTTTCTGATCAATTCAATC
Source organism: Vicia faba (assembly GCA_948472305.1). Lineage (NCBI taxonomy): Eukaryota > Viridiplantae > Streptophyta > Magnoliopsida > Fabales > Fabaceae > Vicia > Vicia faba. Next base: position 545,155,625 of record OX451735.1, read on the forward strand.
ATCTTTGGACGAAGCAATAAATAGATAAGATATTCAGAGATATGAAGGCTATAGCATAATGGGAACCCCATGGGATTATTACACATAGCTATCTTTCTTTGTATAAACTTTTCTTGTTTTTATGGCACCATTCTCTTACTAGAATGTTTTGTCTCCTTTGTAGAAAATACTTATTCAAAGTCAAATACAAAGATATCTCTTTGAAAGTACAGAAAACTATTTGTCTATTTCTTTACTCTTGTGTTTTGTTTGCAAAAACGTCCAATGATTCATTGATGAACATATGCATTTGAACGTAATTACTGTGTACAAATAAACAGAATGAGAAAGATAATTACTGATAGGTTGAAAGGATAGGAAAACGTCTCTAGGCTATTCCATAAGTAATCCCCACAGCACGTCATTTAGATCCCCAGCGGAACTAAAATTTCAAATAATTAATCCCCAGTAGAGATCGTCAAATTTCTCAGGATTCCACAAGTAATACATGGCATTGCCCTTACAACAGAATTTAGTTCTCTCAACAAGAGTTCGTCATTACTTCAACTTCAAGACATGGAAATTCAACATACCCTCAACATCATTTAGGGATTTTTTTCCTCAATTAGACAGCAATACAGCAAATCAGCTTACATGCGCATACATTACATCCACATATCATAAACATTGATAAAGCAAATGCATTGCATCATACATTTCATACAATATAACTTTGTTTCAGCTAACATTTTACCCTTTTCAGGATAAGATTAAATAGCTATCATTAACAATATGATTTCAGATACAATACGGATACGCTCCAGACAAGGACGCCATTCTGATACTCATTCAGATTCAACTTTCAGATACAGTACGGATACGCTCCAGACATGGATACCATTCTAACACTCATTCAAATTCAGACTTCAGATACAATACGGATATGCTCCAGACACGGATTCCATTCTGATACTCATTCAGATTTCAAATTCAGATACAGTTCGAATACGCTCCAGACACGGATGCCATTCTGATACTCATTCAGATTTCAAATTCAGATACAGTTCAGATACGCTTCAAACACGGATGCCATTCTGATACTCATTCAGATTTCAAATTCAGATACAATTTGGATACGCTCCAGGCACGGATGCCATTCTGACACTCATTAAAATTTAGACTTCAGATACAGTACGGATACGCTCCAGACACGGATGTCATTCTGATACTCATTCAGATTTCAAATTCAGATACAGTTCGGATACGCTCCAGACACGGATGCCATTCTGATACTCATTCAGATTTCAAATTCAGATACATTTCGGATACGCTCTAGACACGGATGCCATTCTGATACTCATTCAGATTTCAAATTCAGATACATTTCGGATACGCTCCAGACACGGATAACATTCTGATACTCATTCATATTTCAAATTCAGATACAGTTCGGATACGCTCCAGACACGGATGCCATTCAGATACTCATTCAAAGTTCAAATCCAAATACAGTTCGGATACGCTTCAGACGCGGACGTGATTCTGATATTCATTATTTCGGCTTACAACTTACAGCTCAATAAACATTCTTGGATGGCATCTACAAGCCCATCTCCAACAATATTCTATCACTTCTCCAAATGTCATCTTTAAGCCCATTCCCTTACCATCACATTGTCGAGTGCAAATTTATGGGCACTCTAGTGTCCAATCATCTTTCACCTTCGAGTCACGAATGGCAAAACTTGCCAATCTAATTCTTCAGGTCTAAGAATATTGAACAGTGGAAGCTGTTGTATCCCAAAATTTTCCCTCTCATTTATCAAGACTTTTCTCACAAGATTTCTTTGACTCAAGACTGAGTTAGGGTTTGGCCAGCTCAAGACATCTCATCTTACACTATTAGCCCAAAATTAGGGTTTGAGTTTGCACAAGGATTTTTGGACTATCAATGCTTCATATGACTTTCAAGCATCATTATAGACTCCTAAGAATACTCATGTCAAGTTTCAAGCTTTGAATCACATTTTTGATCAGTCAATTGGACAGTTGACCTAAAAATCAATTGTATTGGGGGAAAAGTCAACCATGGCCAATTAACAGTCAAACTTCATAATTTTTTATCCAAATCAACATTCTAGACTCATATGTATAATTTTATCAAGTTTGGATTACAATTCCTCAAGAAATCTGATCAAATCATCAAAAGGGCAAAATGGTCAAAATTAGGGTTTTGACTGAGGAAGGGCAATTTCTGATTTTTGACCTAGCAAATGACCAATTGATTTGAAGCATGATTTCAAGGGTTCATTGGTATCATATTTACCTAATTACATGGTTCAAAACATTACAAATACATTGGATAGATAGATGAAATTTGCAGTCAACTGATCAAAAGTCAACTGTATACTGAAAAGTCAAACTTTGACTTTTTGCTCAAAATCAAGTGTCAAGGGTCATAATTCATCAAAACATGTCAAATTTGAAACCTGTTCATCAATAAATCAAGGATTTAAGATTAGGTTTTAAAATTGGAAATTTTCTTAACTTAGAAATTTCTCTAAGTATAGAAAATTTCTTATTTTTTCTCAACTTTAAGCCATTTTTTCACCATGATACAAGATGATTCAAGGAAAGTTCCCAACATGAAAGTTGTAGACCTCCATGAAATCTACAATTTTGCTTCACACATTTTTCCATAAATATGCTTGGATCTCAAGATATGATTTTATGAATACATGCTCATGAACCAAATAACTTAGTGAAATTTTGCCCTAATTTAGGCAGGTTTTGGACTCAACTTCATGGCAATTTTTCACCTAGTTCCAAGAGAATTATTGAAATTCATTTCAAAGATGAGTTATAGGGTACATTGCAAGCTTTCCAAAATGTCCAAGAACTCCTCAAGATCATTTTTTTAGTAGGGATAATCGAAGAGAGGAAGTTGGCAATTTCTCTATTTGAATTCAAGCCATTTCATGAAGAACAAATTTCAAATCAATACCTATGCTTCCTAATCCATGCTTTACAGGTCACAAACTTGTTTCTTACTCCATAATTTAATGCTTACTCAGTTGACAAAGCTTTAATCCAATCCCTAGAGCCATTGTCCAAGTTGTAATTCCATAAATGGCATAAAGTGGCCATTGCCATTTTGGAAAAGGTTCACTTTTGCAATTTTCCAATTCTTGAGCATTGAACCTGTCTACTTTGCACATACAAGTCTTACAGGCCTAAATAAAATTGTACAAAGCATATACCAACCCTAAGCAAGCCAGTACAAGCATGTGAATACTTGTCTCTTCACTTTGCTTCAAAAGCAAGAAAGTGTGCCAAAAGGCTAGAACTCACAGATCTGTTGGAGAGCTGAATTTAAACCTATCCCATACTAATACACAAACACATTAAAATTAGAAACGCGATTTCTAGAGGCTTGAAACACTCCCAAACTCCCTTTCACCAAAAAATTGTCAAAACTTGCAGTTTTTGCATAAGCATGGCAATCCATCATTTGGCTCATGCTTTCAAGTTTCAATCATCAAAACACTTTACCTACTTGATATCTAAGTGATCCAGACCCTCATCCATGTACTGTACCTCCTTCTCCATCATCTGCCATTTTTGTTTTCAAAGCTTGCAGGTTGACTTGGATAGAGAGTCTCAGGCACTTGCAAAGCAAGGCAAGGGTTGGAACTCACTCAGGGAGGTTCAAGCATGCTCAAGCAATCATCAGGCCTTTATAAAACTCACTCAAAATCCATTCACAATTTCAACTGAAAGAGGTAAAAATCTCAACTTCTATCTCTTCATACAGGCATCCATTGGCTACGATTTATGAATAAACAATATAGACCTCATTGCTACGAAGTTGTATTTATTTGGCCTGAGTTGACAGGATTTTGAGCTTGAAGTTCCTGGAAAAATTAGGTTTAAATTTAGGGCTTTTAAAATTCATCTTGATCTTTGATTGTTAGCTTACATAATTTACATGGTTAGAATCGTGAGACAAAATGCTACAACACTCATGTTATCAGTTTCTATTTTTATTGAGAGATGAGAAAGTTACAGAGCTTCTGGCCAGCTTGGGGAAGAAGATGAAGTACAGGGCAAGGAACTTGTTCATGTTATTTATTTTTTCTTCACTTAAATCAATGGATGTATAGCCACCCCAATGGCAAGGTAGCGCGCTGGTGAGACCCATGTCCTGGATTCGAACCTTGGTGATACCTTTTGTTTTTTCCATATTTTCCCTTTTCCATTTTTTGACTTGTTTTACAGGATTGGGCCTCCACGCTGGGCCTTGTATTTTTTCTAACATGACACAATTTGATTGCTCAGAATACCCCCTGGCCCAACTATTTTCTTTCTTTTTATTTATTTGTTTTATTTTCATTTTTGTTTATTTAATATTTTCTTTAATACATAAAAATCCTAAAAAATATAAATATGATAATATTACATTTTTATTTTATTTTATTTTATTTTCACATAAAAAATATATTTTATCTTCAATATATACTAACTATCTTTCTTAAATAAATATGTAAAAATAAATTTAGATATATTCTTATCTTTTCTTTTATATATATATATATATATATATATATATATATATATATATATATATATATATATATATATATATATATATATATATATATATATATATATATATATATATATATATATATATATATATATATATATATATATATATATATATATATATATATATATATATATATATATATATATATATATATATATATATATATATATATATATATATATTTTAACATATAAAAACCAAATATTTTCATACAATATTATTTATTATTTTTTACAAAAAAATAATACATAAGAACCTTATTTTCTTTCAAAACTAGAAATTAGGGTTAACCCTTTTTTAAGAATTAATTTATTTTCCTTATATTTTTAGGATTAGGTTAAATTTCCTTTTCACATAAATAAAATAAAATAAAATCTTTTCTTGCATGTACATATTATTGCATATTTAAAGATTGTATTTGTTTATTCCAATATTCGTGCAAATTCGATTTGGTTGTAATAGCTTATTTGAATTTACATTCTTGCAAATCCCCATTCAAATTTCTATTCCTCCCTCCCATAAATTGTTGTAATAGCTTAGTAATTTTTACATTACGCAATTTACCGCTTTACATGCCATGTTAGTAATTAGGGTTTGTATGGTGAGATCAAAACAAATCAAATAGAAAACCCTAAATGCAAGACAAAATCAAAGCATGAAAATAACACATTTGTACACAGGCACACTTAGGGTTTCTCCACTTGGTTACCTTACAAAATAGCCATATTACACATGCGAAGTATCTTGGCAAAACAAACAAGTATAAGATCATAGTCCCTCGATGACGCTATTCTAAGTTGCCTTACAAAATGATCTTGGTCCCTCAAAAATGCTAAGATACTTTGCGACATTGCTAATTATGGTTATACGATGACCCACGCCCGTCCCGTTTACATCCAAAGATAGGGTTGCTTACCAAATTAATGGTAAGACAACAATGTCAAAGGAATAGAAAATGCATAAGAAAGATATTTGAGTAGGTAGATAACTTCAAGTTACTTGCTCTATTTTCAAACAACTATCCTTGCTATTTTCAAAGAAAACACACACATTTCAAAAAGAACATCTTACAAACATTGAAAACATTTTCAAAAGATAAACATCTTTGTATACATTCTTACGAACGAGAATCATTACAAAGATTACCTAAACAATGGCCTCTTTTACAAAATACTTTCAAAACCACACCAAACACATTTTCAAACAACAAAAGCAAGTGATCTAGCAAGTAACTAAGAGCCCATGGAAAACCATGGATGAAAAGGGTGCTAATACCTTCTCTTTTCATAATCTACCCCCCGAACTCAAGAAACGATCTCAAAGGTCTTTTCTATGCTTTTTCACCTTTCCTTTTGGATAAAAGAAAAGTCGGTGGCGACTCTTGCTAACCGCGACATTTGCGATAAAACGCAAAACCCTCAAGTCAGTTCTCCCACCGCATCACAACTTTTTTTTTGAATTCTGATCAACAAGTCTCTAAACTTGTTGCTTATAAATATAGTCACTATTTGTGATCTAGGACACGAGAATTACCACCTTGAAACTCTCCCAAACTCCCTCAAATCAGAAATTGCCCAAAAACTCCATTGTTGCACAGTTTCTAACCTTGGACTTGTAACTCATATTTCCCTCGTGCGTTCTTTGGCCTTTTAGTTCCTAAAGCTTCCTTACATCAAATACAACTCATCCCTGTCCATGTTACATGACTGTAACACCATTTGCATCAAACTCGATAACCAAAAACAGAGCATTGCAGGTTGAGTTATCCAAGCCATTCCAGCCATCCATTGCTCAAGCTAACCATTGCATTATCTTCTTGAGAACTTGAGGAAGCTAACTTGATCATTGCAGCACCTTGAATCAAGCTCAAACTCATTTCACGATTTCCAGTTTTTAGGTATATTTTTTAAACTCCTATCTTCTCATTTAGGCATTGTTAGGCTTGCACTTGTGAAGATAAAATGTAGACATCATTGCCCTGAAACTATACATGTCCATAGATTTCATTTATATTGCTTGAGTAGTGAGAATTTTGAGTTTGAACTTCCTGAAATAATTAGGTCAGAATTTGGTACTTTTAGAAATTCTCAGTCATATTTGATTTATAGCTTATGATATTTATATGGTTGGATTCGTATGGAAAAATGGAGCAACTTTCATGTTTGCATATTTTATTTTTGTTGAGAAATGATGAAGTTACAGGATCCATGGTTGGAGGTTGAAGATGAAGTTACATTCAGGACATATCTTGTGTTATGTATTTATTGTTTTGTCAATGTTACTGGATGTACAGCCACCTCAGTGGCAAAGGTAGCGCGCGTGTATATGGGAGGTCATGGGTTCAATACCCAGCGCTACCTTTTGGTTCTATTTTTCACATTTTCACTCTTTTTTTTTTGTTTCAAACTGATGCGCTGGGCCTCCAAACAGTTGGGCCTTGTCTTTTTGTTGCCTCTAACCTCCTGCATTACTATTGCACATCTGGCCCAACTTTATTTTTTTTATTTCATTTTTTTATTTTTTTTATTTCAGTTTTATTTTATTATTTTTTTTATTACTATTATTATTATTATTATTATTATTATTAATAAAAAATCCAAAAATATTTTTATTTATTATTTACACTAGTTTATTTTATTTTCTTATAAGACAAAAAGAACAAAAACATTTTCTTAAACAAATTAATTTCTTTTTTTTCTTAAATAATTAATATTTAGATTTAGGTTTAATTATTATATTATTTTCTTTTAAATTAAAATTAATTTAGAGCTTAGGTTTCTTTTAATTAATTAATCTTCATCTTTATTTTATTAACTTAAATCCCTTTTTTCATGAAAACCCTAAAAAATATTTCAAACTTAATTTCTTTTCTTAATTAGTTTAGGTTTAATTTTACTTAATTTTAATTAATCATTCTCTTTAATTAGGTTAAAACCCTTTTATGAAAACCAAACAAAAATCATTTCCTTTTTCCATTTATCCTTGTACATTATTTATTCAATTCTTGTACGATATTCAATATGGTTATAATAGATAATTAGGTTTAATTTTCTTGCAATACCCATTTGTAAATTTGTATACCCCCTTCCCTAAATTATGTAATTGCTTAGTAATTTTACTTTCCGCAATTTATCGCTTTATATAAATGTTAGTAATTAGGGTTTGTATGGCAAGACTAAAATCAACAAGTTAGCAAACCCTAATTCAAGACAAAACAATGCATGTAAATCAAACACACTTGTACACTTGCACCCTTAGGGTAATTCCACTTTGTTGCCTTACAAAAATGGCCATGTTATGCATGTGAGATGTCTTAGCAAAAAGCAATCAAAAAATACAAGATCATAGTCCCTCGATGGCGCTATCAAATGTTGCCTTTCAAAATGATCTTAGTCCCCTCAAAGAAAAATGCTAAGATATCTCACAATATTGCTATCATGGCTATACGATGACCCACGTCCGTCCTTTTACATCCAAAGATTAGGCTTCTTACCAATCAATGGTAAGATAGCAATATCAAAGGAAATGAAGAAATGAACTAAGACTTTTGAGTAGGTAGATTGTTCCTAGTTGCTTGCTCATTTTCAAATCAAATATCCTTGCTCATTTTCAAAACAAACACCGACACTTTCAAACCATTTTCCAAACATGAAATATTTTCAAAAGCTTAACACTTTGTATACGTTCTTACGAACGAGAACTATTACAAAGTTTGCCTAAATGAAGGCGCCTTTTCAAAATACATTCAAAAACCTCACAAAGCACATTTTCAAACAAAAAGCAAGTGATCTAGCAAGCAACTATGATCCCATATATAATTATGGATGAAAAGGGTGTTAACACCTTCCCTTTTCATAATCTACCCTCCGAACTCAAGAAATAATCTCAAAGGTCTTTCCTGTTCTTTTCAGCCTTTCCTTTTGGATAAAATAAAAGTCGGTGGCGACTTTTGATAACCGCAACATTTGTGATAAAACGCAAAACATCCTAAGTCAGTTCTCCTACCGTATCACAGAACTGGAGACTCTACTGGGGAGCTTAAAAGTGGGGTTACCTTAGGGATAGATCACCTTTATTTTCTTTCATTGTTTGGGCTTATTTTAAATCGTCTACCCGGATTTGGGATACCTTATAGGTAAGTAGCAATAAATTATGGGAACTGTACGGGGTATACCGACATGGTCTAAGCAATAGCTACGTTAGTGTGACACATTTGTGGGTACCGGTAGCCCTTTAATAGTCAAGGAGAATATGGGGCCACTGTGTGGTGTCATGAAGCACTAACTGACTTTAGAACCTTTACTTGACCAACTTTGGCTATTAGAAAGTAGTGAGATAATCGGTTTTGGTGCAGTCCGAAGTTGGATGATACTCGATACTACACTCATTGAGATCAGTATTCTCAGGATATTTTGGTCGCCATTAAATAGGCTCACGCTGAAACCATGCCCGACAAGAAAGATCAGTGATATTTGAGATCCCTTAGAACCCGGTTACTATTTCTAGGACAGGTTTGAGCCAACTAAACTTCAAGAGGGTACTTACCTATGAGACTCCATGCAAGACTAAACCTAAAGAATTATTTGTCTTGTTTTTATATGCTTAATTGTACATAAAATTATAAACATCATAACATCATACTCATTCTCACTAACCATTTCAAGGATTTTTGGGATTCATCTTTGTTCTGTTTTGTAGGACATGGATTTTGTTGTACCCCAAAATTTGCCCTCCCATATTTCTCAAGACATTGAAAAAATAATCTCCAAATGGCCTCAAAATACTCCCCAAAGTCCTAATATGTTCTCAAGATCATCCATGTCAAATTTCAAGCCTTGCAGAGGAAGTTTGGTCAGTCAATTGCTCAAGAGGCCCAAAAATCGGATGTGCTAGGGCAAAAGTCAACTGTGACCTACAAATGGTCATACCTCAAGATTTTTTGTCAACATTCTCATTTTTAAGGATAATTCATCATTTGATCAAGGGTTGATCATGATTCATCAAGTATTGCTCAAAATTCATCAAGATTCAAAAGTTGCTAAATTAGGGTTTTGTAGGAAAAGTCAACTCAACTTTGACTAAGCATAACTTTCTCATACTTTATAATAAATGACCCATCCAAAGCTCATTTTTAAGAGGATGTAATTTCCTACAATCCATATTCACACCCCAAGATCAAGAAATGCACTCCCAAGAAGTTACAAATTTGGACATTATAGGTCATTTTTGAAAGTCAACAAAAACACCTTTTTTGCCAAAGCTTATAACTTGAGCATGGAATATCAAAATGAGATTAGACCAAAAGGGTTGGTTAGAGGACATATCATGGTTTCTAAAAAGTCCAAGAACACCTCCAAAATTTCAAAATTAAAGAAGTTATGCATTTTTGAAGTTGGGCATTTTTCCAAAATTGCCAAAAGTCAACTATCCCCAAAACTTCAAATTTTGCCAAATGGGCCCACTTTTTTCCACTTGATTTGATATTTTCACACTACACACGTGTCCTATCTTCAGTATTGTGTCCATTCATTGTTTTTTCTATTTTATTTGATTTTTATTGAATTAATTCATTTTAAATTAATTTAAATCCAAATAAAATCCAAATATTGATGAAATATGATCTTTTTGATTGATACAGGTTTCAATTATCATCATGAATAGGATCAAACTCGTATCAAGCTATCTCATGCACAAAATATTGGATTTGGGACATTTTTGGAAGCTTTGTAATGGAGGATCATATTAAATCTTAAATCATCAATACACAAAGATTCAAAGCCCAAATCTAAACCTAATTCATTCCCTTATACTTGTACAACGCAAGGGCACGAAAATTAGGACCTGGAGGCTGCACAATCTGAAAAACCAAACTTGAAAAAAAGGCAAAAAAGTTGGAAACTGAAATCACATCTAGAGGCCGATTCAAAGCAAAAACTCAACGTGGTTTGCTTGCTAGAAATCCACTGAGTCTATTGCAATCAAAATCAAGCCCTCTCCCTCCCTGAATCGCACTGTAAGCTTCCCTGAAAGTCACACTGTACATGAAATCATATTCTCATATTCATGCATTATTTTGCCAAAATCTTTGCACAATCATGCTAATCGGTCCATTTAGAGACTTTCTGCATCATTTGATTTTGTTTTCATAGCCTGTAATGCCATGCCCGAATCTAGGGTCCGTGCTTCTTATTTTTGGGGTTTTTAGTTTTAGGAAAATATGATGCAAACAATGGCCATGGGCGTGTTCGGGAGGGAGAGACGAGCATGATGATGGTCTCAGAATTCGTTTCCATATCCTAGAGAGGATTTTAGGATCGACCTAGGGATTTAGTTGCGGATTCAAATCCACAGGAAAACGAACCAGGGTTCAGTGGAGAAGACGAAGACGTGTCCTCTTCCAACTGGCCCATTCATAATTTTGCGCTTATTTTTTTAATTTTCAGGCATATTATTTGTTTTGATATATAATAATTGTTGCTTGTTATAATAACAAATGGAACACAGTGATATAGTGGCAAAGGCGCTTGTACAAGATCCAATGGGACCTGGGTTCGAATCCCATGTCCCCTAAATGCCTATTATTATTTCGTTACAGGTGATCCAATGCAAAGCTAATGGTGTGGCCCATCATGCTCCTTCAGATCCCAAGCGCCAGATGGCCTTCAGGCCAAATCTGATGGGCCCAAAGTGATGTCCACCACACACCCAAGTCAACGTGTCACATGGGATTACCAAGGTCAAACGCAGGCTTGCAGCAAATGGGCCTTGAAACTGCCAATCTCACTCCCTTTCCAGGCCCAACACCCCCCTTGGTTTATTTCTTTTTCTTTTCATTATATTTATTTATTTGTTTTATTGTTATTATTTTTATTATTAATCACTAACCAATTAAATTTTTCTCATAAAATCAAAAACACAAAAAAAAGTACATTTTATTTAAATTAAATTCATACTTTATTTTTGTAAATAAATTAATTTAAAATTTAGCTTTAATTAGGTTTAACTTTTAATATTTTTTTGCAAATAAATAAAATTAATGTAGAAAAATTAGGTTTTTACTAACTTTTAATCAATTTGTTTTATTTCTTTAAATACTCAAAAATCCAAAAATATTTTCATTAATTAATTAATTTAATTGTTAATTTAGATCTAATTCCTTTTAATTCAAAAAAATAACAAAAAATGTTTTCTTTTCAAAAAGGGTCAAAACCCTAAAAATTCACCCGATTTAATTTCCCGCACGCGATCCATTTGATACCAATATTGTAATTGCTTCTGGAATGTAATAGCTTTAAATAAGACTTTGAATTATTTTATCGCTTTCTTTTGTTTTTCGCAATTTAATTTCAAGGGTTGTTTTTGGCGATGTAAATACCTGACGCCTTGTAATAGTTTAGATTTAATTTTCACGATTTAAATTCCGCAAATTATTAACTGTTAGATGTTTGATAATAGGGAATGCATGACAAGATCAAATTTATGAACTTAAAATCAACATAGCTCACCCATGACATGTACAAAGATAATATAACCGAAACAATACACTCGCACATGCGCGCTCTTAGGATACACCTCACTTGGTTTCCTTTGAACGTGGTCATTGAGTATAGGAAGTTTTAGAGGTCGCCCTCTTGTCCAAAGATCATAGTTGCCTCGAAACGGTTGCCTCGGAAAAATGATCTAAGACATTAGGGTTACCGCTAAGGCGTCCTAACATTGCTTTAGTGACCACACGTCCCTTAATCGAATTGACCCTTAAACTCCAACGACGGTGCTACCTACTCCTCAATAATGGGATAGCATTGTCTAAAGGATATTTGTACAGATTAATTCCTTTTCAGTACTCATTCTAAAATAAAACAAAACATTTCGCACTTACACTCTCTTCAAAACAAAAACTCTTTTCAAACCCACCAACACAAAGAAAAGCAAATTTTGAAAACACTTTGAGCAAGTACCTAAGAGCCCGTGGATAACCACGGATAGAAAGGGTGCTAACACCTTCCCTTTCTATAATCTACCCCCCGGACCCGAGAAACATCTCGAAAAAGGAATTTTTCTATGCTTTTTTCCTTTCCTTGTTGGATAAAATAAAAGACGGTGGCGACTCTTGCTTACCGCGACATTTTGCGAAAACAAACGCAAAACACGAACCAGCATTCCAAAAACAGTCAGTTCTCTTCCCACCGTATCACAGATTTTATTCCTAGGAAAACCATACAAGTCAATCTCGTAAGAATCCCTTTGAACTCAAAGAGCTAGCATCAAGGGTCCCTGAAAATTATTCATTCACCGAAAGACATGGTTGCCTCCTAAACTTGGTTACCTCTAGCACACATGAAGATTTAATGAAGGTGCTTTTCCAGTTCTTTGATCCTCTACACCATTGCTTCACCTTTCGTGACTATCAACTTGTGCCTACTATGGAGGAATTCTCTCAACTCTTGAGGATTCCTATTCTCAATCAACTACCTTTCAACGGTACGGAAAGAGATCCAAGACCTGAAGAGATTGCCCGAGCACTACACTTGCAACAATCTGATATCACAACTAATTGGGAAACAAGGAGTGGTGTCAAAGGTTTCTTAGCCAAGTTCTTATTTGAGAAAGCTCAAGATTGTTGGATCTCTTTGGACTTACAAGCTTTTGAAGAAATCTTGGCGCTTCTCATCTATCGGATGGTTTTGTTCCCAAACCCTAACCAACTAATAGATGTCAATGCTGTCAAAGTCTTCATGTCTCGCAATCCAGTGCCTACTTTCATGTCTCCACACTCGCATTATGCGGAAGAGAGAAGCCCTCATGTGTTGCACTCCTCTCTTGGCAATATGGTTTATTTCACATCTTCCCCGATCTGTGTTAAAGAACGAGTAAGGTTTGAGGTGTTCCCATAGGTTGATGATTCTCAGACATTCAGATATCCATTGGTGTTCTCGATTGTTGGAGAACGTTACTATCATCGACCGTTATAGGGAATTCCCTAATGTCCCTTTACTTGGCATAAGGGGAGGTATCACTTACAATCCTTGCTTAGCCTTACGCCAGTTTGGATATGCCCTAAGAGATAGTCCTCATGAGATTCCCGTCCAAGGAGTGGTATTCGACTAATAGAGCGACGATCAAGGTTACCGCCAGAGGTTTATACGAGCTTGGAGGATGGTAAACAAGGTGGATAGCAAGACGTTGGGACATAAGAATTCTATTCCAATTGAGCCCTATCTTAGGTGGGTACGAGTTCGTGCTCAGAAACTTGTGATGCCTTATTGTTGTACCCCAAAATTCTCCCTCCCATATTTCTCAAAACATTGCAAGAAAGATCTCTAAGTTGCTCAAGGTTGCTCAAGAGTTGGTCAGACAAGCTCTCTCCTAAGGCAGTCTACCCCAAATTAGGGTTTTGTGTTGCATTAAGATCCTTGAGTCCAAATGACCTCAACTGCTCCCCAATGTCCTAATATGTTGTTAAGATCATCCATGTCAAGTTTCAAGCCTTGTAGAGGAATTTTGCTCAGTCAATTGCTCAAAGGTCCAAAAATCGACTGTGCTAGGGCAAAAGTCAATTCTGACCTACATACAGTCAAACTTCAAGATTTTTTGTCAACATTCTCATTTTGTAGTTTATTTCATCATTTGATCAAGGGTTGATCATGATTCATCAAGTATTTCTCAAAATTCATCAAGATTCAAAAGTTGCTAAATTAGGGTTTTATAGGAAAAGTCAACCCAACTTTGACCAAGCATAACTTTCTCATACTTTATGCAAAATGATCCATCCAAAGCTCATTTTGAATAGGATGAAATTACCTACAATCCATATTCATACCCCAAGATCAAAATATGCACTCACAAGATGTTATGAATTTTGACATTATAGGTCATTTTTGAAAGTCAACAAAAACGCCTTTTTTGTCAAAGCTTCTAACTTGAGAATGGAATTACAAAATGGGATGAGACCAAAAGGGTTGATTAGAGGACATCTCAAGATTTCTAAAAAGTCCAAGAACACCTCCAAAAGTTCAAAATTGTAGAAGTTATGCATTGTTGAAGTTAGACTTTTTTGCAAAATTGCCAAAAGTCAACTATCCCCAAAACTTCAAATTTTGCCAAATGGGCCCATTCTTTTTCACTTTTTTTGAGTTTGCATTATGGTCCACGTGCTCTAGCCTTGGCCATGTGTCCATATTATATTTTTATTATTTAATTTGATTTTCATTTGAATTAATTCATTTTAAATCAAATAAAATCACATAAAATCAAAAATATTGATGACCAAAGATCTATTGATGATTATAGGTTTCAATGGACAGCTTGCATCATATAAAACTCGTATCAAAGCAATTGTACACAAAAATATCGAAATCAAGCCAATTTTGGAAGGTTGTTTAAAGCAAATCAAATCCACATCAAGAGCATTAATAGAGAAAGATTTGGACAAGGAATTCATACCTAATGTATTACACAATACATAAGGAAGTGAAGCATACAAGAATAAGGGTTGGAAATCAATTGTAGAGGCAGAACAAAGTTTGCAAAAAACCAGAAAAAGGGTGACTTTGAAATCAAGTCTAGAGGCAATTTCAAGACTTAAGACTTGTCTCAATCTCTTCCTGGCCATCTCCACAAGCAAAACCAATCAAGACCAGGCATTTTCAGACCCTCACACGCACTGTAAGTCCCTCACGAATCCGCCATATTCTTGAATTCGATTTACACTATTCTTGCATCCATTGTATAAAATAATTGCATCTTTGTGATCACCATGCCATTTGCAAGCTTTTTGAATTAATCGATTTCATTTATCTAACCTATATCACAGATCACCATTGATAGGGTTTGTTGTTCGTTTTTAGGGCTTTTTGTTTCAGGAAAAATTGGCCATGATAATGGCTATGGTTGTGATCAACAGGTTGAGACGAACTCAACCATGGTTTTAGAATGCGTCTCCATGGCCTGTGGGAGATTTGGGAGGAGCCACTGTCTATAGAGACGGACATTTGTCCGTAGGTATATTTGTTGTGACTTTTAGCCATGGTCCAGAGGACAGGGACAATGCGTGTCACGCCCCCATTAGTCCAATCAAATCTGGCGCGCTATTTTTTATATTTACCCAATGAAACTTGTTTTATTATATTATAATTTATTTGTACCATATTAACAATTGAATACAAGTGGTGTAGTGGCATGCATAGCGTGTATATCCCCTTCAGGACCTCGGTTCGAATCCCAGGTCCCCCTATTTTCTCAATAACGTTTTCTTGCAGATAATCCAGTGCACATGCCAGCTTGATGACCATCATACTCCCTCACCAATCAACACGCCAGATGGCCAGATGGCTAGATCTAGTGGTCACCATCAAGGGTGCACCAAAAGGCTAGTCAACGCATGTACACATGATCAGAAAAAGTCAATTGGATCAGCTTCAAATGGGCCAGCGAATTTGCTTTCTACACACCCAAAATCAGGCCCACTTTCTTACTTTTCTATTATTTTGTTTATTTCATTTATTTATTTTATTTATTTATTTTAATCACTAACCAATAAACAAATTTTATTTTTTATCAAAAATCACCAAAAAATATTTTTACCCCAATTAAAATTAAAACTTTATTTTTGTTAATAAATATTAACTAATCAATTAGGTTTTTAATTCTAGAATAACTTTAATTTATTTGTAAACATTTAAAATTAATTAGAAATCATTAGGTTTTAACTCTAATTTAATTATTTTTATTTTCTTTCTTAAAATAATCAAAACTCCAAAAATATGTCATTAATTATTTTTCATTAATATATTTATTTAATTTCTAATTTAGTATTTAATTTAGGACTTAATTTCTTTTCTTAAAATAAAAATAAAAAATAAAAGCATTTTCTTTTAAAAGGGTCAAAACCCTAATTCGCATTTGATTTAATTTCCCTCGCGCTTTATTTTTCTTTATCCAATTAATGTATCTGCTTCCGGTATGTAATAATTAATTAGGACGTTTAATTTTTACCGCTTTATTTTATTTTCAAAGGGTTGCTTTTGGCGATGTAAATACCCGACGCCTTATAATTTAATTTCCGCATTTTAATTCTGCAAATTATACAACTGTTAGATGTTTGGTAATAGGGTTTGCATGACAAGAATGAATGCTTAATCTTAAAATCAAATTAGATCACCCTTAACATGTGCAAAGATAAAAATATCTGAAATCAACACACTCGCACATGCGCACTCTTAGGGTACACCCCACTTGGTTGCCTTTGTACACTGTCATTGAGTATAGTTTGTTTTAGAGGTCGCCCAATTGTCTAAAAGATCATAGTTGCTTCGGAAAGGTTGCCTCAGATATCATTGCCTCGAATAAATGATCTAAGACATTAGGGTTACCGCTAAGGCGTCCTAACATTGCTTTAGTGACTGTATGTCCCTCTTTCGAATTGACCCTCAAACTTCAACGACGGTGCTACCCACTCACTAATAGTGGGATAGCATTGTCCAAAGGAAATTAGCATAGAAAGATTCCTTTTTTGAGTAGGTAGATAGTTCTTAGATACTTGCTCATTCAAAACAAAACTTTTTCACACTTACACTTTTACAAACAAAGTTTTCAAAAACACTTCATTACACTCTTGAGGACAGAAGCAAGAGTTAAATCGAAGTTAAAACAAAAACTTTTCAAAACCCACAAGCACAAAGAAAACAATTTTGAAAATAATGAGCAAGTACCTAAGAGCCCGTAGATAACTACAGATAGAAGGGTGCTAATACCTTCCCTTTCTATAATCTACCCCCCGTACTCAGAAATATCTCAAAAAAGGAATTTTTCTGTGCTTTTTTCCTTTCCTTGTTGGATAAAATAAAAGTCGGTGGAGACTCTTGCTCACCGCGACATTTTAAGAATACAAAACGCAAAATGCAAACCAGCATTCCAAAAACAGTCAGTTCTTCCCACTGTATCACACTTATCCTTCCATCTTACCAGTTATCATGGAACCTATGGTTGAAGGAGATGTCCCGTACACTGTCCACCATCCTGACATGCCTACCTCTCTTGAAGACTTGCAAAAGGGTTGGCTTCAGCTAAAGGAAGAATGAGATACTTTCGAAGCTCAATTCTATGCTATTGAGAAGAGGGTCTTGGAGCTTACAAAGCAGCTACAAGAAGAGCAAAGTGTGAACGCCTACCTTGCTCCAAATAGGATGCGTTCAGTCTTTTTATCTTAGAGAGTTATTTTGTAAGCCCAAGAGGCATGATGTAATCATTTTGAACTAATTAATGAAAATTGATGTTTGTTCATTCTTTTGTCTATACAAATTTAAATTTCATAAATCCTTGAAATCATTTTCATATACATCTTCCATGCATCATAACATGACAGGTTTTCACACAACAGGTTTCCTTATCTTTCTGCTATTTATTTCAGCAAGATGGATATAGAGAAAACTGTGAAGGATCGTCAGGCACAAAACTCTGAATTCCAAGAGACTCTACTAGCCCTAGCCAAGGGGAAACAAGACATGATGGGATTGTTGGTAGTTAAGAAGAAACCTAAGAAGAGAGCCCTGGTCAACATGGGCAGAAGGTTTAAAGAGCAAGTTCGTCAGATCCCGGTAGTGGAAGACTCATATGAAGAAGACGAGAATCAGATTGGTGAGGTTAAGAGTACCCAGGCTGACTGTATTAATGATCAAGCATCTGATGATGATTATTTTGACGAGCAGTATCCACCCGCCATTGTCAAGTATAAGCAGTTAGAAGACATATTGAAGGTCGTCGAGATTCAAGCCGTCCTCGGTTTAGATTTTGATGATTTGGGTTTGGTCATTGGGGTTGTTATTCCCAACAAATTCAAAATAGCAGTCTTTGCAAAGTAAGATGGAGTTTCTTGTCCAAAACTTCACCTGAAATCTTATGTGCCCAAGATACAGCCGCACACCACTGATAAGAAACTCTGGGTTCACTTTTTCCAAGAAAGCTTGGCCGGGACGCAGTTAGAATGGTTCTACCAGTTGGACGATTCCCGCATCAATACTTGGGAAGACTTAGCTACCGCATTCTACCACCAATACCAGTATAATACCGACTTGGCGCCGACAAGAGTTCAGTTGCAAGATATGACAATGGGGAAGAACGAAGGATTTAAAGAATATGCATAAAAGTGGAGAGACCTCGCCAGTAGAGTTCAACCACCTTTGACTGATAGGGAGCACATTGACATTTTATGGGCACTTTATCTAGTCTGTTCTTTAATCTATTGGTTGGCTGCTCTTCTTCTGGCTTCACCGAATTAATCTTAACCGATGAAAGAGTTGAAAACGGCATCAAAAGTGGGAAGATTTCCATGGCATCTTCCTCCACTTCCAATCCTGTCAAGAAACCTTTTCCTGCAAAGAAAGAAGTCAATGTTGTGTATGGGGCAAGGGCCCGTACCAAGAAGAATGATCATCCATCTATTAATGTTGTCTGAATCTCTAATCCAACTCCTACTCAAATACCATCTGCAAACCATCAACGGTTTGAAACACCAAGAAGACAATTTACGAGGTTAGGCATGTCATTATCTCAAGCCTTACAACACTTGCTCAAGGCTAATTTAGTGACATTGCGTGATCCTCCTACCAACCCTAATACTTCTTCACCAAAGTATAATCTGAATGCTAAATGTGCTTACCACTCAAGTAGCCCCGGGCATGAGACTGACCAATGTTGGGCCTTAAAGAACAAAATTCAGGATTTGATCGATAACAAGACTATTGAGTTTGATCCTCTTCCGACTCTGAATGTAATCACCGCGCCTATGCCAAATCATGGCAAGGGTGTCAATGATATTAAAGATATCGTTTTTCTCACTTCTGTTGAAGAATTGACTACTCCGCTGAACGTCATCAAAGATAATTTGTTAAAAGCCGGTATCTTCCCTGGCTGTGTAAAAGACTGTGTGTGCTGTACAAAACAACTCAATGGGTGCGAAGGGATGAAGGAAGGCTTTCAACGCCTGATGGATAGCCACGAGATTCTATTGGAGAAGACTTTGCTTGCCAAAAGTTTGACTAACAAATGTGAAGATCTCTCCATAATAACCATCTCAAACAAACCTCTTAGGATCTCCTCCAAGGATCCTATCAGGATTTCAAATGAACCAACTATTGATCCCTTAATAATTACCAATCTCAGACCAATTCCCTACTCTTCAAACAAGGCAGTTCCATGGAACTATGGTGCTGAGGTGTTTTACCATGGGATAAAACAAGATGCTTGGATCGAAGAAGAAAAAGCTGATGATGTTGGTAACATAGCTGGCTCAAGTAAGGTAACCCAAACTGGGAGAATCATTTCACCCAATATCTCACCACCAGTTGTTACAAAGACACCTATTCGCATAACTGTCGCTAAGCCAAGTACCGATACAAGAGGGAAAGAGAATCTTGTTGAGCCTGTCATAACAGAAGTGCCCGCAAAGGACGTTGCTGACGAAGAACCCTCCGCTCGTGAGATGGACGAGATCTTGAAGATAATAAAAAGGAGTCACTTCAAGATTGTGGAACAGTTGGGGCAAACCCCTTCTAAAATTTCTATGTTGTCGTTGCTGCTCTGTTCCGATGCCCATGCTCGGACATTAATCAAATTCCTGAAAAACGCTCATGTCCCCCATGAGACCACAACAGACCGGTTTGATAATTGCGTGTGTGATACGGTGGGAGAACTGACTTGGGATTTTGCGTTTGTGTTCGCACTTGTTTCGGTTTAGCAAGAGTCACCACCGACTTTTTATTTTATCCAAAGGAAAGGTCAAAAAGCACAGGAAAGACCTTTGAGATGTTTTCTTGGGTTCGGGGGGTAGATTATGAAAAGGGAAGTTTCTAGCACCCTTTTCATCCATGGTTTTCCATGGGCTCTTAGTTACTTGTTTTAGATCACTTGCCTTTGTTTTTCAATTGTTTGAAATGGTGCTTTGTGTGTGTGGTTTTGAAAAATGTTTTGAAAAAGATGCCTTGTCTAGGCAACCTTTGTAATGATTCTTGTTTGAATATATACAAAGGTGTGTGTCTTTTTGAAAAGATAATTCAATGTTTTGAAAGTTATTTGGAAATTGTGTTGTGAGGTGTGTTTGAAAAACGGCAAGGATGTTTTGCAAGTTTTTGATCAAGTAACTAAGAGTTGTCTACCCTATTCTACTCAAATATCTTTCTTATGTTTTTAACCCTTTTTAACAGTGTTGTTTCACCATTGTGTTTGGTGAACAACCTTGTGTTAGGATGTTAAACGGGACAGGTGCGGGTCATCGTATACAATCATTGAATGCAACTTGTGAGACGCTCTAGCAGTTTTGTAAGGGACGAGATCGTTTTATCGGAGGCAACATCGAGGGTCATCGAGGGACTATGATCTTTGTTTATGAAGGGGCATTTGCTAGAGTGTCTCATACTCGAGGGACATGATTGCATTTTCCGAGGCAACAAGCGAGGTTACCCTAGAGGTCCAAGTGTGAATTGTGTATTGATTTTCATGCATTTATCTTGTATTAGGTCATCTAGCGATTGATTTTGAATCCTCGCATACAAACCCTAATTACTATACAGTATATTGAAAGCAATAAACTGCGGGAATTTAAAATCTAAGTTATTACAAATAAGTATCCAGGGATGGGGGTACAAATTATTTACAAATGGGGATGAGTCTTATCAGAATAATAATGTCCAAGTATTATGTTTTACAACCAAATTGAACTGTCGCAATTCAACATAAAAGATTATAACGAATTATGAAAAAAAATCAGTAACTATGAAATGCATGCATTTATTTACAAATGGACAGATAAAATTTAACCTAATAAAGATTAAAGTATCATTATTATTTTATGTATTTTTATGAATTATGGAAAGAAAAGCTTTAAAGAAAGAAAAAATTATTTAAATTGAAGTTCTATTATTTATGTATTTTTGTTTTATTAAATGTAATAAATATTAAGGAAAACTATTAAGAAAATTTATACAAAAATTTAATATATTTTTTATTTAACAAAAGAGAAAAAGAATTAGATTATAAAAAATGAAAATAAAATGATAAAACAAAGCATTAGTTCAACTAAATTGAATAATAATAAAAAATGATGATGGGCCTTATGAGCTTATGGCCCAAAAAAAAAGAAAATGAAGAAGAATAAATAATTATGAAGAAGAAAGGGAGGTGGGGTGCGCTTAGTAGAAACATGGGCCTTATGGTTTTGTTTGGGCAAAGGCCCAGCTGAAGCGTACAATGTTTTTAGGGTTGCTTCATTTGGTTAGGGTTTGCAGTTTTCGTACACAGCGGCGCCTCCTCTCATCTTCTTCGTTCTCTTCGTCTCTCTCAAACAAAGCTTTGATTCTTCCTCCAACCTCCAAGCTTCCAGAGCGTTGCCTCTGCCCTCTCCTCTCTACGACTGTCCAAGGCGATGGTTTGAAAGGTACCGTTTATTTTTGTTCTAAACGCATTTTACAGTTTACATTTGTGTGATTCTTGTATGTTTTACTGTTTGCATGTTTTGATTCCTTGATGCTTCATGCGTGAGATGCAGAAAAATTGAGGAAAAGGAAACTATACCTTGGTGATTGGCTTCTGGAAAATGGATGGAGGGGAAAGAGGGTTGGACCGGCGGCGTTCTCGGTGGCTAGGTGAAGGAGGAGCGTGATGATAGCACTTTGGCTTCCGGTATCTCTGTTTCCTTGACTTGTTTTTGAACGTTTAATGATGAGATGGTTCTGAGAACTGTTTTCTTTTTCTGAAAATCTTCTTCTTTTCTCCTTGTGGGTTATTTGATGTTTGATGATCCGTTGATGATGAAAATATATTCTGAAACTTTGCTCCTTTGTTTGTTTCTGGATCTCTTCCTTTCTCTGATATGTTAATGATGATCACCTCTGAAACTATTTTATTTTGATTTTTGTTAATGGACAAACTGAAACTTGTTTGCTTGCTTCTTCTGAAAACCCTTTGAATGTTGATGTTGAATATGTTTCTGGAATTCTTCTGAAATTCTTCCTTTCTTTTTGATATTGATGTTTTGATGATGATGAGCTTGTTCTAAAAAACTAGCCTTTGAACTGAGTTTGATGATAATGAACTTTGCTTCTAAACTTTTGCTTGCTTTTTGTTGGTTTGATGAAGCTAGACTGTGTTTGCAGTTTATGAAGTTTTCTTGGTAAGTTTGCAAGCAGGTTATGCTGTTATGAAATGCAGACTTGAGTCGTTTTGGGCAAGCAGGCTTGAGTTGTTTTGGACAAACAGGCTTGAGCTTACAGTTTTGGTAAATTGCAGGCTTGCAGGCTGTTTGTGTTTGGATTTTTGGTAAGTTGCAGTTTGTGATGCAGGTTTGGGATTTTTGGTATGCAGGTATACTGGTCTGTTGTGTTTTGGGAGGCAGGCTTGCTGTTTGTTTTGGGATCAGGTTTTTGGTGTTTTGGTTTTTGATTTACAGTTTTTATGTAGGGTTCCTTGATAGCATGTTTGCCATCTTTAAGGCAGGCTGTTTGAGTTTTGTGTTTTTGGAGTTTGAGTAAGGTTTGCAGTTGGAACTGCAGATTTGCAAGTTTTGGCTTGGACTATGTGTTTGTTGAGCTTGAGATGCAGGTTTTGACTTGCAGCTCTAGTTTGCAGTTTGGACACTGCAAGTTTTTGTAATACAGGTTTTGTGAGTTTTTGCTAGCAGATTTGAACTGTTTGTTTTTGGGATTTGGAAGCAGGCTTGCTTATGGTGTTTGGCCTGGACTGTGTTGTTAGTTTTGTAAACTTGTAATGCAGGTTTTATGAATTAGACTTGCAGTTTAGGCAAGTTTGTTGTTTACAGGTTGGGAAGTTTTGTTTTTTTGAGAGCTTAGTTTGCAGTTGGAACTGCAGATTTGCAGTTTTACAGGTTTTGTGTTGTTGTAGCTCAATGTTTCCCCCCTTCTTCTACTGGACCGTTAGACAGTTATAGCTTTTCTTTTTGTTTCTCTTACTGCCTTTTACAGCCTGCCTTTACCCAAAACTGCAAAACCTATTCACTAGGTTCTCTCTTTCTCTCTCTCCATAAGCATTTTTAATTGCTTATTATAATATAATTCTGAAAAGCTGCTGGCCAAAAAATGATGAGGGCTAGGACAAGCCTTCTTGCTTGTAACTTGGTTTATCTTGCTGCATTGTTGTACTTTCTTTCCATATTTTCTGCATTGTGTACTTGCTGTGACAGTTTGGCAACTCAGTTTGACATTTGGTTAATGCATTTTGAAACTCAGTTTGCAGTTCAGTTTGCTTGGTTAATGCAGCTTTGCACCTTTGTATTTGAACCATGTTTTTTGCATTTAGTTTGACATGCTTGCATTTTATATATTTTATTTTTCTCTCTGTGAACCGAGTAGAGAAATCTTCTTGTGATTTTCAGAGAGGAAAATGAAACATGATGAACATAGCATTTCTGATTCCGGCCGGCAGACTTTAATGATGATTTTTCTTTTTATCTGCTTAAAAATTATTTTCAGTTAATTGCACTGATTTCTTTTTCTTCTGTCTTTTGCAGGTAAGTACCAGTTGGATGATAGAGGAAGCAGTAGAAGTAGAAGTCAAAGATCTTAGGAGATTAGGCTTAGATTTATTTTTCCATTTATTGTAAACAAATATTATTGTAAATACTATAAGTTGTAATCTTACAATATTCGAATAAAATTTGTAATAACACTTGAAATAAATAAAAGTCTTTATCCAAAAAGAATTTTCTACTGTCAAATATTCCAAACTTTCCTTGCATTGTCTATTTAATTATTTAAGACTCTTAAATCAAAATAATTGAAACTATGTCTCAATAATTCTAATCCAGATGAAATAAATAATCAACAAACTTTGCAGTATCGCAACCTCACATCAATCACAATACGCGTGGTATTCCAATTAACATATGCGTTGTACAGTTAAACAAACAAGCATTCCATAAACCTTTCACTCCACTGATCAAGCAAATGCCTTAAGGTTCCAAATAAAAGTCCCAGCTCTTATCCCGGATAATTAGGTTTTTGAGAAACAACCAGTAATCTTGAACAAGCGTAAAAATAATGTAACAGTTAACTGAATTTCTGAGGATTCAGTTTCTTCTGAAAAATGAGAGGGCGAACCCTAATCCTGGATTACTGCCAAAGAAAGATCTGTCTGATCAATTCCTGAGCCAATCTCAACAAAATCAGTGGAAACCCTAATTCTGGATTAACTGATAAAGAAGAGTCTGTTTGACCGATTCTTGAGCCAATCTGAAAAAATAAGAGAAAACCATGAGGTTGTGATTTCTTGTGAAAAAGGGGGGGGGGATTTTAGGGTACAACAGTTTCCCATGTTCAATCTTCTTGAACCTGAAGAGTTAGATTGGCAATTTTGCCGTTCGCGGCTCGAAGGTAAAAGATGATTGGACACTAAAGTGCCCAAAAATTTACACTCGTCAAAGCATAGTTAAGGGAATGGGCTTAAAGATGCCATTTGGAGATGTGACAGAATCTTGTCGGAGATGGGCTTAAAAATGCCATCCCAGAATATTTGTTGAACTGTATGTTGTGGGTGAAAGAATGAGTATCATAAAAGTATCCGTGTTTGGAATATCTCTGAGCTGGGGGTCTGAGTAAGCAATAGATTAGCATCCGTGTCGGGATGCATCCGTGAACTGTTTTCAGAAATCCTTGAAGCTTAAAACTTGCTAAACTTATCCTGCGACGGATGAAATATTAGGTGAAACACAAAGTTATGTTGTATGATGCAATGTATGTGTTATATCAATTCTTATGATATATGAATGTGATGAATGCGCATGTAAGCTGATCAGCCGTCTTGCTGAGGAGGAAAAATCTTGGATGGCTGGAGATAATAAAATCTTTGACCGCTGTCGGGGAAAATAAATCCTTGACTACTGTCGGGGATTGAAAATCCTTTGATCGTTGAAAATGAGAAGTCCTGGGACCACTGTTGGGGAAATCAGGAGTTTGGGTTATATGCCAATCTACTAGGGATTCCTGTTTTGAGGAGATCTTCGCCGGGGAATATCTTAACACTGTGTGAGGATTTGAGAATGAGAGTCTTTATTCTGCTTGGGGAGTTAGAACTCTGTGGGGAATAGCCATACTGTTGGCTGTTGAACCCCCTTCGACGGTTGTAATCTGCAGAGACTTGGTCAATGATGGAGTATAACTCCAGGATGAAGCTGGAAATCTCTGGAGAGACAGCAAGCAAATCAACTGCACCCAAGACAGCTCCCAAACAAGACTGGGCAGTGGGATCCCCCTCCAAGGCCTTCATTAGATCCCTCTTGAAGAACTGAGCCTTGACTTTCTTCAAGACATCATCGAGAGGAGAAGTCGAAGTAGACTTCCCTGATGCAGTAGAAGCATCATGGCTAGGGTCAGATGAATTTTCCCTGCTCTCAATGATGGCATTCAGGTATCCAATTGGGTCATTTTTCTTCAAGAGGGCCAAGTCTTCTTTAGACCTAGGCTTTGTCGAGGTGTCCGTTTCTGCAGCAATGTGGGTTTGGGGCTGATCATTTTCAGCAGCATCAGCGTCAACATGACCCTCTTCGTCATGTTGCTCTTCTGTCTCATTGACCACTTGAGCTTCTTCCTGGTGGTGCTCCTCTGTTTCAGCAAGGACTTCATCATCCACCAGTTCCTCCTCTCGTTGTCTGCTATGGTCAGCAGAGTCTTGTGGCTCTGAAGTTTGATTTACTTCGTTAGCAGAACTGACAAAAGAAGAAGGATGGTGAATGGGTTCCCCTGCGCTGTTTACAAAGAAATCAGAACCTTCGACAGGATGCCCAGTTGGTGCTGAAGTTCCAGCGGTCTCCTGAAAATAGAAAAGGAAAAATATTCTGATTTAGGGAGATGCAGAATCGAAGGTGATCATCGACACCTAAGTTAAAAGTGGTCGAAGGCACTACCTGTAAAGGAACTTCAGCCCCAAGGCTAGAGTTGTCACTCTCAACGGGTTTATTGAGCAAGACGTTTAGCTCCTCCTCCGTGGGCTCTTCGATGATCACAGGAGGTGGCCTGGGTTTATTCCCTGCGACCTTGATTCTTATCGCAGGTCGAGGCTAAGGATCAGGGGCAGCCTTCTTCAGTTTCATCCATTTGAGAGGAACAGGAGGAGACTCATCCTCTTCGCCACTCGAAGTTTCGACCGTTAATACGGGTCGCTTCTTTGGCGCAGGTTCCTGAAAATACCAAATGGAGGCGATTTAAAACACAATATCGAAAACCAGGATGTTTAAAACCAAAGCAGGAGACAAGAGATATTTTTGTTACCTGTTCTGGAGGTTTTGTAGAGGGACCTCCACCCTGATGGTTGTCTGTGGCCTTCTTAGCCACAGGTTTTCGAACAACTGAAAGAAGACACGTTCACAAGTTATATTTGGCAGATATAAGCTGAAATGAAAAGGAAAGTATAATTTGAAGAGGGAACGTACATTTTTTTATTTTGTCGAGAACCAAGACGAAAGACTTCTGGAGTTCGTCTGCAAAATCTTTTTCGTCGAAGAACTCTTCGATGTAATATCTCTTCCACCAGTCTTCAAAAGATGGTGAGCAGAGGAAGTTGAGTTGGTAGTCGAACAATGATAGTACGGTCTGACCAACGTACCTACTAATATGCTTAGTAGCAGCATCCTCAGAGTAGTCATTACAAAAGTACAACAATGATTTCTCCCTAGGATAAATGGGAGAAGGAAGCGATTGGATAATGCCAAACTGTCGAGAGACAAGATTCGGCTGGTAAGCAATCAGGCTCAGCTGATTTTTTGAAGTCTTGAAGCGCAACAGCATTATCCTTGGAGTGAGAAACACTTCCCACATTGTTGTATGCTCTTCAAGGTGAGGATCCTCTGATGACTTAGGATGGGGCCTGGTGAACCACCCTGGACCAAATTTTCGACTGGAGAAAGGAGCCATGGTCGAGGTAAATTTCTTCCTTCCTGCAAACATCTGAACGAAGTTTGCAAAGGTCTTTTGGAGTTCCAGCCCATCTTCAATAGGAGTTAATAAGGCAAGCCTGGTGCCTTCGATGCGCCTTCTGGCTATCTCAGGAGCCTTTTCATTGATTTGAGTCTTCTGGGGTAGAAATGACTCAAAAGTGGCGTTTAGCCAGAGTTGAAGTAGCCAGAAGGGACCAGCAAGCAGCAAGCTGGCTCAATTTTCGATTACTTTCAATTGAGCCGCTCCACTGCTTACTGACTCATACAAATTCGCCAGTATTAATTCGGCCAAACAGATGTTTTGGCCGTGATGAAGCTGAGTAGCAAGGGTGACCATTTTCTTCGTCACCTGTAGGGATTTCGTGCAGAACACGAAGCGTGACAGCCAAAGGGCTAGAAACGCAATGTGCTCCACATCAGTCACCACAGCTGTCGATTTGTCATGGTAGTGGTTGGTGTAGGTGGTATAAGTGGGTTTGGTAGTGGAAAACCCAATCTGGACTTCAGACATTTCCTCTGGGTCGAAGTAATCCCCAGTTGGTCGAAGACCAGTAATAGCAGCCACGTCGAAGAGAGTGGGTGTTACCATTCCACAAGGCAGGTGAAAGGTGTAGTGAGTAGAGTCCCAAAATAGCAAAGAAGCTACCAGCATTTCAGGACAATAGTTGAGACCAGTTTTGGACAGCATGACTAGGTCATAAATCCCCATGCCTTTCCAAATAGAAGCTTGGCACGTCTCCATCTTGTTGAGCCAAGCGTTGTATTCTGGTGTAAGGTTAGGGCTAGACCTAAAAGCCCTAACCCCCCTGTTGAAGAACCGAAGATCTATTTTCTCTTTTGCAGGATCTTCGGTATCGTCTGTCGCCTTCTTGGAGCACCCAATGGGCTTGAGTGCCTCATGCACGGGGAAGAAACCCTCGATTTTCGTTGGGTCAGCGATGCATGTAGATAGAGGACCGGACATGGCGAAAACCTGGTTGGAATATCCAATAGGAATCAGAAGTTGAGAAGAATAAGTTTCACGCTCAGCATCTCCCATGGGTTCAGGAACCCTTCGCATTCCCATGGAGTTAACTATCGGAGCGGTTGAGAAGATTTCCAATTGAGTAGTTTGAGAGGGAGTGCTAGATCTGGGGACATTGGAAGCACGAGAACGTGAAGCCATTTTTTGGTTTGAGATGAAGATGGATGAAGAACAAAGATTTATGGGTTTGGAGAGGAAGAAGCAAAGGTTTGCTTGCGGAAAATTTTGTTCGACTGAAGGTTGGATGAAAGAAAGAGAAAAGAGTCCAACAAGAGGCACTTAGTGTTATTTATAGTGATTGAAAAATCACAAGACTCGAGGTCATTTAATGTCTCAGACAAGAGTGGGGCACGTGGCACTCATCTGGTGATGTAACCGTTCTGAAGAACGGAAACGTTGCAGCGTGCGTCCTCGATTTCGGGAAATATTCATGATGACAGCATTTGAATGGACATCGCGCGTGCTAAATTCCTTACTGAAGTGACGTCTTGGGATAAGTTGAAATGATGGATTTTTGAGATTGTCAGTTGGTTGGTAGGAGACGAAAAGCACACAAACTAATTTGTGGCTGAGAATAAAGGACAGGTGTCAAATGGAATCTCAAAGAATGCCTTTTTCTTTTCAGTGTCGAAATAAGACATTCTTGGGGGGCAATTTGTTGGCTCCTAAATTCGACACCCATGTTTATTATCATATAGACCATTAATTTTGAGTCAGAAGAGTTTCCTACATAAGAAGGCTTCGACCAACTGATCATGTCGAAGGCTCATCCAAGAATGACAAGATACTTAGAGAAATTCCTTTAAGATAGAATCTTGTTGTCTTCGACGTCGAAGGAACTTCTCGACAAGGATCCCTGACGCCCAAGGTCGAACGGTTTGAGATTTGAATTGTTGGAGGGAAAACGGCTCCCAGCAGTTACCAAGTGCAACGTGTCGAGAACAGAAGCATCGAAGGCTATGAGCGTGCCATGTGGCGTCATCTCGAAGCAGTGTAACTGCCCAGCGGTTACTTAGGATTTGTTTTAGTATAAATACTAAGTTTTCACGTAGTTTTCGCGTGTGTTCATCATTTTATACAAGTCACTCATTCAGATTCAAGTACCCAGCGTGAGAGAAAGAATCATTGAGAATGTATGTGTGAAACACCATTTAAATTAATCAAGTCTTTTATATTCAAACAATTTATCGCTTCTCATTTACTTATCTCTGTCGAAGCCTTTTACTTAACGCTTTTATTTATTCTATCAAGCTTTTCTTCATGCAATTTACTTAAAGTGTCTTTACTTTACTGGCATTAATCAAGATTAGGATTAGTCAAACTCCAGAAAATCAACCATGTCTTAGGATCAATCTGATCGATCCTGCTAGTCACCAAATAAGTAACCTTTTGGAAGATCAGCGGTTGTTTACCAATTTTCAGGGTAAACACATGAATATACAATGACCCACGTCTGCCCCTTTACATCCAAAGGTAAGGCTTCTTACAAATCAATGGTAAGATAGCAATATCAAAGGAAAGGAAGAAATGAACTAAGACTTTTGAGTAGGTAAATTGTTCCTAGTTGTTTGCTCATTTTCAAAACAAACACCAACACTTTCAAAACTCTTTCAAAACATTTTCCAAACATGAAATATTTTCAAAAGCTCAACACTTTGTATACGTTCTTACGAACGAGAACTATTACAAATTTTTCCCAAACGAAGGCGCCTTTTCAAAATACTTTCAAAAACCACAAAAAGTACATTTTCAAACAAAAAGCAAGTGATCTAGCAAGCAACTAAGAGCCCATAGATAACTATGGGTGAAAATGGTGCTAACACCTTCCCTTTTCATAATCTACCCCCCGAACTCAAGAAATAATTTCAAAGGTCTTTCCTGTTCTTTTCAGCCTTTCCTTTTGGATAAAAGAAAAGTCGGTGGCGACTCTTTCTAACCGCAACATTTGCGATAAAACGAAAAACATCCCAAGTCAGTTCTCCCACCGTATCACAATAACTATGGATGAAAAGGGTGCTAACACCTTCCCTTTTCATAACATACCCCCCGAACTAAAAAAATATCTCAAAGGTCTTTCCTGTTCTTTTCACCCTTTCCTTTATTGGATAAAAGAAAAGTCGGTGGCGACTCTTGCTATCTGCAACAATTGTGATAAAACGCAAAACAACCAAGTCAGTTCTCCCACCGTATTACACATACGCATTCATAATTTTCACTTCAAAAGGTAAGTTTTCCAAACTGTGATATCTCCATTTAAGCATCATTTACAAAAACATTCTAAAGCAAAAAATGTAGATATCATGCTTCTAAAGCTAACCATGTCTTTAGTTCTCATTTAAATTAATTGTGTGAAGAGTATTTTTCCTCTGAACCGTTAGGGTTCATTTTTGGTACCAATAGGAATTCTTGCTTATCTTTGAGTGTTGTTTAAAATAAGTTACATGGTTGGATTCCTTATTAAATTTCAAGAAAGTTTGGTGTTTACACTTTTCAAAAAGGTTGAGAAATGAAACAGGATGAAATAGCCACCCCAGTGGTAAAACAAGCGCGCGTATACTAGAGGGACCTAGGTTCGAGCCCCAGTGGTATCCTTTTATTTTTTCACATATTTGTTTCTTTCAGATTCAGTATGAACACGTCCAGCGTGCATACCATGCATCTTCAGCCCTCAACCACTTGATCTCAACCAATCCAGATCTGATGCTACTGGAGATTTCCCCCACGGTGCACCCCATTGAGTTGTCTACACTGAATCACATAGGCGCCTAGGTTTAAGGTGTTTGGGCCTGGCAAATTTCCGATTCCATACCCCTCATTTTGCTTACAACACAGGCCAATTAATTTTCTTTTGTTTGTTTTAATTTAATTATTTCATTTTTTTATTTCATTTTTTATTTAATAAAAAAATCATAAAATCATAAAAATTTTAGATTTAGGTTTTTAATTAATTAATTTAATTTTTGATAATTAAAATTAATTTAATTTAATCACCTTGTTTTATTTTTAAATAATTAGTTTGCAAATTAACTAAGAATTAGATTTTATTTTTATTTAATCACTTCCAAATATTTTTCTAAATAAAAACAATAAAAATATTTTCTTAAACCCTTAGAATTTTTTTAGCTCTTAAATATTTTCCTCTTCATCATCTCTGTGCGTTTACTTTTTTTCACATTTATATAATTATGTAATTGCTCAAAGCTTGTAATAGATAATTTAGGATTTTCTTTATATTTTCATCCCAATTCATTAATTTGTACCCCCATTCCCGAAGCATTGTAATAGCGTATGACATTTAATTTCTGCAATTTACTGCTTTCTTTATTACTGTTAATAATTAGGATTTGTATGGCAATATTAAAATCAACCGATAGCAAAACCCTAATTTCAAGATAAAAATACCTGAAATCAAAACACTTCGCACACACGCACCTCTAGGATGACCCTCACTTGTTGCCTCGGATAAAAAATAGTCATGTCCTTTGAACATGGGACGCTTTAGCAAATACCCTCGATTAAAAGATCGCAGTCCCTCGATGACCCTTCGATGTTGCCTTTGATAAACGATCTTAGTCCCTTATGACAATTGCTAAAGCATCCTACATGTTGCCTTATATGATTGTACGATGATCCGCGCCTGTCCCTCACATCCAATGATAGGGCTTCCTACTAACTAATGGCAGGATAGCATTATCTAAAGGAGAAGGGAAAGAACAAATACCTTTTGATTAGGTAGATCGCTCGTAATCACTTGCTCACAAACTAAAACAATTTTCACACCTCACACTTTCCAAAATAAACACTTTCATCCAAATAAATATTTTTAAAACTAACATTTTGTATACATTCTCAACGATACGAGAATCATTACAAAATTTCCGCACGTAGGCATTTTCGAAATATTTGCAAACATACACAAACACAAAGCATTTTCAAAGTGAGCTAGCGATTAAGAGCCCGTAGATATCTACGGATGAAAATGGTGTTAACACCTTCTATTTTCATAACCTACCCCCTTACTCGGAAAATTCTCAACAGGTCTGTCCTGTTATTTTCACCCTTTCCTTTATCGGATAAAATAAAAGTCGGTGGCGACTCTTACTATCCGCAACATTTGCGATAAAACGCAAAACCCAAAAGTAAGTTCTCTCACCGTATTACAATGATGTTATGATGATATTTTGTTGATTATGATTATACGATGATGTTGTTATGAATTCATGAATGATGATGTGTTGGACTAGTTTTGGTCGTATTTATTATGTTGTTGTGCATCATTCATTCAGGGCATATTTTAGGACTTCGGTACAATGATGTTAGGACTTCGTTCCAGTGATGATGATAGGACGATATTCTAGTGAAGGCATCAATTCCATTGTGTGTATTGAGTGCAAAATTATGAAGTGCTCTGGTTCCAAGTGGGAATCGATCCTATTAGTGGGTATCTTTGAAGAAAATGATAACTGAGTCATCAATGAAGTTTTGATACCATATTCATGATTTTATGATGTTGCATTACATTATAAGTGACATTGCATAATGATGTGATTAAATTATGCTTATTGATAAATGGTGTTTGATAATATGTTTTTATGTATTGATGATGTTGTGAAGGTGTGAGTATAACATGAGGTCCTGATGAAGGGTGATGCCTTGCCTATGTGCATGTCTACTATATTTATTCCTTATGTCTTTTATAATGATTATGATTTACTCACCCTTTCTACTAGGAAATTTTGCCTTTATCCGTGGGTAACTTGCAGGTGATTAGGAATAGTTCGTTGAAGCTTAGAGGATAGATTCAGAGTGTGTTTATTGCTTTTCGTTGAATAAAAGGAATCTTGATTTGATATGTAACATCGAGGTTGGGATTGATTAATTGTGAACCATGCACTATTTTGTTATCTTGAGATTTTGTATTATCATCATGACTTTTGCCATGTTTCAGATTATGATGTTATAAACATGAAGTGTGGTGATTTTATTAACATGTGAACTACCTTTCATGGTATTGATATTATTTTATGAAGGAGTTTAAGACTCATTAATTCCGCTGTGAAGTTCGAAATGAATTAGTTATGATACTAGAGATTGTATTTAAGTGTTTTCTTTGCAACCCGTGTTACGGAGAAGGATTATTTGTGAAATGATGTTTATATGAAGATGTGACATCCTTGCTGTTGTTTTACGTTTATTTATATTTTAAAAAATATTCATAAAAATCATGGGGTTTTAGAAGTGTGTTACATTGCAATAGGGAATCAGAGCATCGTAGTTCTTCTGAAAAAGAATTGCATTGTTTTTGTTTTTTAAACGAATCATGTTACATTCACATTTTAGCATTTGACATTTATCACTCGACCTTTGAATACTTACACTTTGTATTTCATTGAAGGGAAATAACATGTCCTTTATGAAAAGATTTTCAAAAGAAAAGCCCGAAGGCAAAAGCGATTTTGATTGGTTGAGTCTTTTTGGTAGGAGAATACCTCAGATGGTCCTCCAAGGCCGGAGGTATCCGAGTACTTCCCCTTTACTTATGAAAGTGTTTGAGTATTGTTAGAATGTTTTGAGTTTTTGATAAGAAAAGGTTTTAGTCTTAAAATGTAATGCAAAAGGGAAAACAAAATCTAAGGGGGAAACTTAAGTCCTAATTTTGTCATATCAAAGGGAAATCTACCTAAGCATTAACATGCATCATGGACCTAAGGGAAAGGATTATGGGAACCTCTACATAATGTTATCATGCTTGGTTTAGAACCTAAAGTATATTTAATTCTCACCTTGAACAAGATGGAATCAAACTCCTAAGGGTACATGTAAGCACAAGTAATCAGCAAAGAAACAAAAATAATTTTGTCGCGATCTCAGATATGGAGTAAGACTGAGTGACTCTTCGTTCATAACAAAACAAACAAAAGAACGATGTCGTGATCTCAGCTATGGTGCAAAACTGAGTGCCTCTTTGTTTACAATAAAATAAACAAAAGAACGATGGCGTGATCTCATCTATTGTGCAAAATTGAGTGACTCTTCGTTCAAAATAAAGATAATACAAAGTAGTAAAACAAAACCCAAAGTATCACTTGAAAAACGAAACACAATCCAAATATGCACCTAAGTGTGAAGTGATCATCCCTTAATATTAAATTACAAACAGACACTATTAAACCTCTAAGCATGATTCAAGTCATCAACAAATAAGCAAAGATGTGTCAAAGTAAACACTTAAACCCACACACAAATCACCTAAGGGTCATGCTCACAAGGTTTTGAACCTAAGGTCTTGGAACCTAAGCAAAAGTAATCAACAAGTGCACAAGCATTCATGAGTTTATGTATCAAATAACCAACACCACTTAGCACACAAAGAGAATTTGAAACATGTAAGGTAAAGACCAAATCAAGGCAGCAACTACATCATAAAGTGTTTAACACAAACGCATCTCAAATATTGAGAAAGAATCACAAAGGATCAATCAAGAATTAGGTCAAAGGACCACACAAATCTCAACAACTATCTCCTAAGAACTAAGAAATGAAATATACCAGAATTGAGATTAAAACATGGCAACATAATGAGGCATATCTTAGGAAATAATTCAATTCAAAATAAGGATCATGTTTGCAAGAATTTTCATCAAGCATTGTACTTAAACATAGTCAAGCAACTAGGTATTATTCAATCAATATCATCCTCAAAAAGAACCATCTATGCATAGCAAGCAAATGATCATACAATCATGCAATTGGACATTTAAACATGGCAACTCAGAAGCATAGATAAAGAATTCACATCAATCATGATCCTCAAAACTCAAGAAGTTACATCAAACATCATGCATAAATATTGGGTCAAAAGCTAGGCAATATTCATCTCAAGACATCATCGTAATGATTCATCAACTCAAGGAATTCAAATGATCATAAAAAAATGAGACAAAGGCTCTAATTCATAGCAAATAAGCTCAAGAACACGTGAGGAACAAACCCTAATAGTTTGCACAAGTGCACTCTCTAGAATCAACAACACAAGTAAACATTTCCACCAAGAGGTATGCATCAAAGTTACAACCTAAACATGTTTCAAAATTGAATCAAAACAAATATGATGTGCAAAAGTAAACACTTAGGTATAAACCCTAATTAGTGATTAGGATATTTTGCAATTTATTCTTTATTTCCTTAAATAAAAATGACAAAAAATGATTTTTTTCTTTAATTAAATTCAATTTGGTTTTCAAGGGTCAAAACCCTAATTTCTCGCATTTACGTTTGTCATACGTACTTTTCATTATATTTTTATAATTGCTCCGAGGTTGTAATAGTCTTTAAACTAGGGTTTTATTTACTGTTTAATTTCCCCCCCAAGTTTTGGTTATGTAATCCCCATTCCCCGAAGCCTTGTAATAATTAGATTTGCTTTTCCGTTTTTAATTTCCGCAATCTTTAACTGTCTAGATGTATGGCTAATAGGATTGTATGGCAAGAATGTCTGGAAAATTAAAACGGTAGATCACCTAATGTGTAAAGATTAAATAACTGAAACAAATCATATGCACATATTCACTCCTAGGGTTTACCTCACTTCGGTTGCCTTCGGTAAACAATCATTAAGCATAGGAGATTTTAGTGGTTGCCCTCCAGTCTAAAGAGATCAAAGTGTCCCATTCGAATGTTGCCTCGGAAGTGTTGCCTCAGAAATGTTGCCTCAGAAAGATCTTAAGACTCTAGGGTTGCTACTAAATTTTTCTAACTATTGCTTTAGTGATTGTACTTGTCTCTTTCGAATGTCCCTTACAACTCCAACGACGGTGCTACCTACTCCTTAATAGTGGGATAGCCCTGTCTAAAGGAAATAGAACGAACAATCTTTTTTCGAGTAGGTAGAATCTTAAGTACTTGATCAATAAAAACTTTTCACACAAACACCTTTCAAAACAATTTTCAAAACAAACTTCGTCACATCCTTGAGGACTGATACAAGGATTATCGTGAAGTAAAACATTTTCAAGACAAACACACACACAAGCAATTTGAAAAATGAGCAAGTACCTAAGAGCCCGTAGATAACTACGGATAGAAAGGGTGATAACACCTTCCCTTTCTATAATCTACCCCCCGTACTCAGAATATCTCGAAAAAAGGTTTTTTCTGTTATTTTTTCCTTTTCCATGATTGGATGAAATAAAAGTCGGTGGCGACTCTTTCTTATCGCGACATTTTGCGAACAAAAAATGCAAAATGCAAACCAGTATTAAACAGTCGGTTCTGCCACCGTATCACACATTGCATGTCTCAGTTGAATCTAGGGGCACGACCTTGGCTCATGTTTTGGTGGACACTGGCTCATCTCTGAATGTATTTCCTAAAAAGGCTCTTGATAGGCTTGAATGCGAGGGATTGACATTGAAGCCAAGCAACATAGTAGTGAGGTATTTTGACGGCTCAAAAAGAATGTTGCATGGGGAAGTGGATATCCCCATAAAGGTTAGAACCCAAACATTTGATTCAACTTTTTATGTAATGGATATCCGCCCTTCATGTTCCTGCTTGCTAGGCAGACCATGGATTCACAATGCTGGCGCTGTCACTTCTACGTTGCACCAAATGATGGAGTATCCGATTCAAGGGAAGATTATCACTGTTCATGGAGAAGAGGAGTATATGATCAGCCATCTCAATTCCTTCAGATATGTGGAATTAGATGGTGAATTTATTGAAACTCCATTCCAACACTTTGAAGAAGTCCCGCAAGATATGGTAGTGACAAAGGTTGTTCCCAAGATTACAAGGCCTCCGCTCAGGATGTCATCTTTGAAGGATTCCAAGGCAGTGATAGAAGAAGGTGCTCAGAAGACTGTACGTCGCGCTCGTGCTGGAGGACCACCCCTGAAGATCAGCAACCGTGAAGTCAACACAGTAGAGGATGATGAAGATGACTGCAACCTAGAGGATTGGATCTTCCCAATTATCAGTGGAGGGCTCAGTAACTTGAAGGCTATAGATTTTTTCCCGATCACTTTTATCTCACAGTAATTTGTCTTTACATTTTGTTGGATCTGTAATACTAAAAACAATTCAGACTCTCAAAACCTTGTGTCTTACCCGAGGCACACTGGTCCATTTGTAAGGGTTATTATCTCATTTCCATATGACATCAATGAAGCATGGACATTTTGCATACAAACTTTGTGCTCATTGTTTTTTTTCTCTTTTACATCTTTCATTTCTTTCAAAGATAGTTATACCCTTACACACACTCACACTCACACTCACACTCACAATACAGGTCTATATCCATTCTGGACCCCATGGGTAACGGTTATGCTATGGCCTTTTGTGACTCTGAAAATCTAATCTACCAAGCCGAAGACGAAGGTGAGGAAGATTGTGAAGTATCAGGGGAACTTACCAGACTACTACAGCAAGAAGAGAGAACCATTCAACCTCACGAGGAACCCGTGGATACAATCAACCTAGGCACCGAGGAAGAGAAAAGAGAAGTCAAGGTGGGAGCCAGTATGGAACCCAGTTTCAAGGAGCGTCTGATTCAGTTGTTACACGATTATGTCGAGGTCTTTTCCTGGTCGTATGAAGACATGCCAGGACTTGATGCAGATATTGTGGTACATCATCTTCCTACAAAAGAGGATTGTCCACCAGTAAAACAAATGGTCTGTCGAATACGACCAGATATGTCAGAGAAGATTAAAGCAGAAGTCATGAAACAATTTAATGTTGGATTCTTGGCCGTCACCTCTTATCCGCAATGGGTTTCCAATGTTGTTCCCGTGCCCAAAAAGGACGGCAAGGTATGAATGTGCTTGGACTACAGAGATTTGAATAGGGCAAGCCCTAAGGATGATTTCCCACTTCCCCACATTGACATCCTAGTTGACAATACAACACAGCACAAAGTGTTTTCCTTCATGGACGGTTTCTCAGGCTACAACCAAATCAAAGTGGCGCCTGAGGACATGGAGAAAACAACCTTTGTCACCCAGTGGGGCACATTCTGCTACAAGTTTATGCCATTTGGACTAAAGAATGCAGGGGCAACCTATCAGTGTGACATGGTAGCTCTATTTCACGACATGATACATCACGAAATAGAGGTCTATGTAGACGACATGATAGCTAGATCTAAAATAGAAGAATAGCATATTGATCATTTATAAAAACTGTTTGAGAGACTAAATAAGTACAAACTAAGGTTGAATCCAAACAAATGCATGTTTGGGGTAAGGTCTGGTAAACTTCTAGGATTTGTCGTCAGTAACAAAGGTATCGAGGTCGATCCTGCCAAGGTTAAAGCGATGCAAGAGATGTCTGCTCCTCGTACTGAGAAGGAAGTCATAGGATTATTGGGAAGTTTGAACTACATTGCGAGATTCATCTCTCACCTGACAGCTACTTGTGAACCAATCTTCAAATTATTGAAGAAAGATCAAGAAGTCAAATGGAATGACGAGTGCCAAGTTGCTTTTGACAAAATCAAAGAGTATTTACAAGAGCCTCCTGTGTGATGCCACCAATCGAGGGAAGACCATTGATCATGTATTTGACTGTTTTAGAAAACTCAATGGGGTGTGTGTTGGGGCAGCATGACGAGTATGGCCGAAAAGAGCATGTTATTTATTACTTGAGCAAAAAGTTTATCGACTGTGAAACCAGATATTCACTGCTCGAGAAAACTTGTTGCGCTCTAGCATGGGCTGCTCTCCGGCTAAGATAGTATATGCTGACTCATACTACCTTGTTGATATCTAAAATGGATCCGATAAAATACATCTTCGAGAAACCTGCTCTCTCTGGGAGAATAGCGAGATGGCAGATGATCCTGACGGAATATGACATACAGTATACTACCCAGAAAGCAATAAAGGGGAGTGTACTAGTTGATCACCTTGCTCACCAAGCTGTGGAAGACTACCAATCCATGAAGTTTGAATTCCCAGATGAGGACATCATGACGGTAAACAACTGTGAAGAATTCAGGCTATATGAAGGACCTGAACAAGGATCCCGATGGACCCTATTTTTCGATGGGGCATCCAACGCACTTGGCAATGGTATTGGTGTTGTACTCGTATCTCCTGAAGGGTGTCATACTCCCTTTACCGCAAGACTCTGCTTCAATTGTACAAACAATATGGCAGAATACGAAGCATGCATCTTCGGTCTCAGAGCTGCCATAGACTTGGGGATCAAATCCTTGAATGTATTTGGAGATTTAGCTTTGGTTATCAGCCAGATCAAAGGGGAATAGGACACCAAACACCCTTACCTTATCCCTTACAAAGAACATGTTTTGACATTGCTCCCATATTTTGAGGAGATTACCTTCGAGCACTTCCCGCGAGAAGAAAATCAGCTGGCAGACGCACTATCCACAATGTCATCTATGTTTAAACTTAATTGGGATAACGAGGCTCCCCAAATCATTATCAAACGAATGGATGAACCAGCTCACTGTCATGAGATTAATATTGAAGAAGTAGTGGATCAGCCCTGGTTTCACGAAGTCAAGAGGTATCTTGAGTCTCAAGAATATCCGGAAGGAGATTCAGTCAATGATAATAAGTTCTTAAGGATATTCTCTGCTAAGTTCTTCCTTAGTAATGGCATTCTGTACAAACGCAATCATGACTCTGTATTACTTCGGTGTGTAGACAAGGTTGAGGCTGAAAGGATCATGGCTGAATTGCATGAAGGCACTTTTGGCACCCATTCCAGTGGGCATACGATGGCAAAGAAAATCCTACGGGCAGGCTATTATTGGTCTACCATGGAAGCAGATTGCTATCAACACTCTCGAAATTGCCATAAGTGTCAGATTTATGTTGATAAGGTGCACGTACCTCCGGTTCCTCTGAATGTCTTGTTGACTCCTTGGCCCTTTGCTATGTGGGGATTTGATATGATTGGGGAAATCAAACCAATGGCCTCCAATGGACACCGCTTCATCTTAGTGGCCATTGACTATTTTACAAAGTGGATGGAAGCAGCTTCTTTCGCTTTCGTTACCAAGAACATTGTTTCCCGGTTCATCAAGCAGAATCTCATCTGTCGATTCGGTATCCCAGAGAGAATCATCACTGACAATGGTACGAATCTAAACAACACTATGATCACCGCCTTGTGCGAGCAATTCAAGATCCAGCATCACAATTCTCCCCCTTACCGACCGAAGATGAATGGTGTTGTCAAAGCCCCAAATAAGAACATTAAAAAGATCATACAGAAAATGGCAATCACATACAAAGATTGGCATGAGATGTTACCATTCGCTCTCCACGGGTATCGTACCACAGCATGCACATCAACTGGGGAAACACCATACTCTTTTGTATATGGCATGGAGGTTGTCTTGCCTATTGAGATCCAGATCCCCTCTCTAAGAATTATGAAGGATGCAGGGATGAACGAAGACGATTGGATCCAGACTCGACTTGATCAACTGAACTTGATTGATGAGAAAAGACTTACTGATGTTTGTCATGGTCAGATGTATCAAAAACGGATGATCAAGGCTTTCAACAAAATGGTCAGACGCCAAGTATATCAAGTTAGGGATCTGGTAATCAAACGTATCATACTGCCGCAAGATGATCCCAGGGGCAAATGGACTCCTACATACGAAGGACCATTTGTAATCAAAAACATATTCTCTGGTGGAGCAATGATCTTGACCATCATGGATGGTGACGACCTACCGCACCCTGCGAATGCAGACATAGTCAAAAGATACTATGCATAAGATACCCGCTAGGTTGAC
Organism: Vicia faba; assembly: GCA_948472305.1. Taxonomy (NCBI): domain Eukaryota; kingdom Viridiplantae; phylum Streptophyta; class Magnoliopsida; order Fabales; family Fabaceae; genus Vicia; species Vicia faba. The sequence goes on from OX451735.1 coordinate 545,196,954, forward strand.
ACACCTAGGCAAAACAAGGGCATCTCGGCGAACCAAAAAGGTTCGGGCAAAAATTAGGGATAAAACAAAAAATATGTACACCCGGCAAGTTAAAAACCCGAAAGGGCGACTTGGGCAAAAAAGGGTATCCTGGTGGACTGAAAACCCGGAAGGGCGGTCCAGGAAAAAGTTAGGGAATTAAAGCGTATGACTATGTCCCATTGGATCACCTTACGGACAACCTGCAAACTCAACGGTTCTGATCAATTCAATCAGCTTCGGACAAGGCAACAAATGGACAAGATGCTCAGAGACACGAAGGCTATAGCGGAATGGGAACCCCGTGGGATTATTGCACATAGCTATCTTTTCTTTGTATCAAATTTCATTTTTACGACGACATTCTCTTACTAGAATGTTTGTCTCATTGTACAAAAATACTTACTCAAAGTCAATACAAAGGTATCTCTTTGAAAGTACAAGACTATCTTTTTTTCTTCTTTACTCTTGTGTTTTGTTTGCAAAAACGTCCAATGATTTATTTTTGAACATATGCATTTGAACGTAACTACCGTTTACAAATGAACAAAATAAAAAGACAATCGCTAATGGCTTTAAGAAATAGGGAAATCTCTCTAAGCTATTTCCATAAAACCCCCGCAGTATGAAGTCTAATCCCCAGCGGAACAAAACTTCCAGTTATCACTCCCCGGTAGAAGTCGCCAAATCTCTCAGGATTCCCCAACAGGATTTCACAAACAATACACGGCGTTTCCCTTACAACAAAGTTTATTTCTCTAAGCGGAAACTCATCAACACTTCAACTTCACAAATATGAAGACTTACACTCTACATTCCCAGCAGCAGTCAGGGATTTATTTTCCCCAATCCAACAATAGTGCAACAAATTAGTTCACATACGCATACATTGCATCCATGTATCATCGATAACACGAATAAATATATCACAATCTCATTGTACCATGCATTTCATACATCATGACATTGTATACAGCTAATGATTTTACCCTTTTCATGATAAGATTAATCAATGACTATCATTAACAAATTACAAAATTCAGAAATTGATACCTAAGACAATCCAAGACAATTATCTACACGACCAACTGAAGCAATCTAGTACGGGTTCTTCAGATTCAACTTTTGATATAGTTCAGATACGCTCCAGACACGGATTCCATCCTGATACTCATTCAAAGACAGCTTTTGATATAGTTCAAATACGCTCCCGACACGGATGCCATCCTGATACTCATTCAAAGACAGCTTTCAGATATAGTTCAGATACGCTCCAGACACGGATGCCATCCTGATACTTATTCAAAGATAGCTTTTGATACAGTTCAGATACGCTCCCGACACAGATGCCATCCTGATACTCATTCAAATACAGCTTTCAGATACAGTTCAGATACACTCCCGACACAGATGCCATCCTGATACTCATTCAAAGACAGCTTTCAAATACAGTTCAGATATGCTCCAAATATGGATACCATCCTGATACTCATTCAAAGACAGCTTTTTATACAGTTTAGATACGCTCCAAATACGGATGCCATCCTGATACTCATTCAGATTCAGCTCTCGAATATAGTTCAGATATGCTCCAGATATGGATGCCATCCTGATACTCATTCAGATCCAAGCTTTCATCTTGAAGTAACCCTACTATCCAGGTTCCTTCTCACAACCCTACTATCCAGGTTCCTTATCACAGCCCTACTACCCAGGATTTCATTTCGAAACAACCCTACTATCCAGATTCCTTCTCTCTTATCTCCAGACAATTGTTTATAACACTTTAAGGCCCGGATCCATCCAGATAGGATCAATTTCATGTTTCCCCAGTAAGTCGTTGTACAGCCTGGACCCTAACCAGATATGCGTTCTACTTTCACGTCCTCAATCAAGAGCTAATTCCCCAGCAGAGTAATGGACAACCGAAGCTCTTAAACTCTACTTCCCAGGACATAAATCAACATTCCCCGACAAAGTTCTCCTCAACAGCAGGTGCAGGAATTCTCGCCAAGGAATCTCTTATGCAACTGATCTTTTCTGGATGGCATCTTTAAGCCCATCTCCGACGATTCTTCGTCGCCTTCCAAATGGAATTTGTAAGCCCATTCCCGATATCACTAATCAGTATTACTTCATGTGAGTGCAAATTTCTGGGCACTTTAGTGTTCAATCATCTTCTACCTTCAGATCACGAAAGGCAGACCAGCCAATCTACATCCTCATGCTTAAGAAGATTGAACATGGGCAGCTGTTTTACCCCAAAATTTGCCCTCTCGTTTCTCAAAAAATCATCCTGGACCCTCAGGTTTGCTTCTATCAAGTTTCAAGTCTGGAATAACAACTTTTCAAGAAAATCATTCACAAGGGCAAAATGGTCAAAAAGCACACTGAAAAGTAAAACTTTGACTTTTTGACCAAATTTGAGTCCCAAAAATCACATTGCGTCAAGACATCCAAAAGGTGAAATTTGATCATAAAAAAAATCAAAAATCCAACTTTTGCAAGACTTTGAAATTTTTCTAAGTATTTTCTATACTTGTTAATTTCATTTGCTTCATGACTTTTTTTTACTACAATTCCAAATAATTTAAAATGAGGCAAATAATTCAAGTTATTACAAAGTGACATTTTTTGCAAGTTTACAAACCTTAAACTTGGTATTGCTTGGACTTTTCCCTTTGACTCAAAACCTTGTCACAATGTTTTGTCCTTGATACAATGTGCATAAAATAATCCACAAGACTAAGTTTGTTTCATGCTACAAATCTTGTTGTCCAAGTTGAACAAAGTATGATATAATGCATTGCCACAACACCCCAAAACCTGCTCCATTGTTGTCCTACAAAAAACCTTGTGCTATGCTGCACCAGAAATCTGCATATGCTGTCCTATACAGTCCAAAACTGTTCTATGCAATCTGCCCTAACCTGCATCATAACAGTCCCAAAATGGCAAAAGAAAATTATGTCAATAAAGTATCAAAATAGTAGGCAAAAACAATTCAAAATGACTTATTTTGTTTCCCCCCTAAACCTCAGTCAAGGGTCTATAAAAGGGACTGTTTCATAAGACATAGGGGTTGGAATCTTTGGAGAGAAGAGAGAGTTTTTGAACAGAAAATAGTGTTATTTGTAACTTTGGTTCATTCAAAAAAGAAACCATCTTTAATCTCATTCAACACAGTACTTCAATCCATTATTCCATCTTACAAACTCTCCCATAAATCAAACACCTTAGCACATAGAGAGTGTAAAAAAAAGCACTAAAAAACAGTTTATGTTAGTGCCATTATCCTCACCATCCAAACATAAAGACAATACTGTACAACTTGACTGAGTTTCAATAGGTTGGAACAAGCCTTGACTGGGTTTCAGCAGTTTGGAACAAGCTGCCTGGAGATTCATTGGAGCCCTCACAACATCTTGAAAAGTATTCAAATTTCAAACACCAAGTGTAGTTTCAAGGTAAGTCTTTTTAATTTGGTATTTTTCATACATCATTAATGATTTATTCTTGAAAGATAAGATATAGTAATCATTTCCCTTTTAGCTAACCGTTTGCTTGTTGTTTATATTTATCGATCATATGCTGTAAATTGACATGTATGGACAATAAAACAATGTTTAAGGCAGAAAAATGCAGTATGTATCGACACATACACACATGTGTCGACTCATCCTAGTAAAAAAATAGGGTATGAATCGATACTTAAACCCCATGCATCGACTCATACTGATTCCAGGTGCCAAAATAGAAGGTTGAAAAGTCTATGAGTTGACACAAAATGCGTATGTGTCGATACAAAGAAGGTGTATGAGTCGACACATCCCATTATGTGTCGGCTCATACTAAATTGATTTTTCTTTACAGGAGCAAGGAAAATTTATGTGTCGATGCATAACAGCATGTGTCGACCCATAATGGTTCAAAAAGCAGTTTCTCCCATTTTCTATACTGTTTATGCATATATTTTTCATTACTGCCCATTAGTTCGATGTGGTTGTAATAATTAGACATTTATTTCAACCCTATTTGCAAATTGTACCCCCATCCCCCTCAAGATGTAATAGCTTAGGACTTTATTTTCCACATTTTATTTTTGCTTTCACATATTGCTAGTAATTAGGATGTATGGCAAGATAAAATCAACAAATAGATAACTCTTAAATACAAGACAAAATGCATGTAAACAAACACACTTGCACACTAGCACTTCTAGGGTAATATCACTTTGTTTGCCTTTCGGAAAACCTTCATGTCCCTCGAATATGGGACGCTTTAGCAAAGACCCTTCAATAAAAGATCGTAGTCCCTCGATGACCCTCGATGTTGCCTTTGATAAAACAATCTAGTCCCTTACGAAAAACTGCTAAAGCGTCGCATAAGTTGCCTTCTATGACTAATACAAATATCCTACACCCGTCCCTTCACATCCAACGATGGGATTCTTACCAAATCAATGGCAAGATGGCAACATCTAAAAAAGGGAAGAAAAGAACATTTAAGACCTTTCAAGTAGGTAGATTCGCTCTTAATTGCTCGCTTGCTCACAACCAAACATTTTACACCAATACTTTCACATTAAAACCTTTTTTTCAAAAAGACGAAAACTTTTTGTATACGTTCTTATAGAGACGAGAACCATTACAAAAACATCTTTCCAAAATCACCTTCAAAAAACACAATACACAAACACCTCTTTAAACTATTTTTCGAAACAACACTTTGTATGCGTTCTTATAGAGACGAGAACCATTGCAAAGACATTTTTCAAAATACTTTCAAAAAAAACACTACAAGCAAATTCAAACAAAAGCAAGTGATCTAGCGAGCAACTAAGAGCCCATGGAAAACCATGGATGAAAAGGGTGCTAATACCTTCCCTTTTCATAATCTACCCCCCGAACCCAAGAAGCAATCTCGAAAGGTCTTTCCTGTGCTTTTTTACCTTTACTTTTGGATAAAAGAAAAGTCGGTGGCGACTCTTGCTAACCGCACAATTACAATCAAATGCAAATGACCCAAGTCAGTTCTTCCACCGTATCACAGAACTGGCGACTCTGCTGGGGATCCTCTAAAAGTGGGGTTACCTTAGGGTTAGATCATTTACTTGCTTTCATTTTTTGACTTGTATGCTTTACATTATGGTTCTTTATTTGGGTTTGAATCCTCTACCCGGATTTGGGATACCTTATAGGTAAGTAGCAATACATTGTGGAAACTGTGTGGGGTATATCGACATGGTCTAAGCAATAACTACTTTAGTGCGACATATTTGTGGGTACCGGTAGCCCTTGAGTTAATCAAGGAGAATACGGGGCTTCCGAGTGATGTCATGAAGCACTAATAAACTTTTGGAACCTTTACTTGACCAACTTGGTCATTAGGACATAGTGAGATGATTGGTTTTGGTGCAGTCCGAAGTTGGTAGATACTCGATACTACACTCATTGAGGTTTGGTTTTTTTGAGATGTTTCGGTCGTCATTAGAGAGGCTTATGCTGAGACAATGCTCAAGGAAACAAACCAATGATATTGAGCTCCTTAGAACCCAGTTACTATTATTAGGACAGGTTTAAGCCAACTAAACTTCAAGAGGGTACTTACCTATAAGACTCCATGCAAGCCTAAACCTAAGGATTTGTCTTCTTTGTGTGCATATAAACTTGCTTACTTTGCATATTTGTATATAACATCATAGCATCATTCCATAGCATTTTCAGTAACCGTTTCAAGGATCTCAAGGGCCTTTGATACAGGGTCACGTTGAACCAGATGTCTATCAGGGGGAAAGAGGATTTATTTTCCTTTAACCAAACGCCGTCAAGAATCAAGTAGAACAAACTTGAGTCAAAGGCTACAACCCACTCGACATGATGAGCTTAATTCTCGTGGAAGGACATCCACCGATACAAAGTTTTCCAATCAAAACTGTAAGTGACTACTAATCCCGCGAGATCCTTGAAAACATGCATCCACATATCATGCATCATATCATGACAGGTTTCTACCATACGGGCCTCCTTATTTTCCTACTTTTTATTTCAGTTAGATGGATATGGAACAAACGGTGAAAGACATACAGGCTCAAAGCGCCTAACTTCAAGAGATGTTCTTGAACCTATCCAAGGGATAAGAAGAGGTGGAGGCACTCCTCACCAGGGGCATGATCATGGGAAATTCTAGGGACGACATAAATGACTAGTTGGAGCGGCTACAAACTGAGATATTCATAATGAAAGTCCAGATGATAGGACAACTGGTGGGCCAGATGGCTCTCATCTAAAACTTGGCTCAGGGACAAGAAGAGCTAAGAGTCCTCATCAACAAGCTTCGTCAAGACGGATGTAACCAAATGGGGAAAACATCTAGAATTGGGGATCAAGTCATCATTCAGCCTCCCATGAGACAATAAGTCGGTTTAAGGGAGAGAAGACCTTCCCAAATTGCTTCCACGTCACGAGCCAACAACGAGTTCATCAACATCAACCGGAAAATCAGCAAAGGCAAAGCGAGCCCAAAAAACAGTTTACCAACATCAACATACCACTGTCTCAAGATTTACAACACATGCTGAGGATGAATCTGATTACACCAATAAGACCTCATCTAAATCCCAAAACTTTTTCTCCAAGCTACAATCCCGAAGCCAGGTGTGCTTATCATTCCAATAGTCCTGGGCATGATACAAACGATTGTTGGGTGCTGAAGTACAAGATTTAAAACCTGATCGACGAAGGATTGTTGGAGTTCACACAAGATGGCCAAACATAATTATTCTGCCTTCCCTCAAAGCCTCGCCACCTAAAATGACAAGTTCAGACAAAGAGGCTTCTGTTCATTTGAATTTTCAATTGTAATCTCTTTTGTTGTTTAAACAATTATCTATTAATGTCAAACTTTGTTTCATTAATGCATTGCATATGTTTGTCTTGAATTCATCCATTCGTTTTCACTATATTTAAACTACGCTTTCTACTTTCTTTATGACATTTAACTCTCTTGCTAAAAGTTACAAGCCTTTAGATGGAGGATGACGAAAACAATGCCATAATCTCATACAGTATGCTTTTGAACAGACTTTGCTGACGATGTACATGCGTTCTTTAAAATCCTAAACACTGGAGTTATAAGGAAGATAATCCCTAGTCAACCCCTTTGAGCCAAAGAAGTAGAATTTTTCTTTCTTACACAAATTGAAACCTTTAATCAAAACCTGGGGCAGGGTAGTCTCTCAGTTAATTCAAGTGCGCGTTCACTTTGTATACAACAAGTGATATCAAAAACATTCCTCTGGAATCAAAAGACAGTATTGGTTCCCTACCAACTATGCAGTCATTATCTCTCGAAAAGAAAAGCCCACTAAGTCAAAACCTACGAAGGAGACTTAAAGAAAACGGGGGCATCCCGCTGACTGTAATCTCAAAAACAAGAACAGTCAGGCAAAAATTAGGGATAACAAATCAAAAGAAAGAGGTCACTACAAATCCTCAACAACATGAAAAATGTTGCAAAAATGAATGCCTTCCGGCAAACTTAACCATCACTGAAGCACCATTCCAGACTCAATTGGAGTTCAAACACACAATTAACTGAGTTTAGGACTGAAGAACATCACGAAGAACGGGTGGGTATAAATACACTTTGAGCCTTTATCATTTGTTTCTTAAATCGTGAACCAAGCCAAGTTACAACCCTTCAAAAGTCCTAATTGAAGCATAGGTTAGTTCGAAAGCATATTGTTACAAAAGGTATCCTGACTCCTGTAGGGCTTTACTCTAAATCCTGAGTTGAATTTTTATTACAAAATTTCTTTACTTGCTAAAACGCATTTTCAAAAATTTCAAGACAAACATAAACTTTGAATTACTTGAATATCACTATTTGCATATGGCTATTTGTTTGACAGCGGAGAAATTCACACAACGAATGTCTAGTGAACGAAAGCTCTCTCAGTAAACAAAATCACTTCAAGTGGGATGACACTTCCAATGACAAATCTCCTATCAACAAGGGGGCATGACATGTCACTATCCAAGAACACCTGGGACAGTCCTGTCAAGATTCCAAGAAATCTCTCAAGAAGTACAAAATAACCAGGGGCAGGTCTCCATCTCCATCACTTGGGGCATTGAATGCAAATCCCGACAAAGGGTTACATACAGTCAAACATTTCCTGGCAGTGCCACAAACACTCGTTACTAGGGGAAGTGACAAATCTCCCCAAAATACTTCTCATAGGATGAATCCCAGCTAGAGTTTCAATCTCTGAAAACCTCTTCCCAGCTGAGTCGACCTCAAGAATCCTCGAGGGTTTCTGCTAGTGAAGTCGTCACCTCTCCAATAGACTGGCAGCAGGGTTTATTTCCCCAACAAATGGCAGGATTCCCTAGCTTGAGTTTTCCTCTCCGACTACTACAAATCAGAGGACCATAACTCCTCTTCCCCATTAGAATACTCTACAATCCCCAGTAAAACACTATGAAGCCTGGATTTCGACCAGATAACAGTATAAGGTGTTGCGAAGCTTGGATTTCGACCAGATAGTAGCTCCCTTCTCCAAAAACACTATGAAGTCTGGATTTCGACCAGATAACAGTATAAGGTGCTGTGAAGCCTGGATTTTGACCAGATAGTAGTTCCCTTCTCCAAAAACACTATGAAGCCTGAATTTCGACCAGATAACAATATAAGGTACTGCGAAGCCTGGATTTCGACCAGATAGTAGTTCCCTTCTCCAAAAACACTATGAAGCATGGATTTTGACCAGATAACAGTATAAGGTGTTGAGAAGCCTAGATTTCGACCAGATATTAGTTACCTTCTCCAAAAATACTATGAAGCCTGGATGTCGACCAGATAATAGTATAAGGTGTTGCGAAGCCTGGAATTCGACCAGATAATAGTTCACTTCCTCAAACGACAAAACATGAATCCCCGGTGGAAACATTCTAAGCAATGTTTGAAGACACACCTACTCTTCAACAGCAACCCAGGATTTAATAACTCCCCAACACTTGTCAAGGATTTATTTTCCAAAGACAAAATTGCATCTCAACAACATTCATAGCATATGCATGCAAAATACATATAACACAAATCTCATCATTACGCAATGCATACATCATGATATTGCATACAACTAACTCTTTACCTTTTCAGGAAAGATCAATCAACAGATAAAGGTCATCATCCTGCTGAGGTAGTAATCGTCCGAGATTCCTTCATCATCCTGCAGAGGTAGTAATCATCCGAGATTCCTTCATCATCCTGCTGAGGTAGTAATCGTCCAAGATTCCTTCATCATCCTGTTGAGGTAGTAATCATCCAAGATTCCTTCATCATCCTGTTGAGGTAGTAATCATCCAAGATTCCTTTATCATCTTGCTGAGGTAGTAATCGTCCAAGATTCCTTCATCATCTCTTTGGGGTAGCAATCATCTCAGATTCCTTCATTACAAAAGACAGCTTTCAGATATAGTTCAAATACGCACCAGATACGGGTGCCATCTTGATACTCATTCAAAGACAGCTTTCAGATACAGATCAGATACGCCCCAGATACGAATGACATCCTGATACTCATTCAGATTCAACTTTCATATACAGTTCAGATACGTACCAGATACAGATGCCATCTTGATACTCATTCAAAGACATCTTTCAGATACAGTTCAGATACGCACTAGATACGGATACCATCCTGATACTCATTCAAAGACAGCTTTCAGATACATTTCAGATACGCACCAGATATGGATGCCATCCTGATACTCATTCAAAGACAGCTTTCAGATACAGTTCAAATACGCTCCAGATAAGGATGCCATCCCGATACTCATTCAGATTCAACTTTTAGATACAGTTCAGATACGCACCAGATACGGATGCCATCCTGATACTCATTCAAAGACAGCTTTCAGATACAGTTTAGATACGCACCAGATACGGATTCCACCCTGATACTCATTCAAAGACAACTTTCAGATACGAGTCAGATACAATCCATTTATAGATATTATTCTGGTACTCAACCTAACACATCCACTATTTCAGAATAAATCAACCAGAGATTTATTTTTATACTTCTTCGAATTTTTGTCACCAATCACTTTTTAATGGCATCTTTAAGCCCATTTCCTACACAATCAATCACCACATCATCGAGTGCATATTTTTGGGCACTCTAGTGTCCAATCATCTTCCACCTTCAAGTCACGAATGGCGGTTCCTCCAATCTAACTCTTCAGGTTTAAGAAGATTGAACAGGGGCAGCTGTTGTACCCCAAAATTTTCCCTCTCATTTCTCAAGAAATTTCTCAAAAGATCACCCTGGACCCTCAGGTTTGTTCCCATCCAATTTCAAGCCTTGGATTACAAATTTTCCAAGAAAGTCATTCACAAGGATAAAATGGTCATTTGTATACTAAAAAGTCAAACTTTGACTTTTGGATCAAAATCAAGTTTCAAGAATCATATTTAATCAAGACATGTTGAAATATGAAGTTTGTCTCATCAAGAAATTCAAAAGTCAAAATTACTTTGGAAAAGTCAAATTTCTAAATACTTAGAATTTTTCTAAGTGTTTAAGAAATATGACAAGCTCAGAACTTCTGGCCAGATTTTCACCATGATGGAAGTTGATTCTGGAAGAACTTCTGACACAAGAGTTATGGACTCCAATAAGATCTGAAACATTGCAGAACAAAACTTCTCCTAGAAATGTTGGGATTTCAAGTTATGACTCCTCAAAGACACGTCCATGAAATTGAAGCACTCAGCAAATTCTGGACAGTTCCAAGACAGAGTTTGGTTACAACTTCTGGGCCAGTTTTCACAAAGATTTAGTCAGAGTTTACAAGGGTAATTCAAAGAAGTTTTACAAAGTGTGTTGCAAGCTTCCTAGAAAGTCTGAGAGCTCCTTCAGAACATGCTGGAGCAAGGAGATGCAAAGATCGGAAGTTGGATGTCTACTCTAAGTTACGCTGAAGCTGAACTTCTAATCCAGAATTAAGCAATGATCCAGAATATCACATTGCAGGATTTCTGGTTTGATAAATCTCATCATCATTTAATGCTCACAACCATTTTTGGATCTTTGTCCAAAGGATTTCCCCACGTGTGGCATAGAAGTACCATTACTGTCTTGGAAAAGCAAACTTTTGTACAAGAGTGTGTTGGGCCCATGCGTTGCTTTTGCTTTTGAGGTCACCTTTCCTTAATTCCTGCTTACAAATCCGGATTAGGCGCGGCTAAAGCTGCTAACCACCATACCTATTTGAATTTACTTCAAGAATAAGTCAGCGCCTAGCATATGAGGGTTGTACCCTTGACCTCTCCAAGCTACTAAACATTTGCCTATAAATTGAACTTCATTGGAAACTATAAAGGGGGTCAAAAATTGGAGAAAGAAAAAGTGTAACACCCCTTCTAATTACCACAAATAAAAGGCAAGAATTAAAATCAGAGAAAATAAATTTGCACGGAAGGGATGTCACAACACACATCGCATTCCAAAATTTTAAAGAAAAACGGACAGGGTACGTTTGTAAATTTAAGCATATCAACACAAAATAAACATACATAAACATTTAACTTCTTTCTCTCGTGCAAACGCAACGGAGTTTCAATATTTAACTTCATCTCCATTCATGGAGGAATCAAAACATAATTCAAGGCATCAAGCCATGATAATTCACATAAAGCATATGTTATCAAGTCTCACATACACAAAATAATATACACAAAGTAAGGATTATATACATCATAATCCGAATACAAAATAGACGAGTTCGACACGAAATATACCCCCCAGGTGTTACTACCAGAGCATCGACTCGACTCTAATCAAAATAAAACAGATTGCAATCCAATGCATCCGCTAACTAGCGCCTCGCGCTACCATCCTCGGTACCTGGACAATGCCATCAAAAGCATTTTCAAACAGAAGGGTAAGAATTCCAATAATCATATAACATGTAATTAAGGTAAAGCAATGGCAATAAATGAAGCAATACATCACGATCATATTCATTTTATCACATATAGTATCCGTACTCAAGGAAGTCATTTCCAACACATTAACCATATAAACCAATTATCTGAATACTCACATCATTGGCACATAACCATTATTCACACAACAACAATATTGGCATATAACCAAACACATCAACACACATACACAATATACACAATTATGCATGTGACTCACAACACGACTCAACACATGCGAATGCGGTACCGACTTGTGGACCCAAAGTTCCACCGCTTATTTTTCCACATAGGGTCAAAGCCACTACGTCTATTTCCACTATAGGATCAACGTCTATTTTTGTGAACCCATGTTTCACCGCCTATGTTCCCTTTCCGGGTCAAAGCCACTACGTCTATTTCCATTCAAGGATCAACGTCTATAAAATATGAACCCACTGTTTCACCGTCTCTATTTCAAGACCAACCATGCCATGCAATGTACAACCAACAACTCGTATGCAATTAAGACCACTTCCGACCTTAACATACACATACCACATATTTCAACACAATGAAATACCAACAATTGTACATGCATTGCAAATATAATTCACAAATCAAGTAATGTACAAGTTTAAACAATGTTACTTCCATGATTTATTCAAATCAAACACAATTTCATAAACCGGAAGCATTCAACTTAATTCGACTTCACCTGCAAAATTCACATTTTTCAACAAAGATGCCATCCAACAGATCCACCAAAATTACTATCATAAACCGCATAATAATTCGGACTATTCGGGCTAAATTCGATTAATTAATTATCGGTCAAAAATTCTATTATTTCTTCTTCATAAATCCTACAAAATTATTTGTTGAAGATATTAAATTATTACTATTAAATAATTTATATTTATAAATCGGAACGTAGTTACTTCTTAAATTCGCTACAGTATTGCAAAACAATTATTAAATATTACTTCTTATTTTTATGCTACAGTAAGCAAACAATTATTAAATGTTACTTCTTATTTTTATGCTACATTAAGCAAACAATTATTAAATGTTACTTCTTATTTGTATGTTACATTAAGCAAACAATTATTAAATGTTACTTCTTATTTTTATGTTACATTAAGCAAACAATTATTAAATGTTACTTCTTATTTTTATGTTACATTAAGCAATTGCCTTGAAGTGTTACGCTACAGTATGAAATTAACCCTCCTACACATTACTTTATCCTGCGCGCTACAGTGGCCAGTAGTATTACTTCCAAAACACCACTTCATTCTTGTACCGTTACCGCAAGCAAGTAATACCAAAGCCACTTTATTTGTGTTGATACAGTAACAGCCAATACTCCAATATACTACTTCCTTCTTGTATTACAGTAAGCAAGCATATTCCTCTTAGTAATAACTTCCTAATATCACTACATTATTACAAATTAATTCTCCTACATGCTACCTCTTAAAATCGCTACAGCTTGCAAATTAATTCTCCCAAACACCACTTCCTTATTATGCTACAGTAACAAGAATGGAATTTGAAAAGAAAAATATTAAAGCACTTATATATATACATAACTAATTAAATTGGGTCCTAAATCATCTCTCAATTTCATCAATCTACCAATTTTTTTTTCATCATAACATAGTAGTGAAACTAATACCCTAAACCCCTAATTTATTCCAAAATCAAAACTACAAAATCACACACTAAATAATTGGTGGAAGTCAAACCCTTAACTTGGTGTGGGTTTTCTTGAAACAAGATGATGATGATGTTGCAACTCCAAACCTAGCTTCCTTTCTTCTCTTCTCCTCTTTCTCTCTTCTTTTCTTTCTTCTTTCTATTTCTCTCCCTAACTTTCTAAAATTCTAATTTGGCCCAATCTATTTAATTCAAATTATATCATATAATTCTATTAAAATCATATTACATTCATTAATATTTATTCTATATAAACCTAATCATGCCAATTAATCAAACAAAGTCAAATATTACTACACACCAAATTAATATTATTCAAAATAATGTTTCGACATAATAAATATTTTTATTCCATATTACCCAATTAATATTTCAATCGATCACAATTGAATATATTTCTCAAAATAGATATAATTTAATAGTTTTGGAAAATAATTAATGAAATTACATTTAAATATAAACGGCGTGTTACAACTCTCCCCCACTTAAAAGATTTTCGGCCTCGAAAATTACCTCTAAACGAACAATTCGGGATAGGAATCCCGCATCCGACTTTCAAGCTCCCACGTCACATTACCATTCTCCGAACCACCCCATGCAACTTTAACCAAAGCAATCTCTCTTCCTCTTAGTTGTTTCACCTTTCTATCTTCAATCCTCACCGGTAAAACCTCAACCGTCAAATTGTCTCTTACTTCCAAATCATCCGCCTGAATAACATGAGACGGATCTGCAATATACTTTCGTAATTGCGAAACGTGAAACACATCATGCAAATTTGAAAGTGATGGCGGCAATGCAATCCGATAAGCCATACTTCCAATCCGCTCTGAAATCTGATAAGGACCAATAAACCGAGGTGTTAACTTCCGCGATTTAAGCGCCCTTCCAACACCCGTAGTTGGATTCACCTTCAAAAACACATGTTCATCCTTCTTGAACTCAAGAGGTTTCCTCCTCTTGTCATAGTAACTCTTTTGGCAATTCTGAGACACTTTCATCTTCTCTCTTATCAATTTGATCTTATCCGTAGCCTCTTGAACCAATTCCGGACCAACTATAGCACTTTCTCCCGTCTCGTACCAACACAAAGGTGTCCTACACCGTCTTCCATACAATGCCTCAAAAGGAGCCATGCCAATGCTAGAATGAAAACTATTATTATAAGTAAACTCAATCAAAGGCAAATCACTCTCCCATGAACCTCCTTGATCCAAAACACAAGCACGCAACAAATCCTCAAGTGACTGAATTGTTCTCTCCGTTTGACCATCCGTCTGAGGATGATAAGCAGAACTCAATCTCAGCTTAGTACCCAAGGCTCTTTGTAAACCTTCCCAAAATCTTGAAGTGAAACGCGGATCTCTATCTGAAACAATACATGTAGGAATACCATGTAAACAAACAATCCGTTCCACATACAACTTAGCAAGCTTCTCCATAGTGTAATCCATCCTAATCGGAATAAAGTGTGCAGATTTAGTCAATCTATCCACTATGACCCAAATAGCCTCATGGTTACTCGGAGTCCTCGGCAAACCAGAAACAAAATCCATCGAGATACTATCCCACTTCCACTCGGGAATAGACAACGGTTGCAACAAACCCGAAGGCTTCTGATGTTCAATCTTAGACTTTTGGCAAACCAAACAAGCATACACAAACTCAGCAATTTCTTTCTTCATACAAGGCCACCAAAACAGCTTCTTTAAATCTTGATACATCTTCTTAGCACCAGGGTGAATACTTAACCCATTTCTATGACCTTCCTCAAGAATCCTCTTTTTCACATCCCCCACATCGGGAACGCAAACTCTATCATGACATCTCAAAATTCCATTCTCATCAATTCTGAACTCTCCACCTTGACCTTGATTCACCAAAGTAAACTTGTCAACCAAAACCAAATCTGACTTTTGCCCATCTCTAATCTCTTCCAAGACACCACTAGTAAGCTTCATCATACCAAGCTTCACGCCAAAATAAGTCTCTTCACACACCAAACTCAAATCTCGAAATTGCTCCAACAATTCCCATTCTTTAACCATCAACATAGACATGTGTAAAGACCTTATGCTCAAAGCATCTGCAACCACATTTGCCTTACCAGGATGGTAATTCAAACTGAAGTCATAATCTTTAAGAAACTCCAGCCACCTTCTTTGCCTCATATTCAACTCTTTTTGATCAAACAGATATTTCAAACTCTTATGATCGCTAAAGACGTCGAATCTCGACCCAAACAAATAATGCCTCCAAATCTTTAACACAAAAACCACCGCTGCTAACTCCAAGTCATGAGTTGGATAATTCCTCTCATGCACCTTGAGTTGCCTCGAAGCATACGCCACAACCTGCCCATCTTACATTAACACACCTCCTAAACCCATCAAAGAAGCGTCGCAATAGACCGTAAACGGTTCAGATGGTTTAGGCAAAATCAAAACTGGCGCAGTTGTCAACCTTCTCTTCAACTCTTGGAAACTATCTTCACACTGCGGAGTCCACACGAACGCTTGACTCTTCCTAGTCAATTGTGTCAACGGTAAAGCTAGCTTGGAAAATCCCTCAATGAACTTACGGTAATAACCCGCTAAACCAAGAAAGCTTCGAATCTCAAAAACTGACTTTGGAGATTCCCATTCCGACACGGCTTCTATCTTCGAAGGATCCACAGCAATACCTCCACGAGATATCACGTGACCAAGGAAACTCACTTGTTCTAACCAGAATTCGCACTTCGAAAGTTTAGCAAACAAATGATTTTCCTTCAGAATTGACAAAACAATTCTCAAGTGTTCGGCATGCTCTGCTTCACTCTTGGAATAAATCAAAATGTCATCGATGAACACCACCACAAACTTATCCAGAAACTCATGAAAGATTCTGTTCATATACTCCATGAACACACCAGGTGCATTCGTAACACCAAAAGGCATCACCGAATACTCATAGTGTCCATAACGAGTTCTGAACGCAGTTTTCTGAATATCACCCGCTTTCACGCGAATCTGATGATAGCCTGACCTCAAGTCAATCTTGCTAAACACACACGCACCCACCAGCTGATCCATTAAATCATCAATCCTTGGCAAAGGATACTTGTTCTTAATGGTCACTTTGTTTAGCTGCCTATAATCCACACAAAGTCTCATTGTTCCTTCTTTCTTCTTCACAAGTAAAACTGGAGCACCCCACGGACTCACACTAGGACGAATAAACCTTTTGTCAAGCAACTCTTCCAGCTGACTCTTCAGTTCCACTAGTTCCGACGGTGACATCCTATAAGGAGCCATCGAAACAGGACTAGTACCAGGAATTAAGTCGATGGAAAACTCTACCTCGCGCTCAGGAGGTAAATCCGTAATCTCTTCAGGAAACACTTCGGGAAATTCGCATACCACAAGATAATCCTTTCTTACTCTACCATCTTCCATAACCATACTCGCCATAAGCATAAACAACCCATCTCCATTCTTCACACTCTTCTCAACTTGCTGTGTAGACAAGAAAACCACACCATCTTTCTCGGACTCGAGAAAAAGAACAGCCTTAGCAAAACAGTTGATATAGACATGGTTGGCTTTCAACCAGTCCATACCCAGAATCACATCTATCTGATGCAAAGGAAGACACACGAGATCAACTTCGAAATCTCTTCCGCACATGCGCAAAGGACACTTCAAGCAAACAACTGAAGTAGAAACTGAACCCATCGCAGGTGTATCTACCTCCATACTTCGATCCAAATTAGACAAGACAAGGCCCAATCTCTTGGCACAATCTAAAGCAACAAACGAATGCGTCGCACCCGTATCAATAATAGCAACCAAAGACACATTAGAGATAAAGCATGTACCTCTGATTAGACGTTCCTCAGCAGAAGTCTCTGCTCCAGCTAAAGCGAATACTTTTCCAACTTCTTTCTTTGGCTTTGGACATTTGGTACTTATGTGGCCTCGCTCACCACAATTAAAGCAAGTTACACTCACACCAACTCTACAATCCACCGCTTTGTGACCCACCCTGTCACACTTGAAACACTTAACTATCCCCTGGCGACATTCCATAGCACGATGTCCCTCTTTACCACATTTAAAACATTTGATTGGAGTAGTCACTCCCCCACTCAGACTCTTTCCACTACTTATTGGTCTCTTTCCTCTTCCATCATAAGGCTTAGGACGCATCTGTCCCTTACCTCTTTTCTCACTCAAGCTCTTGTAATAAGCAGTGCTATCCCGACTGTCTTTGTCGTAGATACGACTCTTATTAACCAACTCAGAGAATCTTGTAATCTGCTGATACCCAATCGCCTTCTTTATGTCCGGCCTCAAACCATTAACAAACTTAAGGCACTTCAACCTCTCAGCATTAACAGTGTTGTAGTGAGGACAGTATTTGATCAAATCTTGAAATTTAGCCGCATAGTCAGCTACCGAACCACTACCTTGTTTCAATTCCAGGAATTCAACTTCCTTTTTACCACGAACATCCTCCGGAAAATAATTCTCCAAGAATGCATCTCGGAAAATTTCCCAAGTCACCACAACCTGCTCCTCCTCATACCTCTGACTAGCGTTGATCCACCAGTCTTCGGCCTCTTTAATCAGCATGTGTGTTCCGAATTGCACTTTCTGAGCGTCGGTGCAATTCATCACACGAAAGATTTTCTCAATTGCTTTTAACCATTCTTGAGCTTCCACCGGAGCATGCTCTCCCTTGAAAGTAGGCGGGTTGTTCTTTTGGAACTTCCCAAGAGCACGGAAAGCATCTTCAGTACCATCATGTGACGCTTGAGTCGTTTGCGGCATCTGATTTATTGACCTCGCAAGCAACCTCAAAGCCTCAGCTAAAGCATCATCATTCCTTCTACCAGCCATCTTCTGAACAACACAAAGTATTGATTGCGTTAGCCACACAATCAAATACAAGGGATTAACAAAAATAAGACCTGACAACTGACCGACTATGCTCTGATACCACTATTGTAACACCCCTTCTAATTACCCCAAATAAAAGGCAAGAATTAAAATCAGAGAAAATAAATTTGCACGGAAGGGATGTCACAACACACATCGCATTCCAAAATTTTAAAGAAAAACGGACAGGGTACGTTTGTAAATTTAAGCATATCAACACAAAACAAACATACATAAACATTTAACTTCTTTCTCTCGTGCAAACGCAACGGAGTTTCAATATTTAACTTCATCTCCATTCATGGAGGAATCAAAACATAATTCAAGGCATCAAGCCATGATAATTCACATAAAGCATATGTTATCAAGTCTCACATACACAAAATAATATACACAAAGTAAGGATTATATACATCATAATCCGAATACAAAATAGACGAGTTCGACACGAAATATACCCCCCAGGTGTTACTACCAGAGCATCGACTCGACTCTAATCAAAATAAAACAGATTGCAATCCAATGCATCCGCTAACTAGCGCCTCGCGCTACCATCCTCGGTACCTGGACAATGCCATCAAAAGCATTTTCAAACAGAAGGGTAAGAATTCCAATAATCATATAACATGTAATTAAGGTAAAGCAATGGCAATAAATGAAGCAATACATCACGATCATATTCATTTTATCACATATAGTATCCGTACTCAAGGAAGTCATTTCCAACACATTAACCATATAAACCAATTATCCGAATACTCACATCATTGGCACATAACCATTATTCACACAACAATAATATTGGCATATAACCAAACACATCAACACACATACACAATATACACAATTATGCATGTGACTCACAACACGACTCAACACATGCGAATGCGGTACCGACTTGTGGACCCAAAGTTCCACCGCTTATTTTTCCACATAGGGTCAAAGCCACTACGTCTATTTCCACTATAGGATCAACGTCTATTTTTGTGAACCCATGTTTCACCGCCTATGTTCCCTTTCCGGGTCAAAGCCACTACGTCTATTTCCATTCAAGGATCAACGTCTATAAAATATGAACCCACTGTTTCACCGTCTCTATTTCAAGACCAACCATGCCATGCAATGTACAACCAACAACTCGTATGCAATTAAGACCACTTCCGACCTTAACATACACATACCACATATTTCAATACAATGAAATACCAACAATTGTACATGCATTGCAAATATAATTCACAAATCAAGTAATGTACAAGTTTAAACAATGTTACTTCCATGATTTATTCAAATCAAACACAATTTCATAAACCGGAAGCATTCAACTTAATTCGACTTCACCTGCAAAATTCACATTTTTCAACAAAGATGCCATCCAACAGATCCACCAAAATTACTATCATAAACCGCATAATAATTCGGACTATTCGGGCTAAATTTGATTAATTAATTATCGGTCAAAAATTCTATTATTTCTTCTTCATAAATCCTACAAAATTATTTGTTGAAGATATTAAATTATTACTATTAAATAATTTATATTTATAAATCGGAACGTAGTTACTTCTTAAATTCGCTACAGTATTGCAAAACAATTATTAAATATTACTTCTTATTTTTATGCTACAGTAAGCAAACAATTATTAAATGTTACTTCTTATTTTTATGCTACATTAAGCAAACAATTATTAAATGTTACTTCTTATTTTTATGTTACATTAAGCAAACAGTTATTAAATGTTACTTCTTATTTTTATGTTACATTAAGCAAACAATTATTAAATGTTACTTCTTATTTTTATGTTACATTAAGCAAACAATTATTAAATGTTACTTCTTATTTTTATGTTACATTAAGCAATTGCCTTGAAGTGTTACGCTACAGTATGAAATTAACCCTCCTACACATTACTTTATCCTGCGCGCTACAGTGGCCAGTAGTATTACTTCCAAAACACCACTTCATTCTTGTACCGTTACCGCAAGCAAGTAATACCAAAGCCACTTTATTTGTGTTAATACAGTAACAGCCAATACTCCAATATACTACTTCCTTCTTGTATTACAGTAAGCAAGCATATTCCTCTTAGTAATAACTTCCTAATATCACTACATTATTACAAATTAATTCTCCTACATGCTACCTCTTAAAATCGCTACAGCTTGCAAATTAATTCTCCCAAACACCACTTCCTTATTATGCTACAGTAACAAGAATGGAATTTGAAAAGAAAAATATTAAAGCACTTATATATATACATAACTAATTAAATTGGGTCCTAAATCATCTCTCAATTTCATCAATCTACCAATTTTTTTTTCATCATAACATAGTAGTGAAACTAATACCCTAAACCCCTAATTTATTCCAAAATCAAAACTACAAAATCACACACTAAATAATTGGTGGAAGTCAAACCCTTACCTTGGTGTGGGTTTTCTTGAAACAAGATGATGATGATGTTGCAACTCCAAACCTAGCTTCCTTTCTTCTCTTCTCCTCTTTCTCTCTTCTTTTCTTTCTTCTTTCTATTTCTCTCCCTACCAACTATCCTACTTTCTATCTTATAAAACAAATTTTACTACTACTTACTTTCCTCCCCCGAACTTTCTAAAATTCTAATTTGGCCCAATCTATTTAATTCAAATTATATCATATAATTCTATTAAAATCATATTACATTAATTTATATTTATTCTATATAAACCTAATCATGCTAATTAATCAAATAAAGTCAAATATTACTACACACCAAATTAATATTATTCAAAATAATGTTTCGACATAATAAATATTTTTATTTCATATTACCCAATTAATATTTCAATCGATCACAATTAAATATATTTCTCAAAATAGATATAATTTAATAGTTTTGGAAAATAATTAATGAAATTACATTTAAATATAAACGGCGTGTTACAAAAAGCCTTGAACCCCTGC
The DNA here is from genome assembly GCA_948472305.1 of Vicia faba. NCBI lineage: Eukaryota > Viridiplantae > Streptophyta > Magnoliopsida > Fabales > Fabaceae > Vicia > Vicia faba. The sequence continues at coordinate 545,218,536 of OX451735.1, forward strand.
TAAAATTCCAAGAGTCCAAAACTGCAAACACAAAATACAAAACCTGTTAGATTTTGATTCTTGCATTCAAACTCCATTTTTCCTCAAGTGTTTCTTGACCAAAACCATCCATACAGTTTCTGATATACATTTAGAAACCATCCTAACTTCCGTTTTCAGACTGTGACATACCCTCCATCAATATCCACTTCAAAGAAGTCAGAACTTTGCTCTTTGGCTGTTCCAGAATTTTCCAATCATTCATAGCCTAAGTTGAAAGTTTCCAGCCTACTGGGAACGTGAGGAAGTTGGTCAGAACCTCACAAGCGATCAGAACCATACTCCAGCTCAACGAACATTTTCCAGCTGCAAGGTAAGCTTCTACTGACTCTCGTCATATTACTTAAACATTGTTAGATTTGCACGTTCAAAAACATAATGTAGACATCCTGACTCTGATTCAGTATATATTCATATATTCCATGTATGTTTGCCTAAGTAGGGAGAATTTTAGTCCAGAACTTCTTGGAGAAATTAGGACTTAGAATTAGGATTAGCAAATTCATACTTGCTTCTGATTTATAGTTATGATATCTCTTGTTTCTGAAACATTATGAAATCTGCCATAACTGTCATATGCACATCTTCTGTTTTATTGAGAAATGACTAAGTTGCAGATGTTTTGACTAGCATGGAGAGGGAGACGAAGTTCTTCCAGTGGCATCAGAACTTATAAAATATTCTTTGTTCCCAGCGGACTCAGAACTTCTGACTTTACCTATTTCTACTAATATGATTTCTGATTTTTGCAGCACGCCAGAGTCAGAACTTCTGATCTCTTTTAGTTCAGCAATACGTTGATTCTATTTTCTTTTTTCCTTACTATTTTTGCTATCACTTCTATTTTCACTAATCAAAAACACCAAAAACATTTTACATTTTACATGATTTATTTTATTTCTTAAAACAAAAAGATCAAAAATATTTTCTTAAACAAAACTTATTTCTTTTCTTAAACAAAAAAAGTTTATTTCACATTTTCTTGTACATTCTTATCCATTAAATATGGTTGTAATAGTAACTTAGGATTTAATTTTATTTGCAATCCCCATTTGTAAATCTGTACACCCCATCCCTCTAATGATTGTAATAGCGTAGGATATTTACTTTCCGAACTTTTTATTGCTTTCATATATTGCTAGTAATTAGGGTGTGTATGACAGGATATGAAATCAACAAATAGAGAACCCTAATCAGGACAAAAATTCATGCAATAAAACATACTTTGCACATATTCACACCTTAGGGTAATCTCACTTGTTGCCTATCGGAAAAATAGTCATGTCCCTCGAACATGGGCATTTTAGCAAAGACCCTCGATAAAAGATTGTAGTTCCTCTATGACCCTCGATGTTGCCTTCGGTAAACGATCTAGTCCCTAAATGACATTGCTAAAACATCCATAGGTTGCCTTCTATGACTATAAGATGACCCACGCCCGTCCCTTCACATCCAACGATGGGGATTCTTACCAAAATAATGGTAAGATAGCAACATCTAAAGGAGGAAGAAAATAACACTTAAGACCTTTTGAGTAGGTAGATTCGCTCCTAGTTGCTCGCTTGCTCACAACAAAAACATTCTATACACCAACACTCTCACTTTGAAACATTTTCAAAAGATAACACTTTGTATGCGTTCTTATAGAGACGAGAATTATTACAAAGACACCTTTTCAAAATCACTTTCAAAAACACATCTCACAAACACTTTTTTGAAAAATTTTCGAAACAAACACTTTGTATGCATTCTTATAGAAACGAGAATCATTACAAAGTTACATTTTCAAAATACTTTCAAAACCCACACCACAAGCACATTCAAACAAAAGAAAGTGATCTAGCAAGTAACTAAGAGCCCATGGAAAACCATGGATGAAAAGGGTGTTAATACCTTCCCTTTTCATAATCTACCCCCCAAACTCAAAAAATAATCTCAAAGGTCTTTTCTGTGCTTTTTCACCTTTCCTTTTGGATAAAAGAAAAGCCGGTGATGACTCTTGCTAACCACAACATTTGCGATCAAATGCAAAACCTTCAAGTCAGTTCTCCCACCGTATCACAGAACTGGCGACTCTGCTAGGGATCCTCTAAAATTGGGTTACCTTAGGGTTAGATCATTTACTTGCTTTCATTGTTTGACTTGTATGCTTTACATTATGGTTCTTTGTTTGGGTTTGAATCCTCTACCCGGATTTGGGATACCTTATAGGTAAGTAGCAATACGTTGTGGAAAATGTGCGGGGTATACCGACATGGTCTAAGACAACCCTTTTTTTTAATGTAAAAGCGCTTTCTTATGACCACTTTAGACAATGCTTTTAGAATAGACAGCGCTTTTTATATACCCCTTTAGCAGCGCTTTTGCTTTAGACAACGCTTTGTTATTTTTTAAGTTAGGCTTTAGACATCGCTTTCCTTTAAAAGTGTTGTCTATTCCCCCACTTTAGACAGCGCTTTCCCACTTTAGGCAGCGCTTATTTTTGAGTTTTTACAGCACTTTTCTCTTAAAGCGCTGTCTATTGGTCACGATTGTTTTTTAATAAAATACCTATTTTGACTTACAAAAGTGTTGTCCAATATATATAATGCATTTTAATCAGAATTTTAACCATATTTGAACCAGGTTTTCACCATATTATGCACCATATTTGGTAGCTTCATTTTAGTAAAATATGCATATATAAAAATTACACATATATATAAATTGATGATATATACAACAACAACTATAACATTTATGATACAAGTTAAAATTCTACAAGTTAAAAATCCTAAAATTCAAAATTGATGTTACATCTGTACATCTTACTATCTTCGAGAATTTTCATGAAACAACAACAACATGAATATCTTAACTCTACCTTCTACACATGCACCTATAAACCTGGAAAAAAAACCAAATGATCGAAATTCATAATATGATAATATTAACGTTGCACTTTACTCAAATTTAATTTATACTCAAAACTCGAAAGTTCTCATCAAAGGAAACAAGGCAATATACCTTAGCTTATAAAATTCTCAACCCGATAATGAATTGACACCATTCCTCCATAAGTTCATCCAATTGATCTTTTGAGTAATGTGCACAATTGAATTCCTCAAAGTACTACATATATAATAATATAATATAGTATGTGATTTAGTTAAAACAATATGTCATTTTATGAGAAACACAAAATATGAAAATAGTATGTAATTCCTAAGTTAGAAATCCATACCGTGGATGGAATCTCTAATCGATCCAAAAGAATAGTTTCTTTCATAAACCTCAACATAAAATAGCCGCAATCTATACCGTTACGCTAGCGAGGACACTACACATGGAACGAAAATATTAATATATATCAGGATATGCCCTTTAAATTGTTTTATCAAGTATCATCACTAATGTAATCAAAACTGAATATCTCTTTGTGAAAATATACCTTCACTCTGATCCATATAACGTTGTTGGCTCTACTTTTTGGCACTTGAATATATCTTTGGGAGAGAAAAGCTAGTAGAACGCTATAATAAAATATAAACGACTGTTTAGAACAATCTCACATAGAAACATAAACATATACACAAATCCAGATATGTTGACCATAAACATAAACATAAACATAAACTTGAATATCTCTTTGGGAGCGAAAAAACTTACGTGACAATCATCTGCTTCAAATCTGAATATGTTGACCAATCATTGTATAAATAATCCAGATAATACACAGTTTCTCTCATAGGATTAATCACAACCAATAACCAGTGTCCACTGTAAGATTAAACAAATATTAAACAATAGCCAAAACGGAAAATTATAATAGATCAAGTTAGGATGAAAATCTAACTCGTTGCCAGTATTATATAAAAAAGAACAACTTCTCAGTATCTTTGTTGGCCACGAATAAACCGAGTACATATGCTATGACATCATCTGGTCTTGTTATAATTAACCCTGAATTGACAGTGTTGGGAGCTAAGAAGCCAAATCTTGCTTCTAATCCACGCGGGCGCACAATGTTGTCATACATAAACCTTAAATTAAAACATCATTAACATTATACTATATTCATTGAAATGAGAAAATAAATTGTTCATTTAATTAAACAAAGTTGGTCGGAGTATACCTGATGTATGTACCGATAACACCGAGGCCTAATTCCAAATGTCTAAAAACTTGCTCCATATCCTCTCTACTAATTGCTTCCAGGTATTCAAAACCAAAGATGTCTGCACTCATAGGTATAAGGCGGGTACCACCATCCGGAATATCTGTAATTCCTAAATATGTCTGAAGGCACGACCTGAACTGAGCAATAGTTTTTTTGCTAGCCACGGTCTTCTTAGCAACATTCTTTTTTTGTATGGAAATATTGCTAATTTCAGGCGCCTTACCCCTACTGACTTGTGCAATCTCTTTAGCATGAATCTAGTTATCATATAATTAGTTATGGGAAGTATAAAATCACAAATTAGCATTTCTCATAGCATAAATGTCATATAATTGTGTTGTACCTCAATTGATGCAATTGACTCGGTCTCCCGCCTAATCCCCTTATCTTTTGGAATGGATTTTGTTGGAGTCTAACATTACCATGTAAACAAAATGTAAGTAAAATTGCCTTTAAAAATTTGAATAGTAAACGATTTTAAGCATACCTCATTATCTATGCAAATGAGGCTTGACGGCCATACAACAAACGATCATATTGCATCTGCCACCAATGTTGCATCCACCACATCGTCGGGTAGTGGTAACAACGCACCCCCCTCTAAAACAACATCAACCGATACTTTCAAAAATCCATCTGGGAGAGTTTTATGGTGAAGCATTTCTCCTGAATTATTATACACTTTTCCCTTTCCAACCATCCGATAAGTCGGTGCCGACAAATAGAGTTGACACCGGGAAATGCCCTATAACCATTAATAAATATGGTTATATAATTAATAAATATGATTATATAATTAATAAATATGGTTATATAATTTATAAATATGGTATATAATTACCTCGGGAATATTATGTCCAGAGTTACCATTGATACTACCTTTGTCACTAGTATCTTTAAAACATGTAGCTTGATCTATTTCCTTTTCCTTTCTCAGCTCATAAACTTCTTGTTGTAACTTTTCCAACTTTTCCTGAAGTTCTTTATTGCTAGGAGTTTTTGTCTTTGATTTTTTCTTCAAGGATGTTGGAGTGATCCCAAATCCCTTACCCCTCACCCGACCAGAATACTCACGAATATCTAATGATCGTGAGAGTATTCTCCTGCAATCATTATCTTCATCTAGAGGTATAGACTGGGAAAGAGTCTCCTGATATTCATATAAATATTTTAATTAAAGAATGATATTTAATAGAAGAATGATGTAATTAAATAAATAAAAGTATGATGTAATTAAATAAATAATGTTATACTTACACATCTCTCGAAAATTTGTTGAACTTTTTCTTTAACAGCTCCATCCTTACACACACGGGCTTCCTTCCATAAAACGTGTTCCAGAAGAGATGTTTCAGAACTATTCTCCTTTGTTAGCTACACATTAATCCAAATAACATGATCAAATATAAGCGTGCATATATTATAGATACTTTGAAATTTATAGATACTTACAATAGATTGTTGTAAGCGTGCATATCCCATACGCCCTTTTCTGTATGGATATGCTAGACTTGATGCTCGTTGTCGATTTACGACACTTAAACTCTCAAATTTCTGGGTATTTCTTTTGGATTTAAAAGTTTCCCATTCTTCAGTTGTAATCAAATCTGCATATATCTTTGGAAGCTCTACATCAACAAAAAATTTATCTGCATCCCTAAGAAACTTGTTTGACAAGAAAGCTATAAACCCTCTATCTAGTTTCCCAGCCAATTTGAGAATATAATCTCTCCTGGTATCCTCAATGTTGAATGACCTCTACGAAAATCATACACAAAGTGTGTTAGTATAAGTAATTTAAAGACATAATCGTCATTAAAAACAAATAACATCACATATGGTACCTATATCTCACTCCATATTTTATCTTTAGCATCGTCCAACACTCTTGCTCTCCAATATTCACATGTAATTGGAATTTCTCTCCTTACCACTGAACCGAGATAACTCATCAACATTGAATCGTTAGGCTCAATTAGTTGGCCTTTTTGACTCCAATGCACATCATACTTTATGCCTTGGTCTCTATCTCGAATTATTCTCTTCATTATTGTTATTCCTCGTCTATATTCCATTTCTGTTTTACTAACATCCTTATCTCCATCATGCCCATAATCATCACGTGGGTGATTCTCGTTAGTAGCCAACTAACCTGTAATAAACATAAACATAAACCCAATATAAAATTCCATAGTCATTTAAATATATATAAAATGACAATGTCAAAAATTAACATAAACATAAACTTAAATGTAAACACAAACATAAACATTTTAATATGCTACCTCTTTCACTAACATCTCTTTCTTTTCTTGGTTGGAACATGAATTACTTGTTTATCCAAATTCCCTCATTATGATCATTTCTGATATATGATTCATCCGCTATAATATTCTCATCTTGATCATTTATAATATACGACTCATTTCGTCTAATACATGACTCATTCTCATCATCAATATCACCTTGGTCTACATTGTTATCATCAACCACTTTGTTAGATAAAAGCACTATAGACCATTTTGTACTCACCGGGTCAGTGACATAGAACACTTGTTTAGCTTGAGAGGCTAGAATAAAAGGCTTATCTTTGTACCCCTCCCTATTAAGATCCACTTGCAAAAATCCTGACTTATCCATTCGTATGCCACTACTAGTTACCCACTTGCAACCAAAGATAGGAATCTGAAACTTCTCGTAATCAAACACCCAAATATGCTCGATAACCCCAAAATATGACAGATTTGCATATTTGGGGTTTAGGTCCTTCATACTTGAAATGTGCATTGCTTCAGCAAGCACGGTGACACCACTATTTTGCATAGTACTTTTATCATCTTGTTCTTTGGTATAAAATTTGTATCCATTAATTGCGTATGCGCTATAAGAAAAAACATGTAAACTTGGACCATATGCCAAACATCTCAACCTTTCTATTATTGAAGCAGGGTATGAATGAAGCTTTGAAAAAATATGATCCTTAAACCATGGTATAAAACTTTAATTGTGCTCCCGTACTATCCAATTTTCATTTCTATTTTGATTTAACCCTCAGAGTACATCCTTGTGCATTTCAACATATGGCTCAACCTCACTGTCATTATGCAAAACATACAGATGCACTTGATTCCGTTCATCTTTTGATACTGTCACAATTTTATTTATAATTAATATTTTACCTTCCTTTTTTTCAAAAATATGACTTTTGGGGAGTCCAATGGATTGAACTTTGGACAAATATTCAGTACAAAACTCAACCGCTTCTTCAACAATGTATCGCTCAACAATACAACCCTCTGGGCGACTTTGGTTTTTCACGTACCCTTTTAATACTTTCATATAACGTTCTGCATGGTACATCCATCTCATATAAGCTGGTTTGCACAACTGTTTCTCTTTCACAAGATGAATAACTAGATGTACTATTATGTTAAAAAATGAGGGAGGAAAATACATTTCAAGCTCACACAAAGTAATAACAATTCCTTTTTGCAATGTTGGTAAGATCTCAGGATCAATCACCTTACTAAAAATTGACCTAAAGAAAAAACACAACTTATTTATTGCGCTTCTTACTTTATCTGGAAAAATAGAACGTATACCTATTGGTAGAAAATGCTCCATTATAACATGAAAATCATGTGTCTTTAAACTCTTTAACTTGAGGTCTTTCATAGACACAAGTCTTCTAATATCTGAAGAGTATCCTTCTAGAACTTTAACTTCACTTAGAAACTTACACAATATCTTTTTCTCCTTTCTAGATAGAGTAAAAGCAGTAGGTGGTAGATATGTTCGGCTTCCTTTCTTCATGGGTCCTAGTTCAGTTCGTATTCCCATCTTTAACATGTCCTCCCTTGCTTTAAGGTCATCCTTAGACTTTCCTTTAATATTGAGTAACGTACCAATAAGACTTTCAAATACATTTTTTTTCAATATGCATAACATTGAGAAAATGTCTCACATACAGAGACTTCCAATATGGAAATTCAAAAAAATCGATCTCTTCTTCCACCCACCTTTGACAACCGTATACGCAAAAGGCTTGCCAAACTGAGTACGCACATCTTTCACCTTTTCAAAAATTTGGTCACCTGACAATGCAGGTGGAGCTTTACGTTGTTCGGTGTCTCCATTGAATGCTTTTCTCCATGCACGGTAGTGATGTTTAGAATGTAAGAATTTACGATGACCGAGAAAAACATTCTTTTGACAAAGTTCCAAACGCGTCGTATCAGTTCCATCTTCACAAACAGGACACACACGTTGATATTTAATGCTATACCCAGATAGATTCCCTTATGCTGGAAAACCATTAATTGTGCCAAACAACATCGCCCTCAAATTGAAACTTTGTTTCCTATATCCATCACAAACCTCCACCCCGTTCTCCCACAAAATCTTTAAATCTTCGATCAAAGGTGTCAAGTATACGTCAATGTCATTCCCTGGTTGTTTAGGCCCATAAATTAACATAGATAACATCATGTACTTACACTTCATACATAGCCATGGAGGTAGGTTATAAATCATAAGAATCACAGGCCATGTGGTATGTGAGATACTTTGAAGACCATGCAGGTTCATTCCATCAGTAGATAAAGCCAAGCGAAGGTTTCTTGCTTCTTCTCCAAAATCAGGATAATCATTATCAATTTTCGACCACTGTGGTGAATCTGCCAGATGTCGATACTTTCCATCAATAATTCTTTCATCTGCATGCCAAGTCAGGTGTCTTGCATCAGTTTCACTATGAAACATGCGCCTAAATCTCGGAATTATAGGAAAATACCATAAGACTTTTGCTGGAGACAATTTTTTTCTTATAACGAAATAAACCGCATTTAGGGCACTCATTTAACGATGCATATTCGTTTCGAAACAAAACGCAATCGTTTGGACAAACATGCATCTTATCATAGTTCATGCCAATAGAGCACAACATTTTTTTGGCCTCGTAGGTTCGATTAGGAAGAACATTATCCTCCGGAAGCATATCTCTCATAAGGGCTAATAACTCTGAAACTTTTATCTGACCATCCATTTCCCGCCTTTAAGTTGTACAAATTTAATACCGCAGACAGTCTTGTGAATTTAGTGAAACCTTTATACAATGGTTTCTCTGCATTGCTTACCAATCTCTCAAACATTTTAGGACAATCCTGAAGATCTTCTTCAAGTGCATCTGCAATCTCTTCGACTCGATCAAAATCGTATGTATTTGTGTCCTTGTCGTCTGAAGCATAGGCCGTACTACTTTTATCCCCTGGTTCAACGTTGTCGTTACTTTTTTCACCATGAAATATCCAACACGTATAACTTCTATCAATTCTACGCATTAGTAAATGCGATTGCAATCCATCTGCGTCAACCTGACCCATATAACAACAACCCAAGCAACGACACTTTATTCGACCAGGGTCTTTGACGTGTTCAACAGCAAACTTAACGGATTCCAATACCTCATTCTCGTACTCTTGTGACAACCGTTCGACAAACATCCATTTTTGATCCATTTTTTCTACTAATTCGAGTAACAAAAACATTATAAACAAATTATTCCCTTTTTGTTTGAATTAAACGAATTATTTCTAGAAATTTATTTCTAGAGTTAATAACATGGACTAAAAATGAATATATCTATATAAAAATAATTGTGTTTTTTAATTGATCGATTCAGATAGAATTTGAACTTGACTTACCAAAGAAAGAAAATGGGCTATTGGTGTCGACGGCGGATGATGCGGCTTTGATGTTCTGCGAATCGGTGATGGTCTTCGACTAACTACACCAATACAAAGGGATCATCAAAAACAAGTTGTATATATAGGGCTATAATAGCTTAAATCCACAAACCTTAACAATTTGTTCTTAGACAAGTTTTTTTTGAAAAATTGTATGAGAAAAAAATCACTTATGAATCTTTTCTATCATATTATATTTCTTTCCAACGGAAATACGGTATTTAGGAGTAATAATGCTTAAACAATTCTGAAATTTATATCAGTAAAATAGTATTAAAAGTAAAGAAACCAAGCAACCAACAAGTAAAAAAATACTAGTTCATGGAGAATATAAACATGATAAACAATTCATAAACCAATTAAAATAACAAAAAAACCCATCATCATCTTTTTTATTCAAAAACAAAGAACCAAAAGAAAATGCAATAATGCTAAATGCTAAATGCTAAAAGTGTTGTTGTTATATATCAAGCCCTACCAAGAACCGAAAAATCAAAATGCATACCTATAACTCAGTTATGCATATCTATAACTCAGTTTGGACATCAATAGGAGGATAATGTCTTAGATGTTAGCATAGTACATTATCAATAGGAGGATAACTCAGTTTGGACATCAATGGAGATAAAGATATTTTCAAGAAAGAACCTACCTTGAGAACCGGCCGGTGTGGGTGGAGGACAACCGAGAGACACGATGGAGGACGAGGGGGGCTGGTACGACGGTGACGTAAAAGCGCTTTCTGTTCGTGAGAATGAGAGAGAAAGGGTTTCTGCTATCGTTCGTGAATCTGTGAAAGAGAAATAGTATACACTGATTCTATTTTTTAATTTTCATTTATATGGCTTTAGACAGCGCTTTCTAAAAGCACTGGCTAATATAAACCTTTAGCAGCGCTTTTGAAAAGCGTTGGCTAATAGGATCCTTTAGCAGCGCTTTTCAGATTATTATTTTTAATTTTTTATGACTTTAGACAGCGCTGTCTAAAGTGGTCATTTACCAGCGCTTTCTAAAACAATACTTTTAGCAGGGCTTTTTAAAAGCATTATTTAATATCACATTTTTAGCAGCGCTTTTACTTATTATTTTATATAGTTTCCGTATTTTTTTTTAATTCACTTATAGCAGCGCTTTTGTATAAAAGCGGTGTCTAATATGCGCTGTTAAAAATCATTTTTAACGTAGTGGTTGTTGTATATTTTTAATGCATTGAACAACTGTAACAAAGTTTTAATCAAAAAATTTGCTGCCACATTTGCAAACTATGATGAAAAATCTCCGCTGAAAGTGGTCAAAAACCAAAAAGTAAATTTTGATTATGGAATGCACATATTATTTGTCTAACAAAATCTTAACTGTTAGAGTAATCTAACATCTTTTTAATTCAATATAGTACAACAAAATTACATTAGATTATTCTAATTTGAAAAGAAACTATACTTTAAAACTTGAACAAAAACTATAATCTGAGTTCAATTTGACCTAACTCAATGCAGGTCCAAAAACATATACATATACTCATTCAACTTCATAATTGATTGAGAAAAAAAAACACACACAAAAGTAGGAAAGAAAAGCCATACCCTGGACCCCGGTTATAGCTTAGCTAACCTATGAGTTCTTGCTTATACCACTGACTATTGACTAGAAAGTCCTCATGTCTATTTATGATCTAATACTCATAATTAACTCTTCCCTCTTTTACTTCTACTACCTGTGATGTATTAAGAGAGAGAAACAAAGAGAAAGAGAGTTAATGGTTGAATCTTTACCGAGAAGAAAAATGAATATGTCATGTTAACTTGACCAGTGACAGAAATATGGCATAAAGTTTTGTAACCCTGGCAGTTCCAAATTTAGTAAGCAATGACCAAACTCACACCACTATCTCTCCAACCAATAGGATTCCTTTTTCTCATCTTTACAAAATTTATGCATTCTCTCTTTCTATATACACTCAAATATCCCTATATACTATTATACTACCCTCTCATCATCATCATCATCACTCACCATTTTTCTTCTCAAGCCACTCTTCTTCTCTCTCTCTCTCTAAAATAGGTCATTTCTCTATATATATGATAGTTTCTTTTTGATAGCATGATGAAGAGGAACAATATGAACACAAACTTGAAAGGCTATCATCAAACTTATTACAATAGTCCTATTATCAGCAACAAGAGTCCTTCTCATTGTAGTAATAATGGATCGTCTTCGGAGGATTACATGATGAATGGTTTTCATCCATGGCCACCGAGATCATACACGTGTAGCTTTTGTAGAAAAGAATTCAAATCAGCTCAAGCACTTGGTGGTCACATGAATGTTCATAGAAGAGATAGAGCAAGGCTTAGAGAATCATCACCACCAACAAGTCATCATGAACTTCAAACTCAAACTCAAACTCAAGGTTCTTCTATGCTTAACCTTAATAATAACCCTACTAACCCTAATAACTTTTTCTCAAACTCATCGTTGTTGCAACAATCTTCATCTTCTTCTTCCTCTTTAGCAACAACTCTTAAGCCTATTACTTGCACGTTACCTTTGTTTGTTGTGGATGGTATTTTGTTGAACCCTAGTTTGAGTACAATGAGTTCGGAGAAATCGAAGATGGAAGAATGTGATGTTTTTGCATGTGAAGATGATCATGACTGTAGAATGTTGAAGAAAGGTGAGAATATTATAAGGATGGATTTGGAGATAGGTTTGCCTGGTGATTATGATAACTTGGATCTTGAGCTTCGTTTGGGTACTACTGCTTATTCTAATTAGGTCACAATGTTTCATCATATCATTCTATTAACTAGTTTTTTTAAGGTTTAATTAGAGAAGAATGGATTGTTATTTCAAATGAGTTTATGTTTACTATCTTTAATTAGCATTTTAATTAGTTATTCTATATGTTTATGAAGGTTTTCACTTCCATCACTTGGTTTTTAGAGGTCAAAAGTTGGTTTACTTTGCAACTTATCATTTTCTTTATAATGTGAAATTTATTTACTTGTTTTTAGTTTAATATATGTTGTTGTTTCTTAATATTTTATTGGATTACTACAGTATCTATACCTGGTATGAAAATAATATTTATGTATAAATTATTTTTATGTTGTCTCTGTGATTATATTATTCATATGATTTGGCAGTGAATACTCCCTCCATTCTCTTTTATAAGAAAATTTTGACTTTTTAAATTTATTGAATAAATAATATATTTAGATTATATATAAGTTAGATATATCAATTTAGTTGATTAATATATTTTTTTCCTTTTAAGAAATATTTATTTAAGTATGTGTTCTAATAGATCAATAAAAAAAAGTGTTCCCATACTAAAAAAGAAATGATTTGACATATTTTATGGAATAATTTTTTTATAAATTATAAAATGAAAACAACTTAAATATATGAATACATGCAAACATTTAGGAAAATACTTATATCAAAAGATCAGTTCAGATCAAGTGTAGATAGTTATTTCCAAATGCATTCATACACACAATTAAGACCTTGGTGTATATATATACACTTAACATAATCGAGTTTAGAAGGATCAATTTGTTATTCTTGAAAAAAATTTGTTATTATCTGCAAGTATTCAGAGGCAATGAAAATGTATTAATATGTCCATTATCCTTGTTATTATCGGCAAGTGTTCAAAGGCAATGAAAATGTATTAGTAAAATATAATGTTCATTATCCAATAATGGCTATTACTAGTAAATTTCAAGTTTCAAGTGATAAACGTATATGTTGTGTCATATTTCATAAAATATCACGTAAACATGTGTTTAAATATAACGGTTGATAATTTAACTCACATTTTAAGATATACTTGTTGTTAACTCTCACTTACTTTCTACTAGTTTTGATTGATAGTTAAAAATAAATTATCATCAAACTATAAAAATATAAAGATTGTTTTTACTCGCCCTTAACCTCTAAGATTAAGATTCAATAGTAAAGTAAAAATTAAAAAATTAAAAAATAAAAAAAACGCATAACATTTTCCTCTTCCTTTTTTTGAGTAGGTAATTTCGTACATAAATCTTTCAGGTCAATTCCTCTCCACCAAATCAAAAACTCGGATTCACTGCAACAAATTGTACTCCTCCGTTCACATATTGATTATGGTTCCTCTAAAGCAACAAAGATCACTAGATAAGTGCCTAAACTCAATTGCAAGACCTATAAAATTGACAATGTGACACTTAAATAGATATTTACACGCAAACATAAATGTCAATTGAACATTCCTCATTGAAATCAAACACAGAAGTTAGCTATTTGCATTATATAAAAAACCATGAATGAATGTTTTGAAAATAACTAACATAAACTTGTATAGTACTAAATTATCATTATTATTATTTATGTAAAACATTTAGTCTGTCAATGGGGCATTATTGTTACAAGTTCCAACACAAACCTCATTATGGTGACTGTACAAATAAAAATGTCGTATTGGGGCCACTAGATTTTAAAGTTAAGAAGATCATCGCAATGCAATGAGTTTGTATTACATAGTTTTGTCATTTGTTTGACTAGCCTCTTCACCATATTAGGTAGTACTTGGAAAACGATGTGAGAAATTTAGAACAATCACGAAACATGCCAATCATATCGTTTTTTTACTTTTGCTGATTTAACCTCCCGGACGACACTTTGCACGGAGGCACACATACATACATCTATAATTGCACTTCACAATAGTATATTTTCTCGGTTTATTTTTTACAGGTGAGTTCGAGAAAAAATCACGAGAAATAACACATCAATATAAGATTTTTATTATGTAACTACTCTCTCATTAAGATTAATATTTTCAAAACTTTTCTTAGTTAAGGGATTATTTTTGTAGAATTTTCTTTATGAGTAATCTCAAGTTGAGAGTTAATCTTTCAGACACTTGATATCAAAATCTAATTTATTAGAGCTCAATTATAAGTAAGTGGTCTATCATGACATTACAAGAAAAACGCTCTTCAATCACGTGATTTAGTGGCGTGAAAATCACATGATAAATAAAGGAGAATTACGTCGTGATTGCGACGTGATTTTCACGTCGCTACATGTTTTTAATATTAAAAAATTGAACATCAAACTTGCACATGAGAAAAGTTAGAAAAAAATTTAAATAAATAGTATGGCGTGATAATCACGTCAAAATTTTAAAACAAAAAAAATAAACAGGTTGGCGTGCAGAGTTTAACAGATAGGGAGAGATTTGAAATTTTCAAGTTTTATTGTAACTGTAGGAGGATTATCAGACATTGTTCGTAGAATTTTTGGTTCATAATCCACAATATACTCCGAGAGGTTCAAAGCCGCTTAATCTACGTGTGGATTTTTATATTTGTAGTCAAGTCAATGGCAAAAAGCGGCCTAATGGGTGTTTTTTTTGTGGTGGAAATTTGGTGGACACATTGAGAAGAGGGGATAGAACTTTATTTCAAATAGTTAGAGATGGGGAAGGATTGTCACGTCCACCACAATTTACACCTGAAATGCTAGAAACAGTAAGAGAAATGGCACTAACTGAGGCGAGACGTGAGTCAACGCAACGTGAGACTATATTGAAGGCTCAAATGGAAGAGCAACAACGGCTAATAGAGACAATGACAAAGAGGCAAAGTGATATGGAGGAGCAAATGCGGCGATTTATGCAATTCTAAATGAGTGGTAATCAAGCCGGTGGAAATGAAAGAGTTGGTGGTTAACAACCGATAGATAAGGAGAATAACGATGATTTTAACATTGACGAGTTTTTCGACCCATAGGATTTATTATATTTTTACTTTGCTTTTTTAAATTTTAATTTGTGTAAGATATTTAATTAAACATTTTTAATATATTATATTTAATAATATTATATTTAGTAATATTATATTTATAGTTTTTTATTATTTCTAGTTTTTATTTATTAGTTTATTAATTATATTTTATTTATTTATTTTATTAATATTTATTAATTTATTATATTTAATAAAAATAAAATGCAAATGTTTGTTTTAGGTTTTAATTTTAAAATAAAATAGTTGTTTTAGTGACGTAATTTTCACGTCACAAAGTTATGACATGAAAATCACGTCGCAACTTGTTTGTTTCAGATTTTAATTTAAAATAAAAATAATTGTTTTAGTGAGATGATTTTCACGTCACAAAGTTGTGACATGAAAATCACGACGCAGCTTGCCTATCTGCTCTAACACGTCCTTTGTCCTGCCTGCTCTTATTGAAACGTGGTTGATATATGTGCAAAGTGTTACGACGTTAATTTCACGTCACAACTTTGTGATATGAAATTCGCGTTGTAAAAAGTTGTCACGCGCTCTGCTGCTGCGTGTTCAATCACGTCGCAAAAAACCTATTGTGATGTGATTTTCGACGTTATGACGTGAAAATCACATCGTTAATGAGCTTTTTTTGTAGTGTGGATCACAAAACCTAATTATAAACAACTAAGGACGTTCCATTAACAACCCAAGACATGTGATTCTTTCGGAGGGACCCTAGCCATCAAATTGATCAGTCCTCAAATCTACTCTGCCCTCAATTACCACACGCGTTTTTTGTTCTACAATTCTTACTGAAGCGTGAAAGTAACATTGTTAAAATGGACTAATCCATATGAGCCGTCTATCAGAGCTTGAATTTTTTTCAAGAATTTTTTTGTTTGGTTTGAAAAATACTACTATTAGTGATGTAGAAAGACTGATTACGTGTATCAAAGAAGAAGTCGCGCGTAAGAACGGTTTAGAAGGATTTGCATAATTTTGGCGTCTAATGTCATAATGATTCGTAATATACCTTTTCAGAAAGGGAATTGTCCTACGACTTTAACACGCTACTATGCAGAAAATAATGAGTTTTTTTATCCATTTGAGTTCGTTTAAGGCCCGAAAACAATATTTTACTATTTTCTACCATTTTAACAATTTATATTTTATTTTATTTATTTATTTATTTTATTTTGTATTGGATTAAAGGCCCATTAGGATTTATTTGTTTTTTTATTTAAATATCTTTGGCATGGTCATAAGGATTGTCTTTCATTATAATAAAATTCAAAATTTTATTTTCTCTTTTTGGTGGATTTCAGAGTTTATCTGATAGGTTTTGCCCTTGTAACCCTGTGTTCTTATTCTAGGTTTAGAGCTTGTTATTCCTTTCATATTTTTGATTGTGTCAGTTGACATCAGAGCAGGTTTTTCCTATTCTTTTTGTAGCTTGACAACCATGGCGAATCAACTGACGACCAAAGCAAATCTTGAGAAAATTACTATAACTTTTACCGCGATTCTAACTGCTTCGATTGAATAGGTGGCGAATTTAGTAAATCAGATGAACAACGCTAACAACAGAGATCATCGAAGAGACATGAGAGGAGAACGTGTTAGGGGTGGAAAACTTTCGGATAACCCAATTTCCATTCTACGTCCACCATCAAGAATGGATCAAACAAGGACAAGAAAATCACCAGGCCTACGGAAGCCGTCTCCTTTCATTGATTTCTTTTCTCAAGTAAAAGCTTTCAGTTTACACAGCTTGCAGAAAAGCTTTATACCTTGCAAACCTGACGGTAACATTCCTAAACTAAAAAAGTTGGAAACATTTTTTGTTAAAGATGCAAAGTCTAAAATTGTCAAAGGGACAACAAAGAATATTGAAGCAAATTATGGTGATAATTAATTTGGTATATATGAAGGAAATGAAAAAGGACATTTATTGAATGAGAGTCTCACAATCAATTGCAAAAATCAGCTCGATGATAATGGTATTTCTGCTCAATTTGATTTTTGTGCTGAAGTGAGTGAAGATCCTTTTGCAATTGCTTTGAAATCTGAGGAGCAATGTCTTTTAAGTGAAAATTTAAAGCTACTAGCTTATGATATGTCTGTAAACAAATGTGGAAATCATGACATGGATAAAAAGGTGGAAAATTTGCAAATAATCATGTAAAAGATGAAAATTTTGATATGGATGTTTGTCATATCTTACTTGGTAGACCTTGACAGTTTGGTAATGGTATCTGTAATACGGTGGGATAACTAACTTGGGATATCTTGCGTTTGATCGCAATTGTTGCGAATAGCAAGAGTCACCACTGACTTTTCTTTTATCTAATAAAGGAAAGGGTGAAAAGAACAGGAAAGACCTTTGAGATTATTTTCTTGAGTTCGAGGGATAGATTATGAAAAGGGAAGGTGTTAGCACCCTTTTCATCCATAGTTATCTATGGGCTATTAGTTTCTTGCTAGATCATTACTTTTGTTTGAAAATGTGCTTGTGGTGTGGTTTTTGAAATTATTTTGAAAACATGCCTTTGTAATGGTTCTCATCTCTATAAGAATGTGTACAAAGTGTTGTTTGGAAAATAGTTCAAAGAAGTGTTTGTGGAATGTGTTTTTGAAAGTGATTTTGAAAAGGTGTCTTTGTATTGGTTCTCGTCTCTATAAGAACGCATACAAAGTGTTTGTCTTTTGAAAATGTTTCAAAATGAAAGTGTTGGTGTATAAAATGTTTTTGTTGTGAGCAAGCGAGCAACTAGGAGCATCCTACCTACTCAAAAGGTCTTTAGTATTATTTTCCTCCTCCTTTAGATATTGATATCTTACCATTGATTTGGTAAGAAGCCCCATTGTTGGATGTAAAGGGACGGACGTGGGTCATCGTATAGACATGATAACAATGTTGTGAGATATCTTAGCATTTCTCTTGAGGGACTAAGATCATTTGTAAGGCAAAATTCGAAGCGTCATCAAGGGACTATGATCTTGTATTTTGACTGTTTTTGCTAAGACGCCTCACATGCATATCATGACCATTTTTCATAAGGCAACAAGTGGAATTACCCTAGGGGTGCATGTGTGAATAGTGTGTTTGATTTTCATGCATTTAGTCTTTGATTAGGGGTTGTATACTTGTTGATTTTATCTTCCTATACAAATCCTACTTTACTAGCATTTATATGAAAGCGATAAATTACGGAAAGTAAATATTGCTATTACAATCACTTGGGGATGGGGTGTACAAATTTACAAATGGGGATTACAAGAAATTAAAGCCCTAATTATCTATTACAATCATATTAAAATAATATACAAGAAATGTAAAATAGACTTGTTTTGTTTTTGTTAAGAGAAGAAATAAATTTTCTTAAGGAAATGTTTTTAGTCTTTTTGTTTTAAAAGAAATAAAGCAAAGTATATGAATATAAAGTGTTTTTGGTGTTTTTTTTTATTAATGAAAATAAAAGTGAATAAGAGAATAAAAGTTAGAGCCAGCGCATTGCTGAAAGAATAGAAATGAGAGAGAACAAAAGTTCTGACTCAGGTGCGCTGCAAATCAGAAAGCAAATGTTAGCAAAAAAGGGAAAGCCATAAGTTCTGGATCCAGACGCCCTAACATTCTGAGGTTGCTGGGAACAAAGGAAAGCCTAGAAGTTCTTATTGCTGAGAGAGCCTAGAATTTATGATACAACTAGAAGCCTAGAAGTTCTAGTGTTGCTGGAAGGCTAGAAGTTCTGATAATGAGTAAGTGAGGTGTCAATGCTGTTAGGTGAGAATATCTAAAAGTTTTGGTCTAGAAATATTGTTTGACAAATAAATGGGAGGGGGTTTATCTAGAAGTTCTGGTCCAGGAATATTGTTTGACAAATAATGGAGTAAAAATGTCAATAAACAAACATAAAAAGATGATTATGGGGCTAGAACCCAGGACCCTTAACACTAATGTCTTATGTGCACGCTTTCTACCACTGGGGTGGTTGTACAGCCGGTATTAGAAGCAAAAACATAAACATGTATCACAAAGTAAGTTTTGATGATGAACTTCATCTCCTTCTCCACGTCAGCCAGAGTATCTGCAACTTAGTCATTCCTTAACAAAAATGGAAAATGCAAACATAACAATTATGGTAAATTTCATCATGTTTTCAGAAATACAAAGCATCAAAATTGTAAATCAGAAGCAAGCATGAATTTTTCTAATCCTAATTTTGAACTCTAATTTCCTCAAGAAGTTCTGATCTGAAATTCTCTCTACTTAGGCCACATAAATGAAATCTATAAATATGTACAGATTCGAAGCCATGATATCTACATTGTATCTTGGAAAATGCAAGCCTAACAATGCCTAAATAATGAGATGATAGTCAGAAGAAACTTACCTTGCAGCTGGAAATTATTTTGTGAGTTAGCCTGGTTCAGATTGTTGTGATGTTCTGGTCAACTTCCTCAAGTTCTCAGAAAGCTGAAGCAACCCTTCAACTTGAGCTATGAATGGTTGGAATATTCTGGAGCAGTCAAGATGCAAAGTTCTGACTTTTAAAATGGAGAGTGATGAAGACTATTTTACAGTTTGAAAATAGAGGTTGGGAAAGCTTCTATGTGTATTCTAGAAACTGTATGGATGATTTGGTCAAGAAACACTCAAGGAAAATTAGAGTTTGGATGCAAAAAATCAGAAATTAGCAGGTTTTGTGTTTGTGCTGCAGTTTTAGGTTCCTGGGAATTTTCAGCAAGATCTCAGGGCTTTTTTCCAATGCCCCCCCCCCCCTTGCAGTTTGCAAATGAAGTTTAATTTATATACAAAGGATTTAGAAGCTTGGAGAAATCAAGAGTACAACCATCATGTGTTATGACTCGTTGACTTGTTTTTGAAGTAAATTTAGACAAGCATGTTTTAAGGCAAGGTAAGGTGGTTAGCAGCTTTAAGCACACCTAATCTGAGTTTGTAGGCATGATTTGTGGGGAAGTAGCTCAAAATAAACTTTGTACAAAAGTTTGCTTTTCAAGGACAGCAGTGGTACTTTCATGCCACACGTGAGAGGATCCCCGGTATAAGGACTCAAAAGTTGGTGTAAGCATTAAATGATGATAAGATTTAACAAGCAAGAAAGCCTGCAACATGATACTATGTATCATAGCCTGAAACTGGATCAGAAGTTCAGCATACACGTAACCCAGATTAAGAACAAATATCTAACTTCTGATCTTTGAATCTCCCTGCTCCAGCATGATCTGAAGGAGTTCTTAGACTTTTCAGAAAGCTTGTAACATGCTTTGTAATCCCTCTTTGAATCATCTTTATAAACTCTGATTATACATACGTGAAAAATGGCCCAGAAGTTCTAAACAAATTCTGACTTGGAAATGCTCAGAATTTACTGAATGTTTTAGTTTCATGGACGTGTCTTTAAGGATTTATAACTTGAAATCCCAACATTTCTAGGAGAAGTTCTGTTCCGCAATGTTTTAGATCTCATTGAGATCTCCAACTCTTGTGTCAGAAGTTTTTTCCTGAATCATCTTGCATCATGATGAAAATCTGGCCAGAAGTTCTGAACTTATCATATTTCTTAACACTTAGAAAAATTTCTAAGTGTTTAGAAATTTGACTTTTCCAAAGTAATTTTGACTTTTGATTTTCTTGATGAACCAACTTCGCATTCTAACGTGTCTTGATGAAATGTGATTCTTGAAACTTGATTTTGATCAAAAAGTCAAAGTTTGACTTTTCAGTGTGCATTTTGACCATTTTGCCCTTGTGCCAATCCAAACCCAAATTGATGTATCAATGCTGCAAACTTGAGTCATGGGAGATCTTGAGAGGAAATTCTTGAGAAATGAGACGACAAATTTTGGGGTATAACAGTATCACTTATCGAGGACGAGATAACGTAATTATGTTTACAATGGGCCCACATAAAATTATTATGGCTCCTATTTTGCATTTAATAAGAATTCAGGAGGAAAGAAGTCTAGTTTCTTGGTGGTGACAAAGAGTGAAAAGGAGCTTGATGGGCTATTAAAGAAACTAAATTTTTATGTCCAGTACTGACTAAAGGAGTGATGAGTGTTGTAAAGGAGAAAATAATAATTCTAGAAGAAATGTTGGGGTCCTGCAGGATTTCAAGGAGTTGACCGCAGATGAGCTACCAAACGATTCTTTTCCTATGTGAAATAAACGCATGGAAGTTTAAGTTTTCAACCTAAGAGAAGATGTGATGGCGTTTCTATGTAAAAGAGAGGTTTTCAATTGGTACTTACAACAATTTGCAATGAGATAAAGTTCTTTATCAAGAAGAGAACTCACGGTCGAGTTCTTCATAAGTGAAGGAGGCTAATGTAGGAAGGCTGGTTGCATGTATCAAAGAAGAAGTTATGCGTTCGAACTGTTCGACAAGAATTGCCCAAGTTTGACATCTGATATTAGAATTACTCGAATTATATTTTTTCGAAAAGGGAATCGACCCACGAGTCCAACTCATTGTTATGCAGTGAATTGTTAGTTTTTTAGCCATTTGAGTTCATTTCAAACACAAATACTGTTTTTTACTATTTTTTACCATTGTAGCAATTTTTGTTTGAGAAAATGAGTGATATACTGATAGTAAATTAATTTACACTGTCAACCAATCACAGTCATGTATCAGGACACATCACCCTTTTATTTTTTTAAAAATATAATGACATGACAAATTGTTGGTTTACTATTACATGACAGTGTAAAATTATTTTACATTGGCAATGCATATCCATTAAACCTTTCCATTTTATTATTTTATTTTATTTTGGACTAAATGTCCATGAGACCCATTAGAATTTCTTTATTTTTTTTTATTCAAAGACTTTTGACGTAGTCATAAAGATTATCTTTTACTATAATAAAATTTATAATTTTCTTCTCTTTCTGTTGTATTACAGAACTTATCTGACAGGTTTTGTGCATATAATTCTATGTTTTTATTCTAAGTTTAACACTTGTTATTCCTTTCGTATTTTTGTTATTCCATTCGTATTTTTGAAAATGTCAACTAGTTAGTACTAAGCCTATATGAATTATGAGTAGTTTGTTTGATCTCATAACTATAAATTATAAAATTATATCAATATTTATGTTATTTCAGTCAAAAATAACACATTTATTCTATTTTATCATATTCAAATTTTCTATATTATACATTAATATAAAATTATTTTATATTTCACTTCACTATTTTTTTGTATTCTATTAGTTTGATCAATATTTATGTATTATTTTGAATAATTTTAAATTTGTTTAGATTTTATCGAATAAAGATGATTTAGTCTTAAAAAAGTATTATTATAAAATTATAATTTAGATTTTTTGTCTCTGCAACAAGATTAAAATATACATTAAAATATATTTTAAAAACATCAAAAAAACACAACCAATTCTTAGAAAAAACAGTGTTAAAAAAAATATTATACTATAAAAAAAGGAAGAAAGAAACAAAAAGCTGCAAGTTATGATGATGATATCTACCTTCAGAAGAATATCTCAGAGGAAGCCAAACAGAGATTTGATTTCATTAAAAGCGTTGCATGGTTTTGGTACTCCAGTTTGATGGCATCCAGTACTCTTTGTATACAAACACAAACATGGCCATGTGAACTTCCAACCTTCACTTCTTATTGGATATGGCCCTCAATTGATTACCACATTACTTTGCATTATTTCTTTTTATTTTCAAAGTTTTAACAATCACATTATTTCCAAACCTTGAAAATAGTAGTTTAGATCTCATAGTTCTCTGTAATGCTTTGAACTGATGTAAACATATCATTCTATTTAAGGAATGTCATCATGCACATTTGACGCTCAGACATTGTCGGGAACATATAAACTTATCAGATTCGGGGAAAAGACATCCCTCTCAAGTCCCCACTTTGTAACATACTAATAGAAACTAAATTGAAACCTAAAACCATGTTAATTCACACATGAATCCTTTGCTTACGTTCTATCATTTCCATCAATGACTCTATTCCATCCTATGTCACTTCATTTTCTTCTTTATTCAACTATTTTGTCTTTTTCCAATCAAGCCAAAAAAATTGATAGATTTTTGAATTTAGTTCTTTAGATTATATTGACAGTATATTTTAAATTAAATCCATGAATTAATAATCCCTTTTGCATGAGTTTTTAGTACGTTTGATAACATCACTTCTTTCACTCTATATCCTGTGAAAGTCATGTAGTTGATGTCAACTATTTTCGTGTCTATTTGTACATTGTTTGGCTTCCCAAGATGAATGTTGAAAGCAGCAGCCTGCATGTGCAGGTGGTACGTGCTCATCATGAAAATGTAGAACAACATATCATCTGTTTCTATGACTCGTCAGTTAAGAATACATATTACATCTCTGCTAGTGTCAAAAGAGTTGAGATTATCTTAATATATATTATCTTTTATATTATACCTTTCTAATGTATAAAAAAAAAATACAAATTTAAAGTGAAGGAATAATGCCCCATTACAAAACCAGGAACCACTTGCAAGCTGTTCAAAAAAAGGAAGCACTTGCAAAGAAAATAACATCTACCTCACGCCACGACGTGTCGTTTACAGAAAACAATCATGCTCCACTAGGCCAACTCTTGGGAGATTATTATACCCTTTTAACAAGATATCCTGATAATATGTGAACACAATTTAGATAGTAAAAAATGCTAATGTGTTATGTTGTTTAATTATAAATAAATAAAAATAAGAAAAGGTACAAGTATCAGCAAAAACAAACACTTTTGCGGTGTACAGAATTAATTCTACAGAATGAGTTTGATAGAAGCTACAAATTCTAACTTCAAGTAGAATCAATTCTGAAGACAGAATCAATTCTGCTTTTGTAAAACGAACACCTCAAAATCACCCAAAATCAATTCTATACCTCTAAAATTGATTATGTGTTTTCCAAAAATCAATGCAAACATACTATAAATGCCAGCAAAACCCAACACCATGAGGAAGAGTACAAATTCCCCACACCTTAGAAAACCAACCAGCCACTGACAACACAACAAGACAACTAAAAGCAATAAAAATGAATCTTAATTCAAAAGGCTAGACAACCCCAAGAAGAATCAAAAGGCCTGCTACCGATTTTAATAACTTTGAAATCTTGTTTTTAGATAGTTTTTTGAGATGTTTTTATGATTTTGTGACGATTTATATTTTTTTTGTTTTATAATTAAGTTACAAATTTAAATTATTAATCAATTTATAGGATTATATAAGTGTATATGTCATGCATACAAGTCCACTCTACCTACCCAAAAAAGAACTGACATTAAACCTTAAATTTAACAACTTTGATCTCAATTCTCATAAACTGTAGTGTAATCCACCCTTTTCTGTACTCAACAATTCGTGGGATGTAGGCAACTTATATGTCTACCAAATTGTTCTTGCATAAAGGTGATCATATAGTAGTGCTAAAATTCATATTTCCAAGCTGTATCTTAGGAAATATGCTCAACTTGGCAAGACAATTTTTGCGCAGCTAACAATAATCCCTCCATGATCCTGATTTCTTAGGATTTGCACAAAAACAATCTCCTAGCAATTTTTACCTTCTAGGCCATTTCACGAGCAGTAACCCCGTGTGAGAGTTAGAAGATGACGCTATAGTGTTGTCGTGGAGGACAAACAACTCAGCAACACACTAATCACTAGGGGGTGACGAGCAAAAGTGACTGGTTTGTTAGAGAGAGATAGAATGATACAAGGTGAGAAAATTAATCTGTCATTCAAGTTAGTTAAAATAATAATGCTTTTACTCAGAATCGAATAAGGGTAGTAAAATGTAAAACGTGAAATAGTAAGATGAATACCAGTACTCATTATGCATATAAACTAGCACTCAAGCATAAGTTTATTAGTAAGGGGGGGTAAACCTTTGGATTCAAATACTTAATTAAACTTAAGTCATAACTAAAAGGAAGTTAGTAAATTACGTCTAAAATAATATGTAACTCATAATTTCAAAGTCATGAAGAAAACAACTTTAGCTAGGCTTGCTTAAATCACCAATTACAGCAGCAAAACTAGACAATCTAATGACACAGTGAAGAACTTAACAACAAAAACAGTACACAAATAGGGGCTTCTGGTCATGAGAAACAGAGGACAGAGCAGCCAAACTCAATAGCAATAACCATGGTCGTCAGGATCGCGCTATAGCTCCTGAAGTCGTACGATCTCGCGCACCTGCAACCGTCCACCGAGTTAGGTGGTGCAAAGATCATGGAAGAAGCAGGCACGGTTGATGTGCAGAGGATAAGAGATGAATCTTGAGATCGTGAGATCCGCGCGATCCACTTTATGGCCCCGACCTCTTTCAACCCAGCCATTAAACACTGGGATCCGACCCATTCTTTCAGAATTTGACCCGATATCTTCGGAAGCTGCACATGTAAAGGTTAGGGCTTTGAGACTTGCTGCATTTAAAATGAACATTTGAGAATTGGAAAGGTGAAAGTTGTGCAGCCGCATTGGAAATTTCTAATCATTTATTATTCATTCAATATGAATCAGTTCTCATTCAATAAGAATCAATTCCTCTCCTTTTACTACTTCAATAAATTCAGATGACTTTCTTCAACTATTCTCATCTCTAATATTGCAAATTTGCAATTCACATATTCTCTCTTCTGCCCTGCAATTCATCTTTCATTCTCCCACATTTTATTTTCCTTATGTTTGACTTGAGATGATGTTTTCTGGACAATGATTGAAACAATTATGTTTTTAGCTGGATGTTTGGGAGTTTGAGAAAATTATGTTTTTTTAATGAATATTTGCTACTTAAGATTTAATCAATGAGAATTTTGTGTTAAGGTTTTTTCCTACTTATTTATGTAATTTGTCTATTTTGTGAGATCCTAGGATCTTTGTTACGATCCTACAATTTACACTTTTACACTTTTTTCCATATCCTAACAATCTTTAGTGGGATCCCAATACAAACAACCGAGGCAATAACATTTGACAAAAAAAGAGGACTTTGGTTGCGAAAACAGAGTACTATAGAGGATGAGTTCTGGTCACATAAACAGTGCACAGAAGCAGAGAGGGTTTCGGTTTTTAAAAAAAACAGAGCACGGCTAAGTTTTGGTCACAAAAACAGAGCACAAAAAAGCTGAGTTTTGGTCGCAAAAACAGAGCACAAAAAAGCTGAGTTTTGGTCGCAAAAACAGAACACAAGAAAGGGCGAGTTATGCTCGCAAAAACAGATCATCAAAGACTCAGTCATGAGATGATAATGGATCCCAAAAAATAAAGCAGAAACTGTTCACATTGCTAAACAAGGTCAGAATACACCCCGCAAAAGGCTTTAAAAAAACTAACAGGTCTGGTTCTGACCCGGACAAATAAATAAATAAATAATGTGTGATTGCACAACTTTATGTTTTCTGCAGCGATTTTTCGCTATTGGGATATCGGTTCTGCGTGCACTACACACAATCACTCAAAACACCTAAAAACAGAGCACACGCATACAATCTCTAGGAAAATGCAATGTTAATGTTGAGGAGAGATCTAATTTAGGTAGAGTAGGGTTTAAGTTTTTATTACTAATTATGTGAGATTGGGTAGCCTTGCGTTTGGCAAGTTGAAAATCATAGAAACTAGAATTCGGTCCAATGAAAACTCTTCCTGCATATTTAAATCCAGTTTTACATGGATACCAACCCAACCAGGTAATGTGGGTTCAGTCAGGCTAGGTTGAGCAGGTCAGCCCAACCAACAAAAACCCCTAACTAGGGGTTGCTAATTTGGGATTGTAGGCATTGTCATACATTAATAAATGAACTCATTTATATACAAGGAAAGGTCCTGACTTTGCATCAAAATTTTAGTCCGAACCCAAACTTGTCAAATTCCCAAGAGATATCTCAGCAAGATATTTATTTTGATAACTTAATGTCATAAAGCCCAGAAATTAAACTCACTCCAGCAAGGTTCTAGTTGTGCCAAGTAGATCTTATACTCATTCAGCAAGAAAATAGAAGAATGGGGAATCAGTTCTGCTAAATTGAGCTTGATAAAAAAAATATCATCCAGCTTGATCTTTTGTTGCTTACTATGTCTAACCTGATGCAACCATTCCAATCAGATTATCTTCATGCTATTGAAGATTCCTATAACACAGATCAATAGAACATTCCTACAACACAGATCAACAAACGATAGATCTGTGTCTATCTAACAACTTCTCAACCCTCGTTCAGATATCAAACAACAAAATAGTAATAATCAACATAAGTAAAGATCTATGTCTAATCAATGTTGGTCTAATCTTTCTGCAGGTTTAGAATGTACATGGTGGGATTGTATATCTGAATCAGTAAACTTGAATAAATAGCAAATAATAGGGAGGAGATAAAGCTTTAAACATCAGTTGACTAACAAGCATAAAGAAATACATAAATTTAATCAACCACCAATCTAATCAAACGTAAATATTTTTCTGTAATGTTTTAGGGGAAGGGTTTAGTGGAAATGATGCGCAAAGTCAGACAGTTATATTGCCAAAACACAACTCAGTAGAGAGAATAAGAGGAAACTTTGTTTCACAGAATATAGGAAAAGAAACAAGTCAAGGAGAATTGGTAGTTTAATTTACTGCATACTGGATGATCAAAAGTGATCTCTGACCAATGTAACTCTTAACTTGCATTTTGAGGTTAATATACAGGCAAATTTTAAGCAAGAATAAGTGCAAGGAAAATATCAGTTTGAGACATTCAGAACTACACAAACATTTTTACTTGAGTTGCACAAGAGGTTGAAATTTTTGGCTTCCAAAAATTTTGTAAACATGATCCCAAAATCCTTTTTATATTCGAAATTTTAACTTGCATTGAGATTAAAATGACATTATACAGGCAAATTTTAAGCAATAATAAGTGCAAGGAAAATATCTGTTTAGAGACATTCAGCACTATACAAACATTTTTACTTAAGTTGCACAAGAGCTTGCAGTTTTTGGCTTCCAAAAATTTTGTAAAAATGATCCCAAATTCCTTTTGATACTTGAAATTTTGAAGTGAACCTCAGAGTAACCCTTCCTTTTCCAACCGATGGCCATAAGTCGAACTCTGAAGTTTCATCCTAGAGAAACCATAAATATTTGATGCATCAAGCTAATACTTTGGAGAAACATTGCCTACCTAACCTAAGTTATGTTACTAGTTTCATATGGCATATTGATATTTGAACATTTAAACACGACCTACAACAATTTCTAAATAACTACCTCTAGTCATTCGTAAAAAACAATAAAACCGTGTCACATTCCACCCCTGTATTCTAAATTGGTTCCCCTTTGAGGAACGATAATGTTCTGCATACATAATCTAAAGTAGTTTTGAAGTCCAACATTACAGCTGATTGTTCATATCAGACAACTAGTTTTATTATAATAATAATATTAATAATAAGCAATAACAATTTATCAACCAATTGTAAGTTTTCTTTGACCATACTACGCTTTCTGCAGTGGTTTTATAAAAAGGTCCATATCAAAACTTCAAACTGCGGGACTGTTAATATAAACCTTTCTTTCAAGTTTCAATACAATCCCAAAAACTCACAAGCACTGTAGCACTGTCCCCTCTAAAAAAGGTGACTATGTCCGAAACCGACAACAGCACATGTGATTATGTTTAACTTATTCATTTTTTTTCAATTTATTACCGGTGTAACGTGTCAGTGTCGGTATTTCCGGTTTCCGTGTTCACATCACACCTCACAAAATGAAAAACATTCAGAACTTGATCCAACCAATGTCTCATATTCACAATCAAAATAATAGCAATCAAATCTAAATAGACAAATCACAACTATTCAACACACTTAATTTGATTCAAAATCATCTTCTTACAAGTTACAACCACTAATCAAGTCAAAACATCGATCATAAATGAATATAACCATTCCAAATACATCATCAAAAATAATAACAAAAAGTAAACTACAAAACCCTAACCTTATTTGAGAGCTTTGTGAACACCAACAGAATCCGATGAATTACTGATCTCCGCGACTACCTTGACTCCTGACTGCTTCTCCTTCTGTTGAATAATTGACTTGCTTTCAAACTCGCGCCATTTGTTTATTGCGACGGTGCAGGCCACTGAAACCGTTTGGAACAGCGATGAAATTCGATACGAGTTGAGAACGAACAAGAAAGAGATCGGAAATTGGATTACCTGCGGCGCCGACGAAGTAGACGAGACGCATAAGTTTTGGCCCGGGAGGACCTGAGAATTCTTCGCCAGTCATGTATTCCTCCACCGGTGAGTGGTTCCTTCTCACTATCTTCGCTGTTCGGGTTCAACTTCAACCCTGCTTCAAGCAACTCAACTTTTCTACGTGGAATTTCCTAAAAATAAAAATTTATTAAATCAGTTTTTTTTTTTTAATATAATACTACAAATAGAGATATCAAAATGAGTTATCCGAACTTAAATAAATCAGTTCCGATGGACTTAAGTTTTTTAAGGTTAGATCAAAAAATTCTATTATAATATGAGTCTCAAAATTACTATTCGAGTTTTAGATGAATTTTGAACTACTTGACCCTAAATAGTTTTCTTAATAAAAAGTTAAAATAAAAATTCATAATATTTATTATAAATAAAATTAAAATTATATTATTTTATTTTATTATATTATTTTTTATAAACAGTATAATGTGTTTTTAAATATAATATTTCATTTGTCTCACAATAAGTGATCTATTTTGAATAAAATAGTGTTCTAAAATAAATGATCTATTTTAGATTTCAATACACTTTTCTAATTTTACCCTCTAATTAATAAAAATTTCATCATTTCCAATACATCATAAGGGTATTATAATAAAAATATTATTCTCTCTTACTTTTATACATTTTTCTTAATCTGTGTGAAATAGGGTCACTCATTGTGGGACGGCTGGAATACATGTCTAAATTGTAGAAAAATAATACACAAATATTTAACATAAGATAAACTAATAGAATACGAAGAACGAGTGTTAATCATATTAATGTATAATATTTAAAAGAGAAAGATTGAATAGAATAGAGACAAAATTTAGTGGAATAAGAAAAATTATGAATTTTAAGTTCGCGAGTTGGTTAGAAGAATGGAAGGTGTTAGGAATCATTCATATTTGGAAGGGGCATCCTATTTTAGGTTTATAGGGAAATCGGGAATTTCTATTTAAAAGTTAATATTTCCATATGTTTGAGAAAATGTTTAGTTTTTTAGTTATGAGATTCACCTTGGTTTTAACTGCATGCCTACGTATCTCCTTGCGAAGAATCAGAGTCCAAATTTGTAGTTCGTATATTTGGTTGATGTTTTTATAGGATTACTTATAACTGTTTTCGAATTATCCTTGAACCTTGTCTGGTTTTGAAAATTGAGTGATCATAGACGTAGTTTATAGTTAAGTTTGAAGGCAATGCTATTTAATCCTTTTTTGAAAATGTTCTTGAGGTTTTTGTTAAGTTAGAAAAAAAAGGATTTTTGATTGGTTAATTGTTTTGATTAGGTGTGATTGGTTGAAGAAGAGTTGATCTTCTTTAGAACTCAATCGTGTTGGGCTAATAAATTGATTGGATTGATAAAGAGTTGATCTTTATCAAAATTAAATCGCGTTGAGCGAAATAATTGATTTGAGTCGATAAGGAGTTGATTCTTATTATAATTAAATCGTGTTAGGCGAAGTAATTGATTTTGGTTGATAAGAAGTAGATCCTTATTTGAATTAAATTGCGCTAGGTGAAATAATTATTTTGATTGAAAAATAAGGTTTGATTTATGTACATGGAATTGTTTTGGATATTTTAATAATTAGTAAAGAACTAAACTAATTAATATAAACTAATTAAATTAACACTAATTAAATTATTTAAGATTAATTGAATTAAGCAAAGTTAATTAACCTCGTAAAAATTAAATAATTAAACAAAATCTAATATAAAGTATAATTATAAAATATGATGCTAACTTAGTAAAATGAGGTGTAGATTTAATACAAGGTTAGAACCAAAGTCCATGGTCCAAATGACTTAAGTTAACTCTAATTCTAACTTATTATTACCAAAGATGAGAATACAAGAATTAAAATAAAAAACAGAAGGATATCAGGCGGCCCCGTTCGTTCTCATGTTCAGGTAAAGAAATTAGAACATGAAGCAATACCAACATTTTGACTTTTAGTAACTACCAAAAATATAAACATTTAGAAAACTAATAAAATAAAATAAACAAATAGATGGAATATAATAAAGGAACCTGAACAACAAATAGAAGCAGAATGAGTTTCTTTCCTTCACACACAATCTTCTTCTCTCTATTTTCTTTCTTCAATTTTTTCCAAAGCAAGTGTTCCTAAAAAGATGAAATTGAAACAAAAGCAAATACTAATATTATTATTCAAATAAAAATAGAAGCATGGATTACCAATCGGAGATATTGCTCGCACGGTGGTGGATGAAACCATGGTGATGATTCATGATTGTGTTGTTAGTGATTGTTATTGTTTGACTTAGAAAGTTATATAAATTCTTGAATAAAAGGTTGATGATAATAGTAACAGTAAGAATATAAATTGTTAGATAAAAAAAAATATTTAATAACAATAACAATATAAATTGTTAGATGATAAAAAATAATAATTAGTAACAATAACAATATAAATTGTTAGATAATAATAACAATATAATTTGTTAGATAACAATAATAATATAAATTATTAGATGAAAAATAATACCATCAGATAGTCATCATATGGTTAAAAATAAAACAAATTAAATTTAAAAGGAACTGAAAATAAAAGGGAGGCCTCATATTTAATCATTGGCCAAAACAAAGAAATTGCAAATTGTATTGAAAAAGAAGTTTTGAAACGAAGTTTAAAAAAAGTGTGAGAATGATAAAGTAGAAGATTAAAATTGTGAATGTTATGAATTGTGTGTGATTGTCTGTTCAAGACCAAAACAGGGTTAAGTATATGTTCAAGACAAAACCCTAAAATAAACCAACAAATAAAATTGCGTAGAAAGAATGTTTGTGAAAGAGAGAGATGGATAATTGTTGATGTCTTGAATTGTCAAAATAGAAGTCTATTTATAGACTGAAAAATTAGGTTAAAACACCACAAAAGGAAATTATCCAAAATAAAAATTCCAAAGTTTTCTGACTCTGTCTTGGTCAGCAAGATTAACAATCTAGACCTATTTGTGTCCATGTGCATGATGTGATTTGAAAAAGATTTAAACTGAATATGATTTTATTTTTTTTTATATTTTTTTTTACTATTTATACATAAAATAATGATTTTAATAAAAAAATATTTTTTAAAATATAATAAATATAGAAAAACGAAAATACTATTTAAATAAATAAAAAAACTTGATTTTTGTGATTAAAAAAGAAAATAAAGTTAGTAACAAATAACAAAATAAATATCCAAAGTGGAACCTTTGACCTCATACTTGCAAGCTTTATTTCTTACCAATTATACTATATTACTTATTCAAAATAAAAAATTAATTGAAAGTATGTGAAGGCGAACAAGTATTTGCAAGTCACAGACTGGGGAAGAGCATCTCGATCACTTACACAAGCTGTTTGAAAGATTAAAGAAATACAAGTTAAGGTTGAATCCTAACAAGTTCACCTTCGGGGTAAGATCTGGAAAACTCTTAGGTTTTGTCTTCAGTGGCAAAGGTATTGAAGTGGATCCTACGAAGGTCAAATCCATTCAAGAAATGTCATCTCCCTGTTCTGAGAAGGAGGTTAGAGGCTTCTTGGGTCGACTTAACTATATTGCTCGATTCATATCTCACCTAACTGCTACTTGTGAGCCAATCTTCAAACTCTTGAAGAAAGATCAAGTAGTCAATTGGAACGACGACTGTCAAGCAACCTTTGACAAGATTAAGGAATATTTACAAGAACCTCCTATCCTGATTCCTCTAGTTGAAGGAAGACCTCTGATTATGTACTTGACTGTATTAGATAATTCTATGGGGTATGTGATGGGACAACATAACGAGTCTGGCCTAAAAAAGCATGCAATATACTACTTGAGCAAAAAGTTTACCGACTGTGAAACCAGATATTCACTGCTCAAGAAAATTTGCTGTGCTCTGGCATGGGATGCTCGTCGGCTAAGAAACTATATGTTGACTCACACCACTATATTGATTTCTAAGATGGACCCTATCAAGTATATCTTCGAGAAGCCAGCTCTCTCCGGATGAATAGCTAGATGACAAATGATTCTGACTGAATATGACATCCAATATACAACACAAAAAGCCATCAAGGGAAGTATATTTGCGGATCATTTGGCCCATCAAGCTGTTGAAGATTACCAGTCTATGAACTTTGAATTCCCGGACGAGAACATCATGCTAGTGACTGGCTGTGAAAAGCCTATGCCGTATGACGGACCTGAATAAGGATCCCAATGGACTATGATTTTTGATAGGGCTTCCAACGCTTTGGGTAATGGAGTTGGGTGTTGTGATTATTTCTCCTGAAGGTTTCCATACACCTTTAGGAAGAGAAATATGAGGATTACTTAATTAATCTATAATTATTTAGATGTTAAATAATTATTTGGGATTAATTAGATTTAATGATAATATTTAGAATTATTATTATTAAAAAAATAAAGGAATAATGGTGTAGAGACAAGAAGGGCTATATAGTAAAGTTATGGGGATTAAGTGAGGGAAAATATGGAATAACATATTAGTGGTCCTAAGGTTAAACAAGGAATAAGGGAAGTTATTTCATTCTGTACGACCGTGACTTTTGGAGAAAAGTGAGAAGCAGCTAGGGCACAGATAGAAGAGAATAAGGATTCATATGTAGAGCTTGAAAGATATCAAAGCTAGGAATCTAAGGTAAGGAGTGTTGATCATTGTTATTATAATTGATCTAAGGTTTAGATATTTGTAGGTTTTGTGCTAGGTTTGTTTGATGATGAATTGTTGCAATTATGATGAGTTTATGTTGAAATTGATGAAAATCATGGGTTGAATGAATGAATATTTGATGAATGTATGATGTTAAGATCTTTAGATAAGTGTTATATGATGTTATAAATGTTCTATAATCATAGGATTTCAAATTCTGAAACTGGGACTTTTTACGGAATCGAATTCAGAGGTCTGGAAGGCCTCCAACTGCAGAAAATCACAGGGTGAGAAGTGTTGTCTCACACGCAGCGCCAGATGATGCAGAGGAGACGTAGCATCGGGCGACGCAGAAGCAATGGACACCAGAGGCGATGTAGCAGCAACATTCAAAACATCGTATCTTGAGTTTCATGAGTTCGTTTGACGCTCCGTTCAAAGCATTGGGAAGTTGGCGTGATAAACTATATTATGATTGAATTATATGAGTGTTTTGATGCATTATTCTAGTATAAATGTGTTTATGAGATTGATTTATTACATGGTGCTATACTATGATATGTTACTTTAATGATAAACATAATGATGATTATGAGGTTTTATTGTGGTGATTTGTTGATGATGTTGTTGTGACGTAAATGATGTGATTCATAATGATGATTTAGTGAGGTGCGTGTACAAATATAATACATGCTATTGTGATAATTCTATGATGTATCATGATGTCAAAATACTATGAAGTTGATGTAGGTAATGAGTATTAGGATATGTTATTGTTGTGTGATGGAAACATATTTTGTATATGTTTGACGCAAGAGAATTATGGATGAACAAGTACATAATCTCAAAAAGGGATTGCATACTGGTGTGCATCGTCGGGCGATGGAGTGTCGTTATCGGGCGATGATGGCGTCGCTTGGATGTCGCTAGGCGAAAATGGAGGCGATGAAGGGAAGAAAAGAAAGATGCTACTGAAGTGTGTCGCTCTCACCTTCGTCGGGCGAAGAAGACACGATGGGTGTGTCTCCAGGCGTTGGAAGTGGTGTTGTCGGGCGATGGTGTCAAGAATTGAATGGATATGTTGGATTTTCTTAAAAGAGTCGTAACTTGAGTTTTAGAACTCAGTTTGAGGCGCCGTTTGAAGAGTTGGATAGCTAACGCGATGAACTTTAGTTGGATGGAATAAAATGATAAATAAGAAGTATTTTCCCAATACCTAAGCTAGGATGAAATTAGGCTCCCCGTGTTGGATTATAAAGATGCTTTGTTTATTGTGGTGATATAATGATGTTATGATGATGCTTTGTTCATTTAAGATGATATGGTGATGTTATGATGATGCTTTGTTCATTTAATATCATATGATGATTTTATAATGATTCTTTGTTTATTTAAGATGATATGATGATGTTATGATGATGCTTTGTTTATTTAAGATGATATGATGAGGTTATGATGATGCTTGTTTGTTATGATGATATGATGATGTTATGATGATTATTTGTTTATTATGATGAGATGATGATGTTATGATGATGCTTTGATTATTATGATGATATAATGATGTTGTGGTGAATTCATGAATGATGGTGCGTTTTTGACTAGTTGTGGTCGTATATTATGTTGTTGTGCATTATGCATTCATGACATAGTTTAGGACTTCAATCCAGTGATGTTATTAGAACTTTGATCCAGTGAAGATGATAGGACAATATTCCAGTGAAGGCATCAATCCCATAATGATGATTGAGTGCAAAATTGTGAAGTGCTCTGGTTCCATGTGGGAATCAATCATATTGGTGGAGATCTTTGGAGATAACAATGACTGAGTCATCAGTGAAGTTTTGGTACCATATGCATGAGTCTATGACGTTGCATTATATTATATGTGACATTGCATAATGATGTGATTGAATGATGTTTGTTGATAATTGGTGTTTTGATGATATTTTATTGTGTATTGATGATGTTTTGTGAAGGTGTGAGTATAACGTGAGGTTCTGATAATGTGTGATGCCTTGCCTATGTGCATGTATACTGTATTTATTCCTTATGTGTTTTATAATAATTATGATTTACTCACCCTTTCTGCTTGAATGTTGCCTTCACGTGAGTAACGCACAGGTGATCAGGATTAGTCGTTGAAGCATTAGAGGATAACTTTATGGAGTGTTTATTTAGTTCCGTCGAATATAAGGTGTCTTGCTCTGATATGTATCATCAGGTTGGGAAACATTTGACTTGTATATTGTGCTCCTTTTTGTTGACAGAATAATATAAGTTATTATAGTTGTTTTAAGTTATTGAAATATCATGACTATGGATGATGTAAATTAATGATGATTTGAAAGATATTATAAATAAAGTTATGTTGTGATTATGATTTCCGCTCCGTAGTATTTTGAAGAATATGTGTTGATTTTCCGAAAAGGATAGATAAGATAATTGTTGAAAGCTCGTGTTATGGAGCAAGATATTTTTGTTTAAGATGTTTTATGAAGCATGTGACACCCTCGTTAGTGCTTTACTCTGATTTATTTATTAAATTATTCGTGGATTATTCGTTGGGTTTAGAAGGGTATTATAATGGATCTGCTGGTACCAACAATCATCTTATATACCTCATTGGGGATCTTAACGTGTAAATACCTACTAAAACAACATCAACTCTACAAAGACTACCAATCACAAGTTCCGCGGATAAATATTATGCAAACTTCATTGGGGAAAAACCAACGCAACCTTCTTACTAAGGGAAATGATCAAATATAAAGGGACAAACTCGTCGAGGAGTAACAATAAACTTTCACTGGGAGTGACCACATGGTTAAATCCTGCTAGATAACAGCCCTTGGCAAAGGAGAAACTATGCTCCACACTTTTAAATTTGACATTCCTTGGAACAACAGTTTTATTCCCTTCAAATAGATTCACAAGTCGAAGTAAAATGTTGTTGTAATTTCAAAAAACATGATTTTTATTTAAACCTTTTGTTTCAAAAATTATTATCAAAAGTAAATGAAAATTTGTAAGTAGAATAAAATAAGAATTGCAAAGATCTGGATAAAAGCTCAAACTTTATTAAATTGAATGGTAGTCCGTAAATGGCGAAACTTCATGGATTATTACAAAGTTTAGAAAATGGTAAATTCATAGAAAAGATGCATTGAAATACAATTACCACTATTCTCCTTAACAACTTTGAACTCTTGTGTTTAGGCTTCGGTTGAGAAGTGATGAGTATCCAATGAAGACTATTGCTTTAGGCGATCAAGTCTTGTTAGATGGAGTTACTTGCCATGAATCCCTAACTTTTGCCTAGATTTCCCTTTTGGATTTTCAATCTACCGGGATAATTTATTCTGTTTATGTATCTAATTTTTTCCTGGACCTCCATTTCGGGTTTTCAACCCACCAAGACACTCATTTTGCCTAAGTCGCCCTTTCGAGTTTTCAACTTAGCGAGCCATTCTTTTATTTTTTTAGGTAAAGTATTTCTTGACTGCATCTACATTCACAGAACATTGGATCTCATCACCATCCATAGTTTCAAGAATCAATGCACCGCTGGAGAAGGCTTTCTTGACAACATATGGGCCTTCATAATTCGGAGTCCACTTTCCCCTAGAATCAGTATTGAAAGACAATATCTTCTTGAGCACGAGGTCGCCTTATCTGAATACACGAGGTTTGACCTTCTTATCAAAAGCTTGTTTCATTATTCTCTGGTATAATTGGCCATGATACAAGGCAGTCATTCTTTTCACTTCAATCAAATTCAACTGGTCAAACTTATTATGGATCCATTCACCCTCAGACAAATTGGCTTCCATTATCACATGCAACGACGAAATCTCAACCTCGACGGGGAGCACTTCTTCCATACCATAAACAAGAGAGGAAAGGGTTTCCCATGTTGAAGTGCAGACGAATGTATGATACCAAGGCAGAGCAAAAGGGAGTATCTCATGCCAGTCCTTATATGTGACAACCATCTTTTAGACGATCTTCTTAATATTTTTATTAGCATCTTCAACAGCCCCATTCATCTTTGGTCCATAAGGAGAAGAATTGTGATGTTCAATATTGAAGTCTTCACACAAATCCTTTATCATTTTATTATTAAAATTCGAGTCATTGTCGATGATAATCTTGCTTGGCACACCATACCGACAGATAAGTTGGTTCTTGATGAATCTGACTACAACTTGCTTGGTCATATTTACATACAATGCCGCTTCTATCCACTTGGTAAAATAATCAACAACCACAAGAATGAAACGATGAACATTGAAAGCTTTTGGCTCAATCATTCCGATCATATCAATGCCCCACATCGAGAAAGGATTCGAGGAGGAAATAACATTGAAAAGACTCAGAGGCACATGAATCTTGTCAGTATAAACTTAACATTTATGGAACTTATTCACAAATTTGTGACAATCATATTCCATTGTTAACCAATAGTAACCTGCTCTAAGCATCTTTTTAGCCATTGAATATCCATTGGCATGTGTACCAAATGAACCTTCATGAACTTTATGCATTAACATGTTTGCCTCGTGTATATCCATACATCTGAGCAAGACCATGTTGTAATTTCTTTTGTATAACACATTCTCATTGAGGAAGAAGCTACCAACCAATCTTCTCAGGGTCTTCTTATCTTTCTTGGATGCCCTAAGTGGGTATTATTGATTTTTAAGGAAATACTTGATATCATGATACAATGTTTGCCATCTAAAGTTTCCTCTGCAACAAATACATTAGCAGGTATGTCAAGACGCTTAATCCTGATCTGTGACATTTCATTGTGATAATTCACCCGGTATATGGAAGCTAAAGTGGCTAAAGCATTTTCCATATGATTTTCATCTCGGGGAATATGGTGGAATTCAACTTTATTGAATAAGGTCAATAATATTCTAGCATAATCTTTGTAAGAGATTAATCCAGGATGACGAGTTTCCCACTCTCCTTTAATCTAACTAATAACAACAGATGAATCTCTGTAAATATAAAGGTTATTGATCCTAAGATTAATGGCTTCCTCAAAGCCAAGAATACAAGCTTCGTATTCAGCAATATTGTTTGTACAAACAAAACATATCCTTGTAGTGAAAGGAATATGTGAATCTTGCATAGTGATAACGACTACGCCAACCCCATGACCATAAGCATTAGATGCTCCATCGAATACCAAACCACATCGGGATCCTGGTTCTGGCCCCTCTTTAGGCAACGACTCATCATAATCTCTTGCTTTCAAGTACATGACATCCTCATTAGGAAATTCAAATCCAATAGGTTGGTAATCATCAATAGGTTGGTGAGTAAGGTGCTCTGCCAACACACTCCTCTTAATGGCTTTTTGAGTTCAATACTGAATGGAATATTCGGATAATAACATCTTCCAGTAAGAGCAGGCTTCTAAAAAATGTACTTAATCGAATCCATTTTGGATATCAACCAAGTAGTATGATTAATCATGTATTTCCGCAGAGGTTTTCAGCCCATGCCAAAGCACAACAAGTTTTGTCAAGCAAAGAGTACTGAGATTCACAATCTGTGAACTTCTTGCTCAGATAATAAATGGCATACTATTTTTGACCAGTTTCATCTTACTGACCCAGGAAACAACCCATGGAGTTATGCAACATGTGATACGGTGGGAGAGAACTGACTGTTTTTTTGGAATGTTGGTTTACGTTTTGCGTTTGTTTTCGCAAAATGTCGCGGTAAGCAAGAGTCGCCATCGACTTTTATTTTATCCAACAAGGAAAGGAAAAAAGCACAGAAAAATTCCTTTTTTGAGATATTTCTCGGGTTCGGGGGTAGATTATAGAAATGGAAGGTATTAGCACCCTTTCTATCTGTGGTTATCCACGGGCTTTTAGGTACTTGCTCAAAGTGTTTTCAAATTTTGCTTTTCTTTGTGTTTGTGGGTTTGAAAAGAGTTTTTTGTTTGAAAGGTGTAAGTGCGAAAAGTTTTGTTTTGTTTTGAAAGAGCAAGTACTTAAGACCATCTACCTACTCAAAAAAGGAATCAATTTATGCTAATGTCCTTTAGACAATGCTATCCCACTATGGGTGAGTAGGTAGCGTCTTCGTTGGAGTTTAAGGGTCAATTCGATTAAGGGACGTGTGGTCACTAAAGCAATGTTAGGACGCCTTAGTGGTAACCCTAATGTCTTAGATCATTTTTCCGAGGCAACCGTTTCGAGGCAACTATGATCTTTGGACAAGAGGGAGACCTCTAAAACTTTCTATACTCAATGACCACGTTCGAAGGCAACCAAGTGAGGTGTACCCTAAGAGTGCGTATGTGCGAGTGTGTCGTTTCGGCTAATTTTGTCTTTGTACATGTCAATGGTAAGCTATGTTGATTTTAAGTTCATACATTCGATCTTGTCATGCATTCCCTATTTATCAAACATCTAACAGTGTATAGATTGCGAAAATTAAATTGCAGAAATTAAATCTAAACTATTACAAGGCGTCGGGTATTTACATCGCCAAAAACAACCCTTGAAATTAAAGTGCGGAAAGTAAATAAAACGATAAATAAATTAAATAGTCCTATTAAAACTATTACATTCCGGGAAACAATTACAATAATATGAAATCAAATGGATCGCGTGCGGGAAATTAAATCGGATGCGAATTTTTAGGGTTTTGACCCTTTAATTATTAAAGAAAGATTTTTTTTGTTATTTTTTGAATTAAAGGGAAATAATACTAAGTTATTTAAATAAATAAATAAATTAATTAAAAAAAGATATTTTTGGATTTTTTGGAAATTTAAAGAAATAAAATAAATTTTATTTAAAGTTAGTAAAACCTAATTATCTACATTGATTTTAAATATTGCAAAAATATTAAAAGTTAAACCTAATTAAAACTAAATTAATTGAATTAATTTATTTACAAAAATAAAATGCTGAAATTGATTTTAATAAATAAAATATATTTTTTTGGTTTTTGATTTTATTAAGAAAAAGATTAATTGGTTAGTGATTAAATAATAAAAATAATAATACAAAACAATTAAATAAAAGAAATAGGAAATAAAAATAAAAATACTCAGGGGGTTCTGGGCCCAAAAGGAGGTAAGAATTGCAATTTTCCAGGCCCATTACGTTACAAGCCTGGTTGACTTTCTGATTCTCCACGCGCACGTTGACTTGAGAGCATGATGGATCTTCAATCTGAGTCACCAGATCTGACATTGGGCCATCTGGTGCTTTGATATTTGATGGTGTATGGTGGTCCACAATCCTTGAAATGCGTTGGAACATCTGCAGAAAAATAATAACATGCAATATCGTGGACGTGGGATTCGAACCCAGGTCCTGTGAGTCATTGATCAACACCCCTACCACTCAGCCAACGCGTCTTAATTGTTAGTGGAATACGCAGTAATCATTATATTGGGAAAACAAACAATATGCTAGAAAATTAAAAAAAATAAGCGCGAAATATGAATGACCCAATTGGAACAGGCCACGTCTTTGTCTTCTTCGCTGGACCTAGTTCTTTTTCCTGCGGATTTACATCCGCAGCTAAATCCATAACTGCATCATAGAATTAGTTCTAGGCTATAAAAATACCAACCAAGACCATAGTCATGATCATCTCTTCCTCCTGAACACATCTATGTCCATTAATGGCCTTGATTTCACCTGTAACAAAAATGCCCAAAAACAAAAACCAAGAACCCTAGATTCGGGTATGGCGCTACAGGCTATATAAATGCAATCAAATAATGCCAAAAGCTTCTAAATTGAATGATAAGCATGAATATGTAAGGATTTTGTTCAAAAGATGCAGAAATATAGAGTTACGACTTCAAGTGCAGAGTGATTTTCAGAGGGACTTACAGCGCAATTGAGGGAGGGAGAGAGCTTGCTTTTGATTCCTTCTCACTCAGTGAATGTCCAGCAATTGAATAACGTTGAGTTTTGGCCTTGAAAACACCTCTATGCTTGATTTCAGTTTCAAGCTTTTCCACCTTTTTTTCAAGTTTGGTTTTTGATGTTTATGCAGCCTCTAGGTCCTGAACTCGTATCCTTTGGCTTGTATAAGTAACATGGAGTGAATTAGGTCAAGTTTTTTGGGCTGAATCCTTATGCATTGATGTTTGAAGATGTGATTTGATTCACCATTAAAAAGCTTCCAAAATTGTCCAAAAATTCAATATTTGTTCATGATATGGTGAGATACGAGTTTGATCATGTC
This sequence comes from Vicia faba, assembly GCA_948472305.1. Taxonomy (NCBI): domain Eukaryota; kingdom Viridiplantae; phylum Streptophyta; class Magnoliopsida; order Fabales; family Fabaceae; genus Vicia; species Vicia faba. Next base: position 545,261,457 of record OX451735.1, read on the forward strand.
CATGATGACAATTAAGACCTATATCAATCAAAAAGATCCTAAGTTATCAATATTTAGATTTTATTGGATTTAAATTGATTTAAAATGAATTAATTCAATAAAAAATCAAATAAAATAGAAAAATTCATAAATGGGCATGAGGCTGAAGTTAGGACACGTGTGTAGTGTGACAAGACCAAATCAAGTGGAAAAAAATGGGCCCATTTGACAAAATTTGATGTTTTGGGGATAGTTGACTTTTGGCAATTTTGGAAAAATACCCAACTTCAACAATGCATAACTTCTTCAATTTTGAACTTTTGGAGGTGTTCTTTGACTTTTTAGAAAGCTTGAGATGTCTTCTAACCAACCCTTATGTTATCATCTCATTTTGATATTCCATGCTCAAGTTACAAGCTTTGGAAAAAAAGGTGTTTTTGTTGACTTTCAAAAATGACCTATAATGTCCAAATTTGTAACTTTTTGTGAGTGCATTTCTTGATCTTGGGGTGTGAATATGGATTATAGGAAATTGAATCCTATTCAAAATGAGGTTTGGATGGGTCATTTCTCATAAAGTATGAGAAAGTTATGCTTGGTCAAAGTTGAGTTGATTTTTCCTACAAAACCCTAATTTAGCAACTTTTGAATATTGATGAATCTTGAGCAATCCTTGATGAATCATGATCAACCATTGATCAAAGGATTAAATATCCTTCAAAATGAGAATGTTGACAAAAACATATTGAAGTTTGACTGTTCATAGGTCACAATTGACTTTTGCCCTAGCAGAGTCGATTTTTGGACCCCTTGAGCAATTGACTGACCAAACTTCCTCTGCAAAGCTTGAAATTTGACATGGATGAACTTGAGAACATATTAGGACATTGGGGATCACTTGAGGTCATTTGGATGCAAGGACCTTGATGCAAAACAAAACCCTAATTTGAGGTTGACTACCTTAGGAGATAGCTTGACTGTCCAACTCTTGAGCAATCTTGAACCACTTGGAGATTGTTCTTGCAATGTCTTGAGAAATATGGGAGGTCAAATTTTGGGGTACAACAGTTGCCCCTGTTCAATTTTCTTAAACCTGAGGATATAGATTGGCTCTCGGGCCTTTCGTGATCCGAATGTGGAAGATGATTGAACACTAGAGTGCCCAGAAATTTGCACTCGCATGAAGTGGTATCAGCTTTGTGATATTGGGAATGGGCTTACAGATGCCATTTGGAGACTGTTGATAGGTGTTCTGAACTTCGACTGGATCAGCGTCAGAAAAATCTTTAGGAATCGATTTAACTGGACCAAACAAGGTCTTGGATTAACTTTGACTGGATCGACATCAGAAAAATCTTTAGGAATCGATTTAACTGGACCAGACAAGGTCTTTGAATAACTCCAACTGGATCGGCATCAGAAAAATATTTAGGAATCAATTTGACTGGACCAGAGAAGGTCTTGGCGCCTTTGGCTGGATCGGCATCAGAAAAATCTTTAGGAATCGATTTAACTGGACCAGACAAGGTCTTGGAATAACTTCAACTGGATCGGCATCAGAAAAATCTTTAGGAATCAATTTGACTAGACCAGAGGAGGTCTTGGCGCCTTTGGCTGGATCAGCATCAGAAAAATCTTTAGGAATCGACTTAACTGGACCAGACAAGGTCTTTGAATAACTTCAACTGGATCGGCATCAGAAAAATCTTTAGGAATCGATTTGACTGGACCAGAGGAGGTCTTTGTGCCTTTGACTGGATCGACATCAGTAAAATCTTTAGGAATCGATTTAACTGGACTAGACAAGATCTTTGAATAACTTCAACTGGATCAGCATTAGAAAAATCTTTAGGAATCGATTTAACTGGACCAGAAGAGGTCTTGGTGCCTTTGACTGGATCGGCATCAGAAAAATCTTTAGGAATCGACTTAACTGGACCAGACAAGGTCTTGGAATAACTTCAACTGGATCGGCATCAGAAAAATCTTTAGGAATCGATTTAACTGGACCAGAGGAGGTCTTGGTGCCTTTGACTGGATCGGCATCAGTAAAATCTTTAGGAATCGATTTACCTGGACCAGGCAAGGTCTTGGAACAACTTCAACTGGATCGGCATCAGAAAAATCTTTAGGAATCAATTTAACTGGACCAGAGGAGGTCTTGGTGCCTTTGACTGGATCGACATCAGAAAAATCTTTAGGAATCGATTTAACTAGACCAGGAAAGGTCTTGCAATAACTTCAACTAGATCGGCATCAGAAAAATCTTTAGGAATTGATTTAACTGGACCGGAGGAGGTCTTGGTGGCTTTGACTGGATCGGCATCAGAAAAATCTTTAGGAATCGATTTAACTGGACCAGGCAAGGTCTTGGAATAACTTCAACTGGATCGACATCAGAAAAATCTTTAGGAATCGATTTAATTGGACCAGAGGAGGTCTTGGTGCCTTTGACTGGATCGGCATCAGAAAAATCTTTAGGAATCGATTTAACTGGACCAGGCAAGGTCTTGGAATAACTTCAACTGGATCGGCATCAGAAAAATCTTTAGGAATCGATTTAACTGGACCAGAGAAGGTCTTGGATTAACTTCAACTGGATCGGCATCAGAAAAATCTTTAGGAATCAATTTGACTGGACCAGAGGAGGTCTTGGCGCCTTTGGCTGGATCGACATCAGAAAAATCTTTAGGAATCGATTTAACTGGACCAGACAAGGTCTTGGAATAACTTCAACTGGATCGGCAATAGAAAAATCTTTAGGAATCGATTTAACTGGACAAGAGAAGGTCTTGGATTAACTTCAACTGGATCGGCATCAGAAAAATCTTTAGGAATCGATTTGACTGGACAAGAGGAGGTCTTGGCGCCTTTGGCTGGATCGGCATCAGAAAAATCTTTAGGAATCGATTTAACTGGACCAGACAAGGTCTTGGAATAACTTCAACTGGATCGGCATCAGAAAAATCTTTAGGAATCGATTTAACTGGACCAGAGGAGGTCTTGGTGCCTTTGACTGGATTGGCATCAGAAAAATCTTTAGGAATCGATTTAACTGGACCAGACAAGGTCTTTGAATAACTTCAACTGGATCGGCATCAGAAAAAATCTTTAGGAATCGATTTAACTGGACCAGAGAAGGTCTTTGACATAGCTGAGAACTTAACTGCATCTTTCCTGAAAAGTAAAGGTCAGTCATATGCAATGCATGAGATGGATCAAGCAATGATGTTCTCAACATACATGAGATTGTATTATATGATGCATATATGCATGTATCATGATGTATGGAAGTGTAATGCTTTAGCTGGGGAAAATAAATCTCGGATAGCTGCTGGAGACAAGAGTTGAATTCTTCGCTTCCGCTGGGGATGGTGAACGAAGATGATAAACCTGCAGGAGAGGATGACTCCATTGGGGAATAAACTGATGAGGAGATTACTCTGGGGAAGAGATGCTCTGCTGAGGATCCCACTGATAAACTCCACTGGGGATGGATTACCGTTGCTGGTGATATTGAATTTGTTGAGGATTGAATTCCTGTTCGTGAAAGGAAAGAACTTCGCTGGGGATGATCTTTCAGTTTCAACTTGCTGGGGATAACCCTGTTAGACTCTTGCGAGGATAATCCTTGGAGCTCGGCTGGGAATGATCCTTTGAATTTGGCTGGGGAGGTTTATTTTTGTACTCCGCTGGGGATAAACTTCCAGAGTCTACTGGGGATGATGTCTCAACTCCGTTGGGGAAGCTTTTCCAGACCGTGCTGGGGAAATATTGACTCCACTGGGGGTATCTTGTATTCTGCCAGAGAACATTCTTATACTCTGTTGGGGAATATTAAGACTATCGGGGATATCGAGCCTTTTCTAGTGCTGATGGTAGATAAACTCTGCTTGGGGAGAGTATTGCTAATTCGTTCACGGTTGCATGTCTCGGTTGGGGAGAGCTACCATTACTGCCTTACTCTGCGGGGAGTGAATATATGTTAGCCATATTCTTCAGCTGAATTTACCTTGTACCTGGTGAATAGAGCAACTACACAGCTTGGACAATTCTTATTGTCCCTATTTCTGATATTACCCGTAATCATCTTTTGTCTCGCATGTAAATATTTATGAGCAGCAATTAATGTCAAATGCATATATCAAAAATGAACATTGGACGTTCTTTGCAAAACAAAACAGATAAAGGAAAAACCAGTTTGAAATTTGTCTGAAAATGAATTTGTATTGATTTTGAAGTTTGGCCTGTAAACAGGCGTTTTTGTACAAGAGGCTGACGTCCTAGTAAGAGAACGTCGTCGAATAATAGAATTTATACAATTTGTGAAAAGAAAACAAAACATCTATGTGAATAATCCCACTGGGTTCCAACTCTGCTATTGCCTTTATGTCCTCAAGCATCTCATCACTTTGCTACTTGGTTGAAGGTAGATCAGATCGATTAGTGTCGTCCGAGCTTGATAGTCGATACCGACGTCTGGATGCAATGGTGATCCAATGAGACATAGTGTTATGCTTTGATCCCTAACTTTTGCCTGGACCGCCCTTTCGGGTTTTCAGTCCACCGGGATACCCTTTTTTGCCCAAGTCGCCTTTTCAGGTTTCCGACTTGCCGGGTGTACATATTTTTTCATTTTCATCCCTTATTTTTGCCCGAACCCTTTTGGTTCGCTGGGAAGCCCTTATTTTTGCCTAGGCCAGTCAACCTAGCGGGTCTTTGATTATGCGTAGTATCTTTTCACTATGTCTGCATTGACGGGGTGAGGAAGGTCGTCACCATCCATGGTGGTTAGAATCATAGCTCCTCTTGAGAAAATGTTCTTGACCATAAATGGCCCTTCGTAAGTAGGGGTCCATTTGCCCCTGGGATCACCTTGAGGTAGGATAATGCACTTGATTACCAGGTCCCCAACTTTATACTCTTGTCATCTGACTTTCTTGTTAAATGCCTTGATCATCTGTTTTTGGTACGTTTGACCATGACAAATAGCAGTAACTATCTTTTCATCGATTAGGTTCAGCTGATCAAGCCGGGTCTGAATCCAGTCATCTTCACTCAAACCTGCATCCTTCATGATCCAAAGAGAGGGTATTTGAACTTCAATGGGCAAGACCTCCTCCATGCCATATACCAAGGAATAGGGCATTGCCCATGTTGACGTCCGTGCTGAGGTACGGTACCCATGAAGAGCAAATGGTAACATCTCGTGTCAGTCTTTGTACGTCACTGTCATTTTCTGCACAATCTTCTTAATATTCTTATTAGCCGCCTCAACATCCCCATTCATCTTTGGCCGGTAGGGAGAAGAGTTATGATGCTGTATCTTGAATTGCTCGCAGAGCTCAGTGATCATCTTGTTGTTGAGATTTGTACCATTGTCCGTAATGATCCTCTCTGGTACACCGTATCGACAAATCAGATTGTGCCGAATGAACCGTGCCATGATGTTCTTGGTTACAGTAGCAAAGGAAGCTGCTTCAACCCACTTCATAAAATAATCAATTGCTACCAGGATGAAACGATGCCCGTTGGATGTCGTAGGTCTGATCTCGCTGATCATATCAATGCCCCACATTGCAAAAGGCCAAGGTGTCGTCAAGACATTCAGAGGAATTGGAGGTATGTGCACCTTATCAGCATAGACTTGGCACTTATGACATGTCCGAGAATGCTGATAGCAGTCAGCTTCCATTGTGGACCAATAATATCCTGCCCGTGGGATTTTCTTTGCCATGGTGTGTCCACTGGAATGAGTTCCAAAAGTACCTTCATGTAACTCCGCCATGATCCTTTCCGCTTCATTCTTATCCACACAACGCAGTAAGGTCGAATAATGGTTACGCTTGTAAAGAATGCCATTGCTGATGAAGAACTTCACCGTGAACCTCCTCAAAAACTTCTTATCATTAACAGACGCACCCTCGGGGTATTCTTGAGCCTCAAGATACCTTTTTACCTCATGAAACCAGGGCTTTTCTGTTACCTCTTAAGTCTCAATGTCACAACAATGTGTAGGTTCGTCTAATCTTTCAATGATAATCCGGGGAGCCTCATTGTCCCAATTGACTTTGAACATAGAAGACATCGTAGCCAACGCGTCCGCCAACTGATTCTCCTCTCTAGGGAAGTGTTCAAAGGTTATCTCCTCGAAATGGGGAAGCAACGTCAACACATACTCCTTGTAAGGAATAAGATTTGGGTGTTTCGTATCCCACTCGCCTTTGATCTGACTGATCACGAGAGCGGAATCTCCGAAGACACTTAGAAACTTAATCCTTAGGTCAATTGCTGCTCGAAGACCCATGATGCATGCCTCATACTCCGCCATATTGTTGGTGCAGTTGAAACATAGTCGGGCGGTAAATGGAGTATTGTACCCCAAAATTTTCCCTCCCATTTCATCAATATTTTCTCACCACAAGACCCTTGGAGCTCAAGATCAAGTTAGGGTTTACTCTGCTCAAGACTCTTCCTTGCACTGTTGACCCAAATTAGGGTTTGAGTTTGCACAAAGATGTTTTGACCTAAAATTCCCAAAATTACTTTCATGCTTCATGTTGGACTCACAAGTTTATCCATACCAAGTTTCAAGCCTTGATTCCAATCTTTGCCTAGTCAATTGGACAATTGACCTAGAAGTCAGTTGTATTGGGGAAAAAGTCAATTGTGGTCAATTGACAGTCAAACTTCATGATTTTTGACCCACATCAACATTATGAACTCATATGAACCATTTGGTCAAGTTTGGATCACAATTCCACAAGAAATTTGATCAGATCACCAAAAGGGCAAAATGGTCATTTTTAGGGTTTTGACTGCACAAAGGCAATTTTTGACTGTTTGACCTAGCCAATGGCAAACCAAGCTCACATATGGACTCAAGGACTCAATGGCATTGTCTTGACATATTCAACAAGTTCAAAATATCCCAAATGCACAAGATTGACAGATGAATTTTCCAGTAAACTGATCAAGATTTGACTGTATACTGAAAAGTCAAACTTTGACTTTTTGGTCAAAATCAAGTGCTAAGATTCATTTTTCATCAAGACATGTCAAATTATGAAACTTGTTCATCAAGAAACCAAAAATTACAAATTAGGGTTTGAAATGAAGAAATTTCATAACTTAGAAATTTTCTAAGTTATGAAATTTCCTAATTTTTTCCTAACTTTGTCCCATCTTTTCATCAAGATACAGTTGGATTAAAACAAAACTCAAAACATGAAAGTTATAGTCCATTGCAAAATCTACAACTTTGATTCACAAAGTTTCCTCAAAAGAAGCTTGTAACTCAAGTTATGATTTTTGGAATAGGGGTGCAAAACATTCTTAACTTAGAATTTTTTTGACCTATTTTAGGCAGGATTTTTGCCCAACTTCATGGCCACTTTTCACATGCTTCCACTTGGAATCTCAACTTGCATTACAAAGATGGATTGTAGTACACATTCCAAGCTTTCCAAATTGTCCAAGAACTTCTCAAACACCCTTGTGGTTAGGGAGAATCGAATTGGCAAAGTTAGGCAAAAGTCACTTTTGTTCTTGACCAAGGCATGTTCATAACATGGGCATTTTTGAAATCAGCTTGTACAAGCTAGTTTACAGGCCTCTAATCCTTCTTACACTCAATAATTAAATGCATATCCTTTGTGTTAGAGTGTTATTTTGTGCATTTGGACAATACACACAAAATCAAGCCATATTTGGAAAAAGTGACTTATCTATTCTTGTAAAGATCAACTTTATGTCAAACACAAATCTAAGAAGTACAAAGCATATCTTCTAGGCACAAGATTATGTACTAATCCCACTGATCAAGGAGAGATTATGCAGCATGCTTGAGGGACCTGCCTTGTCCTATAACCCAACTTGACAACTTTAGCTTAAGAAGGAAGAAACTTTGCAAAACTGATCCCATCTCTCATTCCTGTAACAACTAGCCAAAGCAAAGTTTGTAAACATTTCCCATACATCATAACAGACCTAAAGCACGACCTAACCACCTTCAATACCTCCCCAAACATCAAAACACCATTTTGCTGCACAAAACAGGGCATCCCTGCAGATTGAGTTGCACAACTCAGTTTGCTCATGCGTTTTGGCCAAAGCTTGTTCATACATACTCCATAACATCCATACAAGCTATCCCAAGCCCTAGCTACAGACTGTAACACCTCTAACCAAGTTCACCATTTTCATTTTTTCAGTTGTGTAGGTTGAGTTACATAGCTCGATTCAGTTAGTTTCAAAGCAAGCTAAAGGTTGGAGAAGCATCCCTGAACTTCGAGCAAGTTGTACAAGTCCTCACACTGCATTGAAAGTGCCTCCATTATTGTACACGATTCAAGCTGAACAGGTAAAAGTTTGGACTTCTATCTCTCAATCTAGGAAGAGTTAGGCTTAGGTTTATGAATGAAACATGCTCTACTCATGGCCCTGAAACTACCTATATCATCACTTTTCATTTATATTGTGTGTGTTAAGAGAATTTGGAACCTGAACATTAGAAAAAAGTTAGGTCAGAAATTGGGGATGAAGAAATTCTCCCTCGTTTCTTAGAGTTAAGTCAAGTTTTTTATATGTCTGGATTCGTCTCTTGATGCCCTACATTTTTGGTGTTATGAGTTTTGCTTGAAAGTCCAGAAATCAGGAGTTAGGAAGCGCGCGTTTTTGTTTGTTCAAACAAGTCTGGAGGTTGAAGGTGACTGGCTTGGGCTGGGCCTGAGTCAGTCCTACTTTTTGCACCCTTTTTTTTAATTTGCACCCCCCTGGCCCATTGTATGATATATTTGTCATTTTTGAGTTTTTTTCTTTTGATTCTGATTTTATATTTTTATTCAAGCATGGAAAAACACTAAAAATATTTTTCTCACATTTTTTGCATTTTATTTGGTATTTATTTGTTTCATTTAGTTCCATATGTAAATAAATATATATATACTTTTTATTTAAAATACTAAAAATAATATAAATACATTTTATTTTCTGATTTTATTTTATTTTATCTTTTGAAAACATTTTCTAAAAAATATACTTTTTTGTAAATAATAAATATTTTTATTTTTGTACATATTTAATATATTTAGTAAATAATATAAATACTTATATATTTAGAATATTTAGGATAAAAATACAAAAAAATACATTTTTTATTTTTATTAATATTTGACCTCAAAAAATCACTTTTTTACAATATACTTCCTTTTTATTTATTTTTTGTATATAATTAATAAATATTGTATAATACATAATAAATACTCTTTTATTTAGCAAATTAGGGTTTTGCCCTAAAAACACAAAAATATCCAAAAATTGATTCTTTTATTTTTTGTTTATATTTCACATAAAAAAAATACTTTCCCATACATATAAAAACCATTTTTGTGCATAAATACATTTTTTGCATATTTATTTACATAATTATTGTACAATTAATCTTTGTATATTCAATTTGGATGTAATAGCTTAGATTTTAATTTCTTGCTAAATATCCCCATTTGAACATTTGTACCCCCCATCCCATAATTGTGTTGTAATAATTTAGGATTTTATTTTTCGCATTTAAAAGCTTTCTAAATATGCCATGATAAACTTAGGGTTTGTATGCAAATCAAAAAAATGACAAATAGCTTGACCTAAACAAAAGACAAAAAAGCATGAAAATGGACAACACCAATCACACTTGCACCCCTAGGGTTACTCCACTTGTTGCCTTCAATAATGGGCCATGTTGCATGTTAGGTGTCTTTGGCAAAACAAAATAAATCAAATGATCATAGTCCCTCGATTTCGCTTTCGAAAGTTGCCTAAAAAATGATCAAGTCCCTTAAAGGAAAAGTTGCCAAAGACACTTAGCACCATTGCAATCATGGTCTAAACGATGACCCGCGCCCGTCCCGTTAACATCCTAACACAAGATTGTCCACCAAATACAATGGTGGAACAAAATTGTTAAAAGGGTTAAAACATAGGAAAGATCTTTGAGAAATTTAGGGTAGATAGCTCTTGGTTACTTGACCAAATCTTGCAAAACAATCCTTGCCATTTTTCAAAACACACATCGCAACACACTTTCAAAACAACTTTCAAAAAATTTGAAAACTTTTCAAAAGATAAGTACACCTTTGTATACATTCAAACATGGATCATTACAAAGGTTGCCACCACATTGGCCTCTTTTCAAAAACATTTTCAAACCCACACACAAAGCACCATTTCAAACAATTGAAAGCACCATTTCAAACAATTGAAAATCAAAGGCAAGTGATCTAAGCAAGTAACTAAGAGCCCATGGATAACCATGGATAGAAAGGGTGTGAATACCTTCCCTTTCTATAATCTACTCCCCGAATCCAAGAAAACATCTCAAAGGTTTTTGCTGTGCTTTTTAACCTTTCCTTAGGATAAAATAAAAAGTCGGTGGCGACTCTTGCTCAACCGAAACATTTGCGAAAACAAACACAAAACCCAAGTCAATTCTCCCACCGTATCACAGAACTGGCGACTCTGCTGGGGAATACTTAAAAGTGGAGTAACCTTAGGGCTTAGATCACCTTTTGCATGACTAATTGTTTGCTTTGATTGCTTTATATCTTGGCTCTCTTGTTTGGGTTTGAAATCCTACACCCGGATTTGGGGAAACATTCATAGATAGCAATACATTGTGGAAACTGTGCGGGGTATACCGACACGGTTGAAGCAATAGCTATATTAGTGCGACATATTTGTGAGTACCGGTAACCCTTGAGTTCAATCAAGGAGAGTACGGGGCCGCTGAGTGATGTCACTAAGCACTAATGACCTAGAACCTTACTTGACCATCTTCGCCTTTCATTAGGTGTAGTGAGATGACCGGCTTTGGTGCAGTCCGAAGTTGGTAGATACTCGATACTACACTCATTGAGGGTTGTTTTCTTGGAATATTTTGGTCGCTAGTTAAGTGGCTAAACCAAAACAATGAACATGGAAAACAATCCAATGATATTGAGCTCCTTAGAACCCAGTTACTATTTATAGGACAGGTTTTTAAGCCAACTACACTCAAGAGGGTACTTACCTATGAAACCTCATGCAAGCCTGAAACTAGGGTTTTGTGTGAATTGCTTGTACATATGTTTGTACATACATCATAAACATCATAAAGCATCATATGCATTCACTAACCATTTCAAGGGTTTGGATCTTCATCTTTGTTCTTGTTTTGTAGGTCATGGAAATTCTTCGCAGGAAAACTATCCAAGTCAACCTTGTGAGAATCCCTCCTCAACTCAAGGAGCTCACATCCAGAATTCCGGAAAGCTCTCCCTTCAGTGAAAGACATGGTAGACTGCTCAGCCTAGTCAACACCAGCATTGAAGAGGACATGGTAAAGGTGTTGTTCCAGTTCTTTGACCCCCTTCACCACTGTTTCACATTCCCCGACTACCAATTGGTGCCCACTTTGGAGGAATTTTCTCAACTCCTGAGAATTCCTATTCTTAATCAACTACCCTACAACGGTACGGAAAAATAACCAAAGCCTGAAGATGTTGCTCAAGCACTACACTTGCAACCATCTGACATCAAGGGGCATTGGGAAACTAGAAGCGGTGTCAAAGGCTTCTTGGCAAAATTCTTGTTTGAGAAGGCACAAGAGTGTTGGAATTCATTGGATCTACAAGCCTTTGAAGAAATTGTGGCACTCCTCATTTATGGGTTGGTCCTGTTCCCAAATCCTGACCAACTTGTAGATGTCAACGCTGTCAAGATCTTCTTATCCAGGAATCCCATACCAACATTACTTGGGGACATCCTCCACTCATTTTACACACGAACAATGAGAAAGAGGGGTGTTGTCATGTGCTGTACTCCTCTCCTTGCAAGGTGGTTTATTTCGCACCTTCCACAATCTGTTTTGAAGAATGACCAAGGCTTAAGGTGGTCGCAACGATTGATGACCCTCACTCACTCTGATGTACATTGGTGTTCTCGGTCCAGAGAAAATGTCATCATCGTCGATCATTGTGGAGAGTTCCCTAATGTTCCATTGCTTGGCATTAGAGGAGGCATTACCTACAACCCTTGTCTAGCTTTGAGACAATTTGGATATGCACTGAGGGATGGCCCTCACGACATGTTGATTCCTGACCTAGTTTTTGACTTCGACAACGATGCGCAAGGACTTCGTCAAAGATTCATCAGAGCTTGGAGGATGCCTAACAAGGTAGACAGCAAGACACTGGGGCACAAGAACTCCATCCCTCTTGAGCCTTATCTCAAGTGGGTACGAACCCGAGCCTAGATTCTAATGATGCCTTACCCTCATGTTCTCCCTGTAATTAAAGAGCCCGTTAAGGAAGGAGAGGTTCCCTACACCATCCTATATCCTGACATGCCAACATCATGGGAGGAGATGCAGAAGAGTTAGATCCAACTCAAGGAGGAACGGAACACTTTTAAAGCCAACTTCTACGCCAGTGAGAAGAAGGTTTTGGAGCTTACCCGCCGACTCCATGAGGAAGAGACCCTCAACACCTACATCGCACCAAAGAGGATGCGCAACGTATTTTTACCTTGAGAAGTTTTTTGTAATATTTGGCCCACGGGGCATTTATGTACTAACAAAATTTCTTCTTATTAATATGACGTGCATTCTTTTTGTTTGCAACAATTTTGAATTTTCTAAATCCTTGAATGCATTGCATAAACAAACATATCATTCATCATGCGCATAAGCAGGTCTCCACACCAGGTTTCCTTATCTTTCTGCTGTTTATTTTAGTAGGATGGATCTCGAACAGACGATCAAGGATTTGCAGTCTCAAAACTCACAGTTTCAACACCTCCTGATGACCTTGGCAAAGGGTCAGGAGGATCTAAAAGCCCTGCTTGGGAACAAAGAGCAAGTGAAAAAGAAGAAGAAGAGAGTCGGGGTGGCTACCCTAGGAATAAGGTTTGAGGGTGAAGCCAGAAGAGTTCTTGAATTTCCCCCTACATCTGAAGAGGGAACCAGTAAAGGGAATGGGGCTGCGGTACCTTCCGAATCTGAAGCTGAAGAAGGAGAGGCTGAAGAAGACGAAGACTACTCAGAGCAACAATACCCGCCCGCCGACGATAAGTACAAAAGCTTGGAAGACAGGTTGGCAGCTATGGAGCTGCAGAGAGTTCCCGGCTTAGATTTCGAAGATTTGGGATTAGTTGCTGGAATTGTGATCCCCCCGAAGTTTAAAGTGCCAGTTTTTGCAAGGTATGACGGGTTGTCCTGCCCGAAGATGCATCTCAGATCATATGTAAGGAAGATCCAACCTTACACTACAGACAAGAACCTATGGATCCATTTCTTCCAGGATAGCCTTTCAGGGGCTCAACTCGAGTGGTTCTATCAGCTGGATGGAGCCAGTATCCGAAACTGGGAGGACTTGGCTACTGCATTTTATAAGTAGTATTAGTACAATTCCGACCTTGCTCCCATGCGCAAAAGTGAAGAGACCTGGCTGGTAGGGTGCAGCCACCGTTGACTGACCGTGAGCTTGTGGACATGTTCCTGGGGACCCTGTCTGGTCCGTTCTTCAACCATCTGATTGGGAATTCTTCTGCTGGGTTTACAGATTTGATCTTGACTGGTGAGAGAATAGAACCTGGTATCAAGTCGGGGAAGATACAGAAAGGTGCCTCCGCGAGTACTGAAAAGAAGCCCTTCAAGAAGGAAGCCAGTGTTGTTTATGGTCCCAGAAGGCAAATTAAACCGGAACGCCGCCAAGCTATCAACGCGTTGGTAATTTCAAAGCCTGCTGCTGCTCCTCAGCAGTATAACCAACCAAGGGGTGAGAGATCCAAAAGACAGTATACTCGACTCAGCATGACCCTGTCTCAGATTTTGCCGCAACTACTGTCAACCAATCTGGTAACTGTCAAAGAAGCTCCGAAGGTAGTGAACACAGCTTCTCCGAAGTACAACCCCAACGCCCGTTGCGCTTATCACTCTGATATCCCGGGGCATACTACGGACGATTGCTGGGCTCTGAGGAATAAGGTTCAGAACCTTATTGATGCTAAAGAAATACAGTTTGAGGCGCCCGAAAGGCCCAATGTTGTGACTGCTCCCATGCCCCAGCATGGAGTGAATGCTGTGGAAGAAGACCCGTATTTGGCCTCTGTGGATGATATTGTTACTCCGTTGTTGACTGTTAAAAGGAACCTGTTGCTAGCCAGTTTATTTCCGGGATGTGGTAAAGGTTGCCTTCTATGTGCTGTTTCACCTGCTGGTTGTCCCTTGCTGAAGTCAGGCGTCCAAAACCTGATGGATAGCAAAGAGATCTTGTTCGAGAAGATTGTTGTTCCTACTGTCCTTGCTGAAGAAGTGTCTATTGTTACTATTTTCAACAACCCTCCTAAGGCTCCTTCAAAGAAGCCTGTCAAAATCATGTCCACTCAGAAGATTGCTCCTATCATCATCACTGTTCTGGGGCCTCTCCCTTATACATCCGACAAAGCTGTCCCATGGCACTATGGGGCAGATGTTTATGTGCTCGGAGTAAAACAAGAGTTTGATACTAGTACCGGCGTCAGTAACATCACCGGGCCTGCCAAAGTTACTCGCAGTGGTAGGCTGTTCTCACCAGATATTACGCCGCCAGCTATTCAGAAACCTCTTATCATCACACCTGCAAGTGTGCCTGCTTCCCTTCCTAATCAAGTTCCTGTTTCTACCCCTGCTGTCGAGTCATCTGACGCTCAGGGCAAAGGGATTGCTACTGATTCGCCTGCCCTGACGGAGGCACCAAAGACAACCAATGTTGAAGCTTCCCAGCAAGAGATGGAAGAGATTCTCAAGATCATTAAGAAGAGTGATTTCAATGTAGTTGAGCAGTTGGGGCACACCCCATCAAAGATTTCTATGCTATCACTGTTGTTGTGTTCAGAGGCCCATGCCAAGGCCCTGATTTCCTTCCTGAAGACGGCCCATGTGCCACAAGAAACGCCTGCTGATCAATTTACCGATTGTGTGGACAACTTGACTGCCGATAATGGTTTGGGCTTCTCTGACGCCGATCTGACTGCCAAAGGAAAGAACCATAATGACGCCCTGCATGTCTCCATTGAATGCAGGGGCACTACTCTTGCCCATGTATTGGTAGACATCGGTTCTTCATTGAACGTATTACCCAAGAAGGCCCTAGACAGGTTGGATTGTGAGGGGTTGGAGCTCAAGCCTAGTAACATTGTTGTCCGGGCCTTTGGTGGTTCGAAAAGGATGGTACATGGGGAAGTTGACATTCCAATCAGGGTTGGTTCTCAAGTTTTTGATTCTACGTTCTATGTGATGGATATCCGACCATCCTATTCTTGTTTGCTGGGTCGTCCATGGATCCACAAGGCTGGAGTTGTGACCTCCACACTACATCAGAAGCTTAAGTATCCGGTCAGAGGAAAGATTGTTACAGTTTAGGGGGAAGAAGAATATATGGTCAGCCACCTCAACTCGTTCCGGTACATAGAAATGGATGGGGAGTTCATTGAGACCCCCTTTCAACACTTTGAAGAGGTGCCTCAGACTTTGGCATCAGCTGAAACTGTGATTGAAGACCCTCCTTTGAAGATGGCTTCCTTAAAGGATGCCCGGGCTGTTATTGAGAAGGGTGAGTGCACAAACTGGGGCCGACTTCCTGATTTCACTCCAAAGACTGACAAGTTTGGTCTGGGTTTCACTGCAGAGGCTCAGAGGGTTGTTCGTAAGGCAAGGATTGGAAGACCTCCTGTGTTCATCACCAACCCGGGAGTGAATGCTATTGAAGACGACGTGGAGGAATCTGAATTCGACAGCTGGATCTACCCAACAACCGATGGTGGACCAAGCAACTGGACTGCCAAAGACTTCACACCTATTACTTTTGTCACTCAGTAATGAACTCTTTTGTTTTGTTTGTAACAGATAATATTTTGAAACTTTTGTGGCTCAGTGTCTTACCCGGGGCACCGTGGCTTCATTTGTGAGGGCTTTTGTGTGTCATTTTCATATATCATCAATAAAAACATTGGACGTTTGTTGAATTTCAAAATTTTGCGCTCCTTTTCTTTCTTTATTATATATTGCAAAACAGCTATATTTACACACACTCACCTATACAGGTTCCAATCCACTCTGGATCTCACTGGTAACGACTCTGCTACTGCCAGTTATGACTTCGAAAATCCGATCAACTTAGCCGAAGACGAAGGTGAAGATGATTGCGAAGTTCCTGGTGAACTTGCAAGACTACTACTCCAGGAAGAGAGGGCCATTCATCCACATGAAGAGCCAGTGGAAACAGTAAATCTGGGTACTGAGACAGACAGAAAGGAAGTCAAGATTGGTGCCAATCTAGAGCTCAGTGTGAAACAACGGTAGATTCAGATGCTGTATGACTATGTGGAAATCTTTGCCTGGTCTTACGAAGACATGCCTGGGTTGGATACCGACATTGTGGTTCATCACCTGCCTACCAAGGAAGATTTCCCTCCGGTAAAACAGAAAGTCCGCCGTATGCGTCCAGAAATGTCCGAGAAAATCAAAGCTGAGGTTATGAAACAATTTGATGCCGGGTTTCTAGCGGTGACTTCTTACTCTCAGTGGGTTGCTAATGTGGTTCCAGTGCCGAAGAAAGATGGGAAGGTTAGAATGTGTGTTGATTACAGGGATTTGAACAGGGCGAGCCCTAAGGATGATTTCCCTCTGCCTCATATCGACATTCTGGTTGACAACACTACTCAACATAAAGTATTCTCCTTCATGGACGGTTTCTCCGGTTATAATCAGATCAAGATGGCTCCTGAAGACATGGAGAAGACCACCTTCGTCACTCAGTGGGGCACCTTTTGCTACAAGGTCATGCCTTTTGGGTTGAAAAATGCTAGGGCAACCTACCAACGTGCCATGGTTGCTTTATTTCATGATATGATCCACCATGAGATCAAAGTGTATGTCGATGATATGATTGCAAGGTCCCAAACTGAGGAGGAACACCTTGACCATCTACGAAAGCTGTTTGACCGTCTGAAGTTGTACAAGCTGAGGTTGAACCCAAACAAGTGCACCTTTGGGGTGAGATCTGGAAAATTGCTAGGTTTCGTTGTAAGCGAAAAAGGCATTCAAGTGGACCCTGCCAAAGTGAAAGCCATACAAGAGATGCCAACTCCCAAGACAAAGAAAGAAGTCAGAGGCTTTCTAGGACGTCTGAATTACATTGCCCGATTCATCTCGCATCTAACTTCTACCTGTGAGCCAATCTTCAAGCTGCTGAAGAAAGATCAAGTAGTACGTTGGAACGATGAATATCAGGACGCTTTCGAAAAGATCAAAGAGTATCTCAAAGAACCACCCATTCTTATGCCGCCGGTTGAAGGGAGACCTCTAATCTTATACTTGACTGTACTGGACAACTCAATGGGGTGTGTGCTGGGGCAGCATGACGAGTCTGGCCGAAAAGAACACGCCATTTATTACCTTAGCAAAAAGTTTACCGACTGTGAGACCCGATACCCACTGCTCGAGAAAACTTGTTGCGCTTTGGTATGGGCTGCTCGCCGGCTGAGACAGTATATGTTGACTCAGACCACTCTGTTGATTTCAAAAATGGATCCGATCAAGTACATATTCGAAAAGCCCGCCTTGTCCGGAAGAATAGCAAGATGGCAAATGATCTTGATGGAATACGACATCTAGTACACGACTCAAAAGGCGATCAAGGGAAGTGTATTGGCAGACCATTTGGCACATCAGGCAGTGGACGATTACCAGTCGATGAACTTTGAATTTCCAGACGAGGATATCATGGTAGTGACTGATTGTGAAGTACCTAGACCGGATGAAGGACCTGAGGAAGGATCCCGATGGTCTATGCACTTTGACGGAGCCTCGAACGCTTTGGGTAATGGTATCGGCGTTGTGATCATATCCCCTAAAGGCACTCATACTCCATTCACCGCCCGGCTATGTTTCAACTGCACCAACAACATGGCAGAGTATGAGGCATGTATCATGGGTCTTCAAGCTGCAATTGACCTAAGGATCAAGTTTCTGAGTGTCTTGGGAGATTCCGCTCTCGTGATCAATCAGGTCAAAGGCGAGTGGGATACGAAACACCCAAATCTTATTCCTTACAAAGAGTATGTGATGACATTGATTCCCCACTTCGAGGAGATAACTTTTGAACACTTCCCAAGAGAGGAGAATCAGTTAGCGGACGCGTTGGCTACGATGTCTTCTATGTTCAAAGTCAAATGGGACAACGAGGCGCCCCAGATCATTATCTAGAAATTGGATGAACCTGCACATTGCTGCGATCTCGAGACCGAAGAGGTAACAGAAAAACCCTGGTATCATGAAGTGAAGAGGTACCTTGAAGCTCAAGAATACCCCGAAGGCGCATCTGTTAATGAAAAGAAGTTCCTGAGAAGGTTTGCGGCAAAGTTCTTCCTCAGCAATGGCATTCTCTACAAGTGAAACCATGATTCAACCTTATTGCGTTGTGTGGATAAGACTGATGCAGAAAGGATCATGACAGAGCTACATGAAGGGACCTTAGGAACATATTCCAGTGGACATACCATGGCAAAGAAAATCCTTCGGGCAGGATATTTCTGGTCCACAATGGAAGCCAATTGTTACCAGCATTCTCGAACTTGTCATAAATGCCAGATCTATGTTGATAAGGTGCACATTCCTCCGATTCCTCTGAACGTCTTGACAGCACCTTGGCCTTTTGCAATGTGGGGCATTGATATGATCGGCGAAATCAGACCTACAGCATCCAACGGGCACCGCTTCATCCTGGTAGCAATTGATTACTTCATAAAGTGGGTTGAAGCAGCTTCCTACGCTACGGTAACCAAGAACGTCGTGGCACGGTTCATTCGACACAACCTAATCTGTCGATACGGTGTACCTGAGAGGATCATTACGGATAATGGTACCAATCTTAACAACAAAATGATCACTGAGCTCTACGAGCAATTCAAGATACAACACCACAACTCTTCACCTTACCGGCCGAAGATGAATGGGGCTGCAGAAGCAGCGAATAAGAACATCAAGAAGATTGTGCAAAAGATGACAGTGACCTATAAAGATTGGCACAAAATGTTGCCGTTTGCTCTTCATGGGTACCGTACCTCAGCACGGACGTCAACAGGGGCAACCCCCTTTTCCTTGGTCTATGGCATGGAGGCAGTCTTGCCTATTGAAGTCCAGATACCCTCTCTCTGGATAATGCAGGATGCAGATTTGAGCGAAGATGACTGAATTCAGACTTGGCTTGATCAATTAAACCTAATTGACGAAAAGAGACTCACTGCTATTTGTTATGGTCAGACGTACCAAAAACGGATGATCAGGGCATTTAACAAGAAGGTCAGACGACAAGAGTATCAAATCGGAGAGCTGGTAATCAAGCGCATCATTCTTCCTCAAAGTGATCCCAGGGGCAAATGGACCCCTACGTACGAAGGGCCATTTGTGGTTAAACATATCTTCTCAGGAGGAGCTATGATTCTAACCACCATGGATGGTGACGACCTTCCTCACCCTGCCAATGCAGACATAGTAAAAAGATACTACGCATGAATTAAAGACCCGCTAGGTTGACACACCTAGGCAAAAATAAGGGCTTCCCGGCGAACCAAAAGGGTTCGGGCAGAAATAAGGGATGAAATGAAAAAAAATCTGTACACCGGCAAGTCGAAAACCTGAAAAGGCGGCTTGGGCAAAAATGGGTATCCCGGTGGACTGAAAACCCGAAAGGGCGGTCCAGGCAAAAGATAGGGATAAAGCGTAATACTATGTCTCATTGGATCATCTTGCATCCAGACTTCGACATCAATCAATCAGCTTCATCTTCAACTAAGCAGCAAAGTGATGAGACGCTTGAAGACATAAAGGCGATAGCAGAGTTGGAACCCAATAGATTTATTTTTCACATAGCTGTTTTGTTTCCTTTTCAAAATTGTATAAACTCTATGTTGCTCGGTGGCGTTCTCTTACTAGGACGTCAGCCTCCTGTACATAAAACGCCTATTTACAGGCAAATTCAAAAATCAATACAAATTCACTTTTCAGACAAATTGCCATTTGTTTTTTCCTTTATCTGTTTTGTTTTGCAAAGAACGTCCAATGTTCATTCTTGATATATGCATTTGACACTAACTGCTAATCATAAATATTTGCATGCGAAACAAAGGATTAATTACGGGTGACGACAGAAACAGGGGCAATAAAGAATTGTCTAAGCGATCTAGTTGCTCTGTCCACCAAGGTACCAAGGTAGGTTCGGCTGAAGAACGTAACCAGGATACCTTCACTCCCCGCAAAGTAAGACAAGATTCAGCAATACTCTCCCCGAGCAGAGTTGGTCTCCCATCAGCCCTAAAAAGGCATAGTATCCCTAGCAAGTCAGCGATACTCTCCCCAAGCAGAGTTAGTCTACTGTCAGCCCTAAGAAAGTTGGGTATCCCCAGAAGATCTCAACATTCCCCAGCAGAATATAGACATTCCTCAGCAAGCATCCCCGGCAGTCTTAATCTAAGATTGTTCCCCGGCGGAATACTAGACACCCCAGTGGAATCCATATCCCCAGTAGATTTTGGAAGCTTATCCCCAGTAGATTCTGGAAGCTTATCACCGGCAGAGTACATACGTCTCTCCCCGACTTCATTCAAAGGTTGTTTTCCCACCGGAGCTTATAACTGGGTTATCCTCAGCTAATAACCACGGAAAGTTCTTCCTCGGCGAAGTTCTTCCTATCCCCAGCGAAGTTCGTCAAATTCCCCAACATAACTTATCAGTGAAATCCCCAGCGGAGCTCTCATCAAAACCTCAGCGAAGTATCTCTTCCCACAGAGTAATTCCCCGCAGAGTAATCTCTCCAACAAGTTTATTCCCCAACAGAGTCATCTTCTCCTACCGGTTTATTCTTGCAACCGTCATCCCCAGCGGAAACGAAGAACTCCACTCTTCAACATCAGCCCAGGATTCCACAAACTCCCGGCACTCGTCAAGGATTTATTTTCCTAGACGAAAATACATTCATAGACATTTCACATTTCATACATCCTGTTTACATACATGATAAAGTGCATACAACACTATCTCATTTTGAGCATCATGACATCATGCATTTCATACATCATGACATTGCATACAACTGATGTTTTGACTTTTCAGGAAAAGGTCAATCCAAAGATGATTACTATCAACTATCCCAATTCCAGATTCGATTCCTGTATCTAGCCAGGGCATATCTGTGAGTATTTGATTGTGGATTCGACACCTGTATCTAGCCAGGGCATATCTGCATGAATAGTTTAGAGATTCGATACCTGTATCCAGCCAGGGCATATCTGTAGACGACCAATTTCCAGATTCGATTCCTGTATCCAGCCAGGGCATATCTGTAGACGACCAATTTCCAGATTCGACACCTGTATCTAGCCAGGGTATATCTGTAGACGACTAATTCCAGATTCGATTCCTGTATCTAGCCAGGGCATATCTGTGAGTGATTGATTGTAGATTCGATACCTGTATCCAGCCAGGGCACGTCTGTAAGCAACCTTTTGAAGTTCCGAATTCGATTCCGGTATCTAGCCAGGGCATATCTGTGAGCAATTGATCATAGATTCGATACCTGTATCTAGCCAGGGCATATCTGCATGAAGAGTTTGAAGATCAACACCTGTAACAGGCCAGGAAACCATCTTCCTTTCTCAAAGTACGCAGGTTCTCGCTAAGGAATCTCTTACGCGATCAACACTTCCAAATGGCATCTATATGCCCATTCCCGACAAGGTTCTGTCACGTCTCCAGATGGCATCTATAAGCCCATCCTCCTACCCACCATCTCTCCAAATGGCATCTATAAGCCCATTCCCGACATCACATTGCTGATACTCCAGCATGCGAGTGCAAATTTCTGGGCACTTTAGTGTTCAATCATCTTCCACCTTCGGATCACGAAAGGCACGCAAGCCAATCTACATCCTCAGGTCTAAGAAGATTGAACAGGGGCAACTGTTGTACCCCAAAATTTTCCCTCCCATTTCATCAATATTTTCTCACCACAAGACCCTTGGAGCTCAAGATCAAGTTAGGGTTTACTCTGCTCAAGACTCTTCCTTGCATTGTTGACCCAAATTAGTGTTTGAGTTTGCACAAAGATGTTTTGACCTAAAATTCCCAAAATGACTTTCATGCTTCATGTTGGACTCATAAGTTTATCCATACCAAGTTTCAAGCCTTGATTCCAATCTTTGCCCAGTCAATTGGACAGTTGACCTAGAAGTCAACTATATTGGGGAAAAAGTCAACTGTGGTCAATTGACAGTCAAACTTCATGATTTTTGACCCACATCAACATTATGAACTCATATGAACCATTTGGTCAAGTTTGGATCACAATTCCACAAGAAATTTGATCAGATCACCAAAAGGGCAAAATGGTCATTTTTAGGGTTTTGACTGCACAAAGGCAATTTTTGACTATTTGACCTAGCCAATGGCAAACCAAGCTCACATATGGACTCAAATACTCAATGTCATTGTCTTGACATATTCAACAAGTTCAAAAGATCCCAAATGCACAAGATTGACAGATGAATTTTCCAGTCAACTGATCAAGATTTGACTGTATACTGAAAAGTCAAACTTTGACTTTTTGGTCAAAATCAAGTGCTAAGATTCATTTTTCATCAAGACATGTCAAATTATGAAACTTTTTCATCAAGAAACCAAAAATTACAAATTAGGCTTTGAAATGAAGAAATTTCATAACTTAGAAATTTTCTAAGTTATGAAATTTCCTAATTTTTTCCTAACTTTGTCCCATCTTTTCATCAAGATACATTTGGATTCAAACAAAACTCAAAACATGAAAGTTATAGTACATTGCAAAATCTACAACTTTGATTCACAAAGTTTCCTCAAAAGAAGCTTGTAACTCAAGTTATGATTTTTGGAATAGGGGTGCAAAACATTCTTAACTTAGAATTTTTTTGACCTATTTTAGGCAGGATTTTTGCCCAACTTCATGGCCACTTTTCACATGCTTCCACTTGGAATCTCAACTTGCATTACAAAGATGGATTGTATTACACATTCCAAGCTTTCCAAATTGTCCAAGAACTTCTCAAACACCCTTATGGTTAGGGATAATCGAATTGGCAAAGTTGGGCAAAAGTCACTTTTGTTCTTGACCAAGGCATGTTCATAACATGGGCATTTTTGAAATCAGCTTGTACAAGCTAGTTTACAGGCCTCTAATCCTTCTTACACTTAATAATTAAATGCATATCCTTTGTGTTAGAGTGTTATTTTATGCATTTGGACAATACACACAAAATCAAGCCATATTTGGAAAAAGTGACTTATCTATTCTTGTAAAGATCAACTTTATGTCAAACACAAATCTAAGAAGTACAAAGCATATCTTCTAGGCACAAGATTATGGACTAATCCCACTGATCAAGGAGAGATTATGCAGCATGCTTGAGGGACCTGCCTTGGTCTATAACCCAACTTGACAACTTTAGCTTAAGAAGGAAGAAACTTTGCAAAACTGATCCCATCTCTCATTCCTGTAACAACTAGCCAAAGCAAAGTTTGTAAACATTTCCCATACATCATAACAGACCTAAAGCACGACCTAACCACCTTCAATACCTCCCCAAACATCAAAACACCATTTTGCTGCACAAAACAGGGCATCCCTGCAGATTGAGTTGCACAACTCAGTTTGCTCGTGCGTTTTGGCCAAAGCTTGTTCATACACACTCCATAACATCCATACAAGCTATCCCAAGCCCTAGCTACAGACTGTAACACCTCTAACTAAGTTCACCATTTTCATTTTTTCAGTTGTGCAGGTTGAGTTACATAGCTCGATTAAGTTAGTTTCAAAGCAAGCTAAAGGTTGGAGAAGCATCCCTGAACTTCAAGCAAGCTGTACAAGTCCTCACACTGCATTGAAAGTGCCTCCATTATTGTACATGATTCAAGCTGAACAGGTAAAAGTTTGGACTTCTATCTCTCAATCTAGGAAGAGTTAGGCTTAGGTTTATGAATGAAACATGCTTTACTCATGGACCTGAAGCTACCTATATCCTCACTTTTCATTTATATTGTGTGTGTTAAGAGAATTTGGAACCTGAACATTAGAAAAAACTTAGGTCAGAAATTGGGGATGAAGAAATTCTCCCTCGTTTCTTAGAGTTAAGTCAAGTTTTTTATATGTCTGGATTCGTCTCTTGATGCCCTACATTTTTGGTGTTATGAGTTTTGCTTGAAAGTCCAGGAATCAGGAGTTAGGAAGCGCGCGTTTTTGTTTGTTCAAACAAGTCTGGAGGTTGAAGGTGACTGTCTTGGGCTGGGCCTGAGTCAGTCCTACTTTTTGCACCTTTTTTTTTTAATTTGCACCCCCTTGGCCCATTGTATGATATATTTGTCATTTTTGAGTTTTTTCTTTTGATTCTGATTTTATATTTTTATTCAAGCATGGAAAAACACTAAAAATATTTTTCTCACATTTTTTGCATTTTATTTGGTATTTATTTGTTTCATTTAGTTCCATATGTAAATAAATATATATATACTTTTTATTTAAAATACTAAAAATAATATAAATACATTTTATTTTCTGATTTTATTTTATTTTATCTTTTGAAAACATTTTCTAAAAAATATACTTTTTTGTAAATAATAAATATTTTTATTTTTGTACATATTTAATATATTTAGTAAATAATATAAATACTTATATATTTAGAATATTTAGGATAAAAATACAAAAAAATACATTTTTTATTTTTATTAATATTTGACCTCAAAAAATCACTTTTTTACAATATACTTCCTTTTTATTTATTTTTTGTATATAATTAATAAATATTGTATAATACATAATAAATACTCTTTTATTTAGCAAATTAGGGTTTTGCCCTAAAAACACAAAAATATCCAAAAATTGATTCTTTTATTTTTTGTTTATATTTCACATAAAAAATACTTTCCCATACATATAAAAACCAATTTTGTGCATAAATACATTTTTTGCATATTTATTTACTTAATTATTGTACAATTAATCTTTGTATATTCAATTTGAATGTAATAGCTTAGATTTTAATTTCTTGCTAAATATCCCCATTTGAACATTTGTACCCCCATCCCATAATTGTGTTGTAATAATTTAGGATTTTATTTTTCGCATTTAAAAGCTTTCTAAATATGCCATGATAGACTTAGGGTTTGTATGCAAATCAAAAAAATGACAAATAGCTTGACCTAAACAAAAGACAAAAAAGCATGAAAATGGACAACACCAATCACACTTGCACCCCTAGGGTTACTCCACTTGTTGCCTTCAATAATGGGCCATGTTGCATGTTAGGTGTCTTTGGCAAAACAAAACAAATCAAATGATCATAGTCCCTCGATGACGCTTTCGAAAGTTGCCTAAAAAATGATCAAGTCCCTTAAAGGAAAAGTTGCCAAAGACACTTAGCACCATTGCAATCATGGTCTAAACGATGACCCGCGCCCGTCCCGTTAACATCCTAACACAAGATTGTCCACCAAATACAATGGTGGAACAAAATTGTTAAAAGGGTTAAAACATAGGAAAGATCTTTGAGAAATTTAGGGTAGATAGCTCTTGGTTACTTGACCAAATCTTGCAAAACAATCCTTGCCATTTCTCAAAACACACATCGCAACACACTTTCAAAACAACTTTCAAAAAATTTGAAAACTTTTCAAAAGATAAGTACACCTTTGTATACATTCAAACTGGTAATCCTCCACTGCCTGATGTGCCAAATGGTCTGCCAACACACTTCCTTTGATTGCCTTTTGGGTATTGTACTGGATGTCATACTCAGTCAAGATCATCTTCCATCTTGCTATTCTTTCGGACAATGCAGGCTTTTCGAAGATATACTTGATTGGATCCAGTTTTAAAATTAATAGAGTAGTGTGAGTCAGCATATACTGTCTCAGCCGGCGAGCAGCCCATGCCAAAGCGCAACAAGTTTTCTCGAGCAGTGAGTATCAGGTCTCACAGTCGGTAAACTTTTTTCTAAGGTAATAAATAGCATGCTCTTTTCGGCCAGACTCGTCATGTTGACCCATCACACACCCCATTGAGTTATCGAGTACTGTCAAGTATAAGATCAGAGGTCTCCCTTCAACTGGTGGCATCAAAATGGGTGGCTCTTGGAGATACTCTTTGATCCTTTCAAAAGTGGCCTGGCATTCACCGTTCCAATGTACTACTTGATCTTTCTTCAGCAGCTTGAAGATTGGCTCACAAGTAGCAGTCAGGTGCGAGATGAATCGGGCAATGTAGTTTAAACGTACCAGAAAGCCTCTGACTTCTTTCTCTGTTCTGGGAGCGGGCATTTCCTGTATAGCTTTCACCTTTACAGGATCCACTTGAATACCTTTGTCGCTCACGACGAAACCCAGTAGCTTACCAGATCTCACCCTGAAGGTGCACTTGTTCGGGTTTAACCTCAGCTTGTATAACTTCAGCCTGTCAAACAGCTTATGTAGATGGTCAAGATGTTCTTCCTCAGTCTGGGACCTTGCAATCATATCGTCGACGTATACTTCAATCTCATTATGGATCATGTCATGAAACAAAGCAACCATGGCACGCTGATACGTTGCCCCAGCATTCTTCAATCCAAAGGGCATGACCTTGTAGCAAAAGGTACCCCACTGAGTAATAAAGGTTGTCTTCTCCATGTCTTCGGGAGCCATCTTAATCAGATTATAACTGGAGAAACCATCCATAAAGGAGAAGACCTTATGCTGTGCGGTGTTGTCAACTAGAACGTCGATATGAGGTAGAGGAAAATCATCCTTGGGGCTTGCCCTGTTCAGATCTCTATAGTCAACACACATTCGAACCTTACCATCCTTCTTCAGTACAGGAACCACATTGGCCACCCACTGAGGGTAAGAAGTAACTGCTAGAAAATCGGCGTCAAACTGTTTCATAACTTCAGCCTTGATTTTCTCAGACATCTCTGGGCGCATTCGGCGGACCTTCTGTTTTACTGGAGGACAATCTTCCTTGGTAGGCAGGCGATGAACCACAATATCGGTATCCAACCCAGGAATGTCTTCGTAAGACCAGGCAAAGATCTCAACATAGTCATGTAGCATCTGAATCAACCGTTGCTTCACACTAAGCTCCAGGTTGGCACCAATCTTGACCTCCTTCTTGTCTGTCTCAGTACTCAGATTCACTGATTCCACCGGCTCTTCGTGTGGATGAATAACCCTCTCTTCCTGGAGTAGCAGTCTTGCAAGTTCACCGGGCACTTCGCAATCATCTTCACCTTCGTCTTCGGCTAAGTTGATCGGATTTTCGAAGTCATAACTGGCAGTAGCAGAGTCGTTACCAGTGAGATCCAGAGTGGATGTAGACCTGTATATGTGAGTGTCTGTAAAATAGCTGTTTTGCAATATATAATAAAAGAAAGACAAGGAGCGCAAAATTTTAAATGCAAGAAACGTCCAATGCTTTTTATTAATGATATATGAAAATGGCACACATAAAGCCCTCACAAATGAAGCCACGGTGCCCCGGGTAAGACACTGGGCCATAAAGTTTAAAACATTGTCTGTTACAAATTCAAAACAAAAGTCTCATTACTCTGTGATAACAGAAACGGGTATAGAATCCTTCGTTGTCCAGTTGTTCAATCCACCATTGGCAGTCGGGTAGATCCAACTGTCAATATCAAACTCTTCATCATCGTCGTCTCCGATAGCATTCACCCCTGCATCTTGTTTAGGCTTTTCTGGTGCTCTGAACTCGATCTCCTTCGCATCAATCAAGTCATGTACCTTGTTCTTCAAAACCCAACAATCATCTGTATTATGCCCCGGACTATCAGAGTGAAAAGCACAACGGGCATTAGGGTTATACTTCGGTGATGTAGTGTTAGGATTCTTCGGGGCCTCCCTTAGAATCACTAGAGTGGTCTTTAGCAACTGCGGCAGAATTTGAGACAAAGTCATGCTGAGAAGGGTGAATTACCTTCGAGGTCTCTCATCCTTTTGTTGATTGTTGTGCTAAGGAGCACCAGCAGGTTTTGAAATAACAACCGCATTAACAGCTTGGCTGCGTTCAGGTCTGTTCTGGTTTCTCGAACTGTAGACAGCAGTGGACTCTTTCTTAAAGGGCTTCTCCTCGGTGCTTGATGAGTCACCCTTCTGTATCTTACCAGCCTTAATACCAACCTCAATCCTCTCACCGATCAAAATTAGCTCTGTAAACCCAGATGAAGATCTTCCAATCAGGTGGTTGAAAAATGGACCAGACAGGGTCCCCAGAAACATATCCACAAGCTCCTGATCAGCCAAGGGTGGTTGTACTCTTCCGGCGAGGTCCCTCCACTTCTGAGCATAATCTTTGAAACCTTCACCCGTTCCCATTGACATACCCTGGAGTTGGGTACGCGTAGGAGCGAGGTCAGAATTATACTGATACTGCCTGTAGAAAGCAGTAGCCAAATCTTCCCAACTGCGGATGCTGGCTCCGTCCAACTGGTAGAACCACTCAAGCTGAGTCCCTGAGAGACTGTCTTGAAAGAAATGGATCCATAGGTTCTTGTCAGTGGTGTACGGCTGAATCTTCCTCACATATGACCTGAGGTGCAACTTCGGACAAGAAATTCCGTCATACTTAGCAAAGGCTGGTGCCTTGAATTTGTGGGGAATCACCACCCCAGATGATAGACCCAGATCACCAAAGTCTAGACCAGGCACTTTCTGAACTTCCATCACACTCAACCGGTCTTCCAGTTGTTTGTATCTATCTTCAGCAGGAGGATACTGGTCTTTGTCGAAGTCTGTCTCATTGTCGGAGACCACAGGGCTAGGAGCCCTCCTTTCCTCTTGACTATCTTTCCCTCCATATGAGGTGGTCAAATCAACTTCATTCTGAAGCCTATTTCCAAACCTGTGCCCTGTGTTGAACAAGATTGTCCTCTTCTTCTTCTTCTTCTTCTCTTTCAGAATCAGGGTCTTCAGATCTTGCTGACCCTTAGCTAGATTCATGAACAGCTCTTGGAATTGGGCATTCTGGGCCTGGAGGGCCTTGATGGCTTGCTCAGTTGAAGGTTCAGCAGACATGATGAGTGCTTAAATAAACAGCGAAGAAGATAAGAGACCTGTAATGGGTACCTGTTATGAAATGCATGGGATGAAATGCGTATGACATGATTTCAAAGACAATCGGGAGATTCAAATTTGTAAACCAGAAAGGAAACACACTTTATTAGATAAACCTTGGAATTCAAATTGTTCAACAAATTTCCCTTAAGGCATTACAAGGAAGGAAATACTGAAAAGTAAATAAAACTGGAAAGGAAATCATCAAAGGCCAATCAGTGCTCCCATGGTCTCTTCTTGTCGGTGCAGACATAGTCATTGAGAATCTGCTCGTTCTCCAGCTGCCTAGTCAGCTTTTGGATCTTCTGCTCTTGCTCGTTCTCTGTAAGAATCATGTTCCTCTCTCAGATGCATCCAAGACCTTTTCAGTGCCCCAATGTCAGTGGGCGTATGAGGATGGATGATGGTCGACAAAACCCCTTCTTCATTAGCAACTTCAACAATGATAGGCCGGACAACTTCATATGGCATACCCAGCTTTTGGGAATGGATACGGACCCATCTGAGATATGGCTCCATTAGAAGTGAAGTCTTTGGACCCAGCTCATGTGGATCAGATCTGTGAACTCTATCCCAAGCCCTTATGAATCTGCGGCGTAGCTCGTCGTTATCCCCTTGAAAATCAAAGATGATGTGAGGCATTAGTAGCTTATGAGGTCCTTCTCTTATGGCTCTCCCAAACTGACGTAAGGCCAAGCACGGATTGTAAGAAATCCCTCTATAGGTTCCTATCAGTGGAACATTGGGGTACTCCCCACATCGATCAATGATAGTCACCTTATCCATACCCTTGATAGTCCAGATAATGTCATTATGGGAGAGAGACATAACCCTATAGGCCCAACCCATGCCTTCTTTGTTCTTCAGCACTGATTTGAGAAGGTGCGAAATAAACCACCTTGCCAATAATGGAGCACAACACATCAAGGTTCCCCGCTTTCGGGCAGTACGGGCATAAAGCTGATGAAGAATGTCACCCAAGAGAGTGGGCACATGATTCTGAGAGATGAAGATTTTCACCTCATTCACATCAACAAAGGATTCAGAGTTCGGAAACAAAACCAAGCCATATACCAAAAGAGCCAGAATATCTTCGAAGGCCTTGAAGTCTAGACTATCCCAGAAATAATTAGCCTTACCAACCAAGAACTTAGTTAGAAAGCCCTTTGCTCCACTTCTAGTCTCCCAATTAGCCATAACCTCATCCTTTGTCAAATGAAGGGCTGAAGCAATCTCTTCGGGCCTAAGGATCTTCTCCCAACCAGTAAACGGGGTATGCTCCCGGATAGGGATACCAAGCAGCTCAGAGAACTCTTTTAAGGTGGGAACCAGCTGATAGTCCTGAAAAGTAAAGCAATGGTACAGCGGATCATAGAACTGGACTAGGACACTCATATCTGCTCTTCCAACTTGGAGGTGACCAAACTGAGAAGATAACCATGTCTCCTAAGGAAGGAAGTAGTATCAGGCATCTTTGCAATCAGATCCTTAAGCAAGGTGGGAACCTGGACAAAGTTGATCCGGATGGTATTCTTACGCATAGGCATCATGATGACCTACAAAACAGAACAAAGATGAATCCCTCCTGTCTTTGAAATAGGTTAGTCCAATGCAAGATGTATGCAATGTTATGATGTCATGATGTCATGATAGTAAGCACACCACAAGTATCCACAAATGACAAACATGGTAAAGGCACACAAGTCGCACAGAGAGCCCTTAGATTTCAGGCTGGCAAGGAGCTTAGGAACTACCCTCTTTCAGTTCAGTTGGTTTAAACCTGTCCTAAAAATAGTAACTGGGTTCTAGAGGATCTCAATATCACTAACTACCCTCGATCGGTCATAATTCCAGTTTAGCAACCTTTTCTTGCGGCCGGAATCATCGCGAGAATTTAGTCTCAATGAGTGTAGCATACTGCTACTGTTCTATGGCCAAGTTGGTCAATTTAAAGGTTCTAAGGTCGATTGGTGCTTAATGACCCCTTAGATGACCCATATTCTCCTCGTTCAAACACAAGGGATATCGGTACAATCTAAAGTGCCACACCAACGTAGCTACTGCTTCAACCGTATCGGTCTACGCCGTACAGTTCCCTCACAGTTTATTGTTACTTAGCTAAAGGGTATCCCCAGATCCGGGTTAGGATCTATAGTAACTCCGATACAAGCCCACAAAGATAAAGTATACAAAGCAAACAATTGAAAACACAATGATCTAATCCTAAGGTACACCTCACTTATAAGATATCCTCAACAGAGTCTCTAGTTCTGTGATACGGTGGGAGAGAACTGACTGTTTTTTTGGAATGCTGGTTTTCGTTTTGCGTTTGTTTTTGAAAAATGTCGCGGTAAGCAAGAGTCGCCACCGACTTTTATTTTATCCAACAAGGAAAGGAAAAAAGCACAGAAAAATTCCTTTTTTGAGATATTTTTCGGGTTCGGGGGGTAGGTTATAGAAAGGGAAGGTATTAGCATCCTTTCTATCCGTGGTTATCCACGGGCTCTTAGGTACTTGCTCAAAGTGTTTTCAAAATTTGCTTTTCTTTGTGTTTGTGGGTTTGAAAAGAGTTTTTTGTTTGAAAGGTGTAAGTGCGAAAAGTTTTGTTTTGTTTTGAAAGAGCAAGTACTTAAGAACCATCTATCTACTCGAAAAAGGAATCAATCTGTGCTAATGTCCTTTATACAATGCTATCCCACTATGGGTGAGTAGGTAGCGTCGTCGTTGGAGTTTAAGGGTCAATTCGATTAAGGGACGTGTGGTCACTAAAGCAATGTTAGGACGCCTTAGTGGTAACCCTAATGTCTTAGATCATTTTTCCGAGGCAACCGTTTCGAGGCAACTATGATCTTTGGACAAGAGGGCGACCTCTAAAACTTCCTATACTCAATGACCACGTTTGAAGGCAACCAAGTGAGGTGTACCCTAAGAGTGTGCATGTGCGAGTGTGTCGTTTCGGCTAATTTTGTCTTTGTACATGTCAATGGTGAGCTATGTTGATTTTAAGTTCATACATTCGATCTTGTCATGCATTCCCTATTTATCAAATATCTAACAGTGTATAGATTATGGAAATTAAATTGCGGAAATTAAATCTAAACTATTACAAGGCGTCGGGTATTTACATCGCCAAAAACAACCCTTGAAATTAAAGTGCGGAAAGTAAATAAAACGATAAATAAATTAAATAGTCCTATTAAAACTATTACATTCCAGGAAACAATTACAATAATATGAAATCAAATGGATTGCGTGCGGGAAATTAAATCGGATGCGAATTTTTAGGGTTTTGACCCTTTAATTATTAAAGAAACATTTTTTTTTTGTTATTTTTTGAATTAAAGGGAAATAATACTAAGTTATTTAAATAAATAAATTAATTAATTAAAAAAAGATATTTTTGGATTTTTTGGATATTTAAAGAAATAAAATAAATTTGATTTAAAGTTAGTAAAACCTAATTATCTACATTGATTTTAAATATTGCAAAAATATTAAAAGTTAAACCTAATTAAAACTAAATTAATTGAATTAATTTATTTACAAAAATAAAATGCTGAATTTGATTTTAATAAATAAAATATATTTTTTTGGTTTTTGATTTTATTAAGAAAAAGATTAATTGGTTAGTGATTAAATAATAAAAATAATAATACAAAACAATTAAATAAAAGAAATAGGAAATAAAAATAAAAATACTCAGGGGGTTCTGGGCCCAAAAGGAGGTAAGAATTGCAATTTTCCAGGCCCATTACGTTGCAAGCCTGGTTGACTTTCTGATTCTCCACGCGCACGTTGACTTGAGAGCATGATGGACCTTCAATCTGAGTCACCAGATCTAGCCTTGGGCCATCTGGTGCTTTGATATTTGATGGTGTATGGTAGTCCACAATCCTTGAAACGCGTTAGAACATCTGCAGAAAAATAATAATATGCAATATGGTGGACCTGGGATTCGAATCCAGGTCCCGTGAGTCATTGATCAACACCCCTACCACTCAGTCAGCGCGTCTTAATTATTAGTGGAATGGGCATTAATCATTATATTGGGAAAACAAATAATATGCTAGAAAATTAAAAAAAAATAAGCGCGAAATATGAATGACCCAATTGGAACATGCCACGTCTTTGTCTTCTTCGCTGGACCTGGTTCTTTTTCCTGCGGATTTACATCCGCAGCTAAATCCATAGCTGTATCATATAATTAGTTCTAGGCTATAAAAATACCAACCAAGACCATAGTCATGATCGTCTCTTCCTCCTGAACACATCTATATCCATTAATGGCTTTGATTTCACCTGTAATAAAAATGCCCAAAAACAAAAACCAAGAACCCTAGATTCGGGTATGGCGCTACAGGCTATATAAATGCAATCAAATAATGCCAAAAGCTTCTAAATGGAATGATAAGCATGAATATGTAAGGATTTTATTCAAAAGATGCAGAAATATAGAGTTACGATTTCAAGTGCAGAGCGATTTTCATAGGGACTTACATCGCGATTGAGGGAGGGAGAGAGCTTGCTTTTGATTCCTTCTCACTCAGTGAATGTCCAGCAATTGAATAACGTTGATTTTTGGCCTTGAAAACACCTCTATGCTTGATTTCAGTTTCAAGCTTTTCCACCTTTTTTTCAAGTTTGGTTTTTGATGTTTATGCAGCCTCTAGGTCCCGAACTCATATCCTTTGGCTTGTATAAGTAACATGGAGTGAATTAGGTCAAGTTTTTTGGGCTGAATCCTTATGCATTGATGTTTGAAGATGTGATTTGATGCACCATTAAAAAGCTTCCAAAATTGTCCAAAAATCCAATATTTGTTCATGATATGGTGAGATACGAGTTTGATCATGTTCGTGATGACAATTAAGACCTATATCAATAAAAAAGATCCTAAGTTATCAATATTTAGATTTTATTGGATTTAAATTGATTTAAAATGAATTAATTCAATAAAAAATCAAATAAAATAAAAAATTAATAAATGGGCATGAGGATGAAGTTAGTACACGTATGTAGTGTGACAAGATCAAATCAAGTGAAAAAGAATGGGCCCATTTGACAAAAATTGAAGTTTTGGGGATAGTTGACTTTTGGCAATTTTGGAAAAATGCCCAACTTCAACAATGTGTAACTTATTCAATTTTGAACTTTTAGAGGTGTTCTTGGACTTTTTAGAAATCTTGAGATGTCCTCTAACCAACCCTTATGGTCTCATCTCATTTTGATATTCCATGCTCAAGTTACAAGCTTTGGAAAAAAAGGTGTTTTAGTTGACTTTCAAAAATGACCTATAATGTCCAAATTTATAACTTTTTGTGAGTGCATTTCTTGATCTTGGGGTGCGAATATGGATTGTAGGAAATTGCATCCTCTTCAAAATGAGGTTTGGATGGGTCATTTCTCATAAAGTATAAGAAATTTATGCTTGGTCAAAGTTGAGTTGACTTTTCCTGCAAAACCCTAATTTAGCAACTTTTGAATCTTGATGAATCTTGAGCAATCCTTGATGAATCATGATCAACCCTTGATCAAATAATGAAATATCCTTCCAAATGAGAATGTTGAAAAAAATATTGAATTTTGACTGTTCATAGGTCACAGTTGACTTTTGCCCTAGCATAATCGATTTTTGGACCCCTTGAGCAATTGACTGACCAAACTTCCTCTGCAAAGCTTGAAATTTGACATGGATGAACTTGAGAACATATTAGGACATTGGGGAGAACTTGAGGTCATTTGGATTCAAGGACCTTGATGCAACACAAAACCCTAATTTGAGGTTGACTGCCTTAGGAGATAGCTTAACTGTCCAACTCTTGAGCAATCTTGAACCACTTGGAGATTGTTCTTGTAATGTCTTGAGAAATATGGGAGGGAAAATTTTTGGGTACAACACAACACAATCAAGTTGTTGTACCCCAAATTTTGACCTAAGATACCATCTCCCATCTGCATCATTACATTGCAAGCGTTTTGATCTATTGATTTTAAAATTCATAATTTTTTCAAGTCGAGAGCTGTTTATTTTTTTGAACGCTAAGTTTATTAATTGATCAACAATGTTTATCTAATTATTTATTATTCTAAGTTTAAATAGTTGAAATTTTATTTTCAGTTATTACAATTTAGAGAATTATAAATAACGAAGTAAATAATTGAAGAGAAGTTAATTGGTCAATGATGTTTATTTTATTATTTATCATTCTAAATTTAAATAATTGGAATTGATTTTCAGTTATTATATAATTTAAAGAATTATAAATGATAAAATAAATAATTGGAAAGAAAAAGAATTAATTGGTAAAATATTGGAGTTTTATTCATTTTATTCTAATTGTTACAATTGTTGTTTAAATACCGTATTTATTTACAACGTATTTACAATAATAATTTTTACAATGTTTAAAATGAAATAAAAGCTATCCTAATTTTTTCCTAAGTTCTAAATCTTTATCTTCTATCCAATATTTCTTTGACTGCTCATTTGATTTTACCTGCAAAGAATTAAAAGAAAAAAGTCAGAAGTGAATATATAATTAAAAGCAAAAAAAAAATTAATTAGCGTTCATCATTAAAAGCAAACGGCTGGAATCAGTTTTTACCCTTTTTGCAAATCACGGGATTTCTCCCGGTTCACAAAAAGGGATGAATTTTTTTTGATAAAAATGAATGCACAAATTTAAATATGCACAAATTCACTCTTGTCAAAATTGCATTTTTTAAAATAAACTGCATAATTAAAAGCCAAATGCATATTTCAAAAAAAAACAAAACAGCATATGCATTTTCAAGACAAAAGCCAGTATTCCAACGTAAACATGCCAAAATGTGTGGAAGAAGTCAAAATACATAAGGCTTTGCTGTACCATGCAGTAGACAAAGAGAGATATGCAGTTTAAACCATATATGCAAGCATAATATATTTTCCATTTCTCATCATTTTCCAGTTTGCTTTTTCAGAACAAATACAGTACATAACAACATTTTAATGTTTCAATTGTACTTAAGAGAGAGAAGAGAGGAAGAGTGTGGTTTACAGGTTTTTGGCTTAGGCAGAAAAAGGAATAGAAACAAAACTACAGCAGTAACACAGTGAAGAAAAGAAAGCATAGAAAAGAATACCAACAAACTGGATGAAACGGTATGATATGCAGAGGTCAAAGCAAAGAAATATTAAAAATATTCAGAACCTGATACCATAAACCTCATTGCCAAACCAACGGATATAACACAACAATCCCTTCAAAATTCAGAGATATCACAAGAAGTTGGGATAACGCACAAGAAGAAGAAGAAGACGAATTCGTAACGAGAAGGAGATGCGCCGCTCTGTACCAATTTGTTTAACCCTAATTCAACTAAACCAAAACATTTGTTTAACCCTAAAAACAAATTATAAAATGTGAATGGACTCAACTTGTTTTCCCTGCCTAAGCCCAACGAAACTGCTTAAAACACCCCCTTTTTTTTGTTTCTGATTAGGCCCCCTTGAACCCCATTTGGCCCATGCATTGTTTAGTATTTTACCCCTTTGATTCTTGATGCACCTCCCCTTCTATTTTACTTTCTTTTTAGCTTTTTTTAGCTTTTATTGATTTAGTTAATTAATGAGTTTAATCAAAAAGAAAAGATGTAATCTAATTAACAAATTTTAATAATTTTGACCATTTCTATTAAGTTTAACTTTAAGATCAATTTAGTAATTTTAATATTATGTTTTAATTAAGATTTAAGTTAAATAACTTTTAAAGTTTTAATTTAGTTTAGACTTATTTATTAAGTAATACTTTATATTAATATTAAAAAAACATAAAAAAATAAAAAACTTAAAAAATATTTTACTCTCTTTAATTAATTCTCTTGCGTTATTAATATTAGATAAAAAATATAAAAATGCATGTTCATATAATTTAATCTGTTATTTAATCATCGTTGTGGTTATATGTCATTTAACTATTTAATCATTATCTATCTCATTTTCAGTTTGATTTATTTCATCGTACATGGTTATTCTGTTTACGTCTAAATCCAAGGGAAAAAACGATTGAATTTGTTGACTTCATGTCCTCAAGTCCAATCACGCGAACATCCGCATTTCATTAAAACTTAAGACAATTTTTCCCCAAATATTCAATCTTTTCAAAACTTATACCTTTTAAGCCAAAACTTCGACATTAGGTCGTCGTACCCTCAAAAACCCATTCGTACCCCTTTTCGGCCAAAAAAATTTATTTTAAATCAAACGAACATTTTAATAAACAGATATTTCAAAAGGTTCCTATAGAGTACTATAGATACATTGGGTGCTAATACCTTCCCACTGTATAACCAACCCCCGAACCATAGATCTCTTTTCAAAACGCCTTGTATTTTTATTACTTTTAAAAAAGTATTATTTTACATTGCATATTTAGGGTTTTATTTCGCTCTTTCCCCTTTTCCCTTGGAAATAATAAAGCGCGGTGGTGACTCTTGCTTTTGTGAGACGAATTAATCAATAATTCGATCTCCGATTTACCCCGCTACATTTTTTATCGCTACACAAGTACATAATCAATGGTTGTCCTTTAATAAGAGGAAGCAAGATTGGAGGTTCCAGCAAATACTCCTTGATATTATCAAAAGCCTTCTGGAAATCATCAGTCCACACATAACCTTGATCTTTCTTCAGAAGCTTAAAGATTAGTTCATAGGTAGAAGTCATATGAGAAATGAACCTTGAGATATAATTCAGACGTATGAGAATTCTCTCACTTCCTTTTAACTCTTTGGAGAAGGCGTTTCTTGAATTGCTTTAAATTTACCAGGATCAACTTCGATTCCTCTCTAGCTAACAATGAAACCGAACACCAAAAGTGAACTTATTTGGATTCAAACGGAGACGGTACTTCCTCATACGCTGAAGCAATTTTAATAAATCCGTAAGATGGTCCTCCTCATTTTGAGATTTGGCAATCATATCATCAACATATACTTCAATTTCTTTATGCATTAAGTCATGTAATAAGGCTGTCATAACCCTCTAGTATGTAGCACAAGCGTTCTTCAACTTGAAGGGCATCACTCGATAAAAAAATGTTCCCCAAGGTGTGATAAACCTTTTTTTTTCCTTTTCCTCGGGTGCCATCTTAATATGATTATATCCGAAAATCCATCCATAATGGAAAAGACATTGAACTTTGTTGTATTATCTACCAACATATCTATACGTGGTAGAGGAAAATCATCTTTAGGACTAGCCTTATTCAAGCCTCTATAGTCAACACACATGTGGACCTTTCCATCTTTATTCGAAATGGGCACATTATTAGCAATCCATTTATGATACACTGATGTCACAAGAAAACCAACACCAATTTTTTTCAAGACTTCTTCGTTAATCTTCACTGCCATGTCAGGGGTGAGTTCTTATCAACTTTTTCTTGACTGGTGGGCATTCAGGCTTCAATGGAAAACGATGATCCACAATATTTGTATCCAAATCAGGCATATCTTGGTATGATCAAGAAAAAATATCTGCATATTCTTTCAATAACTCTGTCAACTCATTTTTAATATCAGGATGAAGCAGTGCCCCAATCTTGACTTATTTATCATTGTGATCGGTGGGAATGAGAACTGACTGTTTTTTAATGCTGGTTCGCGTTTGCGTTTGTTTTTGCAAAATGTCGCGGTAAGCAAGAGTCGCCACCGTCTTTTATTTTATCCAACAAGGAAAGGACAAAAGCATAGAAAAATTCATTTTCGAGATGTTTCTCGGGTTCGGGAGGTAGATTATAGAAAGGGAAGGTGTAATCACCCTTTCTATCAGTGGTTATCCACGGGCTCTTAGGTACTTGCTCATTGTGTTTTCAAAAAGTTTGCTTTTCTTTGTGTTCGTAGATTTTGAAAAGAGTTTTGTTTGAAAACTTCGATTTAACTATTGTTTCTGTCCTCAAGAGTGTATGAAGTGTTTTTGAAAACTTTGTTTGAATAGTGTAAGTGCGAAAAATTTGTTTTGTTTTGAAAGAGCAAGTACCTGAGAACCTCTACCTACTCAAAAGGAATTAAACTGTGTAAATGTCCCTTTAGACAGTGCCATCCCACTATTGAGGAGTATGTAACACCGTCGTCGGAGTTTTCGGGTCAATTCGATTAAGGGACATGTGGTCACTAAAGCAACGTTAGGACGCCTTAGCGGTAACCCTAATGTCTTAGATCATTTTTTCCGAGGCAACCGTTTCGAGGCAACTTATGATCTTTGGACAAGAGGGCGACCTCTAAAACTTCCTATACTCAATGACCACGTTCGAGGAAACAAGTGAGGCGTACCCTAGGAGTGGCATGTGCAAATGTGTCAATTTTCAGTTATGTTATCTTTGTACATGTTATGGTGAGCTACGGTTGATTTTAAGTTAAGATAGATCTTGTCATGCATAGCCTATTAGCATACATCTAGCAGTTAATGGTTGCAGAAAATAAAACTAAGCTATTACAAGGCGCCGGGTATTTACATCGCCAAAAACAAACCCTTGAAAAGTAAATGCGAAAAGGTAAATAAAAGCGGTAAATAAACCTAAGTTAAAGCTATTACATCCTCGGAGCAATTACAATTATATGGATAAAAAATAATATGCGCGAGAAAAGTTAAATCGGAGAATTTTTAGGGTTTTGACCCTTTTTAAGAAAGAAGGAGATTTTTGTTATTTTGAACTAAATGGAAATTAAGTTAATTAATTAATTAAATGAAAAATATATTTTTTTGGGTTTTTTTAGAATATTTAAGGAAATAAAAATAAAATGATTAAAATTGTTAAAACCTAATATTCTAATTTACTTTTAATTTATTGCAAAAATATTAAAATTGTACCTAATTAAAAACTAAATTAATTGGTTAATATTTATTTACAAAAAATAACAAGTGATGAATTTAATGAAAAATAATATTTTTATGGTTTTCTGATTTTATTATGGAAAAAATATTAATTTGTTAGTGATATAAATAATAATTATAAAAAATAATTAAATGAAAGAAAAATAAAAAGGGGAAAAGAAATAAACTCATAGAGGGGGTGCTGGGCCCAACTTTGTGGTGTAATTTGCAATTCCCAGGCCCATTAGCGCCCAACCTGTTTGACCCTTGTGATTCCCTGCATGCTCGTTGACCAGGGAGCATGGTGGATGCTCCAATCTGGCCTTTAGATCTTGGCCTGAAGCCACTTGGCGTATTGAGATTTGAATCACATGGTGAGCCATCCTTTGAGAGTTGCATAGGAATATCTGTAGGAAAAAATCAAATAGGGTGTTTCGGGGGACCTGGGATTCGAACCCAGGTCCCAAGGGACTTTGCATCAACGCCTTTACCAACTGAGCTGTGACACGCTTTTGTTAAATGGATAAGTAGAGAATATTATATACAAAAACAATCAATATGCTGTAAACAAAAAAATAAAGCGCGCGAATTTTAAAAGGACGAATGGGAGGGAGACGCGTTAGCGTCTTCTTCGTTGAGCCACTGGTTTTTTACCTGCGGATTTTTATCCGCAGGAAGTTTCGTAGGACGTTTCAAAAATCCTCCTTAGGCCATGTAAACGCCACCCAAGAACATAGGCGTGTTCGTCTTTGCCTCCTGATCATTCATATACCAATTATTGGATCCAATTTTCCCTGTATCAAAAACACCTAAAAAGCAAGAACACGAACCCTAGGATCAGGCATCACGATACAGGTTCCAAAAACAAAATTGAATAATGCCAAAACGTTCTAAATTGAATGATAAACACAAATATGTCAAGGTTTTAAAGAAAAGGCGCAAGAATTGGAGATTGGGTTTCCATGTTCATAGTCGAGTTCAAGACGACTTACAGTTATTTTTAGGTGATGAAAAAGACTGTTTTGATTGCTATAGCACCACTGGACGTCAAGGAAGAGAGTTGCGTTCTTCTTTTTGTCTGAAAGTGCCTCCAATATCGTTTTTGATCTCACACTTTTTCAAGGATTTTTTGCAATTGGTTCTGGCCGTTTCTGCAAAGCTTTGTGCGTGAATTAGGTTTGTGTGGATTGTGTATGTATATTGGAAGTGAATTAGGTCAAGAGTTGGGCTTTAATCCATGTGCATTCAAGGTTTTGAGATTTGATTTTCTCACCATTGAAAAGCTTTCCAAATATGGCCAAATCTGAGATTTTGTGCATGTTTGAGCCTTGGCACGAGTTGGTTGGTTGTCACATGATATTTGCAAGCTGTACAAATCACAAAGATCCATTTACATCAATTTTTGGATTTTATTTGATTTAATATTGATTAATAATGAATTAAATCAATAAAATGAAATAAAAATAGAAAAATAAATGTTTGGTCATGAAATTAAGGATGGGACACGTGTGTGGAATGACAAGACTGAATCAAGTGGAAAAAAGTGGGCCCTTTTGTGAAAAATTGGAGTTTTGAGGATAGTTGACTTTTGGCAATTTTGGAAAAATGCCCAACTTCAACAATGCATAACTTCCTCAATTTTGAACTTTTGGAGGTGTTCTTGGACTTTTTAGAAACCTTGAGATGTCCTATAATAAACCCGTTTTGTCTCATCTCATTTTGATCTTCCATTCTCAAGTTATAAGCTTTGGAAAAAAAGGTGTTTTTTGTTGACTTTCAAAAATGACCTATAATGTCCAAATTTGTAACTTCTTGTGAGAGCATTTCTTGATCTTGGGGGTGTGAATATGGATTGTAGTAAATTGCATCCTATTCAAAATGAGCTTTTGATGGGTCATTTCTCATAAAGTATGAGAAAGTTATGCTTGGTCAAAGTTGAGTTGACTTTTCCTACAAAACCCTAATTTAGCAACTTTTGAATCTTGATGAATTTTGAGCAATCCTTGATGAATCATAATCAACCCTTGATCAAATGATGAATTATCCTTCAAAATGATAATGTTGGCAAAAAATCTTGAGGTTTGACTGTATTTAGGTCACAGTTGACTTTTGCCCTAGCACAGTCGATTTTTGGGTCTCTTGAGCAATTGACTGACCAAAGTTTCTCTACAAGGCTTGAAATTTGTCATGGATGAACTTAAGAACATATTAAGACATTGGGAAGCACTTGAGGCCATTTGGATGTAAGGACCTTGATACAACACAAAACCCTAATTTTGAATTGACTGCCTTAGGAGGTGATTTGACTGTACAACCCTTGAGCAATCTTGAACTATTTAGAGATGATTCTTGACAAATCTTGAGGAATATGGGAGGGCAAATTTTGGGGTACAACAATCATCTTCTTCAGAACCCAAGTTGATCACTTCCAATAGCTCTTTGTATGACTGGATGACTCTTTCCTCATGCTAAAAATCAAACTCTTCGGGAATCCCAGTCAACTCCCCTTCTTCAGCTTCATACATAAGATATCTAAAGATGGGAGAGGGCGCAGGGTCATTGTTTTCAATGACTTTATTAATTAATCTGCTCATATGATTATGCTTGAATTTAGAAACAAATAAATGCAATAAGTGATTATGTAGATTGTTGAAAGAGGAATTTTTTAGGGTTTTTTAGATTATCATTTTCCAAGAAAAAGCAGGAAATAAAAACACAGTGTATGGATAACAAAAAATTTTTATTAATGGTTTTAACATCTGAAACAAAGGTAAGCCCAAACAACGTCACTTTCACTTTGGGCAGAGTGAAAGGATTTTTAAAAAATAAACAAACAAATTAATTCAAAATATGGACACAAGTGGGAAGATCAACAATTGTCCAATTCTGCACTCTCTTTCCATGCATTATAAAGCTTGGTCCTTTCGGCTCTGGTTCATCTTTAATAATAGCATCAACTTTAGGATGCACATGATTAATAATACCGCCATTGTGGAACACTTCACTAATCGAAAGAGAAGTAGACTT
Organism: Vicia faba; assembly: GCA_948472305.1. Classification (NCBI taxonomy): domain Eukaryota; kingdom Viridiplantae; phylum Streptophyta; class Magnoliopsida; order Fabales; family Fabaceae; genus Vicia; species Vicia faba. The sequence goes on from OX451735.1 coordinate 545,304,515, forward strand.
TGGCTTTGCAGCACTAACATTCTTGAAAGAAAAACCCAACCCAACTTTGTTCTTATTCTGTGGTAATTCTACCACTTGTCCCCAATAATTACATGAACCATTTTGCACGACCTGTTGAGCATCTTTGAGTGAAGCAGTGGATGCCTCGTTCTTCTTATAAGGTTCATCAACGATTAAAGCCTGGAAAGGCGTTTCAACATCATTCTCATCAACTCCTACAAAATTGAATGAAGAAAGGTTGCTTACTAACACATCATGCTCTCCATTTATCACAACCAATTTGTCGTCCCTAACAAACTTCAATTTCTGGTGCAAAGTAGAAGTAAGATCTCCTGCCTCATGGATCCATGGGCGACCCAATAAGCAATTGTAAGCAGGAAATATATCCATTACTTGAAAAGTGATTTGGCACAAATGAGGTCCAACCCATACCGGCAAATCAACCTCTCCAACAATAGATTTCTTAGAACCATTAAAAGCCTTCACTATTGCACCACTATACTGCATCAGGGTACCTTAATAAGTAAGCTTTGCAAGAGTAGACTTAGGCATGGCATTCAATGAAGACCTGTTATCAATCAACACATTTGATAGGGAGTCCTACTTACAATTCACAAAAATATGCAGATCCATATTGTGATTACGTCCCTCTTTGGGCAATGCATTGTCACATAAACTCAAATTGTTACAAGCTGTGATATTCCCAACTACACCAGTGAATTGATCAATGGTCACGTCATGTTCAACGAAATTCTGATCCAATACTTTCATCGAAAAACGATGCTCCATGATATATGTATCTAAACCAGGAATATCTTGATAGGACCAAGCAAAAATGTCCACATATTCTTTCAACAACTCTCCAACTCTCTTTTCACATCAGGATGGAGCAGTACCCCAATCTTGACTTCTTTCTTATCCTCTTCAGAACCCAGGTTGATCACTTCCAATGGCTCTTTGTTCGACTTAATAACTTTTTCCTCGTGCTTAAAAGCAAACTCTTCAGGAATTTTGATCAACTCCTCTTCCTTAGTTTCATACACAGGATATTCAAAGTTGGGAGAAGGCGCGTGGTCATTATTTTTGTCGTAAGATGGCTAAAAAGTTTCAATTACAATGAAGTCATCACCAAACTTTTATTTGCTCCAAAAGGAACAGGAAAATATCGAGTAAAACAATGCAAGAAATGGTAATCATAACCAAAAGATAGGGTAAGGGTGTCGGTTATGCAAGGGGAAGGTATTAACACCCCTCACATCCATCATACTCAATGGGAACCATCTAGCTCGTGTGTGTTTAAGTGATTAATTTGATAGTTGCATTCTTAAAGAAAGGAGAAAGGAGAAGGGGTTGTCTTTATATTATTTTGAGTTCGCCTCAATTGAGTGCATACATATTCCCTCTGTAGTTCTTCTAAAAAAGGACCAAAAGGTTGGTTGGTTGTTTTTAGAAGAAATAATACGTTAGACATTACAAATGTTAGAACCTTGACTTGTTTTGCTCGTTCGGGGAGCTAAGTCTTTTGTATTCGTTTCGTATCGTAATGGCTAATGTACACTTTTGTTTATGAAAAGAGTTTTCGAGTATAATCGCACAAGGGCGAAAAGAAAATTTGATGGTTTGAATTGCTTTTATAAGACACGAGTGTTTGGAGTATCAAGGGAAGTTCCTTGTGTCCAAACACTTAGGGCAAGATAAGGGAGGTTCATTATCTCCCATTTAGTCTTTCGTTTATTATAAAAGAGTGAGGAAACTTTAAGTCTAACCCCTTAACAGTAGGTGAATAATGATTATCAAAGGAAGTTCCTTGTGTTTTGAGCGCTCACGACAGAGATGGGATACATTTTCCCCTTCCTTCTTACTGTTATTGAGTTAGAATTAAACTCGTTTTAATTAAGAATGTTTTAGTAGGGTTATGAGACCCTTATTTGCTTGAGAAAAAGATTTTGAAATGCCACTCGACGTTGGATCAAGGTTTGGAACTTTGATTATGAAAGTGTTTTACATGTTTGATGTATAGATTGAGAAAGTTTAATAGGGTTATGATTAACCAAGGACTATACTTGATTAACCTCGTGAGGATATGTGAGTCTACCCCCAACCATGAGACCCTTCTTACATGGAGTATTTGGTATATGGACCAAAAGTAATTGATTCGGGTTATGATTAATCAATGCAAGCTAAGGCTTTGATTAACCTCGCGAGGATAGCCATGTCCATTCTCAACTGCGAGACCCTTTTAGAAGACTTGATAAAATTAATTAATAATGTCAAACAAAAATATTTTAAAATTAATAATTATTTAAAACATATTGATTTTTTTTTTTTTTTGCATTTTTACTATATTTCTATATCTAATCAAAAGATAAATAATAAAACAAAAACAAATATAAATATAAAGTGAATGTGCCAGGAAAACAGTAAAAATCAGGGGTGTAGTCAGCAAAAAGAACCCAGATCCAAAGGGGGAGATCTGCTGGATCCTGTGTGTGAAGCTTTTGAGAATACACTGTGAGGAGGCAAGGTCTGAAACGTTTGATGATGATTCCACAGTCCAGATTACGCTAGTTCAGGATAAGAAGCATGAAATATAGACGCTAGAACTTAAATAAAATTTATGGAGACAACTTGCACTGACGGCCACTTGTCACCCACCGGTGACCTCAATCCAAAATTAAACACACGGTTATTATCAATCATTTTCTAATGCAAAAGACAACAAAATTAATACACAACAACTAATAATAGGTCACGTTAGGGAAAAAAAAACCTCAAATTGTTATTAAAAACTCGTCTCTTCTCCTCAAACATTCACCCGCCGGACAAGGAAAACCACCGCGCCGGAAATCACCTTATGGCGGCGGACGCGGTGGTATGTCCATTCAACAGCTTAAGAAGTTGAATTCAGCATAAACTTCTTAAGAACAATGACAATGTCATTGAAGTTTTTGGCTAAAGGATTTCATGGAATGTTCTGTATCTTTTGGAGTAGAATGTACCTTTAAGCTTGGGTAAGGAAACTTGAAATTGTGCATGTAAATGGACGAGGCAACTCGAATGTCTTTGTAACATGAGTGTTGTTAATTTGATAATTAGGTATCAAAATTTGGATGGTGTAGCAATTTAGTTTTGTGATTCTTTGTGTAGCAATCTCGAAGTCAAAAATCTTAAACCTTGTTCTTGCAATTTTAAGAAATAATGTGCAGTTGGTTTATGTGACTTCCATGAACTTTGAATTTGGTCTTATTAAGTTGGTTTATTCATGTAGAATAGTAACTTAAGGAAAACCTGGACCAAAAAGACCAATTTGTCACGTTTTGGATTCAAATAAAGCTCAATTGTCGCATGCTTGAAGTGTTTGGAACCAAATTGAAATCAAATCCCATTTTTCACCTTTTCCACTCATGAAAGTATTGAAAACCAAACCTTGAATCAAAACTTGTCATATCATGAATTTTTTAATTTAAAATTCACTTCTTTTCCAATTTGCGTTGGTTTTTATAACTTAGATGAAGTAATTTGAGAACCTTTAGGCTATGGCAAATGAAATACCTCTTCAAAAATCCCATGGCTTTGGATAAATGAGAACTTAGGTAACATTTGGTAGAAAAGTTAACTTTAAAGTTAATTTGGACCAAATCAAACTAACTCTAATCATGCATTTGGTCTCATGGTGACACAATTTGTCGGGGATATTACCCGGAAATCATGAAGTCTAAAACTTTAGTTTCCAACCTTGGTCCACAAGGCGCCTTCTCTTTGAGTTCAAATTTTTGCAAGATGAGTCCATATGACATGGCTTGTAACACCAATAACTTTTAAGTGAGAATCAAACTGATAATATTAAGGTGAAGATACTTGAGATATCCATGTGACATGGACACTTGGTTGCAACATTTGTCAAGCTCAAACACAAGGGATTAGAAACCCGAATTCCTTGATCTTCAAGAATTTTGGTGGACAAAATTTTGTAGCTTTGATGAAAAGGAAATTCACCAAAATTCCTGAACCAAAAACCTAACTCGTGATCAAAGCCAACTCCGGTTGAAACCAAATTTACTTGATTGAGCCATCTCATTTCAAGTGAAATTCTGATTTCAAAGTCCCTTGCTTCAAACTCTTCATCCAAAAGAGAGAAGACCAAGTGAATGATAAACAAGTGAAACAAAAAAATTAGCGTCGGGCAGGCAAATTTTGGAGTATGATAGTTTTCAACGGTTTTATTAATTAATCTGCACATATGATTATGCTTGAATTTAGGAACAGGTAAATGTAACAAGTGATTATGCAGATTATTGAAAGATTATTATATATACACATTTTTTTTGGATTTTTTAAATTACTATTTTCCAAGAAAAAGCAGGAAATAAAAACACAGTGTATGGATAACAAAATAACTTTTATTGATGATCTTAAGATTTGAAACAAAGATAAGCCCAAACAATGTCACTTTCACCTTGTGCAGAGTGAAAGGATTTTGAAAAGAAAAAAAAAACAAACAAATTACTTTGAAATGTGAACACAAATAGGAAGCTCAATTGTTTTCCAATTATGCGCTCTCCTTCTATGCGTCACAAAATTTGGTTCTTCTAGCTCTGGTTCATCTTCAATAACATCATTAACTTCCTGATGCCCAAGGTTAATCATACCACCGCCGTGGAAAACTTTACAGATTGGAAGGGAAGCAGACTTCGGCTTTGCAGTCCCGACATTCTTGAAAGAAAAACCCAGACTAACTATGTTCTTATTCTCAGGTAATTCTACCACTTGTCCCCAACAATCAGGTGGACCATTCAGTATGACCCGCTGAGCATCCTTGAGTGAAACGATGGAGGCCTCATTCTCCTTGTGAGATTCGTCAATGGTTAAAGCTTGGAAAGGTATTTCAACAACATTCTCATCAGCTTCTATAAAGCTGAACGAGGAAAGGTGGCTCACCAGCACAACTTGCTCTCTATTTATTACAACTAATTTTCCATCTCTGACAATTTTCAATTTCTGGTGCAAAGTAGAAGTAAAGGCTCCTGCTTCATGGATCCATGGGTGACCCAATAAGCAACTGTAGGTAGGAAATATATCTATTACTTGAAAAGTGATTTGGTACAAATGAGGTCCAACCCAAACCGACAAGTCAACTTCTCCAATAATAGATTTCTTAGATCCATCAAAAGCCTTTACTATCACGCCACTATATCTCATCGGGGTACCTTGATAAGCAAGCTTGGCAAAAGTAGACTTGGGAATAACATTCAATGAAGATCCATTATCAATCAACATATTTTCTAGGGAGTCTTCTTTACAATTTAATGAAATATGCAGAGCCAAATTGTGATTACGTCCCTCTTCGGGTAATTCATCATCACAAAAACTCAGATTGTTACAAGCTGTGATATTTCTAACTACACCTCTAAATTGATAAAGGGTTACGTCATGGTCCACAAAAGCTTGATCCAACACTTTCAACAAACAATTTACGTGTGCAACAAAGTTGACCAATAAAGACATAATATAAATCTTCGAGGGAGTGTGGAGTAACTGATCCACAACCTTGTAATTGATTATTTTGATAACCTTCAACAATTCATCAACATCTTTGTCTGGGGTAAACCCACTAGTCAGACCTGCAACAATCTTTGATTCAACATTGCCCTCAACTAGACCACTACAGGTCACACCACTAATATCATCAATGTTGACGATAAGAGCCAATGGTTGAATCTCTACCTCTTTTCCATTCTCCAAGATGGTAGCATTGTATTTGTAAGGCACTGCCCTGTGAGAACTGTAAGGAACTGGCCTAGGAAGACTAATCACCAACGGAGTTACATCAGACTAGCTGTGATACTGAACCTCAATTGTTTTATGAATGTTAAAGTGAGTTACAATAAAATTCACATCATGGTTATCATTATTCCTAGGTCTGCTGAACTGAGCAATATCTTAATCAATCATCTTTTGAATATCCTCTCGGACCAACCTGCATCCTTGAGGATCCCTCATACAAACTCGACAAGCATAATGATCATGTTGGCAATATCCTAATGTGCATAAAACCATATGTACTGGAACTAATGGTTCATGGATATGCTCGAAATTATAAATTGTATAATCTCCTGGGCATCCAGTCACCATATTGACTGCCAAATACTCATTCTTTTTCTTGTAGACTTGAAGGGAACCTCTGTTTAACATCTCTTAGATATATCTTCTCACATCAACACAACCATGTGGGTTCTATCTGCATATTCCACATGCATTATAATCATGAGGACAACCACTAACTTTGCACAAAGCTCCATGTAATTCCACAATACTTCCCCTTAAATGCTTCACTTGATAAATTTAATATTCACCAGGACGATCATCATTCATATTAACCTCTTGTCCTTTCTCTTGTTTGGGGTGAACTTGAATCAGTCCTTCATCATCATTTCTTGGATATCTCTCTTTACTACCAAGCAACCACGGGGGTTTGATCTGTAAATACTGCAAGCTTTGTGATCATGAGAATAATCATTATATTCACATAGAAGGGTGTTCATTTCTACCAAAATTCTTCTAATATGTTCCACACAATAAACTCGGTACTCTCCTGAACAACCTTCTACCATATTAACAGCTCTGGCCCCGTGGTTAGGTAGAGGATTTTCTTGCACATTTGGTCATGCATCTTTAAAACTCAGAATACCGGCATAAACCAACTTCTAGACTTCCGACTTTAAGGGATATCAATTTTCAATATCGTGACCAGGACCACCTTGGTGGAAAGCTCAAGTAGCACCAACACGATACCATGGGGGAAGCTTCCCTGGAATAGTCGAAGGAGCTCTAGTTTGCACTAATTTTTTTTGGCTCAATGCAAGAAATAACTCGTTATAACTCATAAGAATTGCATCAAAGGGGACTCTTTTGGGAGCTTTCCCTTGAACATTTTGCTGATATTGTTGTTGATATGTGCTTTGAGGAGCTTGAACAACAAGTGTTGTGTTCATAATCGGGGTTACCGCTGTAATGTATTGGTGCTGAGGGTTTCTATCTCGAGATCTACTAGATCTTCCTTGAGAAACATCATTAGTGTATCCTTCTTTTTTCTAGCAAAACCAAACCCATGCTTCTTGTTACCGGAACCTCCTTCTCTAGATAAACGTCCCTCTCAAACAACTTCTTCAAATCTGACCCCCCCACTCCCACCATTTCAGTAAAACCACTCGGTGCACTGGCCATCATCTTCTGATAGTAAAATGGACTGAGAGTCTTCAAAAAGATCTTAGTCATTTCTTTCTCTTCCATAGGAGGGATAATCTAGCAGCTATTTTGCGCCATCTTTATGCATACTCCTTGAATGATTCCTTATCTTTTTGAACCATTAATCAGAGTTGATCTTGGTCAGGTGTCCATATCAACATTGTACTTGTATTACCTTACAAAAGCTTCGCCCAAGTCATTGGAAGTACGGACATTCGCACTATCTTATCCCATATACCATCTCAGAGCAACTCCTGCCAAACTGTCTTGAAAATAATGGATCAACAGACGCTGATCATCAGTATGAGCGAACATCTTTCGGACATACATAACCAAATGTGCTTGTGGGCAAGAATCCCCCTTATACTTCTAAAATTCAGGCACCTTGAATTGGTGAGGCACCTTGACATTAGGAACCAAGCAGAGCTCACTAGCATTCTTACCAAACAATTCCTTCCCATGAAGGGATTTCATCTCTTTTTGTAGCTCTTGGAACTGATCTTGAAAGTCATCCATTCTTTCATACATTCCAAGACTCTCACTGGGTGCAGAAGCATCATGAAAAATGGGTTCATCAAATTGTGGTACAATATGCATAACAGGAGGAATAACAGTCATCACAGGTGGTTGAATAGGTGGAGGAACCTTAGCAGCAGGATTGTAACCTTCAGGAATAAAATTTTCAGGCATACCCCAAGGATATCCATGAAGCATTTTGTAACACCCCAATTTAATTAGAATTATTTTTTAATTAAATAATAAGGTGATGTGGTGTATTTATATGAATTGGTGGATTTTATGATGTGGTGTGATGCCTTTGTTGAGGCCTAGATGCATTAGAATAATGGGAGTTGAGGTTATAGAGGTGTATGGCTAAATGTGTAGAGACATGGAGTGTGTAGTATAATATGAATTATTACTATTATTATTATTATATTATTAGGATTATTATTATTTTATAATAATAATTAATTAAATAATTATTTAATTGGGATGGTTATATTATTATTGGATTATAAGAGGAGAGAATAGAGAGAAGAAAGTCAACGTGAAAAACAGAAGAGAAGCGTAAAAGTGAGAAGAGGAGAAGAGCACTAGGAAGCTAGGGCAAGAAGATTCACCGTAGGAATCAAGAACCGACCAAAAATATAAGTTAAGGGGGGATTCTAACACTATAATGGGTTGCCTAATGATGGGGTATGGTAGAATTTAGGTTCCGTTGCTGTATGTTTTGATTTTTTCCCTAATTGGTATTTTTGGGGTTCTCCCCCATTGATAAATTTTGATGCATTTTGGATGATTGATTGTGAATTTGGTGATGTGTTTTGGTTAGCATTGAGAGGCATATGTTGGTGAATAACTAACATGTTTGTAAAACACTATTTTGGTTAAAAATTGAGAGTTTAGGCTTTGAAGCATGAAAAATTCATATTTGAAAAGCTGCAGATTTTTGACTGTCGTCGCAGGGTAACAGGTTACCCAATTATGGTGACTGGTTACCACATAAAAATTTGGAAAACAAAGGCTACTGTAATATGAAGTAACTGGTTACCATAATTGGGTAACCATTTACCGCGATTTTTTTTAAAATTCAGAGTTATTGACTTTACAGTAACTGGTTACCTCTAGAGGTTAACCGGTTACCACTATAGCTGGCAGAATTTTTGGAAAACTTTGAAAATCAATAACTTTTGCCTCAGGTGTCCGTTTGACGCGCCGTTTGGACTGTTGAAAAGATAAAATGATTTCTTATCTTATAAAAATGAATCATAATGCATTATTTAATTATTTCACCAACATTGATACCTATCTGTGTATGGATTTTTGATCTATATGCCACGATATATGTGTGGTTAAGTGCGATTGATGTCTTGATTTTGTGACATAATGTACATGATAATGATGATGACGGTGGCCTCTAATTTGAGAAATTATGATGGGTAAGAATGATAAATGTGAGGTATGTTGTTGCATAATAATGTCTCACGCATTCATAAAGTGAAGACCTGTATTGGCGAGCGAAGGTCTGTATTGACGACCGAAGTTGATTGCCCTAAATTGGCATTATTGCAAAGAGGTTTTTACCCTATTGGTACCACATACATCTATGTAGTTTCGATCTCATTGCACTATTATAATTATTAGCACTTGATGTCTTGAATAAATACAATGATAAATACTTGAATTACTATCTGCTCATTATTATGCTTCCTTTTATATTGTTGTGATATCTCACCCTTTCTGATTGAATGTTACCTCTACATGGGTAACATGTAGATGACCCGAAGTAGCTCGAGGTTGAGGTTAGCTGAAAAGCCACCTCAATTGCGTAGATTGAGTCGGTGTCTGCTCTGATACGTAACACTTAGGGGTTTTGCGTTTGTCTTATTATGTTGGAAGTAAACTTTGTGTAGCTCCATTGTTTTGAATTTGCCTTATGATTATGCTGATTTTTGAATGATGAAAAATACCACTCATGTTAAGGCTTGAGAATAATTATCTATTGATGTTTTTCGCTATGAATAAATGCGCTAGAGTTTAAGACTTATGAACATGTGATTTGTGTTGCATATCCTAATTAGGGAGCATGTGTGATTTACTAAGTATGTGACATCCTATTCTAATGTTGTATCTTAGAGATAAATTTACTCTGATTTTGATTAAAACTACCAACGAGGAAATGGGGTATTACAATTGGTATCAGAGCAGGTCGGTCTATCCATCCAGGTTGTTGAGTCATTAGTGTAGTGTGACAGTGGAATACTATCAATGTTTTTCTATCTAACCGTTGTTTGATGTTGTGATAAAATATCTTGAAGAGGCAATGGTGCACTCGTCAATGCGTTGTAGGCTTTGGCTCAGGCAATGCAGAATCAGCCTAATGCTGGTGGAAACGATGGGACTCGTGCTTTAGAAACTTTCCATAGGAATTGTAAGTTTAAGATTGCCCTAAGAGGGGGGGTGAATTAGGTGGTGGTCGATTTTTGACTTATTTTATACTTTCTGGTTTTGTTTTAGTGCTTTGGAAAAACTGTAAAGTGCATAAAGTAAAGAGACACAGAGATTTATCCTGGTTCCTTCCACACCCCGGAAGTACGTCCAGTCCCCTTGCAAACACGCAAGAGATTTCACTATTTTGTTAGAACTTTTACAAGACTCTTCCTAGTCTTATCAACTAAAGACTCTAACAAATACCAAGAACACCCTCTTGGATTTCCAATAAGTCTCTTGAGAACAATCCTCTCAAAAGATACCTCTTGTTTCCAACAATGGACAACAAGGTACACAAGTATTCCAATACTTAATTCCAACAATCCTGGAAATAAGTTACACTTTGTATAATTCTATGAAATATGATTTCTTAAAAGATGTTGATCACATATAGTGACTTCAATGAAGTTTCTTCTTTCTTCTCTTGTAAGCAATTCAAACTGTAACACAATGGTTAGATAATGCTCAAAGATTTCTGTTCTTATATGTGTGAAAGTGCAGAAAATCTTTGTTCTTAAAAGTTAAGAAATATGAAGTTTGAATATTTTACAAAGTTCAGAATTATTGCATAAGAGAAGAGTTGTTTTTTAATTTGAAAGATTTAGTATTTAAAGTAATCAATATACCTTTCCAAATGGACACTTTTCTGTTTGAAAAACTTGAGAGGATGCAATGTATGACCATGCATCTATTGGAGAAAAGGTGTGAAGGATATCTTGAAACCAGTTCAGATTTTTCACAAGTTACAACGTGTAAATCGATTAGCATGAGATGTAAATCGATTGCACGGGTTTGTAACGTTCTTGTTTTCAAAAAATTTGAAGTGTAAATCGATTAGCATGATGTGTAAATCGATTTACAAGTGTTAAAAATTCAACTCAGTTCTGTGATCAATCGATTTACACTTCATGTAAATCGATTGCTGCCAGAAACAATCAGTTTTTGAAAAAGCATGTGTAAATCGATTTACATCATATGTTAATCGATTTACATCAGTGAAAAACTTAAAATTTGTTTTATACTTTAAGTGAAGTGTTGTGGCAAGTGTGTATATAATTTTTGAGCACTTCTAATCAATGTAGTTCAAATGAGAATTGATATACTTAATTGCTTGCCATGATCCTTGATGATTTGAGTGAATGATGCTTTAAGCTAATTCCACTTCTTTTCCTTCTTTCCATAGTGCTTGTTTGTCTTTCATCAAACTAGCTTGTTTGTCTTTCATCAAAACTAAAGTTGAGTTGAGGCTTGAGATTACAGGAATCATCCACCTATATTTAAAGGGAAGCATGATCCTGAAGGAGCGCAAGAGTGGCTCAAGGATATTGAAAGGATATTTCGAGTTATGGACTATTTTGATGCACAGAAAGTGCGTTTTGGTAGCATATGCTGGCAAGAGAGGCGGATGACTGGTGGGTTGCTACTCGCCAGAGACTGGAAGGCACAGGAGAGGCTATTACTTGGGTCGTGTTTCGCCGAGAATTCCTGGTGAAGTATTACCCAGAGGATGTTCGTGGGAATAAGGAGATTGAATATCTGGAACTGAAACAAGGGGATTTATTGGTAACTGAATATGCTGTCAAATTCGTGGAATTAGAAAACTATTATCCTCATTACATCGAAGAGACTGTCGAGTTCTCAAAGTGCATGAAGTTTGAAAATAGATTGCATTCAGAAATCTAGAAGGCAATTGGGTATCCGCAGATCCGTAAATTTCCAGATTTAGTAAACAGCTGCAAAATTTATGAGGAAGATAGTAAGGTTCACTACAAGATTATCACTGAGAAGAGAGGCAAACAACAACAATATCGTGGGAAGCCTCACAATGCTCCAACTGACAAAGGAAAACAGAAAGATGTTAATGGTAAGAGGCCAAGTGGGAGAGGTGCTCCTGCTGGTATTGTGTGTTACAGATGTGGAAAATCTGGTCATCGAAGTAGTAAATGCAATGTTGAAGTGAAGATGTGTTTCTGTTACGGCAAATTCGGGCATGAGACAATCGAATGTATACACAAGGAAGTAATATGTTTCAACTGCGGTGAAGAAGGAAATATTAGTGCTCAGTTCCAGAAACCTAAGAAAGGCCGATCCGTTGGGAAAGTGTTTGCTTTAGCTGTGACTCAAACATCCAGTGGGGACTGCTTGATCAAAGGTATATGTTTCATTAATAGTACTCCTTTAACTACTATTATTGATACTAGTGCTACACATTGCTTTATTGATGCTGATTATGCTAAAAAGTTGAGTCTTATATTATCTTCTATGAATGGGGAAGTGGTTATCGATACTTCAGCTAAGGTATCAGTGACTACTTCTCTAGTATGCTTGAAATGTCCTTTGTCTATCTATGACAGAGATTTTGTTGTTGATCTAGTTTGTTTTCCGTTGACTGGTCTGGACGTGATTTTGGATATAAATTGATTGGAATATAACTACGTTCATATTAACTATTACAACAAGTCAGTGCGGTTTTCTACTCCAGACGAGGAGGAGGATGCTGGATTCTTATCTGCTAGACCATTAAGTGAACTAATGAAGGATGGAGCTCAATTGTTTTCTTTAATGGCGTCCTTATCCATTGAGAATCAGGATGCAATTGATGGGTTACAGGTTTTGTGCGACTTTCCCGAAGTCTTTCCTGATGGTATTCTAGATGTGCCACCATAAAGAGAAGTGGAATTTTCAATTGATCTTGTATCTGATACCAAAACTATTTCTATGGCACCATACAAGACGTCAACATCTGAATTGTCATAATTGAAGAAGCAATTAGAAGAGTTACTTGAAAAGAAGTTTGTGAGACCAAGTGTGTCGCCTTAGGGAGCTCCGATGTTTCTTATGAAGAAGAAAGATGGGAGTATGAGGTTGTGCATAGATTATCGACAGTTGAATAAAGTGACAATCAAAAACAGGTATCCACTTTTGAGAATAGACGAATTGATGGATCAATTGGTGGGTGCACGTGTATTTAACAAGATTGACTTGACGTCAGGTTATCACCAGATTCGAGTAAAGGATGAAGACATTCATAAGACATCTTTCAGAACTTAGTATGGACATTATGAATATTCAGTGATGCCTTTCGATGTTACCAATGCACTGGGAGTGTTTATGGAGTATATGGACCACATCTTTAACACTTATTTGGATCGGTTTATTGTAGTATTCGTCGATGATATTTTGATTTATTCTAAATCCGAAGAGAAACATGCTGAACATTTGCGGATTGTATTATAAGTGTTGAAAGAGAAGAAGTTATATGTAAAGTTGTCGAAGTGTGAGTTCTGGTTGACAAAAGTCAGTTTTCTTGGTCATGTTATTTCAGGTGATGGTATTGTTGTAGATCTGTCTAAAGTAGATGCAGTGTTGCAATGTGAAGCTCCAAAATCAGTTACGGAGATTAAAAGCTTTTTGGATTTGATTGGCTATCATAGGAGATTTATTAAAGGTTTTTCTAAGTTGACACTTCCGTTAAATTAGCTAACTTGGATGAAGTGGACTAATGCCACTATCAGGTGGTTCTGGAAGTGGAGACGATCGTGATTGAATCGATTTCACAAGGAGAAACCCATTTTCTGGATCAGAGGGAGTGAAGGAACCTAAAGTTGAGTCGATGACAGAATCTGACCCCACACGTAGAGCAAGATCGACATTGAACTCAGAGTCATCTATAGTAGAATCTCCATTTAGGGAAGAAGCTTCGGTAGATTTCAATAGTGCTGACTCTTCTTCCTCATCTAATACATAATCCGTAATCAAATCGGTAACATCACCAATAAGCGATTCTGAATCTGGATCTTCTTCCTCATCTAACACAGGTAAAATTGTCTGCCATTCAGGTTTGAAGTGCCAAAGAAAAGGATGAATAAAAGATTCTCAACTTGCCATTAGATGATGTTGAGACCGTTGAAGCCACCGTAGAGGAGGACCTTGCAACACTGAGACAACTATTAACAGTTTTGGCGATGATGATATCCCCGTTTCAGCAACAAAAAAAATCGATGTCAAGCACCCACCCGTACACATCATCCTCGCCGCTAAACATCGGAAGCTCCATTGAGGATGAATAATAATCGTGGTAATAAGTCATTGGAGATTTGAGGTCAATGATGAAAGTACCAATTGATAGAAAGATTCTTACCAAAAGTTATGAATTAGGATTTTCTACACTAAAAGAAGAAGAACGTTAAATTGACTCAATAAAATAAAAGAAGATAAAAGACTTTTCATTTGATTGATAAGATTTCCACCTCTCAATGAGTAAATATATAATAGTAGTAGTAAATAGTAACTTAAAGACTTAACGGCCAAAAAACCCATCTAAACAATATGGAATAAAGGCCCAACTAAGATACATTATCATTCTAACTTAAATAATTAAGTTATTTAAAAACTAATTTCACTTCCTATCAGTATCTCTTATTTCATATGTTACATTGGAGAAGCTTTGATATGATACGCATACTTAACACATGCACATAGTCTGTTGTGTTGATACTTAATACATAGCCACACACAACACCTCATCACAGAAGTACAAAACCCGGAGATAGGCGTTCCAACAAGCTTAAAACTGATATGATACAGATAGTGTAAACATATTGATATTACACATAAGTTTGGAATGTATTGGTC